>CM021323.1:9822266-9875751 GCA_010645155.1 Tigriopus japonicus
ATTTCTCCCGACAGCTTCAATTCGATCCCCAACAGGATTCGAACCTACGCCATCTGGGGAAGCACTTACTTACCCTCGGCACTTTTAAGAACGCGCTAGTACGCGTGGCCACTCTGGCTTCCTTGACAAGTGTTCGAGTTCAATTTTTAACAAAGTGTTGCGACATTGCTCCTGGTGTAGATTTTTGGATCTTAAAGCTTAGGACAACGAGACTCATTAGAGGGTAAGAGGAGTAAACTCCTGATAATATTCTAATCGCTCTTAAATTTTATATTTTTTTGAAAATTTAGGTAATTGATAGATCTCAATCGTAATCTCCGAGTCCAAGAAAATCAGAGGACTTCTTCTTTGTAGAGTGAGTTATCAGTCACCCAATCGTGAGATATTAGCACCTATTTTCGTGCCATTATCCGCTTCTCATTCAAGCCGCTTGTCTCTATCTGCTTTTCTTTTGCTATTTCCGTGCCCTTCCATGCGGTCAAGCGGTCGAGAATTGGTCCATTTATCAGCTTGCCTTCTTATCAGCTGAAATTTTTGTGCTTTTTCCCGTTTCTCCGTTTTGTTGCCTGTCCCTATCCACTTTTCCCTTTGCTATTTTCGTGCCCTCCAATGCCGGCGAGCGTTCCAGAATTTGTACATTTATCCGCCTGCGAAAAGAACTAGCAAATGCTTGTTCTTATCGAACCTGATTCATTGAGCCTTGTTTTATAAAGGGTCATTACCAGAGCCCTCCGATCAGTTTTGCCATCAAGGCCAAATTAGCTTTAATCAAAATTTGGCCAAAGTTCGGTTTCTTACTTTCACAAAAGCCTAACTATTCCAGTTTCTATCATATATTATGCTTGATGTTTCGTCTTGCTGATACATCTTGAAAGCCTGCTGAATTTTCTAACTTCATGACTATACTTCAAAAAAAATTAAGTTTGATGTGGTCGAGTGAGAAACACTTCATCAGTCCTGAGTCAAGACTCGACGTATCAGGTATGCTGTCGAAGAATTGAAGAAAAGGTCAACAGATACACTTGGTGCATTCATGAGTGTGCTTTGTTCATAATTCTATTTCATGTTGCAAAATGACATGTTTTTAAGTCGCTAAGTCATTGTGTAACCAGATTGTCCCATAAAATATTCATGGAAATAGACCGACAAAAAACTATGTTTTCCTTTAAATAGACCGTCTTGTCGCTGTTGGCAGCGTTCCTGATTTTACTGATCAAGGAGAACGACCGTCCGACCGTCTTCCTCTCCTCGTGCTGAGAGAAGAAATTCAGGGCAGCAGAAATGAAAATGTTCAGGGCGGCAAACATAAAAATAGGGATTCAATGCTTAAATAACATTGATAATAGTGTGCAACACACGTGGATCATATTTTCTTTGACACAAATAACAATATGATTGAAAGAATATCATGTAACTTAATACTTCCAATGCAATAAGAATTTCTGATCCTGAATGCTCTGAAGTGACGTCACGGGTAATGTTCGTCATTGCTGTGATTGGCTAACTGAAAATGGTTTGTTAAAAGAACTCTGCAATTTTCCGTACGAATTTTGTAGAAGGGATCTAGCGCTGAACACTTCACCTGCCATTCGGGATGTGCGAAAACAAGTTTTGACACCTCCAATTTAAAGCCACGATATTCCATCCTACAATTATCATCAACAACCAATTTTTCGACCAACATACTAGCTAACAACACGAAAACAAAGTAACATGATTGAAAAGAGTTTTATTTACTGATTTTGACAAGAGCGCAATAACACAAAAAAATGGAGCATGTGAAGTTTTCTAAAAGAAAATATCATTTCTTGCCCCTCTTGAATTTTTTTGACACGGGAATCTTATCCTGCTCACTTTAGTTGTCCGAAGAAGTTGACTCATATGTTTATGGATTGAGATTGGATACCGTTTATGCAACGGTTTCTGGAATGTTGATGAAAGTCTTCTTCTTCTTAAAAGCTCGATGCTGCCAGGCACCCTTTGCGACAACCTGAACAACCGTACCTTTTATGACCGTGATCTAGGGGCGTCAATAGGATCCAAAGAATTGTCCACGTCCTTCTTGTCCCTTATGAAGTCAAAATGACCATTTAAATTCTGATTTTGCCGTTGTTATTTGTTGGTTATTTCGAATAATCTCCTAGATTGAGGAAGACATTCAACTGAATTTCGTAGGATTTTGCTGTCAAACGCAGCTTTGTTGTCAGAATTTTCATAGATATCTTGCCTCGTTGCAAAACATGGAACTACTTTCTTGATTGATTGTCCTTATTCCGGATCACGAAAATTGTGGCACGAAAATATGAAAAGGGATAAGTGGACAGGGAGAATCCCTTGTTTCCCTATTGCAGTGATTGGCCAACTCACAATAGGTTTGTCAAAATAATTCAATAATTGTTCCGTGAAATTTGCTCAAGTTGTTTCTTTGCTCATATCGAATCTGATCGGAGTAATTTTCAATCAAAAGCATGGCTCCAAAATGTATGATGTTTTTGTTTATCATAGGGTCCACTCGTAAGCACCCCATTTTACTTTAGACAAATCGACCATGTCTAGTATGACCGTGATCCAGGGGCGTCAATAGGATCCAAAAAGTTGTTCATGCCCTCCTTGTTAATTTAGTCAAAATGACCATTTGAATTCCGAGTCTGTTGCGGGTATTTGTTGGTTATCTCGAATAAACTCCTAGATTGGGAAGACATTCATCTGAATTTCGTAGGATTTTGCTGTCAAACGCAGCTTTGCTCTTACAATTTTCATAGATATCATGCCTCGTTTCAAGAAATGAAACTACTTTCTTGATTGATTATCCTTATTCCGGTTAACGAAAATGTGGCACGAAAATATGAAAAGGGAGAAGTGGATAGAGAGAAGCGGAGAATCGGACAAGCGGTTACAGTCGTTTGGCACGAAAATAGCAGCTATTATTTGGCGCTTTTTTAACTCCACACTAATTAAAATTCACTTTTCCACTTTTCACACACCAAGCACGCCATAAACAATTCATGTTGCTTTTGCTGGCTAGTCTTTATGTTAGGGTTGCTATTTGAAACAAATCAAGGCATTTGTCAGTTGCGTGATTTGTCCACAATCTTGTCACTGACCACCGATCGTGGTCAATCATCCATCATCGAGCTGTCAAAATATATACTTAAATTATTCACCCTTGACCGGAGAACAGACAGACAAAGGAGCTCCACTTTGACTGTGTTGCCAGTCAGCTCAATATATAACCGACCCTTAGGGCAAAATCTCCATTGCGCAGGAAGCAAACATTCTCTTCCTTGGATAAGAAGAGGCTGACCGACGCGCTAAGCTAGGGCAAGTCGGTGCCCTTTTGGTGGAGTATTGGACATGGTGTGCGCTGTTGCCATCAAGATGCCAGAACATAACCAGAGTCATCTTTAGGGGGGTGGTCAGAATGATTTATCCAGCAATTGAATACCAACAGTGAAGGAGTATTAGCTGAGTTGGCTGTCAAAAATTTCTACTCTGCAAGAAATCAACTTTAAAATCCGCCCACTAAATTTATTACTGTACCTATTGCTTGCACAAACGTTTGAGCCCTATGCTCTGCAAGAATCTCGTTTCATGAAGCTTGTCTTGACTTAGCAATGATATCAGGTCAAGATTCAACCGTTCCAACGCATTCATGGGCGGTTCAGCCTGTTTATTTGTTTGTTTGTTTGCCTGTCAAGAAGTACATTACTGATTAACTGTGTTCCATTAAGGATTATTCCCGCTACATTTTGGCGGCCATTGGTAGTTATTTGCATTGAAGGACGGTTCAACGCTACATTTTGACTCCAAGGAGTTGAGTTAGGAAAGTGGCAGTCAGCAGGGATTGAACCCCAGCCATACGCACGACAAACCGACGCAGTACCCACTCACCAAGCCTCACCCACTCAGCATGTTGAAATCAAACTAAGAAATACAGTTCACAGCTTACACCCAATCACTTCCACTAATTTATCATCTGTTTTGCGTTTTTCAATTGAGTTACTCACAATGAAAATCTTCCATTTTTGTCCAAAATTACAAAAAATGGGGAAAATTTTACTAAAAATGTGGAGAATTGCTTGTTCTGCTGATTTTTTTTTTTTTTTTGAAAAGAAGTAGCTCATCAGTAGGGCTGAATATTTTAGGCTTTACATAAGAACCTAAGTTTTAACCTAAAACCCCTTTTTTTTTTTTTTCCCTAAAAATAAGTTTTCAACCTAACATTAACTTTTTACTCGCCTTTTTTAGGAAATTTTTACCTAACTAAGTTTTCAACCTAAAAGTAACTTTTTTCTTATCCTAAAGCCATTTGACAATAAGGTTCCTTATCCCAGTGTCTTTAAAACAACAAAACAAAGGAAGGAAGAAGAGGAGTGAGAGCCGCCATGTTTTTCATCCCCATCAACATACCGAATTAGCGTTACCAGGTGGTTTCAAGCCGACATTGCCAAAAGTTGGTTTAAATACTGCCAATTACGGGCACTCACTATCATTTTTTGAAGTCATATACCACCATATTCTGCATATGAACAAACATTTTCTCGTTTTCAATCATTTCATCTCGTTTTTTAGGGCGTAAATTTTCGATCTCTCTTTTAATTCGAACAATTTTGATCTCGTTTTTAGGTCGTAAATTTCCGAACTCGTGTAAAGGTAAAAAAAATTCTGATCTCCTTTTTTAGGTCGACAAGTTTTGATCTGGTTTTTTGGGTCGAATGTTTTGCCACTTTCTGCCGTATTCTGCCACTCAACCAATTTCACTGCCAGAAGCTTTTCTTTACTGCCATGTTCCCCCTACTGCCAAATAAAATTTTCATTGCCTTTGTCTCTGCTCAACTCTTACTCTTGCTAAGAGTAAACTGTTGTAGAACAAAAAATAAAAGGCAAAATTTGGTCTGAAGAGCCTCTGTAAAAGGTGAAATCTATTCATCCTAAAAAAACTAAAACGTAGTTTTGGGCAACCTAATTATGTCATAATTTGCCCAAAAAGTTGACCTAAAATATTCAGCCCTACTCATCAGTCAAAATTAAAGTTGGGAAACAAGCCCACGTTATATATTGTGGTTGCAACAAAAAAAGTTATTTTGGGGGGCTACCAGATTCTTGTAAGTTATTTATTTCAATGTAATTAGAAAAATCTGCGAGTTTATACTGCAAGTGCAACTATTGAAAAATAATTTACCGAAAAATCCGATTGCATTGCATTTTTCTCAAGATGATTACAAAAAAAATATTACATTTTTTGGCAACATTTTTGCCAAAATTTGGTGACCCTGCCAATGACATTAATGGCAGTCCTAAAAAATTGAACAGATTGAAATCAAAATCCCATCTGTACTTTGATTCAAAAGAGGTCAAGTTGCATCGTATTTATGCACGGTCAGCCTGATGAAATCAGAACAAGAAACACTGTTCATAACTCACAACTGGTTGATCAGAACCGATTTTTTCATGTAAAAGTGCCATTTGAAAAAACATTGACACAGACAAAACCCAATTATTAAAAAATTGCCACCTGGCAACTATGGTTAGGATCTATCATAAATTTCCTTTTCATAAATTTTAAAGCACCGAAAGAGATTTTTAAAAGCTAAACAGAGAAATAAATTTCAGTGTGGTCTTTCATAAAGTCAAAATCTTTAAACATGGATCATCATTGGTGAAATTTAGATTATTCTTTCGTTGTAATGTAACTATATTGAAAAAGGAATATAGGGCCAATGAACTCATTTCGTATTGCTGGTACAGGAGTGGGAACACAAATTCAATCTTGTTTCGTAAGAAGTTGGTATAGCCCTGAATTTCAAATAAAATAACTGGCAATGTTTTAGTTCTCTTAAAACATGGTCTCCTTGATCACAGAAGGAAAGGTTTTTTTTATATTCAAAAAATAACAATAGATTAAAATCAAGCAATTTCTTAAGGTTTTCCTTCCGACTTTTCTACTTAACTTGAGTTGGAAAAAATGAAAAATGATAACATTAAAAATGAGGTTCCGAGGTTTGAGTTTGAATACATTCCGCGTCAGATCCTACGAATTCAGCCAGAAGCCGTCCTTTACTTTTAAGAAGTTCCTTGTTTCTTGCTCGGCGATTTCAAAATATGCACGCCAACACCGGAAGTTCAAACATTCCGCAGTTTCAACAGTTTTTGTCCCTTTGTGCGTGCCATTCACCCAAGTCAGAATCCGGCCAAACAATAAAAGTGCAATTGTTTCTGTTGAATATCATGTTGCCATTGAACAATCTCGGGTCTCATCTCCCAACATTACTCAGACGAATTCCTGGTCTGTTCACCTTCTAGATACAATTGAAATCATGCTCAGCAAAGAGTGAAAAAAAGCCATCCGATTTCTCTCAAGCCATCATTCAGATTTGACGAGTGACGTTCCTCAATTACCTTTTCGGCGCCTTGCCAACTTCTCCTGGTACAATATCTCGACAAAGTAAAGACGCCCATACGAACAAGGAGCCCAATCCGGGGTTTTACTTCCACTTCCTCAAAGGATCACGACACATTTCCTTCCCATGTTATCCTGGTAATCAACAGGATAATTACAACCAAGACCTGTCCTTGGAACAAGTGAAACCATGTCACTCAACGATCTCGATTAAGCGATTCAACGATGGCACAGAATTCCCAGGGATTTTCGTTCATTTTGTTCATGGGTTCTAACTTTTTACCGTCGTCTTCCCTTTCAAAAGGTTTCCATTTTTGTACATCCATAAATCTTGGCTTTGTCTAAGAAGAGACTTTAAGTCCGAGCCACTTAGCAAAGGGTTCATTTATTTAATAGTAGGAACTGACACACTCGAATTTCGTCCATTTTAATTACTTTTGCAAACCGTGAAAGTTTTTTCCAGCAAAGCTTGACAAAGCATTACCAGAATTACAGTTGATCAACGTGTTCTTTTTTCAACTTTGCCTTTTTCAAACGAATTGATAAAGCTGTGTATTGAAAATATTCGAAATGGAGGCTCACAATCGAATTATCAAGACCTGGCAAAAACAGACCAAGTTGCAACACATCTAATAAATTGTATAGAATGAAAATTTGTGTAAGATTTGACCTTCAAAATGTACGCGCAATCATAAGAGGGTGGACTGCACAGGCCCAAAATATGAAGCTTTTAAAGCCACAGAACCAATCAAGAAATAGCCTTGCCTTCAACGTTCAGAATGATGGTTAGATACACCGATCGGTGTCCTTGTTTTTGGGTCGGTCTCTTGGCTGAAGCATCCACAGGGATCCGACAACGCGACAAGTTTTCTGTCAAGGCACAATCTTATTTTTTGGGGGAGAAAGAAAAAGTGTCATTTTCCCAAGTCACGAACGTCAATTCCTGTTTCATTTGGCAGAATTCATGGCGGATCATGCGGCATTGAATGTCAATGAACAATGCTCTCTCATCCTTGAGAATTCATCATTCATGCATTTTAGAAAAAAAGCACAATGCGTCTCGCGAACAATGTGATAAGATAACGAGATTCCAATTGGATTAAAATCCGGTCGTGCAATTAGAGGTATAATTGGGGTCATGAATGGCACACTGGATTTGCCATTTCCATTATTTTCTTCGACCTCCTGCCATGGGCATGCAGTGGTATTTAATTAGCGGGAAACTGTTTTCCGGTGGAGTCAAAAACCACAAGGAGGATGAGAAGACACTTCAAGTTGAAAAGAAAACCACAAAATCAGGCCAAAGTGTGGTCGAAATTAATGTCGACATCAACCTTGACATTGTTTTAACCGCCCCACCAGCGCAACCAACGTCAAGGCAAAAATGAGGGGTGGTAAATTTGGTTGCCTCTTTTCCGATCGCATCTCTTCTGTTGGCCTCCCTACTTTCGGGGCATTTAGAAAACGTCATGCTCGGACCCTTCGCACTCAAAAGATCTTGTTTCATTCACCTTGAACTAGCCTAGAAACATTAACAGTCGCTGTCCATTCAGAGAATTACCTAAACTTTTCAACCCTAGTTTCTCTTCGATTACAGGGTGCAGCCAAGGTCTAGTGACTAAGTATTGTGTTTGAACCTTGACAACAACTTAGCATTCAATAACGACATATACTGGAGCATTAGTGCAAAATGCAAATTGAACCTTAGAAGTTGTAGAAGAGAGGTTGAACATAAAGGTTTCTGAAGGTCACAATGGAAGCTACAAAGGGAGGGTTTTCACGTACTCTTTTACATTTTTCTTGAATGGAATAGAAATTTTACCATGGATTTGAAGTACCCAAATGTTTTGATGGCTGAAATCCCAATTTTCCCAAATTCATAGATGCCACTAGTTGCGAGTTAAAACAACTGAAAAGAGAGACTCGGGAACAAAGCTTTTTATCTGGCTTTAGTCAAAATCCATATTCTTGTCAGCTTTACAGCAATTCCTCAGCTAGAATTTAATGGAAAGTCATGATATTTGTGCACAATTGTACAAGGCCATGGCCTAATATGGTCTTGAAGACAACTCCTGTTGACAAACCCTGATTTTTAACTTGGCTTTAGGTTAGAACAGAACCAAAGCAAATATCAAGAACTAAAAGTGAGTCAAATGCTAATTGGCTCAAAAATGTTCTTTGTTCAGGCTTACATTGTAAACTTTCCGTACTTCATGGAGTTAAGATATGTCATTGGTACTTCTTTTAAAATTACTTGCTTTTCCGTAACATTTTTCTTAGCCACCCTGTTCAACAAATGCCCATTGTAACAAACCAAGGCCGTTTGAAGAATTCAATGACCCGCTTTGTTTTTTCAATGAATGGAGGCCCAAAGGCCATTACTTTGCTCCAAAGTATGACAGCAACGTAAAAACAACCTACGTTCGTTGTTCCCTGATTGACAACGATTAGTTATTTGTGAACACATTTTTTAAGACCCGGCCCATCGGCCCTTTTCGTTTCGCCTTTCTTTGAGTTCTATCGTCACTCAGGATCTTCGAATGAATGTCTCAATCCGGTTGAGTTAATTTCTGGGCCCCAAGATTGTCGTTGGGTGAAGCCGAGGAAACGAATGAAAGTTCAGGGAAAATCTGAAGGAGATTTCATTCCATGTGCATTCTTCCGTCTCTAACACAGGGTTGGAGATCATCAAATGATGATGATGATGATGATGCTCTGCCACAGCTTTATCATCCGAGTTGGAAATTTAGCTTCGGGGCTAGAACTGCTTGTGCAATAAATGCAATTCATTTCGAAAACAATGAGCAAAGAAAAGAGGACCTTTCAACTCTGGATACAGAGGGAAAGAAAGAATCCAAGCACCGTCTTTTCAGAATTCCATCTGATAATTGCCAATAGGCCTTGTGCTCTTTAATAAGAAATTACCCAACGCCTGGTCGAAGGAGTCGGTCCAAAAAGGAGCTAGGTATAACAAGAAATTCTGACCTTTTGCTGTGCTTCATGCCAGGTAGACCTTAATAAATTGGGAGTGCCTCCTTGCGGAATTCGTTTTACTCTTTAAGGCTTCCACCATCCAAATTACAAATTTCATGGAGCCATTGAACTGGGATTAACCGCCCAAGAGCTCAGATGAAAGTGAGATAAGATATCAGTAGCGCGACAAAAGAAGTGGTCCGTCGGAAGGCGATTCATTCAGATTAATTAGCTGAGTCTCTCTCATCAACGGACGAGTTGGGTGACCTTTTTGCTCCTGTCGTTTTATTCGATCCCTATAAATGTCGCCCGTTATCAGTCTAATCTAGCCGAAACGAGCACCCAAAACGTTCGAGAGCTACTTAAGCTTTTTGCCAACGCTCTATTATTGTGGCATCTATTAGTTTATGTCAAATTATCAAATTCATTCTTTATTTCATGATATATATCTGTTGGCAACTCGGAAATTAATTTTATTAAGTGTGAGGAGCTCACTTGATCCTTTAAACACAACGATGAATGTGGTGTTGGTTCGATCATCAAATTGCTTAGTGGAGCATGGTGTTAAAAAGGAAACTGAAGGTTAAGATTTCTTTGCTCACAGCAACTTTTTTGTAAATTCTTGAAATGTCCTTGAATTTGACCGGAATCCTAAGGTATGAATACATGGACACGCTAAGGTCATAGGCAAGGTGCCTTTTCAGTTTATGTCAGTCAATTCATGTCAGTCAATAACTCTGTTTTAAGGTGCAGTATTTTGAATTTCAAATAGTCAATTATTTTCAGTTTGCATCAATATGCAAGCTGAAATTAGATCAACTTTCAATGAGACAGCCTGTAGTTAGGCTTGATGTTTTAGTCAATTTGGCTCAAAATTTAGGCAGGGAGGATAAAAAATGGCAAACCTTCCACTGTAGCCTGTTTTTGCCTTCCCTAAGCTGACCGGCAAGATTTGAGAGCTCTCTTCTTGTTCTGATTTCCGAAACAAATTGATCGATTTTAGATATCGTAAATGTCGAACATGATTGATGGCTACTAGCTCAAATTGAATAAGGCAGAGCACCAAAATTACAAGAGTAAGTACATGAAACTGACTGTGTCCACTTAGAACCAAGCATCTCTAAAATATTTGAGAGGAAGAAAATATCGAGTGCAAGAAAAAGTGCGATATTTGGGAGCAAATGCAAGATAATGCTGGTCTATTTAAAGAGAATGCGCAAAAAAGGTCAAACTTTGTTTAGAAAAACATTGAAGTTATTAAATGTTTTGAATTTTTTTTGTTGCTTGCTGAATTTTACTAACGTTTCTTGACTTTCCATTTTTAAAATTCTGTGAAGCCCCTGATCCGATGTGAGACAAATTATCTCACGTTTGTACTTTTTTCACAATAGTGCTCTAGTTAGAACCAAACTCTTTCACTTAGCTTGTCTTAGCGAAGCCAGATTCTATATAGTGCTATCGTTTCCTCACCAATGTTATTGCAACCTGATATTCCAGGACATACTGTACAGTGGATGACAATGGCCAATGCGTCAAAGAAAAATCTTCATCACAATACTACCACAGTTATGCTCTCCTGTTAATTGGACTCGCTTTTTAGACTTGAAATGGGTTCTGGGGATGGACAAGGCTGACCGTTATGCTCTAACTTGACATGTCAACGTTTTGTGAGCCGCTGTGCGTGGCTGAATTGACAAAGGCAAAACAGTTGATGAAATATTGGGAGTGATTGTGTGGAACCCGTGAACTGTATTTCTTAATTTGATTTCAACAAGCTGACCCGTTTGATCACACATGAATGCGCTGGAACGGCTGGCTTCAATCTCAGGTCAAGTGAAGCTTAATGATACGAGATTTCCTTTTCCTACTCCTGGACATATCTACAGAAGGTCATGGGGAGCTTCTTTGGTTTAGATAAATCATTCTGACCATCCTCTAAAGCGAAAAGATGACTCTGGTTTTGTTCTGGCATCTTGATGTCAACAGCGCACACCATGTCCAATACTCCTCCAAATGGTCCTAGAGTGCGCCGACTTGCCCTAGCTTAGCGCGTCGGTCAGCCTCTTCCTATCCAACGAAGAGAATGTATGCTTCCTGTGCAAGGAAGGTTTGTTCCAATAGACTAGGAAAATTGGCGAGTTGACGGGCAACCTAATCAAAGCTCCTTCCCCAGTCTGCTCTCCGGTCAAGATTGAATGAACTTAAGTATATATTTTGACAGCTCGTTGATGGATGAGTTTGACCGGCGGTCAGTGACAAAGTTAAGGATTAGTCACGCAGTTGACAAATTTCCTTTGTGACACCAACCAAATTGACTCTATTAGTACGGATTGAAGAACACGTCCGGAGAGCAGTTGGCTCTTGCCAAGGATCTGAAGTTTAGCAAGAACGATTTTACGAATCCTGTCTCACCCTTTCCTTCGATGAATTATAATCACTAGATAGCGTGCAAGCTTTAGCCTAGCTGATTTGGCAAGCGGGGCGGAATGCGTTGAATTTATGAGGAAAATATCGCCATCACAACTGTTGAGTGGACAGTTAGTGTGACCAAACATGTGAATCAAGACTAACTTTTTCTAACTCGTTCTTGAAGCCACAAGTTAGTTTTTGCCCATATATGCATTGGATTAACCCTACATAACGCAAAAGCTTAAATTTATGTTCTTCCTACCAATGACTTATTCAATGTATTGACAAGTTCCAAGTTGAAATATTCAAATCCAAAGTATGGTCACCTAGTGGCGTCTTTGGTTCTTCCGAGAAAGTGACCACTAGCAATAGCAAAAAATGACCCAAAACCATTACTCAATTCCACCTTTGATTCATCAATTTCATAGTTGTCATTTGACTGGTCACTCATTTCAAATGTTCCCGCAATTTTGTCCGCTCAACAGTCGGCGACAGGAGACACATTTTTAGGCGTACATTATTAGAAGTCAATGACCCTTATCCATTCACAGCTCTAGGTTTGTTGAAAAAAAACAGGGGGGTCTGTGAAAAGCGAAAGGTCATTTTTGAACGTTCCCATCATTCAGAGGCATGCTTATCCTGTCGTTGACTTGGGCATAAATCTTGAGATTGGTTGAACCTACTCGTTGTCCACTAGTGGAGAAATTTCCAAAAATGGTCCTTTTCATCCCCTCCAAGGTTAGTTGGTTGTAATGGGCTTGCATAAATGAAATTTCCTGTCAGCTATCAACGTGGTTGGGAAGAAAATATGCCAGAACGTATGGTCAGTACGGTGATGATTTCAACTGTCAAATTCTTGCAAATTCCTGGTTTCCTTGTAGCCACGAGGCCTGAAAATAGCGATTGGTCAATAAAGCTCTCAGGTGGCATTTGAGTATGTTGAGTCCTTTTTTTGAGACCTCAAATAGGAGATAAGTGCTCGGTCTGAGTTTCAATTTCTTCATAAGTCAGTCTTTGTTCTTATCCACAAGTGCTCAATACACTTGATGAAAAAACTGTCTTTTATAACCAAAGCTTCCTCTTTCAATCGCAAAAACGGAACTCTTTTATTGGCCATAAATCATTCCATCTAGTTAAACCTACCCAAAGCTATGCGCTAAGATCATGAGGAGCGTTTCCTTACTCCACAAGGCTTGATTGATTCGATTGTTCAAAGAGCAAAAGACGACCTTTTGTTCCTATAAATTATTTGGGAGAAAATCCCAACTTTTGCCTGCCGGATTTCACATACCCCAAGAAATGTGAGCTCCCCCAACCCACATACTTATGTGGAGTCCTGGATTGAGTGGCGTGTGGCAATGCCGACTGAAAGTTGGTCTGGTGATGGGTTGGGTTTCAATGACAAGGCGCTTGATGAACAGAAGCTGGATGGATAGATAGATGGATAGAGAAATAAAGAGAGAAGGATGCGGATCAAGAAGACGGCCAGGAAATGAAGGGGACGACGACAATCTGGATGTCGTTTTGTTCAAGCCCGAATGTGGTCGGATTATCTTTATCATTATTTTGATGGTTTCATGACTTCCCCTCTACCTCTGTCTCTACTACTTCCACTACTCAAGGATTGCATCGGTACTAAGGGTTCAAGATGGCAGGCTTGAATTGTAGTAAAAGAAAGTTGTGCACGTGAGATTGTCATGAAGTTTCGCAGCCCGACAATGCCTCTTCCACCGAAGGATGGTTTAATCAGGAATCGTGTCTCAAAACATAAAATGGAAATAAAACTTGGAGTCGTCATGCTCCTGTCATTAAGGGCTTCTAAATTAGCATGCTTTTTGAACCAATGACACACTAAGCAATCGTGATCGATTCAAATGGTGCGAGGTCTAAGTAGTGTGTGCCACCTCTTAGAAATTTCATCCCCTTTCACGAGAAATCTTGGTTGGATTGATACCAGGGCCGATAAGAGACACGTGCAACGTTTAAGACCCACTTCCTGGAGTGTCGAAATCATTTGACAAGAATGGTTTAAGCCTTAAATGGGAGAAAATCTAAGTTGTACGTTTTAGGGCCTTGGTGAAAAAAGGAGAAACCATCGTTGCCGTTATCATCGTCTCGTCATGAGGTGGTCCGTCTCACCTTCCTCTAAATATTCTCACTTTCGTATTGAGTACAGCACCCATGGAGAGAAACAGCATCACTTAATCAGTCTAACAACAGGCATGGGGAGTTCAGAATGAGCCTTTAAAAAATATGCAAAAATTGCACAAAGCAACCACCAACAGGAGACTTTTCGTTAAAATGATTTGCAGTCTACGGGGCAATCCTGTCTGTTAAGGTGAAAAGGTTTGAAACATATGTACAGTTTAATGTGATAGAAGATTCTGTCATCTTCTTGATCTGATTTGACAAATCAAATTGTTGGTGATATCGTTTTTGGTCAACCTCTATTTTGATATAAGCAAACTTGAGGCTAGGGAATAAAATCCAATCGACTTGCAAGGTTCATGAACATGCTCAGATTATCAAGTCAACATAATTGACCCAAGTCTGGTTGATAGTCAACCACAGGCTATCAATAATTCTTGAATGTTTACAACTTGCTAGCACTCAGAGAATTCAGGCAAGAACGAAAACGAAGAAAACGTGTTTGCTCTCAAGGAACTTTCACATCCTGCCTGAGGTGATTTTTCTTCTGTCTTGACTGGTTCGTTCGTTTGCTTGGTAGCTTATGATATGGCATGCAAATCTCAAGCAAGGCTTATGGCCCTGCTAAAAAAGGAAAACGAAACTGACTTGCAAGTAACGTCCTCGCTTACGTACTCTCTTGTCCACCCAACCCACCAAATCAAGCTTGAAACCGTTTATCAGCTCGAGTTCAGCTTCCTGAAGAGGCCAGGATATCTCATTCTAGGAACTGAAGACATGAGAAGATGACGACGACCTAAAGGCCCACACACTTTGTTTGTGTGTTCAAGAACTAATTGACATCCAAGTAGGTGGGATTGATGTCCAGGAAACGATCTTGTTCTCCCATTTATAACAGTGATTAGCCATTGACGTATCGTATCTACTACCAATCCCGAGCTCCTTGAATGCCAAAGTCTAACGAGTATCGACATTTGGTTATCATTCAGATCACCATGGGACGGACATTGGGATCGCTCATCTGGGTTCTCATCTTTTGTTGCAATGGCACGAGCACCACAACGATTGGTTCCGATTTAAGATGTCCTCCAGGATATCTTGTATTCGGTCAAAGAATCTACCAAGGTTATTATAGTCATGCACCAATGTCCAGGACTCAAAACATGCCTCTCAAACGAGGCATCTCGGCGTTTAACACCTGCGGCCTATAATAACCTTGGTATTGACCCAGAATCTCGGCCACACTGTCTGGATCCGAGCTCGGACCGCTTCCAATATTGCTTGTACTGCAAGCACGATTCGGCCTTCTCCAGTGACGTTGAGATGTGCACGGACAATGGTCTGTGGTCTTCATTAATATTTCAGGAATCTGCCACTTTCTTCGCCTCGTCTTCGGCGTCTTCATCAACAACGCCACCTGTGGTCGACAAGTCGAGCGGAGCTAATGAAAGTGATTACTACTGGTACATTGCCACAGAGTCGGGGTATTTAGAGAGGACTTCCAGCGCTTGCTCATTCTACTACGACCATGCCCTGACTTCCCCCTTGATGGGTCGGGTGCTGGAATGCAGACAAAGGGTTTGTGGGGTGAGATTCCTGGGGGCCATCCGCATTTTAGCGGATCTCCAGTCAGAGTTGGAGTGGATCTCTTGTCCTGACAACCAGAAAGGAGCCGACCCACTACCCTTTTTGTCCAATGATGTGATCTGCCATGAAGGTCCTTTAAAGGGGATTCTATTGACCCACTATGATTCAGTGATCGAAGGCAAACATTTCGAGCGGTCGTGTGGATTGTGCCCTAATAACACTCATGTTTGTAAAAGCGAGTATAATCCGGTGGAATCGAATTATAACACCTACTATCGATGCTTGCAGGAGCCTTGTCTAAACAAGGCACTCAAGGTTAGAGAGGCCAATCATTCGATTCTAAACGAATCGGTGGCCGCTCAAAATTGGTGTGGTTTCAGAACGAACGGAGAGTACGCGTGGATGCCCAGGGATATCACGGATACGATGTTGTTGACTTGTCAGACCAGGGATGGGCTCAGTTTGGACAACTTGGAATTGGACTATCTTCATTTGACCCTGGCCATCACGTCTGTGATTGGTCTCATGCTTTGTCTTGTCTTGATCTGTCAGCTTGTGAAGGCCAGGAAAAGAAACGTTCAATACGAGCTTCCCGATCAGTAGATAAGTGGACGAAATCAGCATCTGCATGAGTTGTGAACCACATTGCCAAGAATACATATTCAGATATGCTCCAATTGATTCCTACTTGTCACGGTCGTCGAAACCTCCCTGGATGGTGCTTTGTCGGGAGTCTTGAAGGATTTCACTCAGGTTGCCCACAATATTTACACGGGGATCAGTGCAATGTCATTGCTGATCATCATCAGGAAATTGCGGATTTACATCTCGACTCATCGTAGCTCACTTAAAGCATAGATTTGTAGCCAGGTATAGAGGATCAAAATGGGCTTTTCACATTATCACGAGGGCAAATAGATTCCTACGAGACAAAAACGATTAGGATGTTTTCATTTGCGATTTTTAAAGCCTTTATAGTTGAAGACTTGCATCGTGGTCTTAGGAAGATTTTCTTTGCAATGCGTGCAAATAAAACCATTATGACATTCTTCTGACTCGGGAAGAGTAGCTACTTCAATGCAAATAAAACTTGATGTTTCCTAATAATGTTTGTCAATGTTCATTTTTGAATGCAATTTGCCATTGCAAGCATTTGTTAGACTGTTAGGTGAGTGAGATTCTAAATGACTTACAATAAACTTAATAATAAATAAATGGACCAGACGGCAGAGACAATCTCTCGATCGTGTCAGGGCATCTAGGACCAATTTATATCTGTGATAATGATCACGACGTATTCGCTGATCATTCCTCCGAGTACTGTAGTAGTATTCATGCCGCCGAGGAAGGAGAAAGTTTTCTCGGTGGTTTGAAGAAAATAACTCCCAGCTCGTTTCACGCGAGTCGCAAGTTTGGAAGATCTTCACCACAACCAACCAAGAGGGTATGTACTGTAGTATCTATACGGCACCTTCTCCAATCGTTCCTTCATAACAATGGTGTGATGGTGGGGCCGTGTATTGGCATTGACGTGCAAGATTAACAAATTGTGGAGATGCCCATCACATCCATTGCAGCCTTCAAATGTACGTAGTGTGCCGAAAAAGACGATGAAGCTCTGGTTGAACCCCTCAGCAACCATTCAGAGCTGTCAAGAACTGTGCAGTACTTATAATATTCAGGGAGAAGCTCGATCGAGCATGTTTTCTGTATGTAGCAGTGTTCATGATCAGAGGAGTTGTGTCATTGCAGAATATGTCATACAAGTGTCATTCCAAGGTAAACGAGGTCACGAATGAATTTAGAGCCTGCCAGTTGCCATCTCTGTTCTAACAATTTTTCTGAAACATGTTGAGAAGGGCTAAACTAGAATTCATTCTTCGCCATTTGCAACCAAGTAAGCGCAGGGCTGGTCCGTTCTTTTGATATGTCACGTGAAGCCGCCAATTAAAAGATTCCGTGGGTTAATTTTCCGACATTTAGTCACTCCATATAAAGTTTATGGAATATTATGGAGGAAAATGGTGGGTTCAGCTGTAGGTAGGGGGAATTTTGGTGCTCCTCCCTGCAGGAGGATTCTAGAGTGAGAGATGAAAAAAGCTGAAAATTGCCCTGAAAACGAGACTTTGTGCAAGACAGGATTGAACAACGCCCTCTGGCTTGAATATTAGCACACGTAGGTAATGTTGAAAAGGTTAAAATTCGCTGTCACTTTCGCTCATTTCAGGGCAAAGAGACCTTAAGCCATTGTTTGAAGTGCTTGGAACCACTTCTCACCTTAATGAATTCTCATCAAGATAGAGGCACAATAGTTTAAAAGATCTCACTAAGCATCCTTGGCCATCGTGCCTCTGGGAATAGGTAAGTATCTCTCCAGAGTAGATAATAAGTCATTAGAGAACGAGAAACGCTTAATTAACATATCTTACAAAGCCAGTTTTCCACTGTTTTCACTCGGACGTAAACAGATGCTCACACACAGTTGGGGGTTTCCCTTCCAAATTTCAGAGGCTCGATCAAAATGTTTGCTCTCAATGGCTAAAATTGGAATGTAGCCCACGTGGAAACGTCTCTTGGCACGAATTGTGTTTCTTTGTTTTGAACAGCCTACCTACTTACCAAGTCATGCATGAATGGTACGGCGAATTCTGACCCAATTTGGGCGCGAATGGACTGTATTTTTGCCGGAATATGGCACCTCATCCAAGAGCAGAAAGAGAGAGCTGGGTTGACTTCTCTTCGTTCGTCGAGTCACTACATTGTTCACCGAGAAAGAAAGCTCTGGATGAAAAATGAATGCCACATGATAATTTGTTCCATCCAACGTCTGGCAAATGACACCCGGATCCACTTGGGATTTCCATGTCATCTTCCATTACCCCTCCAGAAGCAAATGCGTCAGCAGATCCGAGAAAGAGATTCAATTTACAGGTAAACCACTAACGATTTTGCCAACGAAATGGCTCTTTTCCTTCTGTCTCGTTTCGCCAGCAACATTGCAACTTTCGAGGCAATTTGAATTCTCAGCTTCGAGATAATAACGATGATGATGTTCGCCATTATGTTGCCGAGCTCTAAATGAGCTCTCGGTAAAAGAAACATAGTTTCTCTTTCTAGTGGTGAAATCATGACGCCAACCAAGTAAGGATGAGGTATATGGATGGACCTGTAGTTAAAGGAACAACAAAGGGAGTACAAGACCATAGACATAGTTTTCAAGTACCAGCACAATCAAGCTTCTAACGTGGTCCACTAAATATTTTCTATCCTCGCAATGATCGATTCGGCTTATTGAATCGTTGCCAAACATAGGATAGAAATCAAATCACCGAAAATATGTTGTTCATTGTTGAAGCTAATGTTAACGGTTGTAAAGCTTATAATTCAAGGAAGAACCATCTGGCTCTTGCCTCAAAATTTATACCCATGCTATCTTTCTTTTGGAAATACATTATTCACACATGATGAAGTCAGGTGTTTCATTTTCGCGCCCATTATCTACTATGTTTCATAATGCTTTCCATGCATCCGTTTAACTTTAACTTTATGTACTTAACCTCAAATGAGGACATCCGGGATTGGGCTTCTTGTAAGAACGAGTCACTAAATGACAGGTTCAAAGCCCATTTGAATTTGAAAGAGCTCTGAAATTCAACCATATGTTGAAATTATGCAAAAATGAGCATGTATGATCCTGACAACATTGGCAAGAGCTCCTTTGAAGCCAAACGAATTGGCCTGATTGAGAGTCGGAATGAAAAAACCGACGCCAGTGTAAAGACCATACCAAGCGAATCAGTTTTCTCCAACTGTTATTGCAAGGCATTTTAGATGAAGGTTTCAATCTTCGAGCTCCAATTTTTCACAATGCCAAAGATGTTTCTTCAGTGTTTGAAAATTGCTCCGTGTGTAATCAGTTAAGCCCAAACGCATCAATAGGATGAATCTTTGACTGTAGTTTTGTTCAAATTGTGACTTTTGATGGGATGTAAAAGCACGTCGAGATTTCTTCAGGTTCGAAGCGGTTCTTTGCACTTTGGACGAATATAAGAGAGTAGGTTTTACGACCATCCTCCCACCCGTCTCGATTTTTCGTACAACGGAATTTTTGATGGCATCACGAGATATTGGTCGTTATCTAAGAGGAAGAATGACTTTTGAAAAAGATAAAACTAAATGTTGTTCCTAGAAATTGCTTAAACGCGTATGAAGAAACATTTAGCAACTAGAAGAGTCCCTTGCGCTCTCCAAGTACTAGGTTAAGTCGGCAGTTGACGATAAATCAAGTCCAATCCTGTGGCATATCTAATTGGCTTTTGAATCGTGAATTTGCTTAATGACTCCAGAAAGACACGGGCACTCTCAATTGATCCTCCCGCATATATTTGCCAATGTCAATTGTTCGTTTATTGTCGAGATCCTGGGTGAGATTGAGCTGAGCGTTCAAGTGTTTGGATCCTCCAAAATTGCCCTTTCATCCATGTTTTACGCATTACATAATAAAGATCAAAGCTGTAATTTGCTTCCATGCAGGTAATTGAGATTTGGCGACAACACTCAAATGAGGCGTGTCATCCTCATTCAACCACATCAAACCCAGTGTCGCCAAACAACGATGATGAACCAGAGCACCAAAAGCACATTGACATGCTTCCAGTGGAGATAATGATCGGGCAAACATGAATTACGTAAGACTAGAACGACAAACTTCAATTTAACGCCCACTTACTGTACGTTTGATGTTTCGAGAGAGAAATCGTATATTATGAGGCTTTTTTCCTCGAAATCAATGAACAGTGTCACCAGGGTTGTGAGAGTTCGTCTCAAAAGAAACGAGAGAAAATTCAATCAAAATCAATTATCTCGAGCGATTTCTCACCACGTTTATCTTCGTCATGGCGATCATTGAGCTCAATGAGGGATGATTGGTACTTGATTGCTAGATTAAAGCATCAGTTCAATAATTTCTCCGGCTCTCACTTCATGAACCAGTTCCAAGTCGCCACTTTATTCGAAGTAGTGTTACGAGACTGTCAAAGAACGAATGCGTAAGTTTGGGGATGCATTACGGGTAAAGCACTTTCATTTATCCCAGTCCCTGGAGGATGGAGTTTCTTTTTCTTGGCCTGTCTGGCCGTCATCAAGCTTGGGGCAATGAAAGACGATGGCCATAATGAAGTCGAGGACAATAAGCCCGAGGTCTTTATTACCATGAGGAAATGTGGCCCAAGCCAAACCTCGGTCGTCAGTCGTGCAAAGGCAGACGAAAACAAGCTTATTACTTACCACCGTGTTTCACTTCTACTTCCCTTCGTAGAGTACCCAAGTCTCAGGCTGATAATGACGCTTTCCCCTCGATGATCATTTTTTTAATTCTTGGGTCTGAGATTTTCAGCGCTCCTCCAAAGAAGAATGGTTAACAATATGACGCTTTTGTCGGTCAGATACTTGGCATCAAACCATTCATTTACCGGAAACGAAGAGATTGGTAAAAGATTGATTGAGAGACACGCAATTGGTATGTTTGCAGACTTTGGGTTTGACCTTCACAATTCGAACTAATGGTTCAACCATTTGTATGTCGGACAATCCTTGAAGTGTAATCGACTTGATTATTCTTTAAATTTCATTTTGAAAGCATCTCAAACGTGTACCAAAGATTGTGTAAATTATTGTATTCTTAATTCACACAAGGACAAAATTAATTGCAAACGATCATAATACTACTTTACTAGGCTAAAATATTGAAGCCTTATCTAACACCTAGACCGAAATGGTGGAACATTTCAAGTACCATATTGAAATGACACATTTTCGAAAAAACCTTCCGTTTTTTAATCAATATTTTAATGAAGACAATCAGTATTGCGCAAAAAAAATTACATGAAAGTTCCAAAAACACTTAAACACCATGTTCAACATATTATTTTGATGCCTTTTAATTTTCTTTCCATCCTCCACTTCAAATTATGATTGTAACTACATCGCACATCCGGCAGAACTTTTTACATTGGCATCATAACTCATTCATAAACAACTTGCTCATTATCTCATTCATTTTTCATTAGATTCAAGAATTTCATGGCCTTGGTTTCGTCCATAAGAACTAAAAAAGCAGGAAAATTATCAATGGCGGAGCATTATCACAAGCTTCAATTGTCAAAGTATCATAAACTTAGATAGAATTAGATTCCCTATCTCAGAACCGGTTGCAGCTAAAACGAAACAAATATGGCAAATAGCCCTTTCAATGTGGAAAGTCTCCATGATTCGCACAGAACAAAGGATTAGCAAACCCTGCAGCGTTGTGCAAAGAACAATTCATCGATGATATTACCTCGATTAAACCGCACAAGAAAAAGAGTCCAATTGCGCAGAACAATGGGCTTGATCGCTTACAAATTGAGTCTTGTGACCCTTTTTGTCGCAATTCTCACAAAACCGGCAAAAACCACAATGTCCATGGATAATCTTGAAGTGTATGAAATTCTCCGGTGAGCCTTTTACATTCTTATATTACCAAAAAAAGGCCCAACGCATCCACCCAATTGATATGGTACACACATGCATAAAATGCCATAAAACTATAGCTCATCTAACAAGCATGGCCGTAAAAGTTTCTCTTCTCAAACTATATCCTGTCAGGCACTATTTTGTTTCTCAGACAAGTTTAACCTTTGGCTGTCTGATCTGGCTTGCGTTGTAAACAAATGTATTTTCGCTCACATTGCTCGGCTTTCAAAAATATCAGCCCATGCTTTTTGTTTGTTGTTAGCATTGCCTATTTCTGGACTCGTTGTGCTTCACACAATACATTGGGTAACTCTGTACTCATTATAAGGCACGGAGAATGAGCAAGAAGCCAAGCAAGGCCGATGCTCTTGAAAGATGAGAATAGGGCGAGTCTATCAATCAAATCGCAAGTTAACCATCACTCGAAATATGTAGCTTGAGTGAGCTCTAGAAATGAGCGTAGGATAATGTGTTGATGTCAAAGCAAGTTCACCCCACCCTTTCGCCCATTGTAGAATGGGCGAAATGGACCCAACTTGAACTTTAAGTCAATAAATATCCTCGATTTGCCCCAGGGTCACTTTTTTTCCTGTTTGGATAATAAGTTTGTTTATTTAAGGTCAACTGATTGGGTGCTACATCTTCGTTTCTATTTGTTTGCTATTCACCTGACAAGGCTGAGTGATAAGTCATTCGTTCTCCTTATCGGCAACAACTGGGTTCAACAATAGTTCTCATTACAACCTTCTTCACATTCCGTGCGTGATGGACAAGACTACTACTGAAGACCCTGTAAAGGCCACTCGAGCTAAACGTCAAGGTGATTCAAATCATCTCTCAAATATCTGTTAATCACGCTCTCACACATGAAACAGAAAACCAAGGTCACGCCAAGAGCCGAAACCCAAGATCTAGTGCGATAATTATGTAATGATATTGCCACTAGTACTTAAGACTTTTCCGCGGTAATTACCTTGTCATTAGACTATAAAACACCAACCATAAATGAATGACTAAATGTCTTGCCTCCACCCTTGAACCCCTTAAATGCCACGGTACCTGATAGTCTTAAGGGAAGTAATAGATAACGATTATGAAAAATGTGCGGGGCAACAATTTTACCTTCTCCAATTATTCGCCATTACTTGCTCGAGTTCCCTTAATGGATTTGGGGGACACAGGGATAAAAGATAAAAGGCAATCCGACTTACATGTATGTAGAGTGCAGTATGTACATGGTGTCGGCTAAAGTTGGAAATGAGTTGCTAGAAGAGATTGGAGAACGAGTGGGAGGAGGAGGAAATGTGCCAGCATCGTGTGTCACCATTGGCCTTATGGATGTCTCATTGTTTATATGAAAGATTACACCAATCTGTTACGATTTGGCTCAAGTATTGTTTGCCACATCGTAGGGCCTAGCTAGTCCCACCACGTTGCTGTAAAAGAAGTACGCACATTCCGTACAAATGAGCATTGTTCATTGTGTGTCTAGTGCTCCGTAGACTCACTTCCTTGTACATACGTACAGCAGCGGAATCTTGCATTCAATGGATACTTCCAGACCTTTTCAAACATGGCATCCACATCCATATCCCTCAAAGAACAGGGCGAAACACCTGATGCTCCTTATGCAAATAAGCCTTGGTCAAGTCACTCGCCAAAACCCAATCCTTCATGCTACGGGATTCAAATTTCCCCGCCAGCCAAGAACCTTGGTTGGTTCCATTGCTTGCCCCATACACTTTCAGGGGTTGATTAATGCCTGCAATCTTTCAAACTTGCCGATTAGCCAGATAAGCAATGCTCACTCCCACCAGTGAAGACACAACGTAGATGGCCGATCATGTTCGTTCTTTCTTTCTCTCTCTCTCTCTTTGTGTCTCCTCCTGGTTTTTGGTTCCGGAGAGAAACTGATCTTACCAATGTGTCCTTAATCTTTCTCTCTTTCTTTCTCTCTCCCCATGGAGTGTTCAGAGGTGCATGCCAACTTTTCTTTGATCGATCCTGTCAATCCGTAAATAGTGATGCTCAATCATCAGCACCGTTAAGGTTTGAAGGATCATAGTAACTCGACATCCTGAACGAATCTTGCGAGACACTTGATTTTTCGAAACATATGCTTTAAACGTTCAGTGATGGCCTAGAATTGACTTGGTTGAGTTCTGAACGAACACATACGTACCGGGAGTGGTGGTCCCTTTCTTTCTCAAACACTCTGCTAATGGAATAATGGAAATGTAAAACTGGATTAGAGGGCGCAGCCGATCCATTTGGAAAGAATAGTTGAATCATGGCGCTCCATGACTCGAACTTCAATCCCATTTTGGCGCGAGAGAGAGAAAAAACGATGCCATCATTTCCCTCCGACTTCAAAAAGGCAACGCCAAACACTCACATCGTAGGTACACACAAACACTCGAGCATCGTTTGCTTTGAATACACATGGATGGATCTGTATATGCCTGAAAAGATTTTGATTAATTGTCACGACTTCCTGTCACTACTAAAGAGGGCCCCAAAATCGAGGGCTGTCAACACAAGTGTTCAAAAGGCCAATCCAACCTGGAAATGTTAGTAGATCACTTCTTTTTTTATCTCGACGTTTTTGCTCGATTTGTCGAGCGGATATTGCATCGACTTCAAACAAATAGGCAATAAGGGGGGGTCGTCTCTCATTATTCTGACGTAAGGTACGTTTTCCGAGGTCCATAATTTGTGGTTGGGATCGAGCTCCCCAGGATTTTTGCATAACAAATAGGTAACATTTTCCGTTTCGAAGGGAATCACCGATGGATGGGATCGGGCACATCATTACGGCGAATCTTTGAGAAACAAAAATGTTCTGCCAAAGATTGAACGAAAAACTGTTTCCGATCCATCTTCGTTGGCTTCCAATAAGGTAGCCATCTCTTGTGAATAAACATAAGGAAATTCTTCTCATCCTCAAACATACCTACAATACGTAATTTCATCTTTCCCATAACTCTCGTTGTTGATGTGTTTTCACCTTTAGTTTTATCTGGTTCGTATTTTTATCAAGGAAATAAACCACTTTACATCTAGTACAAGTTCGACAGCTCCAACTTTGAGATGTTCCGGTTTCTTCTCGATTGAATCGATACGAGTCTGACTAAGTTGCCACCAACTTTACCACTTTACTGGTTCAAAGCATCATTCCAGAGCTACAACAGCAGACCGTGGCAATAACCGTTCGTATCATCACGCTTAGATTGGGCCTTTTAGAAATGGAAGGGGCTTGCAATGATAAAAAACAAGTCTTGCTTGAGCTGGATACAGTAGACAAGTTCGTGATTCATTGCCAACACTGTCAGCAGCCAAAAGATTCAACCATTTGAACAACGTGGTTGGATGGATGGTCATATCCGCACGAAGGAAGACTCGACATATTCTCTCGCCCACATAAATAAGAGTACTTATCTGTGCATAGCTCGATTAGGGCAACAGTTCCCGAAACTAGATTTACCCGTTGGTACACAATTGGGGAACATATTTGTTCGATTTTGTCTTAACGAGAAAACGTAATCCACCTTCCAAGACGCTTGTTTGGCAACTTTTATCCGAAGATTTGCAACATACCTACGTTGGTTGCCATCCCGATTTTGCACAAACAAACAGCAAGTACGCAGTTTCTTTGTACTCTTGTGGTTTGGTATTTGGTTTTCCTGTGTTCTTCGAGAATTTTAAGGTCCCCTCAAAAGTCATGAATTTCTCTACCACATCAGCAAATGTGAGTGTGACAGAGGAAAGTTTCCGAAATTTCAAGACGTAATTGACGTGGTGTCAAAAGTCAGAAATTGACATGAACTGAAGATGAAGAAACGCCGACCTCCGAACTGTTCTACCACTCGGTTATTCGATTCGATGTGACCCACTTTGAGTGGCTTCTTCGGTACTTTCCCCAAATCCGGTCATTGATTGGCTGAGATCTAGCCTCGATGAAATAACTTCGGGTCCTTGAAGAGAGAGGCGAGGGTCTCGTTGCTCAGATAAACAAAATGTGTTTCTTTTTCGAAATGTCATGCCTGACCTTTACTTCACGCCAACAGGAGAAGTAGTATGCATAATGGGATTGCACAGGATAAATAAACACAGATATTCAATGATCACTTCCACTTTCGAGGCGAAGCCTCTTCTCGTCGTACGCTTCGAAGCCATTCAAAATGAGACTCTCAAGGACGAACGACACGTTTTTAAAAGCTTGGACTAACCACAATGAGGTTCATGTTCATGGCGGGGAGAATAAAACAATGAAGAGGCAGGAATTTCATAACGCCAAGATAGAGTAGCTCTTTTATTTTATCATTAATCTCTTTCGTGTCAAAAATGAATCAATTAATTTTCCAATTTTCTTCAGCATTGGAATACTAATAGGTAGTCTTTGTTCATCTTCGATCACATATATAAATGAATCTTGTTGTGCAGGCAGATGGGTCAGAAAGTAGCGTACATAAAAATTAGAGGAAAAACAACCCTTTTCCCGGTTTCTTCACATTCCATAACAACGTAGACAAATGGGAGAAAGAACAACCTTTGGGATGCGTGGGAAAAAGAGCACAAAACAACAAAACACTCAAGTTTCTGGCTTCTTAACGAAACTCGCAAGAATTTCAATGAAATGAATTCACACTCTGGAAAACTCAACTTAAAGCAATCAAGGGTATAAATAAATTTGTCTGTGCGGGGCCAGCACTTATTTGTAGCATCTCAAAGAGAAAGACTCAGATCGGTGTCGAGTGAAGAGAATCTAAAAGCTCCTCCACCGTTTTGGGCGTTTCTTGGACCACATTATTCGTTGTCCTTCGCGTAGGAAGGGTATTACTCGTGAAAGTTTCTCGACCTTTGGATCTGGGTTCTGACAATCTTCGATCACTTGTGGTTGAAATAGAAGAATTCGCGGTCGTCGTCGAAGTGCTAGTAGTAACAGTGTGATTATTGGTCCCGTCACAATCAGCCATGACCAAGCCACCTTTGAGTTTCTCTCCCAGGCGATTCAGCTCTTGAACAAGTCGCTCATTGGCTGTGTCCAAGGCGGCAATCTTCTTTTGTTGCATCAAGATCATTCTCTCCTTCTCACCTCGATCTCCATCCATGTCCACGTGATCACGTCGAAGTTGGTCCTCTTCGTTCACTAGTCGGTTCACCATTTCACGAACCGAGTTTTCATCCCTCTGCACCGGACTCGAGCTACTCGAGTACTCTTGATGCTCAAGCTTCCGTTCAGTTTCAATCAATTTGATCTGGAGGGTTTCCATGGCATTCCGGAGCTCCATGATCTCATGCTCGTAGTCGGAGAAGGACTTGGCATTCAATTGGGTTCGAGAAATGCCCCCACGGTGAACGCCCTTGTGTCGTCCATGGGTGGAGTAGCCTCCAACTCCACCGGTAACAGGGCGTGGCAAGGTGTGGCTGGTACACTTTGGAGTAGACGTTGCATCACTCTGACACTGACTAGAGTAAGTGGAATCGTCACTTGAATCGGTATCGTCCAAGGACATGGTGGACATCTTGGCTCGCCGCAATGGTAGATCTGTGGCGTGTTTGTGCCGATGTGGCCCTAATATGGCCGACGACGATGAAGAGGAAGCCGAGCTTTTGGTCGACCACATTCTACCTTTCATTTGTGCTCCAGGACTCGGGGTCAACGATGTTGATGATGAGGTATCAGACGAGAGAGAAATTCCAGCCTCGGGCTTGGCAAAAATGATGGAAGCGGAAGACTTATTATTGCTGCCAGAGTGCTGGGGTATTGGGTGCGAGAATGTGGTTGTGTTTCGCTCATTGTTTCCATTAGCTTTGGGTCGTTTGGGCAAGGTCCAAGACCACGTGAAAGTAGACTTTTGTTGAGGATTACCAATCGGAGTGTGCTCCCCTTGGGCCTGGCGGAGTGACGTCAATGTTGGCTGACTAATCTGTTGGAGTTGGTTGATTGTTGGACGATGAAGAATGTTGTTAATATCATCTAACAACTCCCGCAGCCTCAGGGCTTTGGCATTATCACTGGGGATCTTTGCAATGTTTTCAAACAAAATGCAGTGCAGGCAACTTAAATGCTTTCCCAAATCTGTCTTCTCAAGCGGCGAGGACAGGTTTGGAATCCATCCATCCTCAGCAAGGGGACTCGAGATCTGGTGCAGAAAGCTCTTCATGGGCCCGCTCTCCTCATCCAAAAAGGAGTTGAGGAACTCCATGGAGTTTTCTTTTCCCTCATAGCGTGTGAAATTGGCCAAAGTTTGCAAGGTCTTGGCAATGAGAGTTAAGTTCCGATTGGCTCGTTTTGACGGGTACTCATCAGTCAAGTTAAATAGACTTGGCGAGAGAATGGCTGGACAGAGGTAGCGAAGGAAAATACACGAAGAGATGAGGTTGTCGCCCACCTCGGGCTTACCCACGTGTTGCAAATATTGGCGTATCTTGTAGAAGCATCGTTGCAATTGGATCGGAAAGTAGGAGTAGCTCTTGGCAATCCGACTCCACACTTGCTTTACCGCTTTTTGCAGATTGGCACGATTTGTGCGAAGTTCCTCAGGATCGCTCACTTTAATTGGATCGACCTCTAGATCTTGATCGTTGAGAAGTCTTTCGGTGATCACACTCTGTAAGGTGCTTTGGAGATAACGTTGGCCAACCAATTTAATGTAGGACTCCATAGCCTTGGTGGCGATGGAATTCCCGCGGAATGTGAGATGCTCGTTTTCAATGTTCGAAATCTCGTCCACAACAATCTCGGCCAAGACATCCTCGGCAATGTCCTCACCATGGAACACGTTCATGAGAGAAAGCGACAATTCTTCCTTTACTTTCACACTAATGTTGGGCTCAAATAACTTGCAAATCGACTTGTACTCATCCTTCAGGAAGTAGAGAAAGTCCTCGTAATCCCTGAGCGGCAGGATATCAACACTTTGGAACTGACACTTGAGTCGGATACTTGGCGATTCTCTTCGTGAGGATTTATCGACGGGGTGCCACTTCTCTTGTGCATATCTCGATTGTATGGATGCAATGGAGATTTTGACCCTTCCAACCGGTTTCTTCGGCTTCTTACGATTGCCCTTGTCTTTATGAATATGCAAGCTGATCTTGTCCGTCTGAGGCAGATCCTTGAACTCGAAATGCTCGCCCCAAAAGCACATGCCATCCATTTTCTTGGACGAGGTCCGGGCATAAAGCTTGTCATCCACATGGATCTCAACGTAATACTTCTTATTGTCACGAAGGCCCTTGACCTCAAGCACCACCAGCTTAAGGCAATTGTCCGTTCGTCGTCGATCCTCAGTGAGCATGAGCGTCTTCTTCAGGCTCTGAATCCATTCATCGCGTTCTTTGGCATTTTGACATGAAAAGTATCTTGTGGTCCCACTGGATGTGTAGGTGATTTGAA
Organism: Tigriopus japonicus; assembly: GCA_010645155.1. Lineage (NCBI taxonomy): Eukaryota > Metazoa > Arthropoda > Copepoda > Harpacticoida > Harpacticidae > Tigriopus > Tigriopus japonicus. Next base: position 9,851,699 of record CM021323.1, read on the forward strand.
ACCAGGTGTCCTGGCCGATAATGGACGGATGCACAGGCTGGATGGTGATGTCTTCAGCATTCAAGCGAAGACGATCAACCAGGCTCTAAAATTTGAGAGAGGGAGAGAAAGAAAGAGAAAATTTAGTCCCTGTTCGTTTACTAGACAATGAATGGTAAGCTTTTAACGTGTGATCTAAGAAAAAGAAATCTCCTGTTGAAGCAAATTATCCTCCAAGTCTTATTTTCTGTAGGTTCTTTTACATTGAGACCGAGAGCCATCTCCAGGGTTGAGTGCAGCCATGTCAATACCAGGGTAACGGTTATTAGAAGCTGAATTTGTACTGACTACAAAATCGAACAGAATAGGCGTGACATCTTCATCAAAGTCCGCGACAAATGACGCTAGAAATCAAGTTTGGAGAGTGGCACTAGCACTACTCACTTGTGGTGATGGCATTTTCTTGTTTACGCTCAGCCATGCATGCCCTCCGACTTCCTAAACTCTAGGCACAGACAAAAACCATGCTCGAAGAAGCAACCAACTCACTCCAGCCAACTTCAATCCACTTCCTCGTTCTCTTCCGAATTCAATCTCCGCCTTCTCGGCTTTAAAGTTCTCCTCACTTCAATTCGCTCATTTGTCAAATGTCACGGACTCTTTCAAGTGCAAATGAGTAACTTCATTTGCCACCAAAGGCTTCACAGCGAGTTTTTCATCCGTCATGTATAATATTTATACAAGATCTCAGAGATTCTTGCGCTCTATTAACTTTTCTTTTTCTCCTCGATCCGATTTCATCGTTCAGATGATATCGCACACCAAATCCGAAATAAATGGATTCAGAACCGCAATTATTATTAGCGTGAAAATGTACTCACGCTCCACTGTCCTACATGCAAGGAAGGAAACAAAAGCTTCAAAATACGGGACTGTCTAAGCTATTCAGTTGCTCTTTCAACCAGACACGGGCGAAGCTCTCTCCGTGTCTCTTCATCTAGGCAAGTAGTTCACTAATGGATCATAACGTTCTCGACCAAGTCTGAAGTCTGTCATTTGAAGTTCTGAGAGTTTGAAATGGAAATAATTGCTTCGCGTGTTCAAAAGGTATAAAATGGCAGATTTCAATGAAACGCGTTCAAACAACTAAACTAACGCATGAAGGTCCTTCATATATGATTCATATTTGGGTAGTTGACATGGAGAAAAACATACGCTATGTCGGTTTTTCTTGATGTGAGGGCAACTGTGCCACATGGTTTTTAGAAAGGGAATGCCGAAATGGAAGTGCAGTGATATTGTCAAACATCAATTTGAAGAACAGATTTATTACCAAAAAAAGACACTCACATTTACGACATCCATATGCTGGGATCACACAACAGCAAAAACACCCCGCAAACCCTAACTAGGGCTAGGACTTAATGGCCATCTTTCACAGCAACAGCTGATGACAGATAGCGAGGAGTTTATCAGTTTCAACAGATAAATCTAGTGTGGTATGAGTCAGTTTGCTCAATCTGATTCATTCAAGTAAGAGCCCCTTGATTATAATTTAACTCGTTTACAGATTACACTGTGGAGTTCTTGTAAAAGAAACGGTAGGAACACACGTTGACTCTTTTTCTGCAATGAACCCTTGCTTTATCTTGTGTTCTTTAACAAAGCAAGGTAAACAAGAATCCATTTGGCTGTCGTGACTCATCTCATACGTCATATATCACTTGCCAATATGCATTTAATTGCCATTGTGGCGAACGAAGCAATCAATCATTATTTGTAAAAAAATAGGTTTTCCATTTGCCACGAAATATTATTTCAAATCTGTAAAAGAGTGTATTCTCGAAAAAAGGTATTGCTTGAACGTCGCTCTTGTATTAATTATTTATGCTGACAGGAGAGCTCGTGTTGTGCGAGAGTTTAGATTTGCGACAGGAAAGAAAATAATGCACCTTACGAAATTGGGTTAAAACAACTCTTAACGAGGACATTTCGATCCAGATCAAGCTGGCTGAAAGTGTTCGTGATGATGCCAGATTCTTGCATCTCACTCAAGAACTTTACGACATTGGGAACTTATCCTTGGGACAAGTACTTGTGAGTGGAGAATAAATAAGCGGTCCAAAGTTTGCGAAGCGTCAAACAAAAGCTTTGCAATTTACTCAAGTTTGAAATTGTCTCCAGACGAGTCTCCCCCAACAGATGGAAATCCCTAGGAGGTCAGTGGTCAGTCAGGAATTATTCAAATCATGGACAGTCACATTTTTTCTTCTTTCAATTTACTCCTGAACACCCCCCGTTGTCAAGGCCACTTTTGTAATGAAATAGCCGCTTCGACCTTCTCATGAAAAACGGGGTCTAGATATGTCTGCGCCAACAAAACTGATAGCTCTGCTCGTCAACTCTACTGAAAGGAAGATTTTCGATTTCAATCCACTCCTATACATATACATCCAATGACCATGACAGCGAAAAGAGCTTTTCGGGGAAATTTCATTCTTCATTTCTACCTTGACCCGGCATCAATTCAGAATCTATCCTGTCTACGCCGAAAAACTTGCCGTTTCGTTTGTTATGTTTAGCTAATCTGAATATTGGATCGGCAATGCACTTTCGCTCAACCCTTCAAGCTCTTTAGGCCTTGAGGAAAATAATGACAAGAGGAAAGGGTAAATAGAGCCTTCCTTACCTGTGTGGATTTGATGAGCTCGTAGCTTTGTCCGGAGTTGTTGGACAACGACATGGCTGAAGCCATCACACCCCCTGATGATCCACCACTTTGACCCAAGCTCCGTCGCTTGGTCAGATTCAGGTCCATGATACTCAGAGAGCGCCAACGGCTCTCCCTCATGCCCTTTTCGGACGGTTAGACCACTTTTTGCCGTTGGTTCAAGACACTGACGTTTTCATCCATCAGGCTGGCAGAAGTTGGTAGATGCAGTACTAAAAGCAGCACTTGGGCGGTGTTCTTCATTCGGCACACATACACACTGATGTCGAGATGGAGAAAGTCGCACTGGAAATGAATTCTATTTTCTTGCTTTTAGCACCGGAAATGAGCTGAAGACGTGGAGTAAAACAACTTGAATTTTGTTCACCTCCTCAAACTCAAGTTTTTACTTCTTCTTCGTCTTGATGATAACACTGAGTCGTTGCACGCACTGATCAAGCAAAAGTTTTGTTGCCATGAACTCAAAGTTCTTTTCTCTTGAGAGGGAGGTCTGTTCCCCCTACACCGTTGATGATGTTTGGGATGAATATCAAGCTTTCAGAGAAAAAAGAAAGTGTCAATTCAAGTCTTGTAAGCGACAAGTCCCGTTAGAAGATCAAAGAACCCCCAAAAGATCTCGTTTGGATCCAATATTTAACACCAAAGAGAATGAACTTGATCTTCAAGCAATCGGCAGACAAGTGGAATAAGGCAAAACTGCGGCGGAAATTGATAAGGGATTTTCTCGCCTTGTTCTTTTCCAAGTCACAAAAACTCCCGGAATGAACAGTTGTCAGAGTGTCTGTCTTGTCCGATAACTCTAACACGAGTTAATATTCAAATCTTCACACTTGGGAGTGAATCACCATTGGAATTGTTATGATGTGAACGAGGCAGTCAACGTGGAGGGTGGCAGCAACTCGAACCACTACCAAGATCCCTACCTAAATTCAAACTGAGATCTCTGAGCAATAACACCACTCCACACCTACCTCCAAAGTCCTAGCTAACCCAGAGAGGGGGAGCACAACGACAGAGGAAACTGAACCCGAGGATTGAGGAGGAGAGGGTGCTGCTCCTCCTCCTCCTCCTTCATAGAACTCCACAGAAAGAGGAGGCAGAGGAGTAGAGGGCAATCAACAGAACGACCGACCGAGGACTCAAATGGAGGTGAGGACGAGCACGCCTTCCCATTCCAAGCTTCACAAGATAGTTCACCTGCCCGAGGAAAACTCTAACGAACTTAGCTCCATGGACAATCTACCTTCCTCCATACAATCCAACAGATCAGTCCGTTCATTCAGTTTCAGAACACTCGCTTCTAAAACTTCCGAGGAGCTCTTTGAATCCAATCGGCGGGCCAACAAGGGTGATTCTTTGTGTGTGAAGCACACACACACAGGCACATCGATGGCTAAGGTGTTAAGGGCGCTTTGGACGAACACCAAGCACCCATGATGAGGGTCCCAGGGATGAGTAGGACGGGGTCCCTTTGGGATTTTGGTACCTGAGCTTTGGTATCCCTCTATGGCAAGCCCCATTGATTGGCAGCACGACGGCATGCCGTCACAGCTCCAGCACCACTTTGAAAGGATACCGTGGTTTCAAACCAAAGTAGCCAAAGCAAACTAGTGATGCTGGATGGTGGCGGAGCTAAGTTGCCAATCAGGGCGATGGTAATCTAATTCTTGGGTAACCCAATGGCTTGTCAATATTGGAACAAAGAATGTTACTGGTGATTGTGTGGTTTTTTTGTTGCTGGAGGAAATCGTATCGCAATAAGTGTTAAAAGTATCGACTGCTGAAATATGTTAGAAGATTTAAAACCCAAACTTCTCTGTGTGTTCTTTCGTTTTGGTTAAGGTCAATGTTGAAAAGTTCAATAGTCAAGCTAATGAAGAGTTATTGCAATGGGCATCATAATAATGATATTTGTTCCGTTCAAATACAAGACAAGTTTCATTTGAAAAAGAGTACATCCAACTTGGCAGCACTGCTCTTTCTCTCTCTATTTCCCTTGTGACTTGCGCATCTGATCAGGGAGACTAGAATTTGCCCTCTTTGTTCGAATCCAAACTTACCAAGTAAACATAACACGCAACATTTGGGTATAAAAATCATAAAAGACATTAGAAATCAAATGTTTTACTCGATATTTTTTTTGTTTTTAGAAAGAATATTCTGGCTGACAACAACTTCATCAAGAATCAAAGAGAGGAGCGAAGAAGCTCAAATAACCAATTTATCTCCAAAAGCAGTCACTCTGTTTCTTGCCAATTGGCCGTATTCCATCCGAGCCAGTTCGGCAATCAACGGACCCAACCAGGAGTTTTGTACCGTGTCGGACAAAAAAGATTGAACTTGAAAGAAAAATATCGGGACTTACTGAATACCGATTACCTCCAATGATGACTAAGCTTCTCTAAACATTTAAGGACTACTGCTTTAGTCAGACCAAAACAAATAATAAGCACTATCGGAAATTTTCGCAACAATTGGTAAACTGAAGTACGTCCTGGATGTCTGGAAAGCCGACCGAGAACCTCATTATCGAAGAATGAAGATTGCAGAGAGTTGGAAATGGGTGCATGTACAGGAAATCGATTCTCATTTGCATATCTCTGTCAGCATTCTGCACCTCTTGCTTACTTCCCTTTCCATTGGCCTATAAACTCGTTGCTGGAAAAAGAGCACAATTCCCCTTTGTTGCGCTGGAGGATTACTCTTGTTCTGCGGGCTTTGGGCTTTACTTGGATCTGATTAAAAATGCAATAGAGTCGATCCATTTGGTAACACAAATCTTGCAGCAAGGCGCACAACAACACCGACAAAGAAAAAACATAACTCTGAAGGTACGTACGTGGGTAGGGAATGGTCGTGAATCAGTTCATGGAGCAACTCTGAGATTGAATGCCGAAATTTGAGCTCCAAAGAAGGCACTCCTGATGTGTTGAAATTTAATGTGTGTGCGTGTTCAAATCCGTTTTGGCAAGAAGTTCAATTGGCAAGTCGACAAATACGGGAATACTTCTCATGGAAGATGGAAAAGAAATGAGGCCACACTAACGGGCAAACTCTTTGATTTGAACAGATTTACATTCAAAGACCCATGCCACTTGAAGGAATTTTTTTTGCTTTTCAAATCCGATTCACTTCGAGAGGCGACTCACATTTTCACTGCGATGAAACTATTATACGTTGTTTATGCGTACTATTACACTCTCTTCACGATACTACTTCTAAGGGTACATTTTCAACGCTTGCCAAAAAAAATGATTAGATACACACCTTGAATGAAAGAGTAAATCATAATAAAAGGGTAAATTACAGGTGTTTAACAACGCTTCTTTTAGAATATTGTTCCTTTATATGTATGATCAAATATTTATTATATATGTATTATAAGTATGAATAAATTTATTTATACTTGAACATGCTAACCAAAACATTTTCAAGAGCCAGAAAGTACTCGGCTCAAGATGTGGAGAAAAGTAGATTGTCCCATATCTAACGGGTATCTCCAAACCCCATTCATTATCAATACAAAAAAGTGCTTGATGATGATGAAGATGATACAAGGATCTAAGTTGGTGGCCATCGATTAAACAGATGATGCCTTTCTTTAGACCCGGCATAAGCCTGGATGGCTGCCATCTGTGGTCGAATTTGAGCTCTCCAAATCTGTCGTGAAGTTCAATCCGACCATTAGTAGCCTCAAAAGCACATGACTTCGTTCAAAACGCAACCATTCGACACAAGCACGCACTCAGAAAGGCTAAATACAAATACAGACCTCACCAAGATCGTTGAAAGAAGTTTAAATTTGTTGTGTTTAGATTGGAAAAACACGCAAATCCTTTGCGAAGCAAGCTTAACCTTTAAAAAGAAAACACAAAGAAAGGATGCAACTCTGTGGTGTTTTTCCGCTGAGCCAAACTGATTCAAAGCGAGATACCCTGGTATTTTACACCCTCTCTTCAGCTGCTTAGAATTTGAGCAATGTTTGGACCCCAAGGGCCGATTCTTTCCACTTTCAGGCACTCACTCACTCGAGGGGGTGAAGAAGAGTAGTTGACCATAAACTAAACAAACAGATTGATGAGAAATAAATTCCAGTGTTATCGTCCGACTCGAACCCTTATCCACAGATATACTGTATCTGGGAGGACTTTGGCAGTCACAATTTCCTACCAGTTCAATCGTTTGGCAAGGATGTGCCTTCCATCAACAATGGAAAGGAAGCCGTGAATCGAGGAAATGTTGACATGGATATTGGGATGAGCAATTTACCGATGTAAGTATGTATACATGGGCGTATGTACCTTCATTCAGTCTTGAAACAATTGAGTTGGATGCATGCCTAAAGCCAGAGACTCGTGTTTCAATTTGCTGCATTAGAGCTATATAATTGATGGTACGAGGGGAGCTGAGGACGCAGTAGGTCAAAATAGACAGAGAATGATTGGAGTTTGTGCTTGGACATGTTCCAGAAACGATTTTAACACATTTCGCAATCGCTAAGTGGTCAAGACTATTAATCTTGGAGCCTGTGGAGCGAGGGGGTTTGTTTGTTTCCAGATTCTTGTCCGGAGAATCGAGGCATTGAACGAGGGGGAGAATGCAAATGATGATTTTCCTGAGGAAGCAGATCATTTAATTGTCACAATGGAAGAATCTCTCAATTTTAAGATGACCCTGTCTTAGAGAAGGATTTGAGTTTTGTTTTCTCCGTCATATTCTCAAATTAAGAAAGTTTTGCTTTACCGACCGCAGAGGTAAGGGAGTAGTTTAGGTGCTTTAATCTTGGAAATGTCACAGTTATATCTTATTTGAGAGCTTGTGGCCGTCGAAAGAGGAGGCAGTGAGAATTGCAATTCTGAAAAATGGCTTATAATTAGAAACCGAGCATATGACAAAAGTCGATAACTTCTTTTCTAGAGCCGCAAGTCAAGGGTATTGTCATTTCTGACAAGATAGTTCATTGACAATGGGGAAGATTTTTGATGATGTACTAGTTTGAGTAAAGACAAATGTTACCAAGACAATTGCTTCCGGTTCTGTTGGGCCAAAAGGCCCCGAGAAACAAGATACAGATATCCTTGGATTCAGTCAGGAGTAGTCATGGATACATCTGTTGATAGTGAGTAACAAAACCGAGCAACTTGACAGAAATGCCCTCCAAATGGTGCTATAATGAAATGCTTGAAATCCATGCTTAGGTGAAATTGCGAGTTTACCAACAAATTTCTCCTCGTCTATTCATTTTGAGACATGTACCATACGGCCAAGTCATCGAGCAGGACCTTAATAGGAACTTCAATCTATCACTATCTCGATAAATCAATCTTCTTGATCTCTTCCAGAAGGTCGTGCAAGTCTCTCAAGTATCTGATTTGAAATTTACGCACCTGCAGGATTGGCTGTTTTTTCGCACTTGAACAATTGACTGAAGGTATCAGGCCATGTGACAGACCCGCTCCTATGAAATTGTTTGGTAGTAGGAGTGTATGTAGTAAGCTGTCCAGTTATTCTATCTGATTGAGCAATTGTTCTCAGACAAAACCGAGTGATTCGCTCATTGATAACATTGTTCAGATTTTTTTCAAGATTACTCCAGTCCTCACAGTTTTCAAGGTTCCTCTTGTCCCTTTGCCATTGTATTCCTTCTTCATCTCCAGCTTCGGTCAGTCACACATAAAAACGGGAAGTTCATGGACAACACTTTGGTCCCATCTTCGCCGCTTTTGGTCTTTTTTTCATCTAATCTTTCTAGTGGCGATCCTTGGCAGGTGTTTTATTTCTCCTATTTAGGGATGGAGAGGCTCTAATGAGTCCCTCCGATGCTGGCGATGATTGGTTTTTCCCGAAGTTGCCCCTCGAAACAAAAGAAACTATCCACCTGCCGCAAAACCAACGCCCTCTACCTAGCTATCGTCTGTTTGTCTGACCATAAATTTATAATAAGAACCGACTTCCCGCACTCTTAAAGAACCTCAGATAAGTGCGAACCGTCTGAAACCCCTTTACCAGCAAATCTAGCTAAATGATGGTGTAATATATTATCACGGCCCTAATTCTATAGCTCTCGTACTTCCATACACGAGTTTTTTTTCCATGACTGGGCTAAGTTTCCGAGGATTTTGAAGGTGGACTTATGGCTTCATCCTGTTTACATTGTTCAATGAGCCAATAACCACCTGTCCGTCCGGCTTTCTTGCTCTCGTCTCTGAAGTGAGCATCCAGTTTCCTGTTCAAAATGTCGATCCCGTCACCCACTGGAAAATGATAGCATCATTCAGGATATGATCGCGAATCTCTCGCCTAAGTTTGGTGAGATATCATTTTACACTGTGTCAAGTACGCGAGGTGAAGTGAACCTTGCAGGCTTCTTAATCTGAACAAGGTCGACCTTAGAAAGTGCTCCATAAGGGATAGATCGAGATATCCACTTGTTTCAGGAACAAAGGGGTGAGGTAAGCGAGATGCTCTCTGAAAACGCATCCCCTTCATTCTCTAGGACGAAAACGTTTTCAATCCTTAGCCACAGAAAGACCCCCCTTTGCTTCTCCAGTGTGACTGAAGCTCAAATGGCCATTGGAAGTTCAGGGCGAAGCTCAATGTTGAAGCAAAGCCTGCACAACGAAGAAGATCAAGCGTCGCGTCAGTCATCTGTTTGGGAGGGGTCATGGCTTATGGGCAAGGATTTTGAATTTTAAGCTGGACATCCACTTCCCATTTCAATGTTTGGAAACTAAAAAAGTAATTCTTAAACATGTCAGGTCATTTACTTTTGCCAATTTGCTTCCTTTCCTTTGAAGAAAGGGGTGATGTCCATTTGGATAAAGCGTGAAACATTAAATATGATTTAACAATTCTTATGAGGCCAAAACTGCAATCCAGTAAGAGACTTTTTTAGTCTGGATGCTAGTCACTGAACCAAGAGAGCGATGAGTTAGCTAACGAAAAAAGGTTCTAAAACTGGCTTCCAGGAGAACTACTTGGCTACTTAAAAGGGAAAGGCGAGGACTTAAATGTTATTTTGAAGCCTTTAATTGTAAAATGAAAATAAATGTTTTATTATTACTCAATAAAAAACTAAAGGTCATTTGTACCTTTGTAATGCGTTTGAGCCAACTGTAGATTCTTGCTCAACTAAATTTTCAGCATGAAAAGTAGAACAAATTATAAAGAAATAAACTAAGTTGCTTTAGGTAAAGACTTGAGATCATAACTATGAACTACCACCAAGTATCGAAGGTCTTGTTGGACCTTCTTTTTAACATTCACGATTTGATTTGAGTTCAACCTTGCGTTCTTGGAACGCTTCAAATGAAAACTTTTGTATCGAATTTGTACTTTGGTTTTCCTAGAATACGATCTGATGACATTTAGGAATTGTTCAAAGTCAAAGCTTGCGAAACCATCAAAATTTCAATCGCCACTCGCGTCGAAAATGATTTTGTCCGCTCTTTCTTTGTTGGGCCACGCGGAGGATAAATAATCGTTTCCATAATCACGATCAGATTTGTCAGAAGTTTCTTCATCATGAAAAAGAAGATGAGTCAATCCCGCAAACCATAAACAACTCGAGAGGAAATTTTGTGTAGGCATACAAAAGAAAAGCCACAAAGAATCAGGAGGTAATAATCGACGGAGGGATAGTGACAAGTCATCATTTGCCATGTCAGGTATGAAATCCACACACATCCCAACAAGTATCAAAGTGTCAAAGTTGGGCAGAACCAACCAAGTCTTGACATGTGGTTAATGCAAACAGGAAGACCTTGACAAGAAATCGGATAAAAGTGGGGAGAAGTCAATGGCAATTATTCCAAAATTCTTTTGAAGGTGCTACAATATCATTGAGTAATGTTGTAGGTAATGGAATTTTAATGGAATTTGTCTTAGGTTATAATGTTGCAAGTCTTCAGTTTTGTTGTCAAAGCTATTTTTCCAAACTTTGTTTTGTTGTATTAGGCCTGAATGGAACATTCAACTTCTATCTGAATGTCAACATCACGGATGTTCGTCCTAGAGGAATCATATTAACAGAATGGTCCTAAAATCAAATTAGCAGTATGTGAAAACACCCTTTTTTGAACGCCTACGAAACACTAATTCGCTTCATAGGTGGTCTTCAGGGACCATTTCTAGCACCCTTTTTATGGAGTTACTACTCGAAAAGATATTCCTATGTTTGAGAACTAGTAAGTCCAATAGAAGACAAGAGACTTCTTGAAACAAGCAATTCAACGATATTGTTTGTCAATTCACGTTTTTTGCACTTTTTGACCGCAAGGAGGGGAAGTGACTTGAAAACAAAGTCACACTTTAATCCAAGTTCCTTGATGTTAATTCAAGCCGTGACGAGCAATTGTCGCGTCCTTCTGGGACAATGGAAGTGCTAAAATGGCAAATTGAATTCAGACTCCTGAGAAATGACCCTTTGAGGAATATTCGTCCACTTCCTCAAACTTGAGCCAAACAAAGATTCATTTGGTCTGTTTTTCGTGATTTTTCACCCTGGTCCACATTGGCATCTCAGGATTGTCTCCTCGTTAGAAAAATTGATGCACGCATTCCAAAAGGCTTTGTCCTTGCGAGTAAATTATCTTCGGCCCCAAAACTATTTCTCGATTGACCTGGAAATGTTTGTTCAAAATTGGTCGCATGAGACAACGGGATTTAGCGACAAATGGTCGTGGAAACAAAGAGACCGATTTTGCTTGACGCAGCGATTATCAGCATCCCCTTCGCATCTCAATTTTCAAATTACCCATCTCTGTACGTAGTAGTAGTTGCCACCCAAAAACGCAATCGACTCATGAAGTCCACAAATTGAGTCTCACGCATCGCCCATCACCAACTGCCTCAATCCACCGACAAGTGTTTAACAACTCATCCTTAAGACTTCAATTGACGCTAGATGCCCAGATGCGTCAATTCATTCTAAGCAGTGATGAAGGTGATCCGGAAGAGAAGTGATACCCATCAATGTATTGCCAATGATCAGTACCAACCATCTCTATTAAAGACATCAACGTTTAGCTTGAAAATGCCGATAGGGCCAGAGGTTATCTAGTGGTAGTTGTGGTTTTGTTTAGTCGCAAATGAAACAAAAAACTATGGATTGACTTCAAAGGCAGGCAACCTTGAACCTTTTTAAATGAGGTAACAAGTGCGAGTGAAATTGATGTCCTTCTTCGACCTTGTTCACTTTACAAGTGTCTCGCGTTCTTTTCAGAATGCATCCACGTTATGATTCGCTATTCACGCCGTCATTGACACTCCTGTTGCTATTTTCATTTCGTTACTTCTCCAGAGGTCGAATGTCGTGACCATAAGGTCCTTTTTTGAATGGAAAATGAATGACAAGGATTACGAACTTGACAAGCTCCATTGAGGTCTTGAAATTGAAGAAATACATGCTGAGCACGAAATGGATTGGAATATGTTCCGGCCGATTATCATCTTCCTCACTTAAGAGGCATGAGTCAGGTGGATTTCCGATCTTGCACTGTTCCTGCTTCCATCGTTCGTTCAATACCGTTATCAATGTGATGTCCTTAGTCCTCAGATACGGAGGAGAGATCTCTCCTCGACTCAACGAGTGGTTTCTTTGTTAATTGTTTTGGTTCAAGCTCAGTTTGGTTCCTGAAATTGATTTGACCGTCAAATCGCGGCAGAACCGACCTTGTATTGCATAGCTCTGAGAGAACATTTTCTCAGGGCAAAATCATCCGTCATCATATCATAGGAAAATGCAAATAGTCATTCTTTATACGTTAACGGAATATGGTGTACTTTAAAGGCACATTTGCCAAATTGAGGGCGTTGGAAGTTATGGCGAGTCGTGAGAAGCCAACAATACCAAATTGGACGATTTCCTTTCAATCAAGAATATCTGAAAAGCTATTGTTCAGGCATCGTAATTCCTCTATTCTTGGGATCTGACGTCATGCTAAACTTGACAAAAAGATGTAATGGGAAACACTTGTTTACTAAATAAACCAGAATTTTCTGCAATAGTAAACGAGCCCATGATTGCAATTTAAAGCCTCAGTTGTCGCGTGCAAAACCAAAATCTAGTATATATTGGCTCAATATCAACCTATGAACGGCTTTAAGAAACCGATTGCAAATCTGACAAACCAGTTATGATAATCAATGTACTAGCAACATAAAGATTCCTTACATCAACTGTAAATTTTCCGCGGATCTGATGAAACCAGGCTTTTTTCCGCTGATTCTCGTCGGGATCGACCGGTCGATATCTGTAAAAGGGAATCCTCACGAATCCGTTCCTCTTCGCATTATCTGTCTCTTTGTCCACTGTTTCGTTGGGAACGACGACTTCATTGGCAACAAACGAGTCGTCTCGATAGCGTGAATCACTCCAAAGCCAAAGGATCGAAAACACTGACTCATCGGGGCTCAGTAAATAATGGCACTCGAGTCGCATCTGGTTTCCAATCTCCACCACGCCACCACTATTGCTTTGAACGTTCACATGAGACAAACCTGAAATAGTGGCGAGGATTTCGATTTACATACTTTGCTCATGGGCATTAGTTTGGCTTTAAGCTGCTCGCGAAATGTTGACGAGCAGATCCTTATCGGACCTTAATCAGGCCTAATTGCTTCCTGACTAGCCAGACGATCAAAAAACCAGCCCACGTTGGAAGGTGCAATTTGTTAGCCTTTGAAACGTTGAACTTGCTCAGGGAGGAAATCCTACCTCGTTTTGCCATTAGATGAAGATCAAATGCAAACAAGCTGGTCTAAAATGATTTGTTTAGTGAAGGACTGTTCAGGAAAAGAATCGGAAGTGAACGAGGTTGAGAGGATGACATGTCACTTTGTTCCGTTAACTAGCTTTTAATCAGGGATAAAAAGCACATTTAGGTAGAATTTTTCCAGTGTTGGACAGGGTGTTGATTATTTTGGCCACCCATGTAATAATTAGAGCATGAAGAATGACGTGGAACTTTTCTTTGGTCTTTTTCATCAATTTTTATGTCATTCATTTATCTTCTCTCATTTAAAGGATGATTGTAATTGGACAAATTCAGTTGGGGATTTATGGGCCAAGCCGGCGAGGGATGGATCAGAGCTAGACTTGGGCGCTTTATAATTAGAGTTTGCTACATGAGGGAGAATTTTTTTTTGAGGGAGGAATATTTTCAACCTAACCCGTATTGCTACCCATTTTCTTTCATCCACCTGAAAACTCTGGCATTCTAAAACTTCATATTCAGTATCCTCATCTCTTCAATTCGGCTTGCTGTACCGTATTCCAAAAATAATGAAGAACTTTGCCATGGCTTGCTTTGATATCCAACCATCTGACATATAAACCATTTCATGGCCACTTTAATCTTTGAGCACATCTTGACAAATCTTCCTTTATTTACCTCTTTTGATCTCCCTTAGAACCTAATCACATTTGACATAGCTGATCATAGGATTTTCTCCTCAGAAATACTGCAAATGGAACTCTTGAGGTAGTTGGTTGAAATGAGAGCGTTTGGTCTTCATATTGATCAAACAACATGAAAATGTACCCGAGAGCTTGGATGGAATACATGTCAGCTGTGTGGGTAGAAAAGGCAACCATCACTGACCAAGAAGGAATATCAAAAAGTATCACCATTATTGATACACTTCTTGCATTGATTGTTAAGGTAGGTAAAAGTTTTGCTGAGGTATATTCTTCCTACTTTTGGAGGCAATGGAGTCGCCTGCAACAAAGTTAACAAGTTTCAGGGAGTAAGAGAGTTGGTGATTAATGGACTACTCATTAGGTACAACTGACAGACCCTTCTAACGATGGAGCCACTTTTATTGGAGATTGTTTTCGGTTTCTCAGGGCTGTTATGAAAGGGACGGGACTTGTTTTGTCTCTTGAACAATCTACAACAAGATCTAACTGGTGCTGCCTTCAATCGTGCACGAGGCTCAACTCGCAAACCCATGCGAAGATTGGAAGACCTTTTTTAAATAAATGATAAATATGTGAAACACTGTTTTCCGTAAAAAATAAAAAAGTCACTTTTGAACAATCTCTTAACGTGGTTCAGCTTCATTCAGGATGAAAGAACCATGACTAAAAATTGAGTTATCGCCAAATTTGATTTGTCATATGCTAGCTACGGTTAATATTTCCCTTGTTGTAATTGCAATGACAGGTACCCGACAGTTGTTAAAATATTTTTTTTTTCAAACTTATGGTTTCTGAATCAAGAATTTTTTTGAAATTGAAGTTTTTTTTTCACATATCCCCTTTTCAACCCTTGGGCATCATTGAGATTATGGCATCGGTGAGATAATTGGGACTGTTGGTACAATGCCTTTTATGTGTCCCTAAAGGGAAGGAGGGCAGCTTTTTGGGTTTGAATGGACTGTTTCGTATCACAATATAGCTCACTTTTAAGTATGGACCAAAAAAGAAGGCTATGAATCTCAATGATACCTGAAATGGATGTTGTTTATGTACTCGTAAAAACGCCTAAGCGTACTTGAGTTTTTCAACTTTGTTCAAGAAGTGATTTCCCTGGCCAGGAACATACTGTGTTTTTCACTTTTCAAACCGTCTTGACATACCATTTTAATTATCGAGTATGGATAAATCATTCTTTTGTGCTTGAGGCCAATTTATCATTTAGTGGATGCTTGATTGTTGTGCCACCACGTTTCGATGGTGGATTGACAAAGTTGGTTAAATTACTCAGAACTTATGATTTCAGGGGGATTGGGTTTTGAACAATGCCTCAATTCGAAGGCGCTGCGGGAACCAACTCCCGTGTGGGAGCCAAGAATTCAACGGCATCCCTTTACCGGGATAGGGCCAATTCCATCTCCTCGAGATCAATTGTTTCACAACATTCCAGGACATCTACCAAAATCAAGTGAGTATTTCCATTTTGCGACGATCTTCAAGCTCTCTTGCTACTAACTAGAAAAGATAACGATTTCAAGACAACGTATAAAAACTCGTAACCGTGGTCGGTAAAAACAAAATTGAACCACGCAACCTCTTTTTTAATCTCTTGTTGAGATTTCCGGATTTATGGACTCCTTTGAAATCGATTCAGATACTAAGGGCAACGATGCAATTTCTGCATTGATCAAGCAAATCAACTGAGTGTGCTGGAGTCTGTGTGGTAACGAATGAATAAACGAAAAAGCCTATAAAACCTAAATCTTTATCTAATATCTCTATCAATTGGATTTATATCGTATTTCAAGAAGTCTTTGACTTATCCCTTTGCGGGCTGGAAAAAGTAAAATTAAATAGAAATTAATGCTTCTATTTTCTACTTAGTATCAATATAACTCATGATAAAAGTAGTAATCGAATGCCAAAAGATGGACCACCCAAATTTATATATATTTATAACTTCAAAAATAAATTATTTGAAGGCTGACCTCCTTATTCATGATGTAACCAAACTAATACAAAAATGCCCCCAAAGAGCTGCAAAGCTGAAACATGTAAATTCCTGTAAATAAACACAAAACGTATCAAAAAGTCCATTTGCACTTTATGCACGCTCTGAACCATAATGAATCATGGGAATCAATCAAATCCGTTCACATGCGTTTTAATTTTCACACTTCTCTTCCGCTCATAAATTTGGGTGGTCCATCTTTTGGCATTCGATTACTACTTTTATCATGAGTTACATTAATACTAAGTAGAAAATAGAAGCATTTTTTTCAATTCTTCAAATGCAATAACAATAAATCATTAGAACATGAGCTGACACTGATCAAAACAAACGTAATATTTAGACTTTTGAGCCAGAAAGAAATTTAGTTACCCCCAACCACTAAATTAATTGGATGAATACTCAAACAAAGAAATTGCTATAAAACATTTAATTTCATCACTTCAAAAAATCGAAGGAAAGGAAATACATCTTTTTTATCTCTTTAACTCATTGGTTTTTTTTCTACGTTTCGCGTTTTGGCCGTTGTCGTTAGTGTTGAAAACTGTTCTAAACTCTCTAATGCGGAACTAAGCGTCATTACTCTATTTTTGTCTGAATTCCTTATTTTCATATTGACCATCTGCGCCCTTCTTCGAGTGGTTCTTGATCAAGCAAAAGTCTTGATTTTCACTCTTGGGCATCCCCGTAGGTGAATTTGCTACCATATCTCTTCAAACTTCAAAAAGATGACATGAATATGAAATGAGGTTCACCGTCGTTTTCTTTCGGAAATTCATATGCTGTATTTTAAAAGGCAGATTATTACCTATTACATCCATGGACGTTTTGTTTGGAGCCTCATATTCATTCCCATGTAGAAAAGCCATCAATAACCAACGCTTTGGCTTGATCCTTCCTGATATAAAAGTCATTATACGGGCACGAAATACACAACACGGTGATCTTAAAGTTCTTGTTACATTAAAAACAAGCGATTGCATGGAATTATTAGAGCATGGGCTGACACTAATCAAAACAAAGGCAAAATTTGGACTTTTGGGCCAGAAAGAAATTTATTAAAACCTCTCAACCACTAAATTAATTGGATGAACACTTAAGCAAAAAATACTTAAATTGGGTGAGCCCAAGCAGTGTAGCAGGCGTTAACCACCAAATTACAATGCTATAAATACTTCAATTACTTTTCTTGATTTTTTTTTAAAGTTTAAACAAAGCACAAAAAGTTTCTTTCTTCTTTTGCTTGATACAGGAACCAACGCTCATTAGGATGACTTTCATATTTCCATGATGGCACGAAAGCACAGGCCATATAGTGGTCATTATATGATATGTGTTTAAAATCTAAGAATATTATCTGAATCTACGGGATGGCTGGATTGATTATCCTTCGCCGCAGCTTCAAGAGAAATGCCCCTGAACTTGTGTGTTCTTTGCTTTTTCATAATGCTACTTCTTCTTTTACAAAGCAAACAGTTATTTTGGAAAAATGTGGCTTAGTTTTCCGGTAGGCACTCAATTTTTCCGCCATAGTGTACTATTGTTGTTTAAGTAGAGGTTCCTACAGTTTTTGGCCAGGAGCAACCAAACGAAGAAGAGCACGCAAGGAAAACAGGCACTCTTTAGTGAAGGCGACGACCTTTTTTCCTTATGGCTCCAACTTGTCCGAAACGACCCGTCGGTGTTATGATAAAAGATGGCTCACTCAATTTGTCACGAACGCTACAACATCGGTTTTAAGACAAATTTGATGTCTTTTGGTTCAAACTCCTGAATTGAACTCTTTGTCGTACGTTATCGCGTGGCCATAACCATCAACAGGCCAAGTCGAGCTGAATTTGCATTTCATGGTGCTCACTCATAATTTCCACAAAATTGCACGAACCTACCAAACCAATTCGCCTTTCCAAGGAAAACCAAGAATAAAAAGTAGGGAACACACTACATAAAAACTCGGAGAGTAGGCCTGATTTTTCCTCTTCTTTCGAGAACAATTCGTTTCTTTGAGTTTCACAGGGTCCCTTACTTGAAACGGCGGTTTGCGCAAAGCGAAGGCTGAAAAGCTCGAAAGTCGATATGGAAGTGTTCCAAGGACCCACTTAACGGTGAGCGAAGAAAAATCAATGGTTTCTACGACTTTTTGTTGTCGTGATTATCGAGGAACAATTGGAAACTTGGGACGGTGAACAACCGGGAAAAGTAGAGAATGCTCTTGTGCTACTTGAAGGTCTGAGGCTTAATTAGGATTGTCATGAATGGAAGTCATGATTTTGAAGTCAAAGTATTTCAATGTACTTCCCATGCAAAGACTTAATCAAAACCTTTTACTCGAACTCAAGAGTTGCAAATGTTTAGGACCATGACTCTCCAGGTTCCTATATTCAGGCCTAGGCTCGATATTGTACAAGGTTGGACATCAGGATCATTGCATTGATCTTCTGAAGGGCGGTGAATCCCAACCTCAATGCAGGTAATCTACTTCACATTTGATAAGGATTTAAGCACAATTGGCACGGGTTTCAGTGATCTTAAAAGTGACTTAAAAAATCATGTTTAACCTTATGTTTGTATTACGAAACAAACATAAACATCAACCCTCTAATAAGCAAATTATTTATATCCTAAAGGGCACTACAAATCGATTGTAGGTAAAAGGGTCACAAACAATACGGTCACGGTGAAAAATCAGTTTTCCATGGATATTATTATTGTGGTCCACCCGGAATTTCTCAGAAGCCCATGGGCATATCTCGAAAGAAGGGTGTAATTTTGAATCCAGAAGAGGGAGAGAACACCCTCTTCCATGATCCGCCGGATCCAGGGCGGGTTGAAACCGAAAAAATATTGGGAATGACTTCCCGTAGACTCATGGGACCTTTGCCTTGTCATAATTGTGCTCTAACCTGTAAATATTGGGGTCCCATGGGATCTTCAACCATGGAACATACCAGGGTCCGTGGGTTCACCCCCCTTGGTTACCTCCGGAGCTGTGTGGTCTGTGACCTTTTTACTGTGACCTTTTTACATTGTGACCTATTTACTGCGCAACTACACATCATGTGAAGTCTAAAAATAAGAAAAAGGATTGTTATTGACATGTTTAGATTTAGCTTTTTTCAAAGATACCTAGCTCTTTGAGCTCCAAAATTTGTCTCTAAATTGCGTTTTCTTAGCTCTTTTTGATCTTGAACATTTCATCAAGCTGCTTCGGTTCCAAATAAGTCACAACGGCTTGCTTTCATGGGGGTCATTGGTTTAGAAAATATTTTTTTGATTCATTTTGATTTCAAACGTCTTACACAAAGTGGCTCTCACTAAAGGCATTATTAAAACGATGAATAGTGCCTAAAAGAGGCCTTCACCGGCGTTTGCAAACCTAGATTTCCCAAGTACGTACATTGAACATTTTGTGCGGTTCCCTCGTTCTCGTTCGAAAGGTGAACAAGGAAAGAAAGAAGGGACGGACTAGCTTAGAAGTCCCAGTGTTCCCTTGAAAAGTGGATACTTTACTGGTGTGTTTGTCACCATTTCGAACTGCTGTTGCTCCAACTCCAGCAGGACCCACGCAGGTCTCCCCTGGTTGTTTGCTGCCATTGCATGATCATCTGACTTTGAGGAAATTCTCCATTACACACAGCGTTTGTCGGTGACACCAGTTGTGCTTGAAAATCTCAAGGGAACAGATATACATTCATTCGTCTTCTTGACGGCCTTTTGTGGTTATTGAATATAATGCCAGGGTTCGGCAAACCCGGACGAGGCTTCAGCCGCTTCATCAAGGCTGCCGTTCAAGTATCCAACTCTTCCAGGATTCTCCGAGCGGGTTCTCCGAACTCGGATGACGATGGATCCACCGGAGATTCAACCTCCGATGACGAAAACTTCTCGGATATGAAAACCCTGGCGGCTCAAGGTGAAATTCCCCAAGACTTCTGGCAGGCAAGTATTCATAGTGTACTCATTTGAATTTGCCCGAAATGACTTGGAACTTTACGACAGATTCAAAAATTGATTCGGTACTTGAAGATCGGCAACCAAACCGCCACGGTTATTGCACTTTGTGTCTTAAATGACTTTGACCTGACCAAGGAATATGCCCAACTAGCCATAATGGACGCTGGGGGTTTGGAGGTCCTTTCAAACTTGTTAGAAACTGATGAGATGAAATGCAAAGTGGGCTCATTAAGGATTCTCCGTCGAATCACAGTGCATCCGGCCATCCGTAAGAAGACCACTCTCATGGGAGGCATAGACCTTCTGATTAAAATATTGTCGGATCCCGATCCCAAGCTTCAACTTTTGGCCGCTGAGACCATGGCCAATTTGGCCAAGTTTCGGAATGCACGGACCATCGTGCGCAAAAACGAAGGCATTCCAAAGCTAATTGATATTTTGGACATCGATTTGGCTAAGGTGAGTAAGCACTTTCTTGCTGACCAAGCGGGCATATCTTTTTAAAATTCCCTACATATCCAGGAATCGAAATGAGTTTCATCCAGTTAGGGATAGACTCTCAAATGTTTCTTGCAGAGAAGACATACAGAGACCATTTTTATTAAGCGGCAAACAAAATACGTAGACTGACGTAAAAGAAAAAAATACCTAATCTTAGAACGAACATCAATCTTTGTTGTGTGTTACAGTTGCCGAATGATATTGAACATTTGAACGACACTTCCATTCCGATTGTATTACAAGTGGCACGGGGAAGTGCCTTCGCTTTATGGTCGCTTTCTAAATCCAAGAGGAACAAACTGTGCATCAAAAAGGCCGGAGGCCTTCCACTTTTGGCCAGATTGGTCAAGCTTCGTCAAACATCCATCCTTATTCCAGTCATCGGTACCCTTCAAGTAAGAAGCTCATTATCAACAACCTACGTAAATCTAGAATAACTGAAATCGATCCGGGGACTTTTTGTGTTCATGTAGGAATGCGCTTCCGAAAAGTCTTATTGTTTGGCCATGCAATCAGAAGGCATGATTGAAGATTTGGTTCGGAATTTGTCTAACCCCAATCCCAAATTGAAGATGCTATGTGCCAGTGCCATTTTCCGATTAGCTGAGGAGAAGGAAAGTCGTCAATTAGTGCGAGCTCACGGTGGATTAGAACCCTTGGTGACTCTCATCGACGAGACAGCCAATCATGAGAACAAGGTAAGGCCGGTTGTCCAGAAAAATCAGGTTTGTTCTACTTTGGTGTTCAACAATAAATTTGCCAGAACAAGAATAAATATGCGTAAATTGAAGATAACTAGGGGCCGGAAAATATTTTTTGTTGTAGAGCGAAAGTTCCAGACGTTTCAATGAGTACGGACAGCTGACGATCATGCTCGTCAGTCATCAGCTGACGTTACACTCCGAAACTTCTGAGCGTTCTGCTCCACGACAAAAAATATATTTTCCAGGCCCTAAAGATAACTGTTTAGGCCTCTTATCTGACTTGCTGGAGACAACACCATGGTTATTCTTTTTCACTTTCTTCTCTTTGAAAAAATCAGTACTTACTTCCAAACATTTGAACTTTTCTTGTTACAAGGATCACAGAAAACATTAAACAACGCTTAAACGGACACCAATTAGGACTACCAGTTTCTTTCTAAATTGCTTTACTTGCTTTATCGACGTTATCCATGTACTGTACCTCAAAATGGGTTTGCTTTTGCTTAAAAGTGGTCCATTTTCAAGGACGAACCTCTTCAAGTGAGGAAGCATTCAATGACTGTTTTTCTAGCCTCAAAGTGGTCATCCCGGTCAATGGTCCAGGAAGGTCCTACGTCAACCCAAGCCTTCCATTCATGATGTCGTCCACAAATTTGACGACCACCACAACCGAGTAAACCATCCTGCTGCCACGAGTTTTGTTCATACTTTTACAGAGACGATTCTTTGCCTGTCCTTTCAATTTGAAGGTTACATTAGAGCAAGGGTCGCCAACGAGCGGACATCAGAGCCACCCATTGTTGTGTATTCATGGGCCTCTAGCTCTGTCAATGATTCTTTTTTACTTTGTACGCATCTGACTCGCTTTAATGGGTCGTAATTGCACAATTGAAGAGCTACTGATTTTTTCTGGACGACGAGGGTAATAAGAAACATTATTATATATTGTTAGAACAAATCACTTGCATATTCTACAAATGAGTCCTTACCCTTGTTGGTTAGACTAAAGGGCATTGTAATTAGGATGGATTATGTATTTCAAGTTTAAAATCAATCAAACATCGAAGTCAAGAGTAATGTTGTTTCAAGCCTCACTGCATAATCCTGCACAGAAAGAACTCTTCTATCTTCTGATAATCGTTTTACTACAAAAGGGCAAGTTCATTCATTCTATGCTCCCTTCATTAAAAGGCTTTGAGAAGACAGACATACACTTTTCACTCTGTCATTTGATTGAGCAAAAAAAATAAAAAGAATCATCAATCTAATTCTGGCAAGGTCTCGATAACATAAGAACGCCATTGATTTTATTCTACTGAAAATCATAGTGATTATCGTTAGCCCGCCATCCAGAAAATTCAGATGCTCTCGCGCCAATTCAAGGTTTGAGGTCCTTAACCCTGAAGCTGTTGCTGACCCTTGCATTAGAGAAACGAAGGAAATTGCTCGATTTGCATGCGAAGAATGCCGACTGGAGACTGAATCAAAGAGTGTGTTCGGACGTAGACTTGCAATTTCGCCAACTCATTGGTCGATCAAAAGCATGACCATTGATTTGTCTCCTACCACTATATTTCACTATATTTGGAGTTATCCATTTCCAGTTTTTATTTTTATTTTTCGAACCAGCCTTCGAGTGGATTGATGGTTAATGCGAAATTTTGGTAAAAAAGAGGTTTTAAAACATTTTTTCAGCGTGGGTTGCAATCTTTTGCTCATTAGTCTTCGTCAGGAATATGTAGGCGTTGATCCTCTAACAGCTTTACATCAGTGTTAGATAAATTTTTGAATACTATTCCTGATCAACCCACTATTCAAGGGTTGTACAGATCTGCCAACAGTAACCCATTGGTAGACCAAATTTCGTTTACATATTAATTGTTTAAATTATTTTTTTCATGATATATTTTTACAGGGAATCACATTCCTTGTAGCGGTAGAAAAAAACCGCAACCAACCCAAAAATAGGGATGAGAAATTAACAAGCTATAAATATGAGAGGAAAAATGGAATTTCAAGTATGGGGCTTAAGTTCTATTTAACTGGTTTTGGGGCTCTGTCCTGGAACTTCAGAAGCTAAAAGATGTGTTTCCAGAGAAAAATATGCTTGTCGAAGATTTGATATATACACCTGACACGAAAGTTCTGTCGTAGTCATACTTTGCGCCTAAAAATAACGGCAATGCGTGGACACTTTGGCGCAATCAAACCACCCGTGTGCCCCAACAAGTGCCTAGAATATTTTTGGATTAGTTATGATGTAATTTAAGGACAAATAGGTGACAAATTATTCCTGGAAAAGCAATTGTCAACTTGATGTCCGGCGTTTTCTTTTTGCACGGTTCCATCTGCCTTTAAACCCGTGTGAAAAAATAGTGAATGGCGGGAATCAAATTTTACTTGGTTTTGGAGAAAGGAGACTAGTTTTGGAACACCTCTAACCAAAAACTAACGTGAAATATTACTGTCCGTCCTAATTTAAGAGCTCATAGAATCTCAACCGTTCATCAAAATTTTAGGCAAAGGGAAGACACCTGAAAAGTGCGGAAAAACGTTGAGCCGTCCATACTTTCCGCTTTGGTCGATAGTATCCCAAATATCATTTCCGAGAAAGAAGAGACTGGTTGGGGACAGATTGGAAATAAAGTCGTTCAAATCTATTTTTATACGATGAAAATATTTTGGTTCAAAATTACGACAAAAACTTTCATTTCAAGGTGTAAAGGTGAATAAATTAAGGTACATCTCATTCGC
>CM021323.1:9875857-9890667 GCA_010645155.1 Tigriopus japonicus
CTATTTTTATACGATGAAAATATTTTGGTTCAAAATTACGACAAAACTTTCATTTCAAGGTGTAAAGGTGAATAAATTAAGGTACATCTCATTCGCGGATTGATGGAAGCTTATTTTATCATCCTCGGAGAGTACATCGGTTCTGACTTTATTGCGAGAAGAATGCAACTTAACTCAAAATAGGGGAGAGATTACGGAGATTTGAATGTTCCAATTCGCAATTCTGTTGAATGTTGCAACACCCAAGTGCAGGCCTGCAAGAGGTTCCTCTGTAATATTTGTTGGAATTGTGTCTCGAATTTCGAGAATCCGTGCATGCTGACAGGACCGTTTGCCTTGCTCAACCTGCGAATTTGGAATGATTTTGCATTGTAATCATATTCCTCTTGTTCCATGTATGCATTGGACCTTGAAGTTTTGACTCTTGTGCCAGTCCCAGTTTTTTGCCTTGCGATAGCTCCCAAGGGTGCCTTGAGGTTGTCAAGCGCTTTGAAATTGCCAATCGAACCGAAATTAAAACCACCATTTTCTTCTCCTCATTTCCAGGAATTGATGGCTGCCGTCAGTGGAGCAATTTGGAAATGTGCATTTTCCCCTGAGAATGTGACCAAATTCCAAGATCTTGGATTGGTGGAGGTGCTCATCAGGATTCTAAAGGACAACTGCGATGCTTTGGACGACCTTCAGTTTAATCCACAGAAAATCAGCGTGCTCACTAATGTTGTGGGTGCGTTGGCCGAGTGTGCGAAAAATGAACAGAATGTCAATGTTATTCGAGACGAAGGGGGATTGGAACCCCTGATCAAGCTCATTAATACCACACATCCGGACCTATTGGTCAATGTAAGCTTGGCTTTGGGTCGATGTGCTGAGGACAAGAATACGCTGATCAACATTCATGAATTGGACGGGGTTCGATTGATCTGGTCACTCCTGAAAAATCCCTCCGATCGCGTAAGTTGCTGGGCCAAGCTAGCGAGTCTATAATATGTCAATGACAAATGAGATGGGAGAGATAGATAGGACTAAACAACAAGAGGGCCTTTGTTCCACTTTGTTCCAGGTTCAAGCTAGTGCCGCCTGGGCATTGAGTCCGTGCATTCGAAATGCCCCCAATTCCGGGGATATGGTGAGGAGCTTCGTTGGGGGTCTCGAACTCATTTGTGGTCTCCTCGAGTCCAGAGACATCCAAGTGCTATCGGCAGTCTGCTATGCCATCGCTAATATTGCCAAGTGAGAAAGAAAGAAGCTCTGTGGCGTCAATCTTAAGGTCGCAAGTTCACACGTTGATCTAAATTCCAGGGATAAAGAGAATCTCGCTGTGATCACGGATCACGGAGTCATTGAAAAGTTGTCGCGCCTGGCCAACACCGATAGTGATCTTTTGAGGGCAAAATTGGCTCAAGCCATCGGCAACTGCTGCGATTGGGCAGGTAACGCGAATAAAAGAAAAAGAAGGAACAAACACCCATCGTACTGGAGTACTTCAAGCTAGCCAAAAAGAATGTTTGCTTGTAGGTAATCGAGCGTTATTCGGTCAATCAGGAGCAGTGGCTCCGTTGGTGTCGTACCTCACCACAACCGACCTCGAGGTTCATCGTTCCACTTCAGTGGCGTTGTTCCAGCTCAGTAAGGACCCTTGGAATTGCGTGACCATGCACCAAAATGGGGTGGTACCCCATCTGCTTCGACTTATTGGTAAACAAACGTACCGTATTGATTATGACGCTCGATCTAAAATAAGGCATTGCATTCGTTGACTTTTTGCACGTTCCAGGGTCTCAGGATGAAGGCGTCCAAGAGGCTTCCGCTGACTGCTTGCAAAACATCAGAAAACTGGCTTTAGCTTGTGAAAAATTTCGCTATCAACATTTAAAAACGTAATTGTATCATTTGGAAACTGTCGTTGTTTTGAATGAAATGATGTGGCGATAATTTGTTTTGGACCGCTTCCTTTGACCTGAAAATGACAAAATTCGTTCCTCGAGTCTCCGATTTCCTGCTTGTTCTTACAGTAAGTAGTGTGCCAACGCAAAGACGCTCGAACCCGAAGTTTTGTCGAAAAACTTAGGAAAGTCTAGTTTTCTGTTGCAGAGAGTCTACCAAGTCTGAGAAAGATAACGAAAAAAGTTTATAATCCAGCTAATACCAGATCATTCAATCTTCTTGCAAATGTGATGAATCAGATACAAAAGATAGTTTTTAACAAAGGTTCAATCTTCAGCACTTTGAAATAATTTTCAGTATTTCTGATTTTCTTTTGATGCAAAGAATTAGATCTATTTTAAAGACAAATAACAGATACAGTAGCTTAAGAGGCAAACATTTTTGGTATTTGCTCCACAAAAAGTGATAACTTGTGAATTATCTATTGTCCTGTAGACACGTTTTACCATGATACTTTTCCGAAAAGATTGGCGATTATCATAAAAAATGCTAAATGTGTTCTTCTGTGTTCAAAAATTTTGAGGGTCAATTTGGCCCCAACGCTTTGACGAGGTTCATTCATCTCCAAAGTCTGTGTGCTCTCTTTACGTGAGTTTCGATTTCGTTGTCCTCAAATGTGTCGTGCCCCATTTGTCAAGAAAGGACAGGTGTCTCACTTGATCTTTGGCCCAGAGTGATGAGCTAACTGGAATTTAGCCCATCTCAAACAAAAAGTTTTAATCTCTTTGAGACCAAGCCAATTACGGTACTTCTGGCTCACCGTTTATCGTCGAAGAGCAAGAATTCGAATTTTGACTTTTAGAATAAGATTACTCCGATGTCTGCAACCACAGTGAAGATTGTCCACTCTACTAGTATTTAGCCACTTTCGAAGAACAAGAAAAAAACTCAGACTCATCAACGAAGCAAAATAATGCCTTTTTCAAAAAAGGGAGTAATCTCAAAGTTGGATGCAAATATACACAAACGTCCGTTATGAGGTTCGGGATCCTCATTTTGAGAGTAATTCGTATATCACGAGACGTTGAGTACTGAATGCAAATTCTGATCAGCAGCAAACGTATTTTTATTTCAACACTTTTTCTTTCGACGGGGATTCTAAGGAAGAAGTTTAGGGATAATAAAGAGATTAAAGTCACCCAAAAATATATGACTGTGTATGATCTCACTCTCAGTATGGGCCTCAAAAGTGACTTACTAGTTGAAATAACCAATACCCCAAATTAAATTCATAAAATGAACATTGACGAGCAATTGGCATTCAAAACAGTTGACAAGTTTATGGTCGTCTTAAACTAACCTGCACGCTCGTTGACAAAAATTCAGCTATTTTTGAGTGCAAAACGAGACCTTAATAAACCTTAATAAAATGTTGTTTATTGCGGTTGATTATTTAAATTCAAATGACATGCTTTGTTTTTAGCTCAATTGCATCTTTTGACGCACATAAAATTCCAACAATTATGCTCTAAAAATTGCGCAAAAGGAAGAGATATTCCTGTCCCATGCAGGACTTTATTGTATTTAAGGGAGGAGTTCATTACCGAAACGAGATATCGTCCCATCCCAACAATCAAATCAATGGGGCATACACAAAGGTTGCTCAAGTGAGCGTTTTTAATCCTACCGGTAGTAGGAAAACAGGGCCGTTGGCTGTGCTGTTCTGCTTGGCCCATTATGGCAAATTCAAGTTATCTTAATGTGAGCGGATATTCAATGAGTTTAGGACCCTAGAAATGATCGTTATTTTACATTCAGCTACCTCTGTTTACACCAGGTTAATGATATGCTCTGTAATTGGGTAAAAAATGACATTTCATTTCTCTTCAAAGTAAACCTTTTTACAAATTGATATGATTCTATCGAATCAGCTGAACAACTATGCATCTTTGATTTCTTTTTTGGATCATTGTTAAGTCCTACTTTTGCAGAAGCAGAAGCATAACTCCAGTCAATGCTTCCTAACGTAAAATATTGATCACTTCCATGAACCTAGACTCTTTGATTACACGTTGAAATTGAAATGACTTGCCAAAATTGGCCAAGCAACTCAGGACAACCAACGGCCCGGTTTTACCACAAGCGGTATGATTTAAAACGCTCACTTGAGCAACCTTTGTGCATGCCCCATTTCATGTAGAGTTGGTCTGAATATTCTAAAAAATGTATTTATAAGTTCTGTTGGTACACTTCAATCATAAGCTAATGTTTGTCGGAATGAGTATTTGTTTTCATAGACCTTTAAATCGTTTGAAATGCTAACCAAAAAGGGAGAAAATATTTCCCCCTCTCTAATTTTGTATTCTTATTGAAATAAAATTTGTTAGTTCTTATTAAACACGTTTTCAGTCTTCAGAAAATAGCTTAAACCAAAGAATTACCCTCGGTAAGCACGTTTTTAACCTTTGAAAGCACCGGAGAACTGAAATTCAACATTTGATAACAACTAGAATTGGCCTTTTGAAACAGTTTAAAAGGTGAGAAGTATCGTGAATCACTTTTTATCCCATACAAGATATTTCCAATGACATCAATCTGGGCCAGAGTTGAAAGAACGGGAGAGCAGTTGACGTCATCTGGATTGATCTTACCTTGAATTTGATAGATTCCCATAATCAAGAGAGCAAAGACACCACTCTCCATTCTCCTCTGATCCCACTTACAAAATGACAATTCCCAACCTAGGATCTCCACATAAGAAGACGACACTCACTTCATAGTATTCCTTATCCGTCTCGTAAAAAACCGAGTTCAAATCTTCGATGAGAAACGATGCGTTAGAGCATTTTTGTCGTAAACACTTTGCGGGATGCCTTTCACTTTCCTACTGGAAAGCATGAACACTTCATCTGTCTATCTTAAGTCGATGTGTGTGAGGGTGAGTGTGTATCTATCGGAGATGTTGTATGAGCATGCAGCCACCCAACCTCAAAGTGTGTGTATGTGAAACGCACGTTTCACCCCAGTTTAGCCATAAACTGACACTTTTTTCGTCTCGCCCCGAGAAAACGAATACACCGCTCCCAATTTCTAAACAAAGGGGAAATCAAATCGATGCCGAATTGAGCCAGATTTCCCTGATGTTCGAAGATACGAAGCATCATTTAGGGATTGACACGAAAGCGAAAGGAGGGGAAAGCTTTGTATTTCAAGTAATTGTAAAAGAAGGCGTATTTCGTCGAAAAGAAGAAAGTCGCTAACCACTCTTACACAACTTGGGTGTCTAAGAGTATTGACTCACGGAAAAGTATACATCCTGTCCTATGGGGATGATCATCAACTGATAGCTAATCAAAAGTCAAAAAGACGAATAAATTCAATTTGTCCGTACTTTTTGAAATCAAAGTTCGATGTAAGAATAATCTATAAAAGAATATTCTTGCTGTGCTGAGCGAAATTTAGATTTAGTGTTAAGCGTCTCTCTATTAAAAGATAACTAATCGAAAGAAAAGCGTTGGTGGAAACATACATTATTGCCTATCCGACTTTGACTGGACCAGAGATGGTCAATAGTTGGAAAAATGGCCTTTTGGTTTCCTAATGTTGCACAAAAGAAGCCTAAAAATACAAAATATATGTAGAAAAATGTCGGCAATCCAAACGTGAAAAACCGTGTCTTCCTTAATTTGCTTGTCTTCAAGTTTGCCTGTTTTCAAGTTTTTAAGAGGCTAAATTTTTTGGGTGGGGGATATTTGATTAACAAAGAGTCTTTGAAGCTTTGTGAATAAATGATTAAGTTACAACTTCTTTCAAAAAAAGAGCGATAAATTGTAAACGTGTCATATTTTTGAAGTTTTGGCCAAACGCACATTCCAATTAAACTGATAAAAAAGGTAAAAAGTGTCAAAACCAAAAATAGGTCTTAAATATTTCCAGATCATTGAGGTTTGGAATCAGGTTCTGGAAAGTGGTAAAAATGATTAGCCATATGGCATGCTTAAATTGTATATCTTGATTAAGAATAGTCATCTGTGAATGCTTGAATGCTCCGATGATATTTGAAGGCTTTCGATTAAGTGTTTGAAATTGAAAATTGAATAGCCATTTATCGCAACTTCCTGAATGGGGAGGAGAACATCAAAAACGTTTTCTAAATTTAATCTTTTCATCATTTTTTGAATGCCTCAAATTTGTTTTTTCACTTAACAAATTCTGATGATTTGGTATCTTATTACATGAAGCATTGAATTTCTGGAGAGGGAGGCTAGCGGTGAGAATCACGATTTCCAGAAGGATGAATTCTTCTGCAAACCAAACCTTGATTGTATTCAGTAGAGGACGTATTTCAATTTTTAGCTCAATCGAATGGCAGAGTGAAAAGTTATGCCCTCTCAACCTTATGTTCCCTCACAAACTTATGTACAGAAGAAAACATTGAAAGAATTAGTTCGCCCTTTTGAGGTTAAACAGTTACCAGAAAAGGGCTAATTCATTCATTCTCGGTAGGATTTGCACTGAACTTTGACAGAGCATAACTTTTGACTCCGATGTTCGATTGAGCTGAAAATTGAAATACGTATTTAAGTCAAAATAGACAAGGTGTCATTTGGAGAAGACCCTTGTTAATATGTTCCTACAGGAAATCATATTTCTTTTCATTTGCCTCCCAGTCCAGTGAAATTCAGTGGTTCTTGCTTATTAGGACAACCTCAAGATTGATGAGCCAAATTTGGTACCACAAGTGTCTCATTGTTGAAGATATCTACGACAAATGTCAACAGAATCCAGAGGATATATAATGCGCACGACCAAGAGAAACAGGCATCAATCTCATTGATCCAACAACATGATGAGGTTGACCTTAAGTGTTTTGATTGGAGTACTCCATGTTTTCTCCACTTGGGCTGGTAAGTTGGATTTTGAACACCAAAGTTCAGTTAACTACAAAATTACTAGCAACAAGGATTCAGATTTAAGAAAGGTTAACGACATTTCATGTTTTTTAACGGCTACCCTTTTGCCACGGCACCAAATTTTACTTTCACATCTTCCACAACTCATTTAAAAAAAACCTAAATATGTTGCAACAAAAATCCCCACAACCCCAAAATTTGACGAGAGTATATCTTTTTAAAACTGAAAGCCACGGGTCGCATGTTCAAGCTTTTAACAACAATTTCTCAATATCTGAACACCAAGTCAGATTAGCGTGTCTTTGAGTATACTCCCGGACCAGCTACCACCTTTAAACACTACTTAAGGCCAGAGAGTCTGCTTGAGGATCGTTGAACTGACAGGTTTCTGGCATTCTCATTTCCTAAATAGTTAAACATACGACCATTGTTTACCATAAATAGTAATGGAAACGAAAGTGAATCTGACTTGAAAAATCTGAATTGCGCTTCCTCCAAATTAGGTCCGATTGGAAATCAAACATTTTTGACCCATGAGGATATGGAACGGGCCCGAGCAAACCTGGCATCAGGAAACTTTTTGGTGGCCGAAGGCTCGGAGCTAGCTTGCACAGCTGAAAGTCGTCGAGAACAAGGGGCTTTGGATCGAAACTATGAATCCGATGTCCTTCGCCATTGGCCAGGAGGCATTGTCCCGTACAAGTTCATTTCAACCACGTTATCAAACAATGCGAAATCTGTGATCGCCCAGGCCATTGCTCACATTCAGCAGAACAGTTGCATTCAAATTCGGCCAGCCACCGCGTCTGACGTTCATTATGTGGGAATAACGGACGACAGTAATGGATGCTACGCTTCTTTAGGGTTCTATGAATCAAAAGGCTTCAATAACGACCATCATACTTACAACCTGGCTCCTGGGGGATGCGATGTAAGTATCAATTTTGTATCAAATTTAGAGGAGTATCCACCCTCTTTGTTTACAATTTGCAGTGGGTGAGCACCGCTGTGCACGAGTTCCTCCATATTCTCGGCGCGAGTCACGAACAAACTCGTCCCGATCGAGATGATTTCGTCTCCATCAATTGGTCCAATATTGGCAGTGGTAAAGAATTCAACTTCTTTAAGGCCCGATCACCAACGACTCCTGGCTCAGTTCCGATTTGCTCGACCGGGTCCAACTATGCCAGTTGCACTTCTTCGAGTGTTACCGACACTTATGGGTTTGCTTATGACTATCAGTCCGTGATGCACTATTCAAAATTTGCGTAAGTTGACGTAACGCAAGTTCTTTCTTGCATAATTGGTATCTCACTCAAAACAAAGTTGTGAGAAAAAGATTTTTCACGAAAAATTGAAAATTAACCTACAAGACAAAAGTGTTCTTTTTCCTACCCCAAAATCAGCTTATGAGGATTTATGACTGAAATAGTTAGTCTTAAAAAACAAGTTCAAATTGGTTGCAAATGTCTCTGTTGGCCAGTTTGTAGGAGGAGGACTGTTATTGGCTTGAGAATCCTTTAGCGGTCATATTGCTTTTTTTTGGTCATAATTTGTTGGGCGACAAATTTTGATGGTTCATTTACCAAGGCTTTTGAAGTGTGTGAATATAAAGCGAATCAATAAATATGAATGTTATTATTTTTTTCACTTAGTATAAGAATCAAGTCTCAAGATATTGGAAAAAAATAAATCATAATTTTGCTTGAAATATAAACTTTCATAATCGTTTTAGCACTTGAGCCATTTTTGCGATTTCAGCTTTTTTCAATCGCACGCAATGTTTTTTTAATAGCTTTTAGGAATTCTTTAAACCTTTTTTTCAATGCTTACTTGTGCACCTTTAAGCTTCTTTGAAACTTTTTTCTGTTTTTTAAGCAATTCATTTTGCTCCAATTGTTTCTAATCACCTCTCAAAGCCCAAAACGAAGTTCAGAACAGGGGTTTAATTTCCAATTTATTAGCAAAAGCATTACTTTCCCTGGTGGAATAGCATTCCAATTATTTTTGCCAAAACACAAATTTTGATCAGAAATCGTCTATATTTCCCCAAAAAAGGGATTTGTAATTCTATTTGGATCTTGAAATCAAAAGTCAAACTTCTACTTTTATAGATTTGCAGTGGATAACAGCATTCAGACAATCACTCCAATTCCCGACGCCAGTGTGACTTTGGGAAATAATGTGGGAATGTCTCCTTTGGACATCAACAAACTCAATGCCGCCTACAATTGTCCTAACCGGACTCCATCTACCTCTTGCGATATGTCTCTCATTGGGACGATGGGAACCTTGGACGAAACTTCTGCCATGGATGGTTGTGAAATTCTCATCACTGTCCCCGTTGGGCATACCATCGAGTTCTTTTTCACCAGTTTCAATGTAAGGCCTACCAGGCTAAAAGTGACTTCGGGGTTCGTTTTGATCATACAATGATTCCATTTTCAGTTCCCGGATTGCTCCAAGTCCATCTCAATCCATGACGGTGAAATCCCATCGGATTTCAACAAGATAGGCGATTATTGTTCCACCAATGTTCCCACGGTCTTAACAACGAGCTCCAACAAGGCTCGCTTGATGATTAGTATTCCAACCAATGGCCAATACACCTTGAAATGGAAGGCAGTTGCCAGTAAGGAACCACCGCAAACAATGATGATCATTCATTCAATTGGACTGATTTCATTTGTGGTGTTCTAGGTTCTTGTTGTTCTGTCGTGGAGATTGCTGGTACTGCACCCCAGCAAACTAGTCGTTTAGGCAATTACAATATTGAGACTGACACCACAACAATCAATGGCGTGATACGGCCAACTTACCGAAAAGGTTCTCAAACATTGGCTTACACCACCGTCGAATGGGTCGTTACAAGTAGCGGCATAGCTTCAACTTCGGGCGGAATTTTCATCAGAAGTGGTTCAACCACGTGTCCAACAGCAGCCTATAGACTGAGATATTACGATGGCCAAGATATCGTTGATTCTCCAGCTTGGTCGGTCAAATGCGTATTGGGTAAGCTAAGCGTTTAACAGAGTTTCCAGGGCTTCCAAGGTTTTACGAATAGTTTTCTTACTCGACCTAAGCAACTCCAATACGTTTTATAAATTTCTGTCTTGAGTGGCTCTCGACAATTACAAGTCTGCAACCAAATCACCCAATCATTTTGCTGGCGCAATAATGCGCCTGGGAAATGTTTGCAGGCTATTCGAGTCGTGTGCGAATGGATAAGTTTAAGGACTCTAATTGTGGTCATAGAGTCCGCTACCTGGTGCATTTTTTGTGTCATTAGGTCTTACGCATCATGATACCCCTGTATTTGAAGATAGCAACGGTCATATATCAGTTTTGGACCAACTAGAATGAGTGTAGTCGGACAAATTCAGCTGGGGATTTGGGGGGCCAAACTGACTAGGGATGGGCCAGAACTAGGCTCGGGCATTTCCTAGTTTAAATTTGCCACGTGAGGGAAAAGCTCTTGTTTTGGGTGATTGTTTAAACGAAGAATACGAATTGGGCTCAAGAATTTCAATTTTGTTTACAGAGGTTTTGTCTCGACTCTGACGTAACCCTAGCCATTTTGGCCCCAGAATCCCCAGCTGAATTCTTTCGATTACATTCATACATTGCACTTCCGATCTTGCAGTTCGCGCAAACTACGTTCTGAACTTGGTGCAATTAGATTTGGCAACTCAATGCTTAATTTTGAAACACAATGGTTCTATTTTGAGACAATGCACCTCCATTTTGAAACACTATGCTTCCGATTTGGAGTGAAATGTAATGTGTTACAACAACAAATACCTTGTGTTCAAATGAAACCAATTACACTTACACTTTAAGGCAAGTACAATTACGTACATTTTATATATACCTTGTCTTGTAGATTGTGGGGCGCCTCCAACGGCGGCAGCTGTTGGAGCAACCACCATTTCCCCAGCCAATCCTGACAGCACAATCTTGGGATCAGTCGCCACCTATACGTGTGCGAATGGGGATAACGGATATGCCTATTGTGCTACTGATGGAACATGGAAACAAACCGATAATTTGCCATGTGGAAATGTGGCCACCACTCCTACAACTACTACTACCACTTCCACAACAACAACGACTACCACCACAACTACAACAACAACAACCACGACTACCACTACAACCACAACGACGACAACCACCACCACCACCACCACCACTACTACCACCACAACCACAACCACCACCACCACCACCACCACTACTACCACTACCACTACCACTACCACTACCACCACAACCACAACCACAACCACAACCACAACCACAACCACAACCACCACTACTACCACCACCACAACCACAACCACCACTACTACCACCACATCCACAACCACAACCTCTACAAGCGTTCCAGAGATACTTATTTCTCAATGTTATTGGTTGTATTTCCGAGTGATCAATCAAGGAGAACGGATTGCCTTGCAATTCCCATTGAGTGGTTCTTATCCTAATCAAAGTCATTGCCAATGGTTCTTTTTGGTAATTTTGAATCCTCAACCTGAACTTAACCAAGATTTTGACAATGCGACCCATTTTGCAGAGCCCTCACTGGACTCGACTTCGGATTCAAATCGAACGTCTTGACATCCAACCGTTTCATCAATGTCTCCTGGATAATTTTACCATGTTTGGTGTTGGAAACACTGGCCTCCGATTCTGTGGCACAACAAACTCCCCGTTGACCTACACCACTAACCAAAACGTTTTGAGACTGATCTTCAACTCGAATGCGTCAGTCGCAGCCAATGGATTTAGGGCGATTATCGAAGGTATAAGTTCAAGCAAGGCATTACTGTGTCAACCGTTTAGTAACCACCAAATAATACATATATTTTTTTCTTCCAGTTATCTAACTTTAGGAGCATCCAACCAAACCATGGCCAGTTCGTATGAACTACAAGAGTGATTAAGAATATACATTACTTTTTTATTTCATGTTCAAAGCAACTATTACATATTGTAAATCATATAAAATAAAGGCATTCAAATGACAATATGAATTTAAGCAATTTCATCTATCTGCTGATAAAATTTCAGTCGAACTTTTACTTAAACTCTTCAAATCTCTCAGACCCGAGGACACTCCACCAAAATTTGTCTTCTTGCATACACAATTTAGACATCAAGAAACTATTTTTTGCAGCAAAATGGATTTCAGTCATAACACGCCCATTCTAGCCCTTGTTGCACATGTGTAACTCGTCTAAATGTGTCTCCGAGGGTTAAAAACAATATCATTGTCGAAAGTTCCATTGCAAATTTCACAACAGAGTGGGAACTAGTTCAAAATTTGTAACCCCAACATCAGCGTTTCATCATCAAGTACGGGCTTACATGTATTATATGCGATCATGTAAAACCTAGAGAATGTATATTCAGTTGTCTATTTCATTTGAGACGAGCTTCCACTTTCACCAAAAGTGGCTCTTTTGGTGCTGCCAACATAGCTGAAGGTTCCAACGTAAAGCTTTCAACAGTGTCGGCACAAGTCACAAATTTGTAGCTCCGTAAGACCCCAAAAAGAGCTAATTTGGCCTCGAGTAAGGCAAATCTCATGCCAATGCAAGCTCTCGGGCCATGTCCAAATCCAAGGAAAGCGTAAGGATGTCGGTTGGCTTTGGCTTGCGCTGAAAATCTTTCGGGATCATATTGATCTGGATCGGGATATATTTCCCGGTTCTTGTGAATTGCCGAAACATATATATGCACATCATCCCCACGTTTCAATGGAATGCTAGTTCCTGGAACAATATAGTCTTTGGTACAAGCCCGAGTGATTAGGCCAAGGGCAGGGTTGATCCGAAGGGTCTCATGGAGAACCATGTCCATATATGGAAGGCTTTGAATTAGGTTGTAATCGGGATATGAATCCACATCCAATTCTCCCGAAACGTCCACGATCTCTTGATAAAGCTTGTCTTGGATGTCGGGGTTTCGTGCCAAGTAAAAGGATGTTATAGCCAAGGTCTGAGCAGTTGTGTCATATCCAGCTATAAGAATGACTAAAGCCGTAGCTACCAAAGTTATTTCATCCAAAGATTTGCGAGCATTGTCGTGAATCTGGTTGGGATTTGTGTCGCTTTCAGAGTCCTCTTTCATGGCATCAATCATCAGATCCACCAAATCATTCCTCCTAAATTTGGTTTGCATCCGATGATTGACGGTTTCTTTTACAATCTCGTAAAAGAACATCGTTTGCTCATACTTTTGAATTGGAATGCTCAACTTTTCCATAACAAATTTTCCACCCGGAACAATTGCAGCAATCAAAACCTTCCACATATCTTTTGGGGTATTTCTGAAAAACTCTCGGGCGTTCTTGGCAAATTTTGAGTTCTTATCCTCGAAAGACTTTGCATTGACGCCAAAAGCACAAGAAGCTATTGTATCCATACTGAATTTGCTGTATTTGACTTTCAGGTCAAAGGGTTGATCAAGGGCAACTTCTTGACCGATGCTTTTCACGAGATTTTTGGTGACCTCATGAATAAATTGCATCATGCCTTTCAATTTACCAGCCGTGAAAATAGGTGTAAATGTGTTCCTCGATTTCTTCCATTCTTCTCCTTGAAGAGACGGGAGTTGTTGAAGCCATAACTTATCCACAAAATGGCTGGTTCTTAGAAATTCGACTGCAGCATCTCCTTGTCGGTCAACAAAATGATCAAAGTCTTTCACCATGATTTGTTTGGCCATCTCGGGATCACAAATGGCCATCACTGGATTGGCAAAAATGTACAAACCGAAGAACTTGGGAAATCCCAGAGCTTTGGCTTGCTCGTATGCCCCTTGATTAAAGTTTGTTGTTGGATTAAGAACCATGCTCCAATTCATCACAGGTGAGCTTCCAAATGGGAAAACGGGCTTGACATATTCCACGTTTTGTTGTTTCCAGAAGTGCCATGCTCTGCGGAATTTGAAGTAATAATACAAAACAAAGCACAACACGCCTACGAAGCACTCCAAGATCATTGTTTGATCTGACCAGACTATTTCGAACGGTTTTCTCTGTAAGACTGATAGATTTATTTCCGCTTTGTTTTGCTCGGGATGTTTTGGGACCGTTGCTATGTTAGTACGTAGTAGAGATGTCGAAAGTGACACCGCCGATGAGTCGATCGTACCAATTGAAGCGCAAAGTGCATGAGGATTTTTGAAGGGAGTAAAGAGTAGTGACAAGGCCAAAAAGAGTGTCCCATTTTAAACCCAGATGTCGCTAAACTCATGTCTAAACGTGAAAAACATGCAATAAATCTCTTAATTGATTTTAGGACTCGTAAGTCGTTTTGCGACGAAATTTAATTCGCAGGATGAAAAAAAAACGCAGGATGTGAGCGCGATGTTTGCATGATATTATGTATTTTTTGACACTCTCCTCTTCTTTTCTCTGCCACTTGTCCCTATTCGCTATTTCCCTTGTTATATTCGTGCTCTTCAATTCGGTGAAGTGGACAAGCAATGAACTGAAAAAGTCGCCAGACCCATCTTACGTTGATTTCCAGCATGGTTGTCACGGTGAGAATGCGATGCTGGTTTTTGGCAAAATAAAGTTGGCAAATAAAATGAAAATGGAGAAAGAAATGGCCCCAGAACAAAAAGAGACACGAAAATTTAAAAAAATATAGCAAAACTGGGCACTAAATTTGGAAAATGAGCATTATGTTTCACCAACCATAGAGTGGAATGCAAGTGTATGACCATTTAAGAGGAAATATTTTTATTCCGTTGAACAAAACATTTTGGGTAAAATTTTTATTTTACCATTTTTTGAACCAAATCGACAATTGTTGCATTGAATTGCCCAAAACTCGACAAATTTTGCATTTAATTGCCCAAAAAGTGACAAATTTTGTATTTATTTGCCCAACCAAAGCAAATAAAATGAAAAATGGCAAATACACTTTAAAAGCTGGCAAATAGCAAATAAACATGTTTTTGGGCATAAATCTTATTTGCCTGAAATCTGCACCCCTT
>CM021323.1:9890747-9912447 GCA_010645155.1 Tigriopus japonicus
TGAAATCTGCACCCCTAGTTCTGAGTTTTGCTTTTTTCCAGTTAGTTCACGGATTTTTTAACCCATGCAAGGGATTTATTTCTGTGCAAGGGTTTACGTCAATTTTTATAAAACATTTGATTATCACAATGAATTAGAATTCGCCACTTTTTTGAAGAAATTTTGTAAGAAACGATCCAAGTCACGTTTGAAATTTAACAAAGAATCATCTAATGTGCAGAATCGTCTAAGTCCCTGAGGGAGAGGTGGAGTGTTTATCAATTTTCCCAATTTATAAAATTAAGGCATTGAAATATGAAAAGGGGAAGTGGATAAGGAGAAGCGGAGAAACAGAGATCAAGCCAGGGGTTTATCTCATTGGGCATGAAAGCTTCAGCCATGGAAGCTATTCAAGTCTATGGCGCCCAATTAATCTCTTTTGCGAGTCAACCTTTAATGACTCGTTCACATCCCTAGTACGTACTGTTATGTCATGTAAAGGCGAGGTTCATCTACTCGGACGCATCAGTTTACATTGTATTTGGCATCAACTCAAGGTCAAGCAAAACGTTCACTTTGCTTCACCGTCAAAGTCGTTGTGGAAACATTCAAAATCAGTTTCCGAGTTTTCTTTAGCTTTAAATACTCCTAGAAAGTACCCATTGATAGAGTGTTGTATGGAGAAGATGTTCGAGCACTGAAGGAGCTCGGATGGTGCGACATTTTGGAGTTATAGCAATCATGGAAATTTAAAAAAACAGGGTTTTAGCCGTTCCTCAAAATCAAAAAGGAAAAAATTACAGTTCCTGTTCTTTTACACAAAATGAGTACTTCGTAACTCCTGAATTCAAAGTACAACGAAGATTGAGTTTTTAGTCTCTGGAGTTTTGACTCCACAAGCAGGATTCTTATTGCTCTCAGAAGCTCAGCAGAAGCCAAAAAACAGCTTCACCTCAAATAACAAATCTGATATTTGTTCATCTTAGTTGAGAAAAATCTTGAAAATGGCGATTTAATTGTGTGCTTTCATCCTTGAATCATCACATTAAATTTTTTCCTCTGAAACGTAGAACCAGACCAATTTGTATGTTCGCCTCGCCGAAATTTATTCGAAATTTTCAAATATGCATTGTCCAAAACAATGTCCATACAAATATGCATACTCAAAATTGTCTATTTAACTTTGTGTTGAAAATTTTCTTTTTAATGTATTCATCTAAGAAAGCATTTTTAAATACAAAGCTAAAAGCCCCTCAAATTAGATTTCATCGTCATATACTATTGTCATTCCTGAACTCGTGTCGAGAGTATGCTGCTAAATCATGACTCTCTCCTTCTTTGTCACTCGATTGAAAGAACACTGATAGTTGGTATATTCATCTGCTATTTATCGATCATGAGTGCACATCCTTTCTTCCGTAGAAACTTCTCTTGCCTTCTATATCTCAAAGGACCTGTTGATAAGGAGAAACTAGTTTGGTTGATCGGACCGCGTTGGCTCAACCAGATCGACATTTTATTCTGTTCTTTGTTCTGCCACTCGCATCATCGTTTGGTAGTCGAATAAAGTTTATATAAGCCTACCATGGCGCAGTGAGTTTAACCAAGGCACTGAGATGTTCCCTTGGTAGTGAACCCAAGTTCCCAAGGTGGATTACGATTGTGTTTCCGAAATCAAGTCACAATGTCATCTGAGAGAGACATCATTGAAAGACTTAAGGCTTCCCGTCGAGGATTCAAGAGTCATGTGACTAGGGCCAGGAAACGAGCAATGGATGCTGTCAAGGCCCATTCACCAGGGGCCGATCCAACCCTTCTAGAAATCAACCTTGAGGAGTGGAAAATTGCTCTGGATAAATTTGTTCAGGCCGATGATGAGGTCGTTGGCCATGTTGATGCGGATAATGGGGATGAAGATACAGAAGTGGATGGTCATGAAACGGCATTCATAACATTCAAGACCAACATAATTAGTTTGAGAAGAGAATTCGACAATTCAAATTCAATTTCTCAAGTTCCTCCGATTTCCCCGATTTCACCTTCGTTTATCAATCCGGAATTGCCCCGTTTTCCGGCCAAACGTCCTCCTATGTTGGAAACAGATACTGATCACCGGAAATTTGTTCTGTGGCGTCCTCTATGGGAGAATTATTCTACATTAATGCAATTACCTCGCCGAGAACGTAGTACTCAGGTCTCTGCATTTTGGGAATGTTGTTCTCCTGGTTTCTTTCGGATGGTTCAACATACACTTGGCATTCGTTTAGACACTGGCCGCCCGGTGAAAGAAATTTTGGACGCGATTGAATCCCATCTTCGTAGTTTGAGAAACAAGCATTTGGACATGCGTGAATTGTTGTCAGTGTTGCAAAAGGATGGTCAAAGTTACACCTCTTTAACGAGATTCGGGAACGAGGAGAATATGCAGATGTTGCGCACATCACGTTTACAGAAGCCCAAAATTTTATTTTGGAACTTGAGACGGCGAAGAGTGGCGCAAAACAAATCGGTAAGCAACTTCATCGTATGGAACCAAAGAAATTGGTGCTGCTCGTTCCACACCTTACAAGAAAAATAAACATGGAGGTAAAGATTCAAATCGTCTCCAGAAGTGCGGATGTTGTGGAAATTCTAGCCACCCTAGAGATCAATGTCCAGCCCGTGAAGTTACGTGTTTAAAATGTTCCAAGGTGGGACATTTTGCGAAGCATTGTCGATCCAGCCAAAGTGTTCGAGGCGGAAAATCAAAATCTGAAAATCCTTAATCTACTCAATTGAATACTATTTCGGTTGCAGGAACGTTTTCTTCTCCAACAGTGCCCGTTAATTTACACTTTTACGGTTCATCCAAACAATATCTATTCTGGCTATTCCAGATACAGGGGCCGGAATTTCGGTTATTGGACGCGATTTATTCCATTCAACAGGCTTGGATAAATTTGTCACTCTGGAGAGTCAATTGTCCCATAAAATTGTTTCCATTTGTGGGAGACCTCTCAAACAAGTGGGTTACTTCCGAGTCAATATTGCAATCGATGAGTTCAAGACTTGTGATAGTCGGGTGGTCGTTTGCCATGATGTCCAAGGATTTTATTTGAGCCTGGACACATGCAAAGAGTTAAATATTGTGGGGCAGAATTTTCCATTTCCTGAAGCTTATCGCAAGACCGAAATGGCATCTGTTGATCTTCCGTGTGATCCACCAAGGTCTTTACCACATAATCCATCCGTTCTGGTGCCTCAAGAAGTTTGGCCAGATCATAAATCTTGGATATTGACTTTACCTGAATCGTCTCCAGATCCATCAAAATTTGTTCAAGTGGAGCAAAAATTACGAGATATTTACTCCATTGTTTTTGACGATTCTGTGGATTTGCGGCCAATATGTGGACCAGTGGTTGGAGATCCAATGACCATTACTTTGAAGCCTGATTACAAGCCTTTCGCTATATGCCCTACGCTTTGAGGGATAAAGTGAAGAGCAATTTGGATTACATGATACAACGGGAAATT
The DNA here is from genome assembly GCA_010645155.1 of Tigriopus japonicus. Classification (NCBI taxonomy): domain Eukaryota; kingdom Metazoa; phylum Arthropoda; class Copepoda; order Harpacticoida; family Harpacticidae; genus Tigriopus; species Tigriopus japonicus. The sequence goes on from CM021323.1 coordinate 9,894,240, forward strand.
ATCGCACCTGTTGGAGATGTTCCAAGTGAGTGGTGTCACCCTGTGGTGATTATTCCTAAACCAAATGGAGATATTCGTTTCTGTGTGGATCTAACAAACTTAAACTCACAAGTTTTGCGAACGGCTCATCATACGAAAACCCCAGCCGAGGCTGTTGGTGGATTTCATCCAAATGATAAATTCTTTGCCAAACTCGACTTGGTAAAAGGATATTGGCAAATGTCCCTTCACCCAAATGCCCAGCCTCTCACCACATTTATCACCGTGTTTGGGCGTTTCAAATTCCTTCGCAGCCCGATGGGATTTATTTCCACTGGTGATAGCTTTAGCTACCGTGGAGACGTGGCTATGGATGGTCTCAATGTACACAAAGTCGTTGATGACATTGGCCTTGGGCATTCATCATTCCGAGGTTTGGTTTCATCATTGTGTGATGTCCTAGAACGATGTGCTCGTCATGGTCTCACAGTGAGTAAGGAGAAGTCGGTTCTTGGTGGTACTTCGATCAACTTCGTCGGTTATCGAATTTCTCATGGTTCAATTGAGGCTGATCCATCGAAACTACACGCTATTTTGGAATTTCCCGTTCCCACCACCAAGACCGAGCTTCGTTCCTTTATAGGACTTGTCAACCAGTTGGGTAATTTTAGTGATCAAATTGCAGAAACGGCTGGTCCCCTCCGTGACCTTTTGCGTAAACGCTCAGAGTTTACATGGTATCCTGATCATTCCAAAGCATTTCAGAACGTCAAGAATGCCCTTGTTTCTCCTCCAGTGCTTGGAATGTTTGATCCCTCTTCTGAAACAATGCTTCAAACGGATGCATCCCGTTTACATGGATTGGGATTTATTCTTCTACAACGTCAGAATGATCAATGGAGATTAATCCAATGTGGGAGTCGATTTTTGAAAGATGTTGAGACACGATATGCTGTTCTCGAGTTGGAAGCTCTTGCCATCTTTTGGGCAATTCGGAAGTGCAGTGTATATTTGCGTGGTCTTCCATTCTTCACAGTGTTATCTGACCACAAACCATTGGAATCTCTATTCAATAAGTATTCTCTGGCTGCAATCGAAAATCCCCGAGTTCTTAATTACCGGTCTCATCTATGTGACTTCTCCTTTGAAGTGAAGTGGAGGAAAGGAAAGGAACAACAAATTCATGATGCGTTGTCTCGTGCTCCAACAACGGATCCAGAAGAACGGGATGTCGACGATGATGACAACGATCACATCAGGGTTGACGCTATTATCGAGATTTCTAGTGTCGAAAATGATTTGATTTTGGACGACTTGCGTAGACGTGCCAAAAATGATCCTGATTACCAAGACTTAATCCGTTTCGTTCAATCTGATTTTGAGGGGATTCCAAGTGTTTATGTGCAGCAATTTCGCAAGTTATTCTCTGAATTGTCCATTGAGGATGACTTGGTGTTGCGCGGCCATCGTATTGTCATTCCTCCAAATGCAATTAAATTTGTGCTTCATCGCCTTCATGCCAGCCATCAAGGTTTAGAAAAGACTAAACGGCGTGCTAGGCAAACTGTATATTGGCCTGGATTCGGAAATGATATTGCCACGACAGTAGAAGCGTGTGAATCTTGTCAAATCTACCGTCCATCCCTCGTTCCAGAGCCAATAATACAAGATCCATTGCCAACCCGTGCTTTTGATGTGGTCACAAGTGTGGTCACAATGTGGTCCAAAGGCTGTGTTATCTCGTGGGGGGGGGTGGGGGGGTATTGGGACCCACTTCTTGCCCGAGGCCCACCTCCCAAGGGGGTGCGGAGCATCAAGAATGATGTTCCGATCTCCCGATAAAGAACCCGTCAATCCAAAGGGTAGTGATGGGGTGACTGAACAAAATGCTACCAATATCTCTGCTTCGTCAAGCTATTCCAACGCGGCCAAAAATGGCCGGAGAGGAGGTGAATTTGTCCGTCATCCCTTTGTACTAGCAGACTTCTATTGTAATCAAGATGGGGAGTATTTGTCGTGGCCAGAAATGGCTGACTTTCTTTTCATCGAAATGAAGCTGCGAAAGCACGAAATTGCTGGGATCTCGACGATAAGGGGAAATGCAATCACTACTGTAAGAATAAAAACACAAGAGGAAGTGGATGTGAAGAAGAGATTTGGCGATCGATTTGAATTCACCCGTGTCACCAACTGCAAAATTTGGAAATGTGTGATCCGAGGGACCCAGAGATTTGCCCCCTTGCGTTTCCATAATGTCCCCGATGGCGTCAGTATCGACGATTTGGCTGAGGCCACTAGAGCATTTGCGGAACTAAAATCGAACATAGTTGACGAGTTATTTGACGAGAGGCATGATCCACGTTTAAGTGGCATTCCGAATGGAAACAAGCGGGTGCTTATTCTCCCAAATGGAGCTATCCCTGATTACGTATTTATTGGAACGTGGAAAATTCGGATTTCTCATCGGGATCAAATTCGAAAATGCTTTCGGTGCCGAGAGGAAGGTCACCTCAGGAAGGAATGCCCACAGAATATGATTTCTATTGAACCAGCAGTCAAAGATGCCGAGGAACTCTTCATTGACGTAACTAGTGCCCCATCTCAACAAGCCGAGCCAATTGACCTAATTAATAGTGAGCCCCATTCTACTGTGCAAGATCTACCTTCTCCAATTGCTGAAGTAATCATGTCCCATGATGATATTGTGGTTGGACCCTGGAGAATGGGCGTGACCCGAAATAGGACGGAAGACGAGAAGAAGCTTTGTACGTCGTCCAATCGAGAACAAGAGAACACTCGGTTTATTTCAGCTGAGCATCGATATGATTACCAAATATAGAATACCACACCTTCCCCTCAAATTATCGGGCATTGTGAAGATATATATTGCGTTGTACAAAAAAAAAAAATTAAAAGAATGGCCCATCCAATTTCTCATGGCAGCCGTCTTTTTGTTTATTCTTGGCGGTGTTTTTGAAGTCCGGTTGTTCCTCGTTACTTGTAACTCTTCGTTTGATGGTTCGAAGGATGGATTAGACAAGGACGTCTATAAACGGGAGATCCCGGAATTAGATGTCGAAGCGGACATGGCGGCTCCGATTGCTCCGGCGCGGCAAGGGGTTGGTCATTGCAACGGGGACTGCAACAGGAGTCGGATTGCTTTCATGGGCTTCATCTGTGGGGGCGAGTCGGAGGAACCGGCGATTACGAATGAATTGCCCGGCTGAGGTCTCCACCGTATATGATCGGCCAGATTTGGAAATGTCGCAGATAGTTCCCGCGCTGAAGGACCACTCCTTGTTGACTGGATGTTGGATGTGAACTCGATCACCCACGGCTAACTTGGATAATGTGTGGCCGCCTGCATTAGCCACTCTCCCCTCATCGACGGCTTTTCTGGCAGCGGCAACTTCGCTACGTAATTCCGGTTGAAATTTCAGTGAGCGGGCACTCGGCAAGCGTGTCCGCAAATGACGGCCAAAGAAGCCGGCTGCTGGTGAATGTCCATCAGCTCGTGGCGTTGACCGCCATTCGAGAAGTGCTTCGCGAAATTCTGCTCCATCCACACCATTCATCTTTTTGAGCAAACCTTTGACCTGCTTCACGGCGGCTTCGACCAGACCATTGCTTCGGGGGTTGTAAGGAGAGCTGGTCTCAATGAGGATCCCGAACTCGGTGCACAAGTCGGCGAACTTCCGGCGAAACTGAGGTCCCCCATCACTTTTGACGAGGCGTGGGAAACCGACCTCATTAAACCAAGTCTTCAATTTCTTCCAAACTGATTCTGCAGACAACATAAAGGGTTTCATGTCTGAGATTGGCTTGAATTGTTGAGGTCGATCTTCTCCCCGATGTATAGAAGCACCAGAAATTGAAGTGGCTGATGATCTCTCTCTATCCATTAGAAGTGTCGCGATTTCAGCACACTTTGAAGAGTACTCGTCAGTGGCTTTGGTCTTTTCCTTCAGAATGGATTTTTGATCGATTTCCAGACTTTGCTCTGCCGCCCAATCGTCGTAAAGGTCCATCATTTCGTCGAGTTTTTTCTCCGCCTCGCCTAACAGGCGCCAAAGACGTTCTACATCCGCACCTGGGATGTTAAGGTCGCGAATTAGATTGATCTTCTTCGTGATCTGTGATTTCCGGTTGTTAGCCTGCTCCTTCAGTCCCATCTTGAACGCGAACCTTGGACGTGACGCAGTCTTTAAGGTGGAGACGGCGTGCTCCCTTACGTGCAAAAAGAGATGTAAAAGAAGGCGTACCGGAGGAAGGTGGTAGATAAGAGTGGGTGGGGCGTGGTTCGAAGACTATAGCTGCGCCATGGAGAATGGGCGTAACCCGAAATAGGACGGAAGACGAAAAGAAGCTTTGTACGTCGTCCAATCGAGAACAAGAGAACACTCGGTTTATTTCAGCTGAGCATCGATATGATTACCAAATATAGAATACCACAGACCCAAGGAGGATGATCTTCCTATACCAATGGAAAATGACCAAGATCCTAAAGGTGAAACAAATCGTCCCCAAAAAGGAAGAAATGTTCCTTCCACCATCCCAACCATGAAAGATATGACTTTGACCACGAAGACTAACAAACCAAAAACCAAAAAACCTGACCATGCTGAAAGTACAACCGTGATGACGAGAGGAAGAACTGCATCCGCTCTTAGCGACTCCTGCGAAAGTGGGAGAAAAACTGGATCAAGTTTGCTAGTGCCCCAATGATCCCCCTGGGTGTGAGAGGCCTGTATACTCATCTGTTCTCTCGTCTATTTGTCAATCCATGTAATTTTACTTCATTCCAACAAATTCCACGATTGCTCAATTGCTCGTCCATCCACACGGTTTCTTTTGGACCATTGATTCATTTGCTCATACATCCTTCCATCAAGTCATTATTTGTTTCAATCTACCGTATGCAAATGACTTTTGTCATCATTCCTATGAATTTCAATATTTCTATGCTGTTTTTAGTCTGGCTATTGAAGTCACCCACTATCCAGAGGCCAAGGTCCGTTTCAAGTGGAAGGAGGTGGTCGCAACTCACTCGCTCTCAAGATGCTTGACTTGATAGGTGATCAGGATTGGCTGCCTGATGTTTCCGTATTCGACAAACTTGGATATCTAGACACATTGGTCGAGGGTGAGCAGTGGTTAGTTTCTGTGAATGTTAGGTCCATTGCAGCTAATGAGCTGAAAATTAGAGATTTTCTGTCGGTCCAAAAACCAAAAATTGTTGCACTCCAGGAGGTGTGGCAAGTCGACAGTATTCATATCTCATTTGACAATTATAAATTAGAATATGCTACTAGAGTAGGAATGCGTGGGGGTGGGGTAGGAATGTTAATTCATGAGTCTCTTTCATACTTTAAGCGTAAAGACCTTACTCATATCACAACTGATTGCGAAATAATTGGAATTGAAACACAAGATATTATTTTTCTTTCGCTTTATATGCCCCCCAATTCAAACATTCAACAAGCAATCTTAGAACTTGACAACCTACTTTCCCCTTGTAATTCAAAACCAATATTTTTATGCGGCGACTTTAATATTGACTTTTTAAAAGACTATTCGAAAACCACTAAATTTAATGACCTCATGCTGAACTTGGAACTCGCTCCATTAATTGACAAGCCAACGAGAATAACATCTAATTCCAGTACACAAATTGATAACATCTTTACAAACTTTAAAGCAAACATAAAATGTGGAATACTTTTCTGTGATATAAGTGACCATCTTGCAACGTTTGCGTCTCTAGGCAAACCCCCTTTTCGGCATCCAGAGTATCAAGCCCCTGTTAGACGGATAACTAGCCCCCAAAACATCCAAAAATTAAAAGTAGCACTGAGTAAAATTCATTGGACTATTCTTGACCAATATCGTTCGTTTGGCTCACTCCCCACTACATAACAAAAGTCGACGTATTTCATGTGACTTGCTAATTGATTTCCGCCTTCGCTCAACGTTGCTCATTGTTGTGCGAGCTTGAAATTGAAATTGAACGCGAAAAAAGCCGATCAAAAGCAGTTGACTCTCACAACACGGGCGGTATTGAAGGCCAAGAAAAAGACAACAGGGCAGTAATGAAGGCCAAAAAAGAGCAGCCGCGGGCACTCTTGAAGGTCGGAAAATCGTATCGGGCAATAATGAAGGTCGGAAAAAGGCGACGCGCAGTCTCGAATTCTGATTCCGAAGAAAGCAAGACGAGAATGACGACGTTCACAAACCGGTTTATGAGCTGAGTCAACCACAAGAACAAAACTTGAAAATACGTTGCCGTCTCAATTTTTACGAAGTATTCAAGAGTTAAACAAAATCATCCCACAGCAACACTTTTCTTGCACAATCTATAGTGACTCAAAACATTCTTAACTTTCAAACTATGAAATTGAACCAATCTGTTCTGTAAATCTAATTGGGATTTTTAAGCAAGATTCCTAACCAAAATTTGGAAGTACGAGTTAAATTGAAAATCTAAAAAGGAGACTTTGTGCACTTCCAAAGACCTGACACTTGCCAAATACTTGTTTTTGGTCTTGAAAGAACATTTTAGAATGTTGAAAATCAAAAGTCTAATTTTCAAAAACTTAATATTACAAGGTACGTACTCCTTACATTGTATTTGTTTGATTTGTAAGTTGGTTTCAAATCCGTGTAGAAAAGCTGATTCATCCATCCGATGCAAACATCATTCTTGCCTCTAAATTGAAAAATCGAAATATGCGCAAATTGATTTCTCTCGATCACATCAATACGACCAAGCACTCGTCATTTATCATAAAATTGTTCGATTTAAGATTTACTTTAAAAAATGTTTATTAATAGTTGTACAGACATCTTTCATGTGTCGTGAAACCCTGATCTAATTGCTTCACAACATTTGAAATTGAAGTACGATAATGTCCTAATGATCCATGTGCCCCCGTGTTTTTAATCCATTGCAAAACAATCAAAATCTTTCGAGTAATCTTTCGTGCCAGCTCCCTTCCCAAATGCCGCTTTGTTCAAGAGCCGGCTAGACTGCCCTTGATTTAAACCAAATAGTCACTTACCTGATACAGTTGCTTGTGCTTTCAAAAACTATTAATCTCACACGAAAACCTGAACAGTCCATCCCCCGCTCACACAGACGTTGCTTCAAGACTGACAATCAGCTAACCAGTAACAAATAACATGTACCAGTGTGACGATTACAGTGCATTTTAAGGGGACCAACCCATTTATTGATAGTCCTTTAAGTCTACATGAGTGAGCCAGACGAACGATATTGTCAATACCCCGAGTTTGAGAACGTCGAATTCAAGATCTAAGTGAAGACGGCTTCCGCTCTCGAGCTCGTCTTTCGGGTGACCAGTTCTCGGGCTAAAGCCCTCGAACTGGTCACCCTTCAGACGAGCTCTTGAGCGGGCCGTCTTCACTTAGATCTTGAATTCGACGTTCTCAAACTCGGGGTATTCACTCATGACCCAGCCCAATCATTTCATGATTTTGAGTTGGAACTTGGATTTGCCTTCAGATTCTGGTGCCCCTTGCGGAGCAGAACAAGAAATTTTCCCCGGAATACCAAACAAAATGGATGGATGACCTTGGGATTGCTGAAGTCCAGACAACAAAAAAACAAATTACATTCAAAATTCATACGAAATCCATCTGAGACAAATAAGCAAAACTATACCCAGTATGCTAAAATTTATTATAAGTCAATACGATCCGCAAAAATTGAGTATTGGAAGAAATACTTCTCCTCAAACCAGGGTAATTTCCGACAAATCTGGAAGGGAACAAAAATGCTTCTCGGTTATTACCCAAAGGAAACAGATGCCCTGTCATCAATTACGCTTGGCTCTTCAAACATTACTGAAAAAAATGAAATGGCAACTACATTCAATACGTACTTTAGCTCTATTGGCAAAACTATTAATGACGAATTATCATGTGATAGTGAATCCCATAACGCACTTGACTATATACCGTTATTAACTAATCAACGCACCTATTATTTTAAAGCAGTTACTCGTTTAGATGTTTTGAAAACTATTGACCAACTAGCAAATAAATCTAGTCACGGCTTTGATGAAATATCAAATATTGTTTTAAAGAGTGTAAAATATGAAATTGCCAAACCCTTGACACGCTTAATAAATTTGTCTTAAGTATCAGGCTATATACCATCGTCTTGGAAAACTGCCAAAATATTGCCTCTATTCAAGGGTGGAAATAAGGAAGAAATGTCTAACTACCGTCCAATAAGCATTTTACCATCCTTGTCCAAAGTTCTGGAAAAGTTAGTATACCAGCAACTCTTTGATCCTTTTTCTCAAGACCACTTAAGTAGCAGACAATTCGGTTTTCGACCCGGTCATTCAGCCACGCACGCAGTACATAGTTTCCTTCAAAACATATCACTTCATAGTAAACAGAAATATTCAATTGGAATATTTTTAGACTTGAAAAAAGCCTTTGACACTGTAAACCATGACATTCTATTGAAAAAACTTGCAAGGTATTGCTTTAGTTGTAACATTGTACACTGGGTCCAAAACTATTTGTCTGAAAGACGGCAAAGTGTCGTAATCGGTGGATGCACTTCGAAACTTACGACTATCACATGTGGTGTGCCTCAAGGGAGCATTCTGGGTCCTTTGTTTTTTCTAATATATATTAATGATCTCCCTCAAGTCAGTCAATTCAAAACCACTATGTTTGCAGATGACACAACATTACAACATTTTGGAAGCGATCTAGTCAAAATGGAAAGCGAAACTAGTCAAATGTTGGAAAATTTGTCGATGTATTTTAAAATCAATAAGCTCTTTTTAAATTTAAAAAAATCGAAGCTAATCTTGTTTAGTCCCCGAAAAACGGTGAAGGATTTTTCCGTTTTTATAAACGGAGAACCCATTCAGCAAGTTGGAAATTCTAGACAGGAGAAGGTAGTAAAATTTCTTGGATTAACTATTGATGAACATTTGAACTTTAAAGAGCATGTGCGTCTGTTAAGCAACACGATTAGGAAGGTGTTATCCACCTTCTTTCTGACAAAAAAGTCATACCGAGGCAATTAAGACTAATACTGTATAATTCTCTAATAAAGAGCAGATTAGAATATGGCTTGGGTTTGTTCGGTGACGTACCTGCCATTCAAAACCTAGTCGTTTTGCAAAAAAAGGCTGTTAGATGGATACAGGGCGCCAAGGCACGGTCACATTCTAGTCCCATATTTAAAAGCCTCCAATTGCTAAAACTTCCTGACCTAGTCAAAATCTGTCGCCTAAAATTTATGAACGCATCAATGCAAAAGGAAATACCCACGGACATTAACCAATATTCGTATAAGGAAACAAGAGGAGGCACAATTAACTTCAACTTGCCACCAGTTCGATTAAATTGGTATCAACAACTCCCGAGTTTTTCTTTCCCGAAAACTTGGAACGATTTCTTTTCTGGAACTTACCCGAGACCCGACTTCAACACTAAAGGAAAGCAATGGACCTTACAAATCACAGATCTAATCATTAGCTCATACTCGACTGATTGTAATGTAAACAATTGCCGCGTTTGTAAAAATCAGGGCAGCCAGTCAAATTGAAGCAGGAGGAAACGTGCTCCTTAAATCGAGTGAGGGGCTTCCAAATCTGGAAGCTCTACGCGGGTCGAAGCTGATGGTTGGGTGGACGCCCAAATAGCTAGGCACAACCAAAGGGTTCTCCTTGAAAAAAAGCCAAATGGCTTAAGGACGAGACCCGGGGACTACCTCTTAACAAATAACCATTTATTTATTGTCGGCTTTTTTTCTTTTCTTTTATTATTATTATTATGAGGACCCCCAAATAAAAAACTACAACAACAACAACAAATACTTAAAGATACCGCCACATTTTGTGCTAAAATTTGATTTGATTTGTTTATTGCGACTAAAAGTCATGTCAGATGGTACAAAAGTGTAAAATAGAAAAACAATAAAAAAATATATGTGTATCTATATATGACATGTCAAACAGTTAAAAACGTTACAATACATGAACACATTGTTATATCACAGTGAGTTGACTAGACTCTGTTTCAGTGCACGTGAAAGAAATGAAGCGGATATTGACAGACAGAACAGATGCAGCTGGGTAGAGGTAGATGATGAAAATCTTGGTTATTGCAGTAGAGAGGGTGGGTCAGATTGAACAGATCCTTCGTCAGTTCCCGTCGTTGATGGAGTTGGGCAGGAAGCCGGACGAAGGTGCGTGACCGCCAATATTCCGAAGGGATATCTGGCCAAGGACAATAGGGTGTTGTCAAGTCCTTGACCGGGAACAACAACTTGTGTCCGGACATCGCCTCCGGAAAGGTCAGGTTCCTAACACTGTTGGAAACTAACCTTGCCAGCCCGGTGGTGAAGGGCTCGGTCTCGCATGTGAAATGCGTCCATGCATTGTTGGCATATTGGGGCACGCAGAGGTATCTTTTGAGGAATTTGGTGTAGGTGGCATCGACAGATTTGAGGGCGGATTGGGCGGAGTTTGGAAGCCAAAGGTGAAGGCCGTAGAGGAAGATGGGGGTGATGTAGGTCCGGAAGAGTTGAAGAACTATTGGCAGAGGAAGATTCTTGATAGGCAGTCTATTGTATATGTATCCGATCCTGGCCTGGGCCTTGGTTATTGCGATATTGAGGTGCTTTGTGAAGGAGAGTTGGGTTGTGAAGGTGAAACCGACATAGTTAAAAAACTTGACGATTTCAATCGGACTATTGTTGAAGTGGAGGGATGTGGGAGGCAGACGACCTTTATGGAAAACCATGGCCTTCGTCTTGATGGTGTTGACTTGAAGGCCGTTCTCTTGGCAATAACCGTGGAGAGCATTGATGTCATTTTGCAATTCCACGGCCGAGTCAGCCAAGAGAACCAGATCGTCTGCATATTGCAAATATTGTATTCTATTGCAGTTAATGGAGGGGCCTTGGTGAGTAAGAACTTCGGGCAGGTCGGATACATAAAGGTTGAAAAGGATTGGCGACAGTGGATCCCCCTGCGGAAGGCCGATGGATGTGAAGTAGCAGGGGGATAGGTCCTCACCAGAACGAATGGAGCATTTGAGTCCTGCATAGATGTTGGCAAGCAGGACACATATTGAACGCGGAATTCCCCACAGTTGGAGTTTGAGAAATAACCGCGTTCGGTCTACCCTGTCAAATGCTTTGGAGAAATCCACAAAGCATCCGTAAACTCTCCTCTTAGTGCTGATGTTTTGGTGCACGATTTCATAGCTGTCGACTGAGTGGCTGCCGAGGTGGTTGAGCGGCTTCTCCGGAAACCGACTTGGAACTCAGGAAGGAGATTCCAATTTTCGGCCAATCCGGAGAAGCGGGCAGCTAACAGGGTGGACATCATCTTCAAGAAGGGGTTATCCAAGGCAATGGTCCGATGATTGTCTGAAATGTCCTTGGGCCCCTTCTTATGGATGAAGATGATGGCTGACTCCATCCAGTCTGGTGGGAAGAAAGATGATTGGAGGGCGTTGCTGAATAGTTCTTGTAGGAGTGGTTGGATTTGGGTCCGGAGAAGTGAAAGTTGGACGGGAGAAACCCCTGATGTTGACGGGGCTTTGCTATTCATCTTCTTGAAGGCTTCATCCATCTCGGCTTCCGTGAAAGGCTGCAAAAGGGGATGATGTTCTTCCAAGCAGCCCTGGACCTCCTCCACCACTGTTTCTGATGGCGATGAAAACAGTTCTTGGCTGTGGAGGAGGAATTTGCTCACCGGGATTTCCGAGTTGGCAGCGGGCTTTTTAGCACGTTTGTACAAGCCCACCATCCTGGACGAAGCCGATGAAGAGAGTAGGTTCTCCACTTCCATTCTTTGGTGGGCCGACTCGGCGCTCCTCAGAGACTTGTGATATGCCATCCTTGAGATTGCATATTGCTCCCAAGTCTCTGGTGTTTGGCTCGTCTTGGCATTTCGCAATTTTTGGAGCATTTGACCCCTCAGTTCTCGATGGTATGAGCTGAACCAAGGGGTCTTGGGTCCTCTTCTCTTCGCCTGAACTGAAGAGGACACTTGGAATGCTTGCGAAATGCCTTGGGTCACTGCAGTTGGATTGTAGTCCTTCCGGGTGTCGATGGATAACTGCAGGGCCTCAAGTTGAGCCGGGCACTCCTGCACATTGACCACGCACCTCCCTTTTCGATTCACGCCGATGATGGAAGTTTCTGGGCATTTTGAAGGTGACAGAAATGGGGAGGTGATCAGAAACGGCCAGTTGATGAACATAACTGGCCGGAGATGGAAGATTTTCTGATATGAAGATGTGGTCAAGCACGGAGGCGCCCCGGGAGTAGGTGTGTGTTGGGACTCCCGGGTCGGAGCGCAGAGTGATTCTCCATTGACTCAGAATCTTGGCGAGTTCGGAGAATTCACTCGAGTCGGGACGGATGTTGAAGTCACCACCAATGATGACTTTCTCCGGGTCCTTCACCTTCTGCAGGATGGATGTGAGGTCCGAGACAAGGTCATCATAGTCCGTGGTTGGCTGATGATGGACGCCAATGATGGTAAAGCCTTGGGCATCCACGGCTATGTGATGAGGAGAGGACGAGAGCAGGGTGGGCTCAAAGCGTTTGGTAATGTAGAGCTCCAACCCTCCGCTTGGCCTGCCATGCCCAGCGGGCTTTCTGGCATGCACCACAAAGCTCTGCTTTCCAACAAAGCAGCTCTCGTGTTTCTCCTTGGTGACCCAGGTCTCGGCGGATAGGAAGGTGAAGGCGTGTCCTCGGATCTTGTTGAGGCACTGTCCCGCTCCAGCCACTCTCAGCATGTTCGCCCGTCCATGACAGTTGAGGAAAAGGGCCGACACCGGTTGATTCCCTCCTCTCCGCTGATTCCGCCGCCGCCGCTGATTCCCTGCGATACCGAGTTGTTCAATCTGACCTAGAAGATATGAGTTGATATGGGATTGAGGGGGAAAGGGAAAAGGAAGATTGGGAAGATAAGGGGGAGAAAAAGGGCGTTGAAGGTTTGAGGGCTACTAGTTCACGTCTTGAATAAGACGTGGCCGAGGGATTATGGAAAGAGGAAGGATTGGAAGGGGAAGGAGTGCACTGAATGGGAGTAATCACAGGTTCATTAGGGGCCACGGCCAAACGTGGGCGTGGCCCCACTCACGGATATCACAAGTCAAAGGATTAAAACGCTTTAAAAACCATTATAAATGTCACGAGAGGTAAAAAAAAATGAAAAAAATCGGAGAGTATTAAGGCTCTGATGGATTGCATACCTATCAGGCCTTGTCAAGGTATGCCTTAGCCTGTCTATGTGTCCCGGTAAGCAATGCAGTGGTTGAACGAGCTTTGAGTCATGTGACTTGGGTCAACTCAAAATATCGAAACAGGATGAGTCTCCACATGCTCGACGCTATTTTAAGGGTAAGGCTGACACTTGGATTCCAGGGCACATGTTGTTCAGGTCTACCGATAACGTCTGCAATGATGGAATTTTTTTCCAATTCCAAGTATATTCTGGATAAAGATATTGACAAGCTATCCTCCCTTTTATGAATAAAGTACCAGTAGAAACGATAGAAAGTTGTTCAAAAATGGCTGCCAAGTGGCAACTTTTGATACTATGTGGCCGCCAAAAGGCAACTTTGGATTTCAAATGTGGCCGCCAACCCTCATTGGGACCTGGCAACCCCGGTGTGTCCATCGTGATGGTCCAGTCGGACCTCGATCTTTCGTAACATAGGCCCCAGCCTAGAGAATGGGCTACATACTTGGAACCCAAAGGCTTGTTTCCAATGCAGTAAAAGAGAGAAACCTACAATAACTAGTGTATGAAGTTGTAGCTGGCGGCGTCGTTAAGACACCCACGGGCTCGATGTATAGATGTGTGAATTAAAAAGAATCTATAATCATGTGACGTAGGTATGAGTGGGATGCTACAGCCAGTGAAAGCGCGGGTTTTGAGGCTGTAGCTTCACAATCCATTCCATCGGAATCCCAAGAATAATGAGGTGCCAACTTTAGTCGATTTCCTCTGATAAACAAGTGGCTGCATGGGCAAAATCCTCCCTCACCGCCATCAGTCAAGAACGGCTTTGTAAGGGTGTCGTAGAATATAGATGTGTCAAGTTAACTTGTCAAATAAGCCATAAAACAGCCTTTCTTCGACCTTTTGTACGGTGAAAGTATTTCTTTTGAGTCCTGAACATTTAGTATAAAAATGTATTTAAGGAACGTGGGAGGAATATGAAGGAGTAAGAGCAAAGGGAATCACGGACGAATATCGGATACGGAAGAATGAGAAGGAAGTGGAGTACAAGTGTGTTGTATCTTGCTCTTTCCTGTCCCTTCTCTTCTCCTTCATCCATATATTCCCCCTATAAATATCCGTGTCTATTGGACAATAAACAACAAGTCGTTCACCAACACTCAGGTACATGGCGCAATCGGTAGTAGCCGCCGTATTGGCGGAAGGACTTCGCCTTTTTCCCTCCCCTTGGTCGGGGAGATGTAGGTCCTTGTTGCGTGCGGGAGGGCCGTGGATGCAACGCGTGGACGTGGTGCAGCGGTATGGCCATGGATGCAGCCTACGTCAAGGTGGTGCAATAGAAGGCCTGTGGTTGCAGCAATCCACCTGTGGATGGAGGGGAAGGCCCGTAGACGCAACAGACGGTTCGTCTGGAGCCCCAGCCAAGACGTGGGACATGCCGTGTCCGACCAAGCCGATGCCGTGACCAATGGACGATGCCGTGACCAACAGACGATGCTGTGACCAATGGACGACGTTGGGAAGGACGACGTCGTGGCCAACAATTGGCCCCACCATCAGTGATGCCTCCTGGGACAGCACTGGATGGAGATGTTGGATAGCTCTAGTCAAACTTATTTTTCTAGTCAAATCTGTGATTATTATGTAAATCCTGTGATATAATTAATGTTTATTTTATTTTTATGTGTTAACTCTCAACAAAATGATAAGTATTCCCTTCAACGCCCTCTACCTTTCTCCTTCCTAAACGTACTTTTTCCCTACCTCTTCCAATACCGGTTATTCTCGTTCTACCTCTTTGTCCAACCACTTCTTCTCCGACTCCATATTGAAATATACGTACTCTTGATATCTCATCAAGGCGCAGCAGTTTTAAGGACTTTCGCCCCATCTTCCACCTCTCGGGATCACATTCATCCAGGTGGAACTGTTCCTTTGTGGATTCGTTTGTGCCCTCTTCCATCCCGAGGCCCCGCACATCTTTCACGGATCACTCCTCACGTGGAACCCGTCCTTCTCCCAATTCGTTTGTGCCCTCATCATCCTGAGGCCCCGCACATCTTTCACGGATCTCATCTGTGGTTCGATCATTCCACGGCACCCAGGACTCTTCGTACGTTACATCTTCAATCATGGACGAGATCAAACAATCGTTGATCTCAAGGAGAAGGGTCTTTACACGGCATTTGAACGCTTGTGACTCCTTCATTTCCGATGTGGATTTGTTGATCTCTTCCGACTTCGACATCTCCATCCTTAAGAGGATTGATGACCTCTTTACCAAGGTGGAGACTGCCTTCAACAGTCTGGAGGAAACGCTTGTGGACTCTACCACAACCTTGGATCCTGAAACGTTCACGAAAGAGGATTCCCTTCTTACCCAATTCTCGAATAAGATGTCCAAGCTTCGTGAGCGCGTCCTCAAGACTTCCAACGGAATCCGCACTCATATCAGGGCTGATCCACCCGCAACAAGCATCTCATCTACTCGGTCTATCCCCAAGATTAACCTGGCATTAAAACCCAAGAGGCTGTCTGCATCTTGCACATTGGCAGAGTTTCGTTCGTGGAACACGAGTTTCAACTTGTTTTATTCCTCCAATCACATGGACACCTTCCCTGTTGAGGAACAGCAAGGATACCTTCGATCTTGTCTGGAACTTAAACTCTAGCAGATGCTTTCCATCAAGGTAAAAGAAGGCACACCAGTCCTTGGGAACGGTGGATGCGTTGCCAAATTACGGGAAATTTTCGTTCAACACATCCCATTGCTTACCCGCCGTTACAATTTTTTTCGGTGTGACCAGCAGCCTGGTGAAAAATTCAGCGACTGGTACCTTCGGTTGCAATTGGAGGGCCAGGAAGCTGAATTATCGACGATCAAGGAGGACGACCTCTTCATTCTTTGTTTGGTCACTGGGAATTCCGACCGTAAATTGCGCGAAGAATTTCTTCGTCAATCCGACCCTTCCCGTGATCTTCTTTATCGGACAGCAATGGCGTGGGAATCCGCTAACGTCGTGGAGAAATCCATCGTGGATAAGCCTTCCCCAACCATGATTGCGGCCACGTCCTCCTACAAACAACCCAAACCATCTCAAAAAACTGATCAATCGTCGAAATCTAATCCTCTCCAAGGCAAATGCGTGGGATGTGGCAATGAAACTCACCGTGGAGGAAAATCGAGAGAGCATTGTCCAGCTCTCAACAAGACTTGCAGCAAGTGCCAAAAACCTGGTCATTTTGCCTCTGTTTGTGCTGGAGGACAACTTTGGCGTGGGAGGTCCAAATCTAGGGATCGTATATCATCCAAACCCATGGACCCCATCAATTCTTTGATCATCCGGGTTAACATGCTCAAAGCCCATCTCACTCCAACGACCGTTGTCCATATCTCTCCTCCAAGTCGCACTCCTTTCCAAATGGATATTTTGCCCGATACTGGTGCAACAGAGACGTTGATCTCTGCCAATCTCACACGGATTCATGGCATCAAGGTCGACAAGTCCAGATCCCGCCCCATCCGCGCTGCAAACAATTCAAAGATGCGATGTTATGGTGCCGTGGATCTAACAATTACTCATTTGGGAAAATACGAGACGTCAGTTACCGCTTACGTGACTCCAGATCTCCATGGTCAACTTCTCATTTCTTGGCATGCAATGATTGATCTGGGAATGATTCCCACGACATTTCCTTTCCTCCCTGAGGATGTCCATTCAAATGATGTGGTCTCTTCACTCGTCCAGATCCGTTCTTCCTCTCCTGAAGTCCCTGGAAACGAAATTGAAGATTGCATCAAGGCACTCATGGAAGAATTTCATTCCGTTTTTGATTCCTCCCAAGAATTGAAGCCCATGAAAGGGAACCCCATGGTCATCCACCTCCGAGATGACATCCCAACCACACCCACCCGTGTGAATGTGGCCCGCAATATCCCCTTTGCTTATCAAGAGATGACAAAGGAGGAATTGGACTTTATGGTTTCCTCCGATATCCTGGAGAGCGTGACGGAACCATCTGATTGGGTCAGCCCATGCCTCGTTGTGCCCAAGGCGAATGGCTCTGTGAGAATTGTTGTGGATTACACGGGTCTCAACAAATTTGTAAAGAGGCCCATTCATCCGTTTTTGACGGCCATGGACATCATCACGTCCATTCCACCCAATTCTATTTGGTTCGTGGTCTTTGATGCTGTCAAAGGTTACTGGCAAGTCGAACTTGACGAAAAATCCAAACAGCTCACAACCTTCCTCACGCCGTTTGGTCGATACTGCTTTTGCCGAGCCCCTTTGGGATTGAACGCATCTGGGGATGAGTTCTGTGCGAGAGGAGATCGGGCCCTTTCTGGCCTAGTTGGTGTCCGAAAAATCGTGGATGACATCTTGATCTGTGGGGAATCCGAAGAAGACCTCATCCAGAAATCCAAAGCCGTTCTTCAACGCTGTCAAGACCACAATATTACCCTCTCCAAAGACAAAGCTCAAGTTGGATCTTCAGTTAAATTCGCTGGCTACATCATAAGTCGAGATGGAGTCAGTCCGGATCCATCCAAGGTGGCCACAATATCGAAGTTCCCGGCTCCTGCCAATTTGACAGATCTTCGATCATTCTTAGGTTTGGCCAACCAACTGGGACACTTTGTTCCGGATTTAGCCCACGCTTCTCAACCATTACGCAATCTGTTGAAGAAGGACATTGCCTATCAGTGGTTACCCGAACACCAAGAGGCATTTCAAGCAGTCAAGACCATCCTCACCAATCCCAATGGTCCTGTCTTGGCTCATTTCAATCCCTCTCTTCCGACCTCTCTTCTGACCGATGCGTCACGCCTCAAAGGTGTGGGATACGCCCTTCTTCAAACCCGTCCAGATGGCCAATCCAATTTAATCCAGTGTGGATCGCGATACCTGAAGGAGGCTGAAACACGTTACGCCGTGTGCGAATTGGAAGCACTAGCGGTGCAATGG
>CM021323.1:9916195-9946417 GCA_010645155.1 Tigriopus japonicus
TCCTGGACCTAATCTTGTATAATACAATAAAAGTAAAGTTGTTCTCCATTAAATTGTGGGTCCAAAAAGTGCCAAGGTGTCTTTGGGTATTTTGATTCAAACCTAAAACGCCATTCGGAACACCGTGTCCTACTTGAGCAGAGAATGTTCTTCTTCTATATTCGTAGTCCTCGACTTCAGTAGTCGTTCTTTGCTTTTCCGTAATACTTTCGCGAGCTGACGCCATGTCGATTTCTCAAGTACCAGGTCGTCTAAACTGTAAGCCAAGGGTTTGAAGATTCTTCAAGTCCCATCCAAAGCTTGCGCAAGAATAATTAAAAAGTTATCAAAGTATTTCCTTACGAAGTCTTGGGCAATATCTAAAATGGGTGTGAATAATTTTGGAATCGGTCTTAGACAACATGTAAATTAGTTTTGGATAATACCGGAATTGGTCTTGAGAAATATTAAAATTGGTTTTGAATGATATCGGAATCGGTCTTCTGAATCAATCTTGAAAAATGATCTGGAACAAGTTCCCGATTTGAAAGTTGTTCAAAGGTAATCCAGAAATGCACAAATATTCAGATATTCTAACCGTCAAGTCTTGAGTTATAAGTTCCAGGATTATTCAGCTTATAACTCAATTGTAAGTGGTTCCCTATTATTCCCACTATTCCTGACCAACCCATTATTCAAGGGTTGTACAGATCTGCCAACAGTAACTCATTGGTAGATCAAATTTCATATAAACATCAATTGTATAAACTATTCTAATCATTTACTCTCTTATAGTTTAGGAATATTCAGCTTGTAAAGAGAGTAAATGATTAGAATAGTTTATACAATTGATGTTTATATGAAATTTGATCTACCAATGAGTTACTGTTGGCAGATCTGTACAACCCTTGAATAATGGGTTGGTCAGGAATAGTGTAAGATAAATGTCATTTGTGTTTTTTCCTTCCTCTTTATTTTGGTTGTCTTTTTCTTGGGAACCACTTACAAGAACGATAATCAACGGTGAATATGCCTATGGTTGAATGGATCAGACTGTTGTTCCAGGTTCTCTCTATCAATTGAATACTTGATTTGACTTTTGCCACCTTCAATTTGGGCGGCGCGATTATTGATTTATAATGATTTAGATCGCAATTGATGATTGTGATTAATTGAACTTAGTCAGTACAAGAATGAAAATCAATATTAATTATATATTGTTTATTGTTTGGACCACTCAAACATCATGATTGACGATAAAAGAGTATTGGTTTTAAGAGAAAAAATGAATAGCGATATAAATTGGGATTCCATTTAGTTTTCGAACAGACTATTTTACTCGATTACTTTTTCAATGATTCGAACGGACGCAACTTTTAACCTAACGCAGCATTAGTTAAATTACTCACGCAACTAAAGGGTTCCGTTTTCTGCCGCCAGTCGAAAAAATTCGTGTGTCGGAAAAACTGTTTGAGTCTTTGCTTGGATATCGAAACTTTGGAAAATGTTGTCGTGTAGTGGTGACACTTAAGAAATGAGTACCCACGATCGCATGTGAAAGGTGATGTAAAAAACTTTATTCATCTTTTTATTTATTTATCAAAATTTCAAACCAAACTTTGGAAAAGGTCCAAGCCCGCTAAGTGAGAGCATCCAGAGACTGACTTAGGATTCTGTTAAGGATTTTTCTTTCTTCATTCATTGTTTCGAAATCGTTTCGCTCAGAGTAAGATGACTTTGGCCGGGCTTTCATAAAGGAGGAAGACGGAAGTAACGAGATTTCAACACTACCCTCCTCCTTAATCGAGAAATCAGCCGCGTTTGTATCAAATTTGTCCCACTTTTTCAAACCTTGTCGCACGAAAAGCAAGCAAATCGAATTGACGAGAAAGAAACTTGCCACAATAAGCAGATAAAGTTGTGGGAAATCCGCCACCGTACTGCGATAGATCATTCCAAATATTGGAGTGGCAACCATGGGCATCAACGATTGAAACGACCCAAAAACGGCTAACAGTGATCCGGTCTCATGAGGTTCGGCAATTTTTGTGACCATACTTCGAACAACAGAATATGACGACGAGTCCAAGCAATTGATCACTGCCCCCACGTAAAGCATCCATTCTTCGGTGGCAAAGGCCATGATCAAACAATTGATGGAGGAGGCAAACATGTCATAGAACGATATCGTGGCATCCCTTGTACCCATTTTTTCGGAAAGAAACGGTACCAATATGAATTGTGAGAAAATTCCAAAAACTCCCGTGGCGATCGAAAAGCGTGTGTAATCTTCGAGATTCATGCCCAAAGAACGCCGTAGAAACAAATAGCGGTTCGTGTAATCCCCCACGAAATTGAACATCATGAATTGAAATACGAACAGCAATAGGATGACATAAGCTCTCTTGTTATGTTGTCGTGGACGCAATAGCGCTGAAAACCCATTCTTGACATTCTCGATCGAAAACAGGAACGAGATTTTGGCGCCTAAAGATTGAGATCGCGCTTTGGGTTCGTTGGATTTTTCCGAAGCCTTGTATTCTTCGAGGGTGTTAGGCTTTATCGTTTCTTTGACGAAAAGTACAATGTAAAGCATAGCTAGGAGGGCCACTAACATACCAATGGCAAAATTGTACATAAAACCGAATTGATTTTTGATCAAACCACCTAAGGCCTTGCCAATATTGGATCCAATGGGCCAAAGACCACTTAAGAAGGCCATTCGCTTGGTGCGAGTAGAAGGCTCGGTGATGTCCGCAATGTAGGCATACACTGTCAAATAAAACAGGATAGTACCGCCTGTGCAATCTTGAAGGCACTAAAACAAAAATGTGATAGCTTAATTATTTTTTCCTTGTCGCATGCCCAGTTTGATTTTTAAGTGTAGCTCCTCACCTCTAGTAAAAGCCATTCCGCTTTCAGCTCATAGAAGAAGAAAATATTCAACATAAAAACGACATTATTGAACACAAATCCCGAGATTGAAAGTATGAGGAACGTCCTTCGTCCGTACACATCGGACCATGGGCCCGCCAAAACAGCGAAGACGAACGAGGGAACTGCTTGAAGCACACGATTGTAAATGTTCAACTTCGAAACGTATCGCTGGACCAAAATTTGCTCTTCATTGTGGTCCTGAATGTTGTCACAGATTTGATTGCCCAAAGCCAGATTGACCTTGCAAACTTTGGATATATACAGCTCCGAGGAAACGATCATATACAAACCGTAAGAGATAGTAAGAAGCAACACAGCAGGTTCAACAGTGATCAGAGAATAAGTTGATTTGAACCTTTCACTCCATGAAGGTTTGGGATCGGGAATTTCCTTAGTAGGGGACATCATGAATGGAGCGCCTTTCTGTGACTAAGTTTGAAATTGTTGAAATAAAACATGTTGGGCACAAAAGGGAGATAAAAATAGTTTTTAGTTGGCCTAGGTCGTTTTGAATTGCATAATTTCGATGTAGGTTATGGTGTGAACGAGCTCGAATTCTGGACACGCCATTGAGTTGTGTTTAACCGCAGGATTTCTTTGTGCGAATACGATAAACATTATTGAAAAAGTATGTGTTTAACCTACTTGGCAACGATTATTTCATCATCTAACTATTCCCAGCTACATCAACAAAGAGCATTCATAATTTCCGTCTTTTCAAAGCTTTTAGAGAAATTCAAATTTCTCTAAAAGCTTTGAATTTCAAAGGGATCAAGCTGTTTGATATTTTCAGTGAGCTACTTTAATAAAGTTGTATTAGGATACCTTGAACGATTTGAGCACATTGTTAATATCTATGAAAATATAATCAATGCTATCATAACTATAATTTAAGTTCTTCTCGATGCTTCTCTTCAGGATGCCAGAAACTGCGGGGTTCTTCTTATACGGTATCACATCCTCTTTTAATATTCATCTTGAGTAAATCCAACTCTCTTCAATTTTTTTTTTTCATTTCACGATAAGATACTGCTTTCAAGTAATTAAGCATCTTCGAGATGTCTCACGAACCTTGTTCTACGCTCTCGAGTTCAACAATCACTGATTGTTGGGACTTTTCCCCTGCTTGCTTCAGGACACATCAAAAATACTCTTTTTTTTCTTAAGTGACTGGCGATTTGAACAAACAACCACGAAAAATGTGGGGTGGTCAGTAAAATATGGATTTGCCACAAATCTTTCCGACATGCAAGAAGAAGTCAATTCACCCTTTTAACCCTGCATGTGATTCCAAAATCATTTTACAAAAAGGAAATTCGAGGAGGCATCGTTTTTGGCAACTAAGTGAAGTTTTTATCAGTATTGGTTGGGTTTCAATTTCAAAAAATAGCTTTAGACTTGAAAACCAGGAAAAAAGTTGTATTTTTAAGTTAAAATTCAAAGAACATGAAAAAGTGACTTGAAGCTACACATATTATAGTTTAAGGGGGCAAAAACCGAAAAAATGAAGTTCAAACTTCCAAGTTATTTGGAAGTTCATTATTAAATCATTAATTACTCAATATTTGTCAACAAGTATTCAAAATGATTCTTTCACAGCAAATATCTGCCTCTTGGACATTAAAATTTGTGCTCATTTGTGTGATATGATAGGCCTTCTGGAAGCCTTCTTAAACATGTTTGAATCAAAGCACTCGCTCAGTTTACTACTATAGAGACAAGGAAGTTGACCCCAGCGGAAAGAAGAAAAAAGTTGTCACAAACCTGGGGCCTGACTAATCCATTCATTAGACGAAGAAAACAAACTATTAGGTATATACTTGTATTTTTACGCTATTTGGCCCTCCCGTTAGCCTCATTGTCACCTTTAATCACAATTTACTAATGACATTTTAGGGACTATAGTTTGAAATAACCTTGAAAGTCTTTGTTGGTTTCAAAATGGTGCCAAAAAATGATTTCACTAGCCGGTTTATGTCAGTAATCAAGAATTTTTTAATACTCCAAGATTTCTTAAACAAATATGCAATTTGATTTTGTTGGGCTTTATCACACTAGATTCAAAATTCACAAGGGGTGACTTTTCTATTTGAAAATAGAATAATTGTGAATATGCTAGCTTGGCACTGACAATTCGTGTGCCCAAAGGCACTTTAGAGGCTCACTGACCCGGCCCAATGATTCAAAAACCAAATTTAGGTAGGGGCGCTTCCTTCTCTAAATCTGCTGAGTTGACATAGGATTTCAAATTCAAACACGTCATACCCAAAGGGGTTAGAATGTGTTGCTACTTCGAATAATTCCTTTTAATTATCTTCCCTTTATAAGAAGAGTCTTTTGAGTACACATTACACCAATGAAATATTTCTCAACATTTCCTCTCGATTCGGTCTGACTCCCGTCACTGGTTTATGGCGTGGAATGAATGATTTTCTCGGCGTCTGGACATTCGAAGGCGTAGTAGATTTCTCATTTTTACAGATGGAGGGGGATATTTTATTGGAGGAATATGTTGGCACCTGATTAGACAAGACACTCCCTAAAACAAATTGCAACAGAACAATTGACAGTTAAACGTTGTGCTGAATCCTTGAGGTACGTTTGAACGTTCTTAAAGACTCAACCCTTACCAGACGAGATTGTATTCATGGAATCCACACCGGAATCATGACTAAATGTACTTGAAGTGTCACGGGCCATTTTCTTAAGCCGAAATCCTGCCGAGGACGACGTGGGCGAGATGGAGGACCTGGACTCTAATTCGTCCACAAGATGAGATGGTTGGAGATCGGGAGAAATGGAACCAGTTCCATTTTGGCGAGAATTGGGGAGATCGATGAAGCCATAATCGGTGGTGGTGGTTGTCGTCGTGGCGGTGGCGGTGCTGGTGGAACTTGGTGGGATCGCTGGGTTTCGTCGAGCAAGGTTCAAGTTGGATCGGGATTGATCTCGAAGTTGTTGGCCAATGTTGGCAAACTTGGAGTCGGAGGTGCAAGAGCCAGTCTCACTATAGGCATATTTCAGTTCTAGAAAAAGAACAACAAGGACTCTGTTACTATCAACCAACAACTACTACACAAGATACGGCCAAGGTTAAAACATTGCGTAGTTAAGTAAACCCTAATCAAGGCTAAGTTAGGGATGTTGTGGCTTACCAATTCGTTTTCTAGCCAAGATGTATTGCTCCATAGATGAGGAGTCGGTAAACTGTTTCTTGGACCAGAACTCCTTGGCCGTTTTCATCATGCCTCGTTTTTCTCGACAAATATCCACACAATTCTGTCAAGATAGATTAGAGAAAGTTAGTTTCCAACTTAAATGGGAATTCTTCAAATGTGAAGAAAGCTAGAAAAAAAGTGCCACAAGGTGAATGAGCTCACCTTGATCGATTGAAACCATTCTCGGATACCCTCTGGTTTCCTCAGAAGTATTCGGCCCTCTTTGTGGAATGAAAGCGCCACGGTCAAGTACCCTTTTTTGTCCACCAGTTCCACCTCTTCAATCTGAAAAGAAATGGTAATTAGAACCATTCGTCATGTATTCATCTTTCAAGGCGTGCTCGGGGAATACATATTTGAACCGTATGCCCACCAAATTCATTGATGGACATGGAATTTGCACCCAGAGAAGAAGACACTTGACTGGTCCAAGCTTGCTTGAGCATAACAAAAACATCCCACGTCTTCATGGGCGAAACTGGTTAAGGACTGATGAACCCTCCGAGAGAATATTCCAAGGATAACTTTTTGTTGGAAAAAGATACGATCTGAGTTGAGTTTTTGTACACAATCCCTCAAGTGGAAACGCATCTTGGCCACGAGCACAAAAAGAGGGGTTCTTGACATATTTGAACGTTGAGAATTGAAACGCTAAATGATTTGCCACCTCAAAATATGCTTGCAGATTTGCCAACCACACTGGAGGTCACTCGAGAGTGACACAACAAGGGATTTAAAAAGTCCGCTTCCTCCTCCGCCTTACCTCTGCCAATTTTAGCTTGAAAATGAAGCCTCCCATTTCGGTCATTCTGGAGGTTCCCTTCTTGAAGCACTGGAGATAATCCGGGGTCAAAATGAAGAACCTCTCTTTCCATCGTGAGAAGATCTTGTCGCGTTGCTGCCACAAAAGACCTTTCCGCAAGGCCGTGGCATGCGTGATGGCCATATTTGTGGATCCCATTGTTCCAGTTTCAGCGGCCGTGGTCGTGGAATTGGTCTCGTCCAAACCAGAGTTGAAACCATTCTCATTGGGACACTCGCCATGAAGAGCCTTCTGCAAAGTGACAAGAAAAGGCGTTCATAAAACGATGTCTTGAACAAACTTGAATACATAATTGACGCCAACTAAACTGAAAGCTTTTTGGTGGGGACATATTCCGTGAAAATTGATTTTTTCAATGACTCTCGACGAAAAGTTTTTCATTGTGATTGCTTCTCAAATAAAAGAAAGTCTTGCTCCAAGTACAGTTTCAGCCAAGACGTTTTAAACTCATTCACATATTCAAAAATACACAAAGCACTCAGCACTCAAAGGACCAAAAAATATTTAATTACCAATTCCTCCCATGTAATTTTTTCTTTTAACAAACTCGTCATTTTCCCCAATCTCACGGTTTCCAGTTGCTTTGTTTTGGGGTTCAATTCAGCAGGGGCACTTTAATACGTATCTTGTTAGTTAGTTCAGTCCAGACTCGCTTCAATCTCCTCAATCGAAACAATGACCGAGTTGAGTTATTATCACATTTCCGTATTTTCATTTTCTCCCCATAATCTGATAGGAAATCCGGTATTGAAGGGGACGATTATCGTTGTTGAATTCTTTCGGTTGGCTAATCTAAGCCCACCATTTAAGGTCGTTCTCATTCATCTGGAATGAGCCAGGTTTTTTTGGCCATGAATGCCATTTGGGGCCCAATGGTGAGAAAAGGGGATTAATTTCGATTTGGAGAAGTGAAGATAGATTTTTGGTCACAAATGAGATAGAAGACACTCGTGTCTTTTTTCTGTAAGGCGATGTCACAATAACTGATTTCTGGTGGCAGATTAGATAGAAGAAGTCTTTCATTGAAAATTCCATTCTCGTTCGAGGATGGTTGAAAACGTGATTTGGACAGTTTTTCTTAACCCAGGCCAAGCCATTGTCGAGTGTCAATCAAAATTAGGCCAACTTGCGATATTGATCACAAAAAGCAACCGTTGATAAACGTGAAGGAATTTTAATGAAGTTATTTCCTTTCTCAAGCTTGAAGTGGAAAGAGGACAATGTAAAAATCATATCGCAAGATCTCATCAACCGATGGCAAAAGGAAAAAAAGTGCTTGAGCTAAAATCATCTCTCGCCAGGTTTTTTTTGGATGACTCAAGTGTGGAATAAAACAAAATCCTCAAAGAATGAAACCCCCTCTTTTTATCTTGCCTTTTTCTTCAAAAGCTCTTGTCTTGACACTTTATATATATTTGCTGGACTCCAGAAGCATAAGCAACTTCTGACGTACATAGAATGAGCTCCCTTCTTTTCCCAAAGCATGAATCGAGTAGTGAGTGTGGTGAGATGAACTGAAATATATTTTGTCCCATACAGAGATGGTTTCCTATTCGTCTCGCCAAATCAACGGGGTTGGACCCAAGACTACCTGGCATGTCTCGACTTTTTGTCGTTTTTCAAAAGCCATCTCCCAACACCATGATCCTCATCATCAACAACAACATCATCATCATCTTCATCGTCTACCAACCACCGTTGCAATGGTTATGTAAGAACTGCAAAAATGAAGGGTTGAGGAGACAGTCATGTGATGTTGGACTGGTGGTGGCGGCAATGGTGATGCTGGTCCTTCTCTATCCGTCAAAGAGTTGTTGGAATGCTCGCCAAATTTGATTCCCATCACCAATGATACCAGAGGATCCGAGTTAGCAGAATCCGTTCAAACCGTAATTGAGCCATGGGAAGAACATGGGATCAAATATATTGGATCCCACTCAAAGGCATAACACCACTCATTGAGGTTGACAGCTTGGCCAAATGGGGTTCCCAGAGCTTGCTTGCTTGCTTGCTTTGCTTGAAACAGTCCCCACAACAAGAAAAAGACTGATTTTAAAGGAATGTTTCCAGAATCAGACATAAAAAGGTCAAAGTTCAGGCATGATTTGCCAACGTTGAAACATTTATGCGTATGACATGAACATTTTGGGCGCTCAGTCTCGCAATTAGTACTCCATCACGTACAGAGACCAGGCTCCCAAAAACTTTCGGAGTGAATTAGTTAGCTTTTTAAGTACTGCTCATTTCGTTGTATTTGGTTGGTTTCTGACGTGGCCTTTCATTGAGTTCAAGTACGTCCAATAACTCAAACAAGGCATCAAGGAGGCACATAGGCTGTCATCTCTTGAGCATGCATGAAAACTCGGGGAGTCATTTGTTTCTTTTGTACGAGTATCTTTTGCGCCTACTCGGAAATGTTTGGCCTATTCCTTTTACGTATAGTGGCAACATTTGGTACAAACTACGCACAAAGGAAAGGCAAAAAGTCGTGTGGATTGGCCATAAAATGCTTCAATGGGCACCCCTTTAGTACGTTTACCGAATTCTTACAACTCATCAAGAATGTTAAATCCTTTTTTTCAAAAACTGATTATGGTTTATTGTTCTATGTTGTTACGAGAGTTTGTTAATGACAGGGTTGAAAGAAAAAAACATGGGTTCAAAATTGTTCGTCGCTGATGATGAGTGAACAAAAAAGCATTTTGTCTTTGTTTTCCTGATGGATGGATGGGTGCTAGCTTCTTTTTTTCCAAAATGCTTTTAAATAAAACAAAAGGGAACCTTTCCTCTGTTTGGATAACGTGGCTTCAAACAGTTGACCCCACGTGACCTGATCAAGCCTTTGGAAAATCAAATCCATTTTTCGAAGTGTCTTACGTAAGATTTCCTTTCACAGAAAGACCTAACTTATTTCAAGTATACGAAAGGGAAGCGAGATCATGTGTGGTCAAACTTATAATATAAATTGTGGTGATTGCGAGAAATCTGTTTTCGATTTCAAATTGCTGGCCCTTCTTCAAGCCAGTTCTATCTAAACTAGTTCAAGATCCAAACGATTCACGGCAATCGTTGAGCCCCTTTATTCAAGTCCTCTACAAACAAGACATTTGTTTGTTGGCACCACCAACTCGGACTGAAAAAATCTTCAGCATTTGTCAAAGTCTCGTCCATTCTCCTGACATGAAGAAGAATCGTTCCACCAGCTTTAATTGTTTGAAAATGCATAGTTGGACAAGTTTGATGGCATGAAGGACCAGCTCATCACGAGAGATATCCTGATTTGCCCGAAAACGCCAACGTCCTTGCGTTCATAGTGTTGAACTTCGAGGATGAACGATTGGAGACTGATTGACAAATTGACTTTAAGGATTTGGTGGATCCACCGCAAACCATCTCTTTCATTCCATTATGAGACTTTGAACATTCTTGCCTGATTACATAACACCAAATGGGACAACAACTCAACACACAAAAATAACAACGGAACCAGTTATTATCTAGTCATTTACTACATTGGTTACACATTGTCTAATGGCCAGGATAACTAATTTCTTAATCGTTGGGTATGACTCGATTGAAGCTGGAAATGTAATGGTAGAAGGGCAAAGCTTTTTTTTCCTCCTTCAACAACCCTCTTTTTGGGGATGATGCAATTGAGAGCCGTCTTGGATGGAATCATCGATCTTTCGATCAAGATGATGATGATGATAGACCTTGGAATTGGTCGCTTACTCGGCAAGCCTAAGAACAACCATTAACCAGCCCTTACTCGGAGACGAAATCACCCACCTCAAAAGAAAAATCTTGTATGCACACGTATCGATATACCCCCAAGTACCCTGGCCACGAAAAGCGATCACTCTTGAGATGAAATTGGCCATTTCGAATAAGAGCTGAGAGTCGTGGATCTCTTTTTGGAGAGAAAAAAATGGACTTTTGGATGAATGAAGATTGATCATGTGCAAATGGGGGTCCCAAAAGGCATCTAATCAACTTTAAATTTAGTTTCGGGAAAATTGGTGACCAAGAGCATCAACCCTTCATGGACCTTATGCAAAGCAAAATTTGACGTCTACATAATGGCTTTGGATCATTTTCCTAATGCTTTTAACAAGAGATGAAACGTGGAAGATCGATTTGAATTGAAGAGTCATGCATTACTAACAGGGTTTGTCAAAAATCACAAAACGTCATAGTTTCAAGACGTTCTTTAAGAAAATCCCCATTTCCTCATACAAACGGCTAATATGGGTAAGTTTGCTAAATTATTTTTACTTTTAGGTTGGGATCATATTACCAGAATTTACCCAGAACATTACTAGGTCCTTATTAGTCTCAAATGTAATTTGTATCACCTTTTGAGCTGTATTTTCTTTCTTCTGCCAACGATAACAGTTGTCAATCATTTCGCAAAAAAATGAACCAAGGTAAGCTATCTTTTTACAAAACGGTCTTTATAGATTTTTTTGCACAAAAGAAATCATTTTAATACGATCATACACATCATGACTTAGCTATACATATGCATGAACGATCTAAAGATCGATTGCTGTTTTTGTCCCGAGCACAATAAAAGTGATTTAGATTCTGAGCTCGTGATCAACGAGTGTTGCTTTGATCATTTTTGCACCTCAATTTCATTCAACATAACTAAGGGTAAGCAAAAAAGTGTTAACGTTGTTTTTTTTCAAACAGAAGACATAGTACATGTCAGCAATGTAACTGGAACGTTTTCACCCAAGGTATTAGCAACATCGTTATCATAAGATAAAAGTAAAATGTTTCACTAGAAAGCCAGTGTCGTACTATTCTTTCAGCTTGATTAAGAGCATCCCTCTAGAAGTTTAAGTACTGTAATGTGAACAAATATACTAATAAAGAGCCTGAACGCTCATCTCATAGAGTGCATCAGTATTAATAAACGGCACGTTGAATAACGAGGGAGTCTCCATCCCCTGAATATGGTCAAATGGAGCCAAAGATCAAATCATCTGACCTTCACTGGACAGCCGGAAGTCCGTGTCCTACGTGTTCTGCAACTTGAGAGGACAATTGATCGTTGTTGCAATTAAGGCGGATTTGATGTATCCTCGGGCTTTAGTTGCTCCTTTCGACTGACGCAAATAAGCAAACAAATTGAACAGATTTAGCTTAAACCTGATTTTGAATGGCGAGAGTCGGCCAGACACGTTATGGTTCTTTTCACATTTCACTTTATAAGCATAGAAATAGTTAGGAAAACTTTGATTGCTAACTACTAGGCCCTTTTAAATGTGCAAGGGGGCATTTTCCTCAAGTGATAGGTCCTGAACAACTTTTCATGGCAGGAAAAGATGGTATTTGACCTACGAGAAATGACGTTTTGAAATCATAGTTGTTTAGACCTTTCCTGCAGTTCAGGTTCAACAATGCCCCTCATTAGTGAGCACAATTTAGTTCTATTGTTAGCTGACCCGGGCACATTTTAAAATAGGTATCTCGTAAGACTACCTCAGTAGTCTTTGATGAATTCAGGGATCAAACCCTTTCTGGCAATTTGCCTTTTGAGAGTTGGTGTGAGTACCAATTTGCCAACGGGAAGACAATTTTTTGGTGATTTTTGACGTATTTATTCATTTCTGTGTAATCTTGGGAATAGTGACAAGCAACCATTTTATTTGTTTATTGGGGAAGGTTTCAGAGCTACTACGGTGTTTGCTTGAAGAACTAGCGCTTGAAGCGCAACTTTCTTTCCTGTAATTGCGACGACGACTGATTGATACGGAGATGAGGCAAGAGCTCGAAGCCACCAATTTCCAGGGTGAAATCCAAAGACTCCATGTAGGTAGGTAGTCATGGAGAGAGAGGACACTCAACTCAATGCCTACTCGACCTCTAATAGCATAACTACGATAGAAATTCTTCACCA
This sequence comes from Tigriopus japonicus, assembly GCA_010645155.1. Taxonomy (NCBI): domain Eukaryota; kingdom Metazoa; phylum Arthropoda; class Copepoda; order Harpacticoida; family Harpacticidae; genus Tigriopus; species Tigriopus japonicus. Next base: position 9,929,061 of record CM021323.1, read on the forward strand.
AGTTACTGACCACCAATCTGGTCAAGAAAACAATGACCATGCATAGTCAAGCACCCATTTTGAAGGGGAGCGGACCCTGATTGGGCTCATTGACCGAGTCATTGCCAAGAAATTCAAAGTGGGTGGGAAGTGCATTTCTCTAGATTCCTCTTCTCTGCCATCGAGGAACCTCTTGAAACATGGGCATAAAGCTCATAAAGCTCAAATTTCTTCAGCATGCGAAGAATCTGGCACAGTCGTGAGAGAGAGAGAGTACTTGAAATACGAGCGAGTCCCTGTCTAACCGAATGGGCCATGCTCAAGCCATTTGTCATCATAAAGCACACACCATCACAACAAGCAAAAAAATAAAAACTGGCCAAGAATTAACGAGTTCAGCAGCCCTCCTCCCTCTTTGTCTCGTATGTGGCTTACCTGATGTAGCATGAGAGGTCGTCGAGATCCCATTAAAGGTGAGGCGGGAGAGACCGAAGGCATTGGTCGTCGAGAATACTCGGAGTCACTCAAAGCACCACAAGCCCCCAAGGGAGCCGATGAAGCTGACCAGCCATTGCCCGAACACTGTTGCCTGGAGCGTTTAACGGCCACGGCCGCCGTGCTATTCCGAATCTGTTGATGTTTCCTCACGGTGGTAAACAGTGGTCCCACTCCTTGAGCAGCAGGCGGAGCCACCGCACTTAGAGGGTGGCCATGAATCAAATGAGGTGCTTGAAAGGCGGTGGGGCCTGGTCGATGGTGGTTGACCAAATGATGAGGGGGGTAATGTCGATTGGCGAGAGGAATGTCCACTTGAGTTACGGCTCTTCGCCCGAGGCCCAAGACAGGCCTCCCACCAGGTGCGATGTGATAGAGAGAGGGAGGCAGAAGATTGGGCGCCATCGAAGGCAGACCACCACCCAAGTTGGACGACTCTTGGCTGGAGAGATCACAGCTGATTCGACGTTGGCGTTGTTGATTAGTGACACCACCTTCGAATCGGAACTCGTCCGATGATGGCAGACCACGGGGGGACGACGAAGGCTGGATCAATTGAAGTTGCGAGAAATCCCGAGCCAATCGCTTCTCTTGATTTCTTTGCTTGGCATTACTCGAAGAAGAGGAGGACGTCGATAGCTCCTTGCTTTTGGCTGGGCTAGTTTCATGTTTGTTATTTTTGTTGTTATTGTAAATGGTCCGTTTCGTGGTTGGATGATTTCGTCTTTGAACCGGCGGTTGATGTTGATTGTGTCGGTGTTTGATGATAGATGGGGGTGTCTTGGCTGGGGGACTGTTGTCGCCTCGAGCAATCTCGCAATAAATGGGTTCATCTTCGTCTTCCCCGAGCGTCTTCTCCTCAACCATCACCGCTTCTTGCACCTCTGCCTGAACAATGGGGTTGCCCAGTTTTCGGGGCGAAACTCGCTTGGAAAAGCCCGGCTCTTTTGGGGTCGACACAATGAACCCACCTCGACTGCCCAAGCCCATTTTCGGGCGCATGGTTGATTTCCGAATGGGAACCGAGGACTCGATGGGACTGGGCAGTTGTTCCACCAAAATGGCCTCGTCCTTCGATCGATGGGACAACGAGGTTTTGGTATGAACAACAGAAGAGGAAGACGAGGAAAAGTGAGAGGATGTGGGAAGAGATGGCACCGGGAAACTAGAACGAGGGGCGTGCCAGTAGACAAACTCTTTCTGTGGACTGTGGCTGATGTGCCAATTCGAGTCCTCATTATGATTGCCGCCTTGATGATTGTAGTTGATGTTGTTCATTTTGTGCCGCTGTTTCACGTTGTTGTTCATCATGCTGGAACGAAATGAGGCAGATTGAAAGCGCTAGTTCAGTTTCATTTTGATTTGAAATGAGATAGGAGGAGCAAATGTTTATTGCCCTCATTTGCGAGAATTTGTGTTGATTCAGGTAGTAAAGTCGCCATATGGCATATTTATTTACTGAGTTGCTGTACATTCGACAACTTCATTAAATCCTTGATCAGTCAACATCATTTTAACACGTCGGAGTGATTAAATTTCTCACCTTGACCTAGTGGATCTAAGAAAATTTAGGTACAATCTTCCAACTCAATCAACAACGTTACGATTAAGAAAGTAAGCAAGAAATACATTGGAAGAGTTTTTGATCCGGAAATTCGGATGTCTTACACTTTTCTCAAAGCATACCCACATTAGATTAAAATCGCCATGATCACAAGAAATTTGGGCACCAATGAAAACTTCGCCATCGAGAGGCAGACTCTTTGGTAAGTTTTGTCGGCACCCACAAAAAAGCTCTGGCAACCTATCACGATTTGATATTTCACACAAAATGGCAATTAATCTTTGCTTTCAAAGGCAGATCCGCAAGAAAAAGCACCATTTAGTGAAGTGAAGGTGTGATATAACTGACTCCAAAAAGAGGTGAATATTTGGATCTTGACATGAGTCAATATCCGTCCAAACAAAGAGATACAACAGCAAATCTTACGTGATTGAATCCCAACTCTTTGAAAGAAACGGAGTCAAGTTTTCCCATTTACTTGTCAATGTGTCCAAACCACATTTGAACGGTATTACTTTTTACGACTTCCATGCTCGAGGCCACAAGTGAGTGAGGATCTTTCTTGACTCTTTATCCACAATAACTCCTCATTGTCCAATTGGCAGAACAATAGACAGAGTACTTGAAGTGGTTTAAAACATTATTTTTCACTCGCCAAACCGGCGTTCTTTCGAAATAAATCATCGTTCTCAGAGGGCTTCGGAATAGGTTTTAGAACCTCATGTATTCTAGACTTGTGACAGAGATGGTACATGTGGGTTTTCGTACCATCGAGGAGAATTTGAGAATAACCTGCATATATTTTTTGCAATGTTCTGCATTTTATCGGTGCATCCGAGCGAATTCGGGATTTTTTTACGCTGACTCATCATACCGGATTTAGCGCCTGAATTTAACCAACATCCTGACCATTAAACAAGTTAATTTTTTTGCAACATCCTCATGAACAAATGATAGTTCATGAGTATGTGCAATGTTTTCTATGTGCGCTTGTCAAACTCGCTCGAGTAACTATTGATTGCACAATCCTTTGGCTCATTTGAAATGCTTTTTAATCAGCCACAACCAATGCATGGGTTAGTATTGTGGCTTACACTTCATGTTCTCTTTCAAAGGGATCACTCAACCATCACAACGATTAAGGAGAGTTTTAGTTGAAAAGTAAAAGTAAGAAGCTTTATTTTTTAGTTACTCCGTCACAACTTAGAAGCAAAGCTGGATCACTTGCCATAATTTAATGCGTAGAATCATCCGAGAACAAAAATCTGGCGTCAAATTCAAGTCAAATAATTAACGAGTGAAATTTCGAGATGAAGCCCTGATTGTTCAATCAATTCCACGTGCATTGCATCTTGGAATCAAATGCACTTGTGTCAGTTCCTCTAGGGATTGTCATCCATAACTCAAGAGTGATTATCTGCACCGTTGTTTTCTTGGCCCAATTAAGGTGGAAATGAAAAACTCGTTTCGTCTGGCCAGGCGCACTTTATGAATATCTTTGGCCTCAAGTGTGAGTGGATGAACACTGGACAGGTGACAAAGGGGACAAGTGATTCATCCTTCCATTTATCTCTTCAGGTCCGTCGTCTTTATCTTGGAAGGAAGATACCTTCAATCCACTAGACACCAAGTAGGTAGGTATGCATAGCCAAAGAGCCCGTCCGTCCATTTGTATTTGCACATCTGTTCTCAGAAACACTTCACCCAATTGTCTCTAGGGCTGAATTTCTTGACTTGAGGGTGTGTAGACGTGTCATTAGTATTTTCTTTCCTTTGGCAAAAAGAAGTCAGATATTCCGTCTCGGAATGTGCTTTCAGCAAAGTGGTGAATTGCAAATACTCGTTCTTGTTTGCTAGTCATCGCATGAGTTGAAAAGGCAAACACTGTCGTTTTGAATGAGCTGATTAGCGTTGCTACGTCCAAGAAAATTCCTGCACCACAGATATATAAAAAAAGAAATCTGAACAATCCTGAGCAACCATTTTTGACTACAAAATTTACGGAATGTGGCAAAAGTGACGATTTCCTAGTGAAATATGCACATTATGTTGATGGAAATAAAGTTTGCCGAGAGACAAAGGCCACGTTTGACAATGCATTTCTAGTCGTCTGAGCGGAAATTTGAGATCTGAATGTTCTCTTTTGTCCCAATATTGTCGACGAATACCCGTACATTTCGTTAGTTAGTTGGGAGGACCTCCTGTGGATTTGTAGAGCTCACATTTGCTTCCTTGCCGGGGAAACACGACTATGTTAAACTAACCCTCCCCCAATCCCGTTTTCAGATGTTTTGGGAGGAGAAATCACGGTGGTTTTAATTGGACTTGAACCCTGGTGGATGGAGAATGGGTTTAGGGTCGACTCACTCGCACGGATGAACATCGTGCGCCAAAATTGCCCGGGGTTTTAAGAGACTAGACACAACACAAGCGAGGGCTAAGGGCGTTGTTGGTTCATTCTCCTAGAGGTTTTAAATATTCCGACCCACCCAAACCAAACAGGACCCTCCTCAAGTCATTCTTCCCACCTTCTGAACCATTACAACATTTTCTCCTCATCTTGGACCAAAACATGCTGAACCCTACATAGTATTTTGTTACGAGCACCGTAAAGTTCGTGGAGAAAAAATAGACTAAGGGCTCTTTGAGATATCATGAACCAGCCATTAGAAGGGCATATGCTACATTCCTCTTCGCCACTTTTTATCCTCAACACGTTGTCTCACGAGACTGTAAATAATCACTTTAACACCCAAGACTTGTTCACGGCCCACAGGCCTAATCCGAAAGAAATCTGGAGTCACATGCTATTCATTGGAGAAAAGAAGAAGGGGCTTTTCGGTGAGTTTATGGGTGATTCGGTTCCAATGCTCCCACGTTGCTGATTCTGTGCAAATCTTAGCTTAGAGTGCACTATGAAGAGAAACCACTGAATTTTCAACCTCTTGGATTCCGTAGGCTACGGCATTTTACAAATGGACCAAACACACAAGCTTCTTGAGAACAAAGGCTTTGATCTCAAAGGAGGCAAAACTAAAGCGAGCCATGTTCGAGCATTCAGGACTAGAGTCTTCCTTTGTGTTTGATGGGCAGGATTCTCAAAATCCGCATGTGTTACTCCCAGATACTAGTATGTGTGTAGTTCATTCATCAAATTGTATCGGTAGGAAGCTCGACGAACGTATGGGAGATGGGGAGAAATCGGGAAAATTCCTTGCCATACGTACAATATGTCTCGAACCAATTGCCTTGACTTGGGGATGGTTGTCTTACCATCTCCATTAGATCTTCATGGTTATTTACCATCACACTCGCTCTCACTTTTTCTTCTCCGGCCCTGTCTCTCTCGTTTCCCATCGTAATCCTACGTAGGAATGCAATCATGCTTGCAGACTTAAAATTTCAAGCACCCTGCTTTGGGCTCTAATGTTCTGCTGACAAGATTAGAATATTCATAAAGTAATTCAAAGGGTCCATCACAAGACAAGGGCCCAATGTATTTCATCTAAAGATCACAGTCTGCAATACTTGGGCTTCCATCCATCTAACGAACGTGGCGTGGCGGCATTGGAGGATTTGCTTGGATGAAGCGAAAGAAGGAAGGAAAGATGGCCAAGCCAAAGATCAAGAACTGGAATCTCTTCATCAGGGATTATAGCTGAAGTTCAGACAAGAAAAGTAGCTTTTTTACGTTTTCACTTGTCAAAGCTTAGTGTCGAATCATGTTTTCAAATCGCTCAGGGTCAACGAGTTGTGAGTCATGATTAGGGCTGAATATTTTAGGTTTTACATAAAAACCTAGGTTTTAACCTAAAACGCCTTTTTTGCGCAATTTTTTCCTAAAAGTAAGTTTCCAACCCTAAATCAACTTTTTTCTCGCCTTTTTTGGGAAATTTTTACCTAAAACTAAGTTTTCAACCTAAAATGAACTTTTTTTCTTATCCTAAAGTCATTTGACAATGACTTCGCCCTCTTGAAAATTACCCCAGTGTCGTTAAAACAACAAAACAAAAGAAGGAACAAGGTTAGCCACAATGCTTTTCATCCCATCAATATACCGAATTAGTGTTACGAGGTGGTTTCAGGCCGACATTGCCAAAAGTTGTTTGAAATACTGCTAATTAAGGGCGCTCACTGTCATTTTTTGAAGTCATATACCGCCACATTCTGCCTTTCGAGCAATTTTTTTCTCGTTTTCAGTCATTTCATCTCGTCTTTAGGGCGCAAATTTTCGATCTCTTTTTAAGTCGAAAATTTTTTATCTCGTTTTTAGGTCAAAAATTTCCGAACTCGTTTTAAGGTCAAAAAATCCGATCTCCTTTTTTAGGTCGACAATTTTTGATCTGGGTTTTTTGGTCGAATTATTTGCCACTTTCTACCATATTCTGCCACTGAACAAATTTCACTGGCACAAACTGTTCTATACTGCATTTTTCCCCACTGCCAAATAAATTATTTATTGCCTTTGTCTCTGCTCAACTGCTTTTACTCTTGCCTCTTGCCAAGAGTAAACTACTGTAGAACAATACATAAAAGGCAAAATTGGGTCTGAAAAGCCTCTGTAAAAGGTGTAATCTATTCAACCTAAAAAAAACCTAAAACGTAATTTTGGGCAACCTAATTATGTCATAATTTGCCCAAAAAGTGAACCTAAAATATTCAGCCCTAGTCATGATCAAATTTCATGAGATTCGCGATATCGTTTTTTTTGCCTTCTTCTTGTTGAACCATGTGCTGAACCCGCTTTCCATTCTGGAATCTAAGATTCATTTATTTGATCTTCGCCGTTCTTCTTCACGATTTTAGAGGGAAATGAGAAAATCGGTTGAGAGGAAAGTAACCGTCCCCCTGTCAAATGTCATGTCATGGAATCAATCGATGGCGGCTCGTCACATCTATTCCATCCATGCAAAGATTTGGATTTGTAGAGGCACGATGGAAAAGGAGATGAACTGTCAAAAGCAATCATCAGTCCAAAGACTTCTTTGGCTTCTTCTTTGGCTTCTCCTCCCCGACATCTTGGCTATAGGTATAAGGGATGAATCTCCGAAAATAGAACCTAATTCCATCCACGATGAGATTGTATTCGTTGCTTGCCCCCTCCATCCGTTTACCTGCCAGATGATGCATAGAGGGTTTACCTTGGCAGAGACAACATTGGAAGAGAACCACCAGAGCGAATGATGCCAACGTGGTTTTTCCTCTCTCGAGCTTCTTGTATCCTTGAAGCTTCAATTCAGTAACAATGAGTGAACATGCCGGAAAGATGGCTTCCAAATTCGGTGGACTTGGACTTCTGGAAGTGTGAGTGATACTGTCACTTCTCCGCCAATATACTTCTAGCCCATTGCAGATTACTTGCTCGGGTGAAAATGGTTGAAGTGGATCAGAAGACATGCATTAAATACGTAGTGCTGGCATCATGGCAGGGGCATAGCTAGCATGGATGTAGTGAGCAAGGTAGGGACCAATGGTGATGGTGATGATGATGATGATGACGTGAGTGCGATGCAGGAGATGTAAGATGGTGCCAAAGAAACACTCGGTCCGAGAGACCAATAATAACTTTCTCAGATTGCTCTCCACTGGAAGCCCCATGGACTACGTGCGTTCATTCGTTAATACGTACACAAAAGGGTCGTTTGTCCAAGTGGTGTTCAAGTACTACAAGTAGAGAGCTACGATCGAGTGGATGGAATGTGTGGATGGAGTCAGTACATGCTAGTTTCGGAAATGAGGACACGACTTCAATACTTGAAGAGGAGATAACACTCAGTTCAAAACATGTGTGCCAAAAATGTTCATAAGCCGCTCAAACCTGAATAGAAATGCAAATTTGAAATCAGATTAAGCCATGGAGTCCGTTTCCCTCCGATGGCAAATCCGACAATGTAAAATTTTTGCGTTTAAGAACAGTGTCACAAATATATGGTCCAGATTCTGATTGGAGATAGCAATTCATGCTTTCGGCGTTTATGACCTGATTTAAAGGTAGAATCACTTCCGTGCCAATTCTCAAGCGAAAAACTATGCACGCTCCTAATCAAAAGGGGACTTCGTTCCCCGTGCATTCACGCAATTGATCAAATGCAAAATTGACCTTCCTTTCTTTGGCTTGCTTTGATCGGGATTGAATGAACACGAATGTTCATTGCACAAAATTCAAGGCTGCATCAGAGCCAGAACCTTCCCTCCAATGAATGCATCACTCCATACGTAGATGGATGCGATTTGGATCACTTCACTGCCGCACCCAAATGTTTACCTTGTCATATCAATCAAAATTGGGGCAATTCTCGTCTGTGAAAGTGAACGAATGAAATAATAGTCCCCTCCTAACGAACAGGGAAAAAAGAGTCCGTTGAAAAATTGATCGGTTGATCAAGAAGCAGGTAGCAAAAATCTATTCAAAGTTTCATGAGAAAGATGGATTGAGTAAGGGCCCTTCATTATAGCTTCTCATCAGCCAAGACTCACCTCGTGTTGTGGAAGAATTCCGAGTCACATTAAGATCCTATTTCCGAATTGAAATCGGACACCTAAAAGGCTTTTGCTTCCACTGAGGAGGCTGATCTCGCGATCACTAATGAACTCAAAATTGACTTGAGGGAGTTTGACTAATCGCTGAGGCTCATTTTATTTCTGGAGCTGGGATTTAATTCAAATCTAGGCGTATCTTTACACTCGATAACTTTTCGAGATTCTGTCGATGGTCGAGCTTAGCTATTGCTCTAATTGGTTTGAAATGCCAGGAAGGCTATATTTGTCATTGGCCTCGTCGTTCGTCCGCCGTTTTACTATCTCAAAACAGCCTGAGGCTTCTTCAAGAATCTGAGAGTCACCCCAGATAAAATTGGGTGATTTTGGGCTACGGTCCCAGCTTACCTGTCATTGACGGCCCAAATTCTAGCTTGCTATCAAAGGCTTAAATGATGCTCCACAACTGAAGATAAAAGAGACCAGCTCAAGAAAGATAATGTCACACCGGTCGGTCCGGATCTGTAATCACTGCTCAATTCAGTCCCCACTTTTTCACTGCCTGAAAAAAGGCCAACAATCGGGAGGTTTCTCTTTTCTTTCCCCAACGAACTTGATTTCGCTCACTGCCTGACAGACAATCTTCTCGCACACACAGATAACTGACCACTTCGACGCCCCAACTTAAACTGCTCCTAGAACGGGACGAGCCCTACTTCGAAGTTCCAACCGAGGAGGTGAAGGCGTTTGAAGTGTTGAACACATGGAATTTTTGCCGGTTACACATACCTACTACAGTACACACACGCCCTGTGACTCACTCACCCTTCCCAGTGGCAGGCAGCATCATCAGCATCATGATCATGGGCCTCCGCGTCCTCATTCTCATTGAGCGCTTCGTCGGTGCCCGTCTCAACACCCGCTTCAAAGATTTCTAGTCCATGTTCAGATGTGTGATACCCTCCTCAGCGATGGCTTGAACGCGAGCCTAGGATCCGAGCTCGAGTGGAAACGGATTTCGGCTCGACTATCTAACCGTTGCGGAAAATTGGTGTCGGGTGCAAGTCCTGGCTTAGGAAATTGCATGATGGGAATGTGTCGGGAATTGCTGTGGCACTGAAGCCAAAGAGGGTTGGGTGGCAGCCAGGGTGGATGGGGAGAAGTGTAGGGTATGTATGTATGGGCCCGGTCCGAGCTTTGAACTGGGATCTCAGCTGAGTGAGGCATGTGGGAGGTAGACCTTTGCTGAGACTACTATGTTCAAGGGTGGAAATCGGTTGGCCAAAGGGAGAGAGCATGAGAGATTCGAATTTTTTCCTTTTCCTACAAGCGCCAATTCCGCCGTCCTCTCGACCCGATGAAGCCGTTTCGGTAGACGGGTGTTCCCGATGGACTAGTTCGTGGATGACTCATCCGCTCGTTCGTCTGTTCGTCCATCCATCCATCCTTCTTCCCATCCGTTCGTCATCCGGCAGTTTACCTCATTGACAACGACGTTCATACAGATCAGACTACAGACAAATGACTGAGTATTGGCGAGAGCTTTGGTGCATAAGGTTGAATGGGTTGTACGAGTATAACTTCATGCACCTACGGGTGTTACATTGTAAAGCACTCGCACTCACACGCAAAAACTCAAAGCATGAAAGACATAATCTGGGTGCGAAGCACGTTGTCGACCGTTGGATTGTACGTATGTTCGTAGCACCACGCGCTTGAATCTGCGTCTTTTTAGGGTTGAGCAAGCCAAGAAAGAGGTTGAGAACGAAGGAAGTTGCATTGCATGACCAACCAGCCAACCAGATAGTCAGCTAACCAACTAACTAACCAACGAAGTAACCCCGGTATTTTCAAAGGCAATGCAACGGTCATAGATTCAAAACAAAAGCCTTGGCTTGATTCCCGATAGAAGTCGCAAATTATGTTGGCAGAAGAAGGAAAGTAAATAGGTATTTCCTAGATCTGTTCCATAAGTACTTTCTTTTCCCACATGACTGATACTGATAAGCAAAGACCGGAAAAAACAAGCTCATTTTGAGTTTTGGTGGAAAAAATTGAGCAAATTTGAGAATAATTCAATTTTTTGGCATAATTTGGGTTATTTTTTTTTGGATGAAAAAGAAAATTTGGCGTGATCTTTCACGTTTTAGAAACTTAAGCAAAACCTTTGAGATGGCTAAAAGGTTAAAGTGGTTGAAAGCGCAAGTCTTTTTTTGGTTTTCTAACATGCATTGCCAGTAATTATTTGCACATTAAAACAAAGTCTGAATGACTTCTTGTAATTATCAATCTATTTAGCAACAATTAAAGCTGGAATCATTGAATTCAACATGAAATGTGTTTTCTAGTCTTATTACTTGCTTGTTGATTAAATGTTTGGCTGCTTCTAAGTCTTGGCTTTACTGTTCCTTGCAAAATCCAACATATTTGAAAGGCTTTTTTTTACTTTGGTGGTTTTACTTTTTTACATGGCGGTCATTTTCGTACTTCTCTTCAATATGAGTAAAATCCTCTAAACTGAAATGACCTTGTTAACTTATAAGAGCGTTGAAATCTATCAAGATACAAATGTTTTGAAATAACATCCGTCTAATAATGCAGCAGTCTGAAACAATAAACATTACTATTATTAAGAAATCCAGTGGCAGGAATTCCAAAAGGGGGAAATTTGAGAAACCAAATAAACAGAAAGAATAACCAACTCTTCAATGATTTTTTTCAGAATGTGATTATTTGGTTTACTATTCAGTGCATTGAGTGCGACTTTCAGTCCCTTCGACACTCAAATAGCACATTTACCACCATAGAAATCATGTCTTAGATGATCTTTCATGGCATAATCTCAAGGTTAGTAAATGTGTTATTTGAAGTGACAACGTGACTTTAAGTCGCACTCAATCTTTCAAACAATAAACCAATCAATCACTTTCTGAAACAAATTAATGAAGAGAAAAAATATATTTTTGTCTTGAAAAGTCTAGAAAAATATAGTCTCACATTTTTTGTCACAATTTTTTAACAGAGCAGTAATTCGTCTTCGCAGAAATGTGCCCCTAGAGGGCCCAACTTCAAAAGGTACCTGTAAATGTCTGAATTTAAATCACTGTTGTAGTTTAGGCCAGGTTCATCGTTGGAACTATCACATAAAGATCAGCAGATCATTCTCATCATTAATTTTCACGCCCATAAGGCAAATGTCAAATTTTCGTTATATATGGTCGTCAGTTTTATCAATAATCTTGGGCTCAATCGTGGTTGTCTTTTGGATGCAAAAGCCACTTACTGCTCATCGATTGTGCCTTTTACCTGTTATCCTCTCAATTCTGCCCTGTCACCGAGTTCGTTCCAATTGCATGGGGATTAGCCGTTGGAAATAACGTTCTTTCCCGTGGTGTTGTCGTCTGAAGCAATCACAAATACAAAAAAGTCAGAAACAGAGAGAGAGAGACAGGGGGGCATGCAAAAATCAAGAACTTATTGATGCGTCGCGCCCAACGGGCAAACAAGCCGAGTGCATTAATCCCCATGCAATATGCTAGTTCCTTGGAGCACGTAGTCCAATGGATGACTCCTTTTTACTAGATATGTTTACTTATTTTCTCCCATTTAGAAAATGGACACTTGAGACGGTCTTAAATGGATTTGGAAATCCTTTATTGAAATTGAAAACTGGACGATCAGGTTGAGGAGTGAAGGGTAGATGGTAGCTGATAGTGTTGTGGCTTATCTACATAATTGCTTCGCCGCTTTTCTTTCTGCTCCAGCCAATCCAGTTCGAGAATTTCAGTGGTCGAAGACAGCAATTGGTTGGATCATAGTTTCAACCAGTTAAGCGGTGAACCGGCTAAGTCACGAAATATTCGTTCCTTGGTGGAAGGATTCACACAAGGTCTACCAACTTAGAGTGGAGGACGAAAATGCGAGCGATGGACTAGGTTATGCGGCAATTTGTAAATGCAAGTGAAATGTCATTGGAACAATTCGCCCACACATCTTCCCGAGGGAACAGTCAACATAGTATTTTGTTTGGGCACATGATGTTTAATATCTCTCAATTGAATCAATTCAATGGATTTTCTCTGGACATTTTCAGAACTTTTGATTAAAAAACGTAAATTCTAGTTCGTCCAGATGTTTGGATTAAGAATGGTTCCCATTTCCCTCGCCCTCATTTTCGGCAGCATAGTTGTCTTGTGTCTCTTTGATCAGTCAAAAAGACAATTCATGTCAGACGAACGACCGTTCGTTCAATCAATCCATGCAAGATCTACGTTGGAGAAAGGGCCCCAGTCACTCAAGGTTCAAGTATGAATATCCTTTGATTGTGGTTTCAAAAGGTCCACTAATGACTTGATAACCATTACTACAACCATTCAAAGCTCAGATCTATCAGTTGTAAGCGTTTGACATGTACAAATTGGAAATGAAATAACCCCAGGGGTATCCTGGACCTCGGTTCGGAACCAATTAATCATCTGATATGGCGTACCTCATAATCTGCCCATCTTTTAACGTTTTTTCTTGGGACGAGGGAAGAAACCAGGATCCCGTTGGTTGGTTGGGTGCATGCATACTACATTCAACAATCTCACTCACTGAAGTACTCCGTCAAAATTGGCGTCGAAGGGAAATGGTCGGGTGTTTCTGTGCATGCCACACACAGGAAAGGAAGACGGGAACGAAAAACCGTTGAACATTTAAAAGCTCAGTTCAGAATCATGCCAGACTGAGTCAGAGTCAGAGAATAATTGCGGACCAAGAGTGATTTTCGTTGGTTTGCTTGAAAACTGACTAGGTCGCTTCAAGCGCATTTGGTCTACGTTTTTGTTAGCCCAGGATTGGGGATAAAAAGAAAGGGAAAGAAACGAGGGAGAGGGAGAATAGGAAACAACCTGGCTTATTCGAACGCAATTTCGGTTACCATTAAAATGGCCAAAGGCACGTGATTAACACCCCTTACATTTCGATTAAGCGCCCCTTGACAATTTCACGTTGAAAGACAACAACGATACTAAGAGCAAATTTACAAACTGAAGGGTGGAAAGTCAACTGTCAACCAACATTATCAAAACAAGAGCCTTGCATAATTCGTTACCTGACATAAGAAGTTGCTATTTAAGGGAGTAAAAGCTGCAGTCCCCTTTAGTGTTCTCCCAAGTTCCCAAAAAACCTTGTCCATTAACTTAAACTTAAAAAGAGCATTCTCTTAAACACCATGTATTTGGTTCAAATCTGATAGAAATTTGCTCGTGTTTTGTGTCCTTGTGGTTAAACATAAAATGGGGCTAATGTTGCCGGGTTAAGACAAATAATGGATTTTCTTTCCACATAAATCGCGTGAGCCAATAATTTCCCCATGTGTTAACGAATTATTTCCAAATCCAAGATTTTTCAATTGAGCATTCTAACCCTAGAGTTGAAATCAATCGATTGGCATTATATAGCTGAATTGCCGAGAGCCTTAAGCAAAGTATGCATCAATATCGTTCTTGCTCTCAAATACTCTTTTGACCCGTGTGCTTTTAGCCTGTTAAGTCCTTCCAAATCCTAATTGCAAGTAAGTTCCCTGGAGGGACTGGTTGCAGAAGTTTTCTTCAAAGTGACAAGTTGCTTCGAGTACTTCTTAAAACATTTCAAAGATGACTTTTCCTCAGTGGCCAGCAATAATTAACGGTATAAAAAAGACCCACGGTGTTCCGAATGGCTTTTTAGGTTTGAATCAAAATACCCAAAGACATCATGACATTTTTTGGACCCAAAATTTAGTGGGGAACAACTTTAGTTTTATTATATTATGTAAGTTTAGGTCAGGGGAAAAAGTTATAGACCTAAAAACCTATTAATTACAACATTTTTTAGTAAACTATTTGACCCATATTTAGAGACCATTTAGTTACCCCATGAATTCAAATTGAATAAAAATTCATTCAGCAACAGCTGAGTTATTTGACTTTGAATGGTCCATTTTTGACCCCAAAAAGCCGAAAAACGGTACAGTTATATGAAAAAACAAATTTCCAAAGATTTCATACAACTATTTAATATCGCAAAAATGAATGAAATTTTTCGAGTTTTGGAGATTATGTCAAAATAGCTCAAAAATATAAAAGATATCACTGAAAAGGCACTTAAAATACATTTTGCGATAAAAAGATCTTTTGCAGTATGAAAGTAGCTCAAAGTTGGGTAATATTTAGAAGTTTTGAAAAAATCGGTTAATGTTTCAAATTTCGGTTTTAGTTCATTTTGAACATGGTCCTTCTAGAAATCGTAAATTTGAATATGAATCTGTTAGAAATATTTATTTGTAATTTTGGTAGAACACACATCATGGCGTACTCTAAATAGTTATGAAATATGCTTCCCAAAAATCTTGTTGAAGTGCATTTTAAGTGATATTTTATATTATTCTGGACTATTTTGACATAATCTCCAAAACTCGAAAAATTTCATTTATTTTTGCGATATTGAAAAGCTATATGAAATCTTTGGGAATTTGTTTTTTCATATAACTGTAGCGTTTTTCGGCTTTTTGGGGTCAAAAATGGACCATTCAAAGTCAAATAACTCAGCTGTTGCTGAATGAATTTTTATTCAATTTGAATTCATGGGGTAACTAAATGGTCTTTAAATATGGGTCAAATAGTTTATTAAAAAATGTTATAATTAGTAGGTTTTTAGGTATATAACTTTTTCCCCTGACCTAAACTTACATAATACAATAAAACTAAAGTTGTTCCCCATGATATTTTGGGTTCAAAAAATGCCATGATGTCTTTGGGTATTTTGATTCAAACCTAAAAAGCCATTCGGCACACCGTGGACCGGCATCAACGACCCGTGAATTGCGTCTTTTGGTCAAGGAAACCTTCGGTAACATGAGTCACAGCCATATCAGAGATCATGAAGACGTATAACCAAACATCCATGGAACTGGTATTTACTTTTTGATGTCTGCAAGTGCTAAAAGTAGTCCATTTCTAACAAGACCATTGACCGCATCGACCATAGACTTACTTTCAAGGGACTCAACAATCAGCAGAGTTCTTGCCTCTTTTCAAACGCCAAAAGATGAAGAGACAGAGAGGAAGAGAGAAGCGTTGGCCCCGAGTAAGAAAGAAGAAGGAAGGAAATTGTCCAGCTTCATTTAGGCGCCAAAGACCTCAAAAGCTCGATTGACTGAGTGAGTGTCGCTTTGAGCATGGCTGACCTGAATATTTCTGCCATTGAAATCTTGCCACTTCTTTTGTCACCCTTTTGGCAAGTCTCCTGCAGTCCTCAGAATTCAAACCCTATCTAAGGTTTAAGCGAAGTTGCCGACTTCTACTGTGTACTTCTTTTATCCGAGTTGCTTGCCTTTTTTCTGCCGACAAAATTACTCCCAATGTAGTCTTAAGATCGAATGTCAAAAGCAAAAAAATCCCACAAAAACCAGAATGAACCCTCACGATTTAAATAGAGAGCCAATTTCTTTAGCATTGGGATGCCAAGTGTATCATACTGCTCATATTGAAAATAAGAAAAGGTCTGAAGATCTGGAAGCTTCCTTGAAGACTTTTTAAGCAAAAGTCATAAAATGAAAACTCAGTCTCTTACTCACACTAGCCCAAAGATTGTGCAATTGTTTGGCTGCCAAAGATCATGTAGTATGAGGACAGGAGACACACTTTAAGTCGATTTTTCAAAATACCCCAACGCCAGCATCATCCTGAAATTGATTCATGTTGCTGGAAACGTGAACAACGAATGGATGTTCTCATTCTAACCCGGAGATACCGTATCATAAGGTGGCACCAAAGATTGCTCACATACATAGGTATAAGAAAACTCTACATGCGGGAATGTTGGTAATCCAATGAATGGAACGATTGAATTTCATCCAGGAAGCCCATCCCATCTCTTCTTTTCAGTTCAAGAGCAAGTCGATTCACTTTTGGTTAAAGGTGTGTAAAAATGAATGTCATCCCACTTTAATATCCGTTCGAATTGAAATGGACCATCAAATAGCCAACGCTTTCCGATTTTCAATTACAATCACAAGAGGTCAATTGTTGAGAAGTTCAGGATTGTTTTTTCCAAAAGTAAAGTCATGTGAAAACCAGAAAGAAGCATGATTTCTGCAAGCCGCATGTTAACGCACTTAATTCAAAAGCGAGAGTATACTAAAAATAAGTCAGATTAGCCGGCCTCTAGGATATACTTATGACAACTCCTGTGTTTGAAACGCAGCAGCTGGGAAGAGTAAATACTCGACGAATGCTAATTCGACTTGATTTTGTTATACTCTCGCTTTTGAATTAAGTGCGTTAACGGCCTTAGTGGCTGAGGTAGTTTGGCAGTATAGTAGAAGCATATCTAGAAACAAAGAAGAAGCATATGAGACGGAGTCGAAATAGCCAAACTCGATCAAGTTTTGCAACAAAAGCTGCGATTTAAAAACCCCAGATCATGTAGCAAAACTTAATCGAGCTTCTACTCTTTCTACTCTATCTCATATGCTTCTGCTATACTTCCAAACTACATCAACAACTGACCTTATTGGTTGATTTTTTTTTCTCTTTTTTGTATTTTGGGGGAAATATACAGTATTCCTTCCGTTAGAGATTTTTTACAAGGAAAAACGATTGAAAGAAGTGCGAAAAAGTTTAAAGGTTTTACAAAATATTTGAAAAACACCAATCAATCAATTCAAAGGTGTTTCACTAAGAATGCATTGCACTCGATTCACATTTGCTCAGTTTCTTATTTTGGGCATGCCATACTGGTCAAACTTTACTACATTTTCCTCATAAAATGCAAAAATTTATTGCAGATCTACTAAAAATTAGGGTCAAAGCTGGAT
>CM021323.1:9946463-9978713 GCA_010645155.1 Tigriopus japonicus
CCGCTACAAGGAATGGGATTCCCTGTAAAGAGAGTTAATGATTATTATAGTTTGATATCAGAACTTGATATCAGAATGTGTTAGAAAGCTTATTGTGTTGAATTATCATCGTGTTAGAAAGCTTTTGTTGCTTTTGTAGATCCGCAGTTTCGTATACTTTAGACAAAAGTCACCTGCTTATTGTGAATTATAATATTCCAATGGATGCCGGTTTTAGTTCTCGCATTTTTTTGCAAAATTCGCGATAGCAACCCTGTATTCTCAAGCCGGAGAGCTGATGTGTTTTTTTTCTGTGAGAATTAATCAACGGGTAATTAAAATGCAATCTGCCATTGATTATATTGAAAATGTTGGCGTTATGAAGTTGTAGCAAGCTACTTTAAGACACTTTATGACCCTCTTTGAAAGATAGGGCAATGGGGTCCTCCGTAAACCGGTAGACGTTTCCATTTCTTCTTATGCATTGATCTTCCTCTCATAAACCGCTTCCAAGTGCTTGGTCAGAGGCGTGTTGGTGGTCTCCATGAGGACTTTCTGTTTCAATTTTCCGTCTTCCAAGCAAAATTCCCGAACCAACTGAAAGAATGACACACAATTCAATGACTTCTAGTCCTTCGAAGTTTCACAACTCCCTAAAAATACTAACCTTGAGTACAGTGGGATCTTTAACAAAGCTCATTCGGCACATGCCCTTCGTTTCTAATTTCATTGATTGCTGATCAAGTTGCCCCTCTTCAACGCTTGTCACCCCTGAAAATGATCATACCGGTAAACTTGAAAAGAGCTAATTTAACAAAGATCGTATTAAAAAATGGTCAGTTCCATACCAAAGTTATGAGTAACCATCAAGGACACGTCCTTGGATTCGGGTTTGATACGCAGGAATCCAAACTCCTGATGCATTGGCGTGAATTTCTCGGTGTGCCAAGAGAAGGAGCTATAATTCAGCATGGGTTGTCCCACATTCCAAAAGTGCAACTCTTCACCATAAGTGAAATCTTTAATGGTTGGGTACAAGCCTTGAGCTTTTTCACATCGCCACGTGCCCAAAAGCCATTCCAAAGGTTGGACCAAGATGGGAATGGGAAGCTCCTTCACACCTAATACAAATACGTCAAATAACGAGTGATGAGAGAGAAGAAAAAGAAGATGGGCATATGTGAGATTTGACCGCTGATATTGGGGTAGATGGGTTCAGCGGGATTTTGTTTCAAAAATATAGCAATTCAACCTTTGGTGTTTGCAAGTATTCATACAATTATATAGGTTCCACTCTGAAGCTCAGACGCAATCATCCCCAAATGTTCAACTTCTTGTCATTTACAAGGTTAAAAAGCATTTCGGGATTTTCCTCTTATGGCTAAATTTGACAACCTAAATGTGCCGTATATTTTTGTCACAACTAAAAGAAAAATATTTCACCTAGAACTAATGGATTGCACTAATATTCCATAAAATTAAAGTGTTGAGATAGTTAGCATCAATATCAAACGTGAAGGCATTCACACCAAAACCAGAGCAGAAATTAGGTCACGTTTGAAACAAAAAAGTGTAGTGCTTAAGCAGATCAATACTAATGGTTAGATTCGCACATCGTGACAAACTTGGAAGTCAGATACAATTTTTCTAATAGCAAACTATGACGTCTCTGCAAGAGGTTTCGAGATTGTACATCTGTGATGTCGAAGTCCACCTCTAACTGCATGCAATATACTAAGTCGTGTTGTGTAATGAACGGGCCCTTCACACCTAGAGCGTTACTCACATCCATACATCTGGAAAGTGAAAGAAAAGAGTCCAGGGAATTTTTGTTTTAATACATCGATACCCGATAGCATCAGAATTATCACAACTAAAACATTGTTCATCATATCACCAAACTAATTAGAAGATATGCTTTACGACATTGTTCAAACAATTACGACTTTTAATGCAAAGAATAAATTGATAGAAAAACTGAGTAAAAAAGATGTTTGTGACGAGCGAGAATGTTTCCTCCAGAGATGAATATTCAATGTCCAAATGCTCAGATATAGAAGAAAGTGATTCCTTCGAGCATTTCTGTCAGGTCTTTCTTGAATTCTTTGGCACTCGTAACCCAGTTTGGCTAGACTTCGTGGTGGATATTTCGAACAAATCTTTAAGGCTTATTGAGTCCTTGGCCTCCTTGAAATTGTTGAGGTTGTCCTTGTTGTTGTTGCCCAAGTTGTTGGTGCTGAGGTTGTCCTTGTTGCCCTGGTTGTTGTTGTTGTTGTCGTTGTTGTTGAGGTTGTCCTTGTCCTGGCTGTTGTTGAGGTTGTCCTTGTCCTGGCTGTTGTTGAGGTTGTCCTTGTCCTGGCTGTTGTTGAGGTTGTCCTTGTCCTGGCTGTTGTTGAGGTTGTCCTTGTCCTGGCTGTTGCTGAGGTTGACCTTGTCCTTGTTGTTGCTGAAACTGCGGCTGACCGACGGGAATGGGATTTTGTGCACCTTGACCTGCTTGAGGTGGTTTTTGCTGTTGGAATTGTTGGGGTTGGCCACCTTGGGGCTGGAATTGTTGAGATTGACCTCCTTGGGGTTGCTGTTGTTGGTATTGTGGGGGTTGACCACCTTGAGGTTGTTGGAATTGTTGTTGTTGAAATTGCGCTGGCTGACCGACTTGTTGCGGTTGAGGTGGCGCATATTGCTGCTGCTGTTGTTGTTGTTGAACGGGTGCTCCATACTGGGGTGGCTGTTGTTGGCCTTGAAACTGCTGAGGTTGACCAGGGGGTACCAATTGTTGGTGATAGGGTTGTTGTTGTCCACCATAGACGTCCTGGTTGTAAGCAGGCTGACCAGGAATGCCCAAATTTTGTTGAGGTGGTTGGAATTGGTGAGCACCAGGAGGAATATCGCCATAATAGGGATATCCCGGAGGCACGACTCCGCGATTGAGCATATCTTGAATCTCTCGCTGCCGTTGCATCTCAAAGGCTCGGAACTCTTCATCGCTGAAGTCTTCGTGCCCATCAGCGTCCAATGTATCCCATCCCGGATCGTTTTCGAACTCTTCACGTTTGGTTTCGGTCAAGAACTCGTCATACGAGATCAGTCGGTCTTTGTTCTGATCCGATTCAGAAAACACGTGTTCCCGCATGCGTTCCATTTCTTCCTGGCGTTCTCGCATGTCATCCTCGGGCGCATTAGGATCGTACACCTTGTCCAGTTCCTTCTTAAACAACATCTATGGACAAAAGCGAGAAAAAGGAGAAAATGACTCACGTTTCTCAAACGCTTCAAATTTAGACCCAATTCCAACTTACTCGAACTTCGTCCTCGTCCCAATGTTGATCTCCATTGAGATCGTGCATGGCGAAGAAGGTCTTGGGGTCCCAATCCTCGGCTCGCATATGATCCTGGTCTTCCCAGACCTCCTCCAACTGATCCTTGGACATGGGATGATGAGGTTTGGCGTGCTTTTTGTGCTTGGCCTCGGCCTCTTGGATCTTGCGCTCCTCTTCCTTGCGCTTGGTCTCATCATCGATATGCTTGAGACGCTCTTCTTGCTCGAATTTTTTCTCCATTTCGTACCGCTTGAACTCTTCTCGTCGCTTGGCATCAGCCACTTCCAGATCTTTGGTGGTGGCCTTGATCAGACGCTTGAGATCCTCTTTCTCAAAGGTGGGAGATTGGATCTCGACATGGTGCGGCACCTTGATATGCTTTTTGTCGATGCCGTTTTCCAACTCGAATTGCTTCATGGCCAGATGTCGCAATCGCTCCAACTCTTGTCGCTTGATATCGTCCAATTTGTTGCGGATTCCATGGTGGAGGAAATCCAATTCTTCGGCAATCGATCCGTCCCGAATCTTCTCCACATCGGCTTCTTCCAATTTCTTGCGGAATTCGGGATCGCTCTCCAAAACTTGGACCACCTCTTGCAAGTATCGATTGTATTCAACGCCCAATTCCCAATCCGTATCATTCGAGTTCTTGGTTTCGGGTTGCTGAGGTTGGTTTTGGGCGTGGTCCTTTCTGGGTGGACGACCAGCCACCAAAACCAACAAAGACCAAACCAGAATCCCGAGAGCCCAGGGCTTCATTGGGCTCCCAGCCATGATCATAGAATGATGATGATATTACGCGTACAACCTAAAGGTCAACAAACAATTCAAGCTGAACAGGGTGGGCTTGCCTAACAAATAACTTCAAGAAGAGAAGTTTTGTAAAAGGTTACCTGAGTTTCTCGGTGAGGTTTGAACTTTATTTTCCAAAATTGGATTGTTTCACGATGAGATGAAAATTGATTCGAAGAGGGAGAGTATGAGTCGATGAAATGAAGGGGCCCAACTGAAGAGAGCCTGTTGGCACAAAGGCACGGATGGGCTCGGGAATACGTGTATGTTTTGCACGCATGTACAGTATGTCGTAGCCTCTCGGGAATTTCGGTATTGTAGCTGTCTGTCTGTCTGTTGCCTGGTATGCTGACGTTGAATAGCAAAGGCACGAAAGACACGGAGAGAAGGAATCATCAGGTTTGCGACCAACTAGTCATTTCAATGGGCCAAATTGAGACCAAGGTGGACCAAAAACGTTCCCAACATGCCCACAAGTGGTGCCCTTGTCATTTCAATATTCAAATGACAGGTTGGTCTTCCCACCAAGGGCTAAACTTCGTTCTGAATTGTCGATTAGGGAAAGGCAATTACTTCGCACTTCGGGGCATTTAATAAGTTTCAGTGCAACCCATGGTCATGTTAGGGTGTACAAAAATGATGAAAGTATATATATTTTTTATAATGTACTTTATTTCAAATGACAGTTGGGTAGAGGGAGATGATAAAAATCTTGGTTATTGCAGTAGAGAGGGTGGGTCAGATTTAACAATTGACAGAGCTTCACTTTCACCTTGCATTATCTTGGTTCCAATGGTCCATGGAGGAACCATTGTAATTCACAAACGTGTTTTTGAACGTCCTACCTTGAAGATGATCATGATATTCAGAAAATTAACGGACGGTTTTGAAAATCACAAAGATGGAGGCAAGGGGGTTTGATTCAGAGCTATCCTCAACTTAAACATGTTGCCAAATTGCCAAGTTGATTTCTCTTCATATTGAGAGTCCTGTTGAGCTCAGCTACAATGTTATTGTGATAAAAAATCAGACGTCATGCTGAGTAATTAAAGAAGCTCCAAGAGTAATCACAAACCATGTCCAAAGATTTAACAGAGGTACCCGCTTGCAAGCTTTTGTCAGGCTGATTTGCCAAAGGGGGTGGAATGCTTGAATTTGTGAGGAAAATGTCGCCCTCACAACTGTTGAGTAGACAGTTAGTGTGACCAAACATGTGAATCAGGACCAACTTTTTTTAACTCGTTCTTGAAGCCACAAGTTCGTTTTTGTCCATATATGTATTGGACTAACCCATAGACCACTGAATTCCCTACATTACGCAAAAGATTAAATTTGTGTTCTTCCTTTCAGTGGTTTATTCAATGTATTGGCAAAAAAGTTCGTAGTTGTAGTATTCAAATCCAAGGCATGGTCACCTAGTGACGTCTTGGTTCTTTGAAGAAAGTGACCACTAGCAATAGCAAAATATGACCCAAAACCATCATTCAAATCCACCTTTGATTTGTCAATTGCATGGTTGCCATATGCTTGGTCACACATTTCAAATGTTCCTGCACTTTTGTCCGCTCAACGTTACCGACGGGCAACACATTTCTATGATTACACTCCCTCCACTTTTTAGTCAAGGATGGCTCAAGCCAGGATTACTTTCAAAATACACACTAGGTACGATTAGTACAATGAAAATTTAACGGAACAATACATTTGTTGCAAAAACCTCACATTTTAGTACAATGATCGGACCCAGTGTGTATTTTTGAAATTCGTCCTGACGTACAGTGATTCCTAATTTAGTAGACCTCAATGGTTTCTACCCCAAGAAGGCGTTGATTGTTACTTTCCTCTTTGATTGAAGCTCTTCCCTAAGAAGGCTTGCTCTGACGGTGAGTTGTTCATTTTTAGAACAAGAGAGGTCACCCAAACAGGATGTGTCCAGGGCATGCTAAATTATGCCATTTAGGTAACAAGAAGGTTGATTTTCTTTCAAATCCTCTATGGCAGGGGTCGGCAATTGGTGGGCCGCGGCCCAATTGTGGGCCCAAAGGTTCCCAAAAAAGGTTGGTGGGCCCAGGAGCTATGGAGAAAGTCCAAAATAGTGGGCCCAAGAGCCATCCACAGTACTGTACTCGTGGGCCCAAAACTCTTTGATCGGCAATTTGATTTGTGGGCTCCTGGACCTACCACTGCCTGCTTGGTGGGCCCCAGACAACAGGAATCAAATTTCGTGGGCCTTGACCAAAACATGGTTGCCGACCCCTGCTCTAGACTGTCCTAGCATTCAGGAAGAGACAAAACACATATTATTTCTCAATATATATTCATCAATTAGTACTTTAGGTGATGTCATTAAACAATTACGATGCTTGTATTTCAGTTTAATATCACATATATTGCACAATGCTTAGAATGATATTGAATGTTGTCTCTTCTTAAGTGCGGACAGTCCTAGCTGGCCTATTTGGTCCTTTAACAAATACTAGGTGGAGTGAAAAGTAACCTCCTTGACCGCCAAGATGCATTGGAATTCCAAAAAGCTTATAGTGCCTTGTAGTCCATTCATACAGGGTTAGGCAGAATTAGTGAAACATTAGATTCAAGATCATGATTAAGACCCTTGGTGTGAGCGACAATTTCAAATGAAAGGTTAAAAGCCATAACAGGGTACAGGAATATTGTCATGGAACCCTGGTCAAGGTAGCCAAAAGAGGGTGAGGACTCCCACGTTGGTCCAGGCCACTACCTTTAAGATTACTTGAAATCCGGCTTGATCCATGAACAAGATGGCTAAAGACTAAAATTTGTCCCCATTACTTGTGGTTAGATCGTGAAACGGCCAAGAGGGGTAACAAGGACCACTTTTGGTTGTAGTTGAAGCAGCATGGGATGATAACCAAGAGGAGGAATAGGTGCGTGCAAGTTGTAACATTGACATCAATACGTTCAGGGCGGTGGTTTGGCTCAGAGGGGTACATGACAAATAATATTCCATTATGTTATAGTATGTTGTATGCGAACCAACTTCTTAGAACAACCCTTTCCTATTGACCTTGTTGGTAAAGAGTTATTTCACCATATCCATGTTTCACTAATTCCGCCTAACCTTGTATTTAGGCATAAATTTCAAATTTCAATTTAGGCCCTTCATTTTGTTTTGACAACTGATTGATGTTGACGTGTTTGGCATCTTGTCGAAAATGGATTAACACAATTTTCGTTTTGTCTTAAAGCACTATTTTTTACTAAGCAAGATGGCGAAAGAAGAAAAAGAAGAGTTGAATAAATGTAACGTATTAAATGCTCCGTCAGATCAAACCATTAAATATAAGTTTTGCCACTTTCGTGGTCTCCAAAACTTCACAACCGATCAAGGACGTTGTCGAAGGCCCTCCAAAAAACAGCTTATGAGAATGACAAAAAGTTCAGTTTAGTCTTTATGTTAGCTGTTAGCTCACGCACCTTCACTTTCCGATCAGCCAGCCCCATTTCATGAACTTATTGACGTTTTCAACCGTAAATTCATCTCGTTCATTTTCAACATGATTCCAAACACGCCAACATCAATAAGTTGTCAAAACAAAATGAAGGGCAAAAATCCATTAAAACTTGAACTGAACGAAATGGCAGTGCAGACCAAAAAAATTCGAGTTTAAAAACGGGATGGATTTGCCAGTGTGGAACATAAATTAATGGCAATGAATAGTATAAGAGTATTTAAAATAACTATTGGCAGCGTCGGCGGCAATTCACGTGGCAACCCTGGTCTTTTTTTCCAGTTATTTTAGGAGATCTGGCCAGGGGCTGCTCTGCTCTAGAACTTCGGGTCTCCACTTTTGTCAACCCCTAATTTTGAGCCCTTTCCATGTTCGAAAAAGTCGTAAACGAGTCCTTTTTTATTCGAACGCCATTAGTTAAAATACTTGATGATGCCAGTGGTAGTCGTGTTTGTGGCATCCTAAGCTAAAATCAGTATTACGTCATCAGACGGACAATGAGTCAATCAGGCGTATTGCATATCTCTAAGAGAATTCTAGAAAGAGCGTTCCAGTGGAAGCTATTACCTTTGTTTAGGAATACTTGTCAAGCTGAATATAAACAAAGGATGAAAAACAAGATAATTAATCTATCTAAGAAGGGGCGAAATCTTCGAAGGATGGTTGGTTTTCAA
The DNA here is from genome assembly GCA_010645155.1 of Tigriopus japonicus. Lineage (NCBI taxonomy): Eukaryota > Metazoa > Arthropoda > Copepoda > Harpacticoida > Harpacticidae > Tigriopus > Tigriopus japonicus. Next base: position 9,954,720 of record CM021323.1, read on the forward strand.
AATCACACTTTCATATCTACAGTAGCAATCAACAAATAAGAACAGAAAATTCTTTCGCTAAATGTCTGGAAAACCTTTTTTGGCTATGTGTATGGTTCAACACTTTCGATCAAATTCCATTAAAAATCTGAGGACAACTTTGAGTTTTTCAAAAACGTTCGTCTCTGTTCAATTGATATTTGCCGTTGAAACAAGTTTATTGAAACCTTGAGTATTTGGTTCGGAAAAGGCAGAGTTGAGAGGTTGAGTGATATCTGCGTCCAAAGCTGCGCCAAAGAGCAAGATCTGCCGAAGGCTCGAGAAACCATGAAGTTACTCGCTAACAAAATTACTTAGCTGGCTTTAATTCTCTTATTCTTTGACAGTCTCTGTTACAGCATCTTTGGCTGTAGCTTTCCACAATGACTTTGACAATGAAATAAAAGAGACTTTTAAACACACAACATTCCTTTCCAATCATACTTTGTTGAGTTTCAACTAAGCCCTTGAGTAGTTTCATGATCATCAGTGCAATAATATTTAATAGCTTCCTTTTTTCCAACCATTATTCATTGACATTAAAAACATTCTTGAAACGGTTTCATTCCATGGACATCCCGTTCTACGTAATGAACCTTACACAGCTCTCGTTGCGCCATTATATAAGTAAAACATGTTCCCAATAAAATAATGTGGGAAAAATCCCTTAGTGGCACTCACTGTGGAAGTGAAAAATATGATCTTACCTGTTGGAACGAGACTCATAGTTTAGGCAATGTTACCTTGGATCCTGTTAAACTTAATTCCGTGAACCACTTGAATCAAATATATTTGTCGTTCAAGGCTAGGGTTGCCAAGTCCTAAGCAAGCCTCTCGGCCATAATCACTCAAACATTTGACCACTTTTATCCATTGTTTAGTACAGGGGATTGGCAACGACATTTGGATCAAGGCCCACAAATTTGATTTAAGGTTGTCAGTGACTAACCAAACCACACATTGTTAGGTCCAGGGGCCCACAAATTAACGATCAAAGAGCTTTGGGCCTACGAGAAGCTTTCTCAAAACCACTCGGACACTTTCCTAGACAATTTTAACGCTTAATGTATTGACTTTGAAAAAATCAAAGTTGTCGAAGTTTTTTGAGCTAAAGACAGTCCCATTTAGATAACTTATAAGAGTAAATTTGCCATCAATGAAAAAATAAATGGAATAGTCTGAATTAAGCCAAAAATGTATGCCTAGATTAGCGCTGGAATCAAATCAAAAAGCACTTTGAGATCATGTGCAGTACTATTTATGCATCAAAAAGTTATTTAAAAGGAGAGGGGGGCTTGCTTAACGAATTGCTGGATCCGGTAGGTTAAGAACTACCTGTACTGGAGACTTGGCGGAGGCTGTCAAGGCCAAAATCGAAGAACATTTAGGCAACAATGTAGGAAAAATTATCAGGGAGCTAAAAGTAAACAAAACTGCAGATTCATGAGTTGCGAGGACTAATTTTGGAATGAAATAACGAGCTATGCCTAAATCACAACTATTTACAGATCAACAATCCCACAAGAGGCTCCAAAAGGGCAAGAGCATCAAAAACCAGTCAAGGCAAAGTTTTAATTGTCTCTCACCAAAAAAATACTTACTCTAAAAAGTGTTGGGGACTGCAAAAGAACCAGAAACATGGCAAAGACCCCAAATTATGCCTCTCCTGCCGTCTGATAAATGGGCAAGTCAAAGCATCTATAAATAACATAATGTTGGGCATGATAGGCATGGGATGGAGCAGCCTTCATTCCTGTTTAGATCACGGGTGAAATAATTTCAATGAAGTGCAGGAAAATTAATTTCATTGAGAACTTGTGGTATCAAAAACTGAGCCTGGACTCAAGATGGTGCACCCTGTTATACCTGTGATGTCACACAGAGGTACTGGGAGACATGGTTAGGATCAAAGAGATTTTGGTCCACGAATGTAAGACCCCTGTCCTACTCAAACCTGAATTCCTTGGTTAACTTTTTGTGGAGCGCCATTGAGAGCAAAGCCTCTGCAATTTACCATCCAATAAAGAAAGCCCATAGGGGGAGCGGATATGGTCCAAAATGTCCAAGGACAGTTTGAGGAAAGTGTGCCTGAAGTATTGCACCAGAGTGAAGGTACATATTGAGATGCAATGAGTGTGTTTTGAAGAATGAACTGTCATTAGTCAATCAACATCTTCTTTACTTGCTGCAGTTTCGTACATCAAATAAAATTGATGGTATATGCTTTTTTGCTTTACTTGCTAAAGTGTCCAAGTGTTTTTGAGACATATGGTACAGTACTATGGATGGGTCGCGGTTCCTCTATTTTGGACTTTCCCATAGCTCCTGGGTCCACCAAAGACCACCCTTGAGCCTACATGTGGGCCGTTGCCCATTGGTTACCTACCCTTGGTCTTCAGTAATTTTGTAGTAACTCTTCATTTGTGAGTCTAAGTATGGTGACTTGAACAAAAGCACAAAAACCAAAAAATTGCAAGATGACATCTTCTGTGGTATAACCTAACCTAACCGATGTAGTATAACAAGGTTTGAGTACGTGTTTCAACGTTAATTGCCTTAAAAATTTTGAAACTTTTTTTTATTGCTTCATTTAAGAAATTGGTGATCAAAAACTTAAATAATAGTCATAGGTGATAGAAAGTTGATAGGAGTTTCCTTTCTGTTATTCTTGCAAATTGAAATTAAATTAAACGTAAAATCATGACATTTCAACACAAAGATATGTCAGAATGAGCGTTCGGATTACAACGACAGGTCTTATAAGGTTCTCTATTTCTTTTTTTAGCATTGAATTTTTTGAATGCTTTGAGTTAATTTTGGCCTCAGCATGGAAATAGATTTGTTTTCGCCCCTGGGCTTCCCCACTTTGTGGCTGAAATCGGCGGAAACTCTGACCTCTGGCAACCCTCCTTCATGTTACTTTGAGTTGTAAACAAATAAAGGGATGCCGAAATTTTGCGATTAGACCTTCAAAGTGCTGATGTGTAAGCAGTTTGCTTTTCCTCATTCTTTTGGCCTTTAGGGTCTAAAAAGCGTTCCACAACTGGATCACAAGACAAGAGACCTAATCTCTAGTGATGGACCGAAAGCGCTCTCGGCCGAAATTACGGCCGGTTTCGGTTATGCCTACGGAAACCGAAAGCAACCATGCCTTTTAAAGGATGGAGGTTGACAACAAAATCGACAATTCGTCCAAAAACCTCTGCAATTCAAGTTTCTCGATTTTTCAAAATTTACGACTACCCATATGGAACACATGAGCTATTTAATTTTTAAGGTGGATTTTGCATTTATAAAATTTTGTAGTCAGTTGCTTTCGTTGTCGGTTAAGCCCTCGTTCGGCCGAAACTTTCGATTTCGGTTAAGAGCCCTTTCGGTCCATCACTACTAATTTCCCAAAATAATATGGCAACACTGCTTACTCGAAGTCCTTCACTAGAGCTCTATATTAGAAAGAGTACAATCATATCCAACGCCATCTAGTTCATTCTGCTCGCAACTGCTCGCCGTTCCCAAAAGGATGCACAGGTACCCTCTAAGCTGAACAAATTTTCCAAAATATGAGACCAAGATAGCACCATTTGAGAAACTAAAGGGCCTAGAACCTTAATGAAGGGGTCCAAAATGAACTATTAGTGTGTTTCAAATCATTCAAATCTGAATCACTTGTAGAATTAGGTTTAAAGCTTTAAAAGACAGTAAGAGAATGAAAATCTATCCCTTTGGACATATTGATGCAAGAGGTGATGGCAACAGTGTGATTGGAAATGAAATTGCAGGGCTGCTGAATTCTCTTCCCTCTTGTGCTTGGCTGTCATGGTCATTGCTGAGAAAGAGCACAGGGAATTTTCTTCCTCTCTTGACTTCACCCCTGACTGCTATTGAACTTGCCCACCTACCCCTTTGCAAGATCACAGGTGTAAGTGGTGGTGGCCAGCAGGGGAGTCCAGTCCAATGCTTGCTAGCTTCAGATGGCTTGCCCAGCTTGCCCACTGGTACTTGTTAAGAAGGGAACTGCAAGGATTGCTGGGCCGGGCCAGCTCTCTCTCTCCCTTTCTCTCTCTCTCCCGCTCGCTCTCTCTCACTCTCCACGCTGAGCCCAGTGAGCAAACAAGGACTTGAAGGACTTGACTCAACATTTCAGGGTTGATAGGTAAAGAAAGGAAAACTCAACATGCTCCTCTCTATCACTATTCTTTCTCACACATTTTTTATGGTAGGAGCCCTGATTGTGAACGTTTTCTCTGAAAAAGCATTGATCACAATAAGGGGTGAGATATTCATTTTTCTCTTAGTCTTTTAAATTTTAAACCTAATTTTACAGGCAATTCAGCTTTGAATCATTTGAAACACACTAATAGTTCATTTTGGACCCCTTCATTAGGGTTCTAGGCCCTTTAGTTTCTCAAAAGGTGCTATCTTGGTCTGATGATTTGGAAAACTTGTTCAGCTTAGAGGGTCCTTGTGCATCCTTTTGGGAACGGCGAGCAGTTGTGAGCAGAAGGAACTAGATGGCGTTGGATATGATTGTACTCTTTCTAATATAGAGCTCTATCCTTCACTACAAAGATCTTGGAACTCTGTTATGAAAACGTCCGTCACTTGTAAATTTTGTGCGAGAACAAAGACTATTTTTTTATAGATAAGATGGTATTCAGTACTGATGCGATTCAAAAAATTTTTGGCCAAGTGTTGCCACATTGGCCCTTGTTCAACTTTTTGGGTCAAAAAGTTTAACACAACTTGACTTCCATAGAACAAAGAGACAAACTCTATGTAAAGAAAGGCGACACTTTATGTTTGATTGCATTACTATTCATTAGTATTCAGCCACTTCATGAGATATTTCTAAGAGTTGGCACAAAGTCTTTGACATTTTCTAGAAAAGGTAGAACAGGTAGGCATCCTACGTCATAAATGCTAGCTTAAGGCCTTCTTGGGCAGAAATTTTGGGCCGCTATTCAATCAGTGATGTGTTTCGAGTTGGGAGTAGTGCCATTTTTTACTCGAAGTTTATTACTATTTAAAAGGGCACACGGTGTTTTCCTGAAAAACAACTGTTTAAAACAATTTCCAAGACATGTTTTAGTACTTTTTGTTGAAATCAGGACGTTAAGGACTACAATTTCATTGTAGACGACAAATTAATCCTAGGCTTTAAAAAATATATGATAACTTAAAAGGGCATATTTTTTAAGGATTTCCCCTTCAATTAAAATTTTTCTCGCTTAAATTTGTTAAAAGGTAATGCCAATGTAGCTTTACAATGAATAATGAAAAGGTATTACATGTTTAAGCACTTGAAATACTCGAATTACCGTTTTGGAAACGGTACTAATACATGTCTCGGCAATTTTTTAAACCGTTGTTTTTAAGGAAAACCCCGTGGGCAGGTTTTATTTAACTTTAATTGAAAGACTTAAACAGGGACCAATTTGGCAACACTCGATCTAGTTCGATTTCGAGTTTCATCAGTAGTTACCGCAGTTACACCTATGGAAAGGGTGGGCCTTTGATTTTGGACATTTTATCCACCCCTGTCCAAAAAGTGTCTAAAAGTGTCCAAAAATAGGGGTATCCAAAAGTGTCCAAAAATTATAATTCGAAAAATAATAGTTAAAACATACATAAAATTACATGATCAAACTTCCTTTACAAAATAAGTTATTTGACGCAATCTATTCAAGAATAGGTCAATTCAGCATGAACTAACTCATATTTAATACATTAAATGAGCAGATCACTTAAAGACCAAACTGGACATTTGAACTTTCCGCTCTTTTATTAGATGACCGAGCACAGTGCTGCCAGATGGCGGTTTGGCCCGTCAGATTTTGGTACATCTGGCGGTTTGAGGCCTCGTCTGGCGGCGAGATTTTTTTTTTTGCGGGACGGAAAAATCGGGCGGTATTCTTGCGGTTTACGCCACAGTTTGGCGGTAGGAAATTTCTGTTTGGCGCAGAAGAACATTTTGGCAAGTTTCTGGCGGTATTTACATAAAAATTGTAGATTTTGGCGCCTTTTCATTGAAATTTTAGGATTGGTTGAAAAACAATACTGTGTTGCACTGATCCTAGCAGGAGTCGGCACAACCTGGTCCACTCCTCAACAAAGTTGGAAGTTACAACTAAAGAATCTTAAGTTACAACATGAACGGCAATAATAGTGTGACCATATCTTGGCCTGGACATCTCTTTCATTACTCTTTTTTTGGGGGGCAACTTTCCTGCCATTTCAGACAAACAACCAAAAGTAGCTCTTATATCAAAAAGTGCTTGGTTCTTGAAACTACGTTATTGGTTAGCTTGAAGTTTTTGGCAAATAAAAGATGCTTTTCAAGGTCAAAAAGGGGCAAACAAAATGCGCTGAAATGGAAATTTAGATGTTTTGGCATGGTGAAGAAAATATGTTGGGATAAAAAATATGTTCAAATGGCAATAAAGTGTGCTGGAAATGGCGAATGAATTTATTGATCAACAAACTCAATTGGCAAGGGAATTGAAAACTTTCGAGAAAATACAAAAAAGCTCAAAAAGTTGGATTTTGGTGCTTTTGCTGGCTAAAAATGGCTAATGAAGTGGAAGAAATGGGGAAAAAAGCAAACTTTGCAAATATATGGGGAAAAGGTCAATAAAAGTACACTTTTCAGGGTAAAAAACCTCAATTGCCTTAAATTTCCACGCTCCTGATTAGAAGCTTGAATATGATGGTGGTTTGTTTATTTTGTTTTTGTTTTTTATTTGGTCATTCACATAGCTCGTTAAGTCAAATTCAAAGTCTCATTCTAAATGAGACCAAATATGAGCAAAAAAAGTGCTTTATTAAACTTTTTCAACCCAAAGGATGCTTGATAGGTTCAACTAAGCTATGTCAATTGATGAGAGGTTGATGAGAGAGACATGATATGTCTTCTCTAGAATAAATGCATAATGACGGAACGGGAATGTGGCGTCATTCTGGCGTTTTCGTGGAAAAAAAATCTGGCGGTCAATTTCGAAATTTGACGTTTTGACGGGTTGATCTGACGTTTTTGGTCTTAAATTACCTGGCAGCCCTGGATAGGAGTGTAGGAATAAGTCAGTTTCTAGTGCAATCAATGAGAAAAGTACTAGTATATACACCAAAAAATCGGATTTCGTTACTGTTTGATTCTTCTACTTCTACTTCTTCTACTGCTAGGAAGATGCTAAATACACTAACACCAAATATCCAAGCGAAGCTGAGGCCCATGGTTGGCATGTGAAGCTCCAGTATATGAAACCCCGTTGAATGTTCTTGAATTGTATTTCTGGTAAATTCGCTGTTTGAGATGTCTTTTGAAGAGTGGCCTCCCATCTTATTCTTATTTCACTCAGAATAGGTGTTTTTCAATGAAGTTTGAAAAATGCACTGACTTATTAGCCAGACGTTGGGATCGTCTGGGAGAATTTTCAAGTTTTGAAGATGCTGGCTTGTCATTCGAATATACGTTTTGAAGGTTTGGCACGTATTTGCTTTTCTGACGAATGAATCTTCTGTTCCGCCAAAACACTTTGCCATTGGACGAAATTAAGTATGACCTCCTCTTCTTACATACTTTTGATATGACGCCCTCGGAATCCCAGACCTTTGTAATGGGATTTTGAATTAGGACCTTGTCCTCAAGCTCCAACGGCGCAAGATCACGATGATGGACGTCGAATGATTTCTTCATTTTGTCTACAGACATTTCTTTTTGGAGTTTCATATCCATGAATTCAAAATTAGGCATGATTGCACCTTCCAAAGTTGGTAATTTGCCTCTTTGTCGTCTACCCAAAAACATTTGAGCAGGGCTTAGTCCATTTGCTCGAGGAACATTCCTCCATTCCAAAAGAGCTTCATAGAAATCTTGATTTTTTCCACACTTTGTCAAAAGATACTTTACATTTTTGACGGCAGATTCCGCCAACCCATTGCTTTGCGGGTTATAGGGGCTTGATACCTCATGTCGAATTTGACCCTGAAAATTGAATAAGTCCGTACTAACACTGGCCATTGGTCCTGTAATTGGCGTTGTGTTCAGACTCTCACGTTGCTGGCTTGGCTGCAATTCTTGACATGCACTGCACGATGAAATTAGTTTTTGAATATCGTTTTTCATTCCAGGCCAAAAATAAAGTTGACGAGCATTTTGATACGTTTTGATCATCCCAGAATGAGGTAAATGAAGTAGTTTTAAGATTTTGGGGCGTGCCTCGGGTGGTACAACTACCCGATATCCATCGTAGACAAGAAGACTATCACCCTGTAGACTTAGGTACGGCCATATTGCAGCATAAGGTCTGAGGAATGGGACCTTCTTTGGATCAGAATTGTTCTGAAACGCGTCAACAATTCGTTTATATTCTTTTGAACTGGCGGCCTCAAATAATTGTTGAAGAGCAGGGTCTTCACTAATCGCTTTGCAAATTGTCGCACTTGAGCTATGTCCATTGACATCATCAACGTCGTCGATTTCCCCTGGGAAGACTGGAGCTCGGGAAAGAGCATCGCCAATCAAATGGCTTTTCCCCGCAGACCATTTAAGGCTGAAATTATAATCCACCAACTTTTCGCGATATCGTAACAGACGAGCGTTGTTAAGTTCATGCAAAGGTTTGATAAATGTACCCAAAAGAGGTTTGTGGTCAGTTATGACAGTGAAGTCCTTAATGCCTTTCAAATAATAACCACATTTCTCGATGGCCCATTGAATGGCCATGCATTCTAGCTCAATCACAGCGTAATTTCTTTGAGCTGGTGTCAGTCCTCTGGAGCCACAGTGTATTAATCGTAACCTTCCATCTTGTTCTCGTTGTATAAGAGCAAAACCGATTCCTTGTAATCTAGATGCATCGGTAAGGAGCTCCGTGTCCAGTTTTGGATCGAAGGGTTGAACTATCATATCTGAACAAAGTAACTTTTTCATGCATTGGAATTCATTTTCATGTTCAGGCAACCATACGTAAGCGTTGGATTTCTTCAGCAGCTGTCGCATAAGACATGTCATGTGAGCTAAATCAGGAAGAAAGATTCCTAATTGGTTCGCAAGACCAAGAAATGAACGCAATTCCGTAACGTTTTTGGGTGCTGGAAAGTCAGCAATTGCTGCTAATTTGTCTGGATCCGGCTGAACACCATTGTCACTGACAATAAAACCCGCAAATTTAAGTTTTCTTCCAACTTGGAGCTTTGACAGTGATAACTTAATCCCAGCAATACGACATTTGTCAAGGACAACTCGTATGCGTTTCCATAATGTCTCCCAATTTGGAGCTTGAACAAGCATGTCGTCCACGATTTTGAGGAGCCAGGTTAGACCCTCAACTGCTTTATCTGTTTTGTAACAGAATACATCTGAACTGGTGTTGAGTCCCATTGGAGCTTTTGTGTATCGAAATCTTCCAGTAGGAAGTAGAAATGTTGTAAGCTTGGAGCTTTCTTCGTCTAACGGAACTTGGAAGTATCCGTGGATAGCGTCGAGTTTTGCGAACACTTTCGACGTCGTATCTATTTTCTTGATCAGATCACTCGCCGAAGGAAAGGGGTGAACTGTCCTTTTCACAAATTTGTTCAATTGTCGATAATCAGTCACCAACCTTAGTTTTCTTCCATCGGGCTTTGGTACAAAATGTGCCGGGGAACACCAAGTTGTGGGTTCGGTTTCTCGTACAAGTACCCCTGCTTTAGTCAATTCCTCAACGAGAGCGAGTGACATTTCATAGTAATGGAATGGGACTTGACGAGCTGTTGTGACATGAATAGGTTTGATTTCAACATCCTCTCGTAAATGAATGTGCATTGGTGCACCTTTAATTACTCCGCACGCATCATCCAGTGCGTCTCCAAGAACGTCAGCATACTCGGACTTGATCTTCTCAAGGTTATCTTCTGAAGCGTCTTCCTTGACATCCACATTTGACTTGAAATCGCATACATACTTTGCAAAGTCATTGGAAGGACTCGGAAAATCTGAAGGGATGATTTTCAACGCGATTAAGTCATGCCAAGATATTAAGATTTCATCATGCAAACTTGACGAAATAATAGCATTTATCATTGTAGTGTGGTTGTCACATTGAGCTTGTACAAAAATGCTTCCCTCGCAAATCATTCGAGAACCATTTGCGGCATATAACTTGTCTTGAGATTTTGAGTATGTTATGTTGTGCTCACGAAGGATATTCGTGGCAATAATTGTGCGAGTCGCACCAGTGTCAGGAGTCGTTTGAAACTTGAAAGACTTCTTTTGACACTTAAAAGTAATCAATAGCTTCGGAGTAGGTTGTGAAACATCAACACCTTTAACCGTAACTGAGGCTGTTTTGGCCTTAGAATCGGGAGATGACGAACGAGTTGGATTCCGCGATTCCCTACGAGAGCCTTGTCTGGATTGATTTGTTCCATAACGGCAAACTGTTGCTATATGTCCCTTCTTTCTGCATATGTTGCAGGTTAGTTCATGCTTCCGATTGCAATGCATAATTAGATGAGAAGAACTTCCACAGGCAAAACAATTTCCCTGACTTTTGTGTCTTCGGCTAGATGCCCCATTGTCTCTTTTTGAATTTGTCCATTTCTTTCGGTATTTTGGATTTGTAACTTTGGCGACTTTTTCTTCCGGATTCATCGCTCTCAAAGCGGCATGAGCGCTCTCCCATGCGCGCGCTTCTCTTTCAATGTCTGCTAGAGTTGGATTATCAAGTTTGAGAAACTTCTCCTTGAGTTGGGGGTTGCAAGTTCCACTTATCAAACGAAATACGTAGATATTATCGATCGTCAAAGATTGCAAATCTGCTTCTCTGCCTCTTTGTTTCACTTGGCTGGCAAAGTCTGTAAATGACTGACCTGAAACCTGAGACATGCTGAAAAATGTGTGGCGTCTACTAAACAGAGGATACTGCAATAGGAACTCCTCTTCCAAAATGGCGATACATGAGTCATCTCCGAATATGGGCGTATCCACCTGTACTTTAGCACGAATCCTTGTTTCTAAATCGATATTAACACAAGCATAAAGGTATGCATGCTGATCCTCCACAGTAGCACGATCGAGACCCGAAGTACTATAAAATGCTCTGAATTTCTCCACCCATGAGCGTAATTCGGCTGGAGAATGGTCTTTTGTCAACGTAAATGGTTTTAAAGTTTCGTTCACTCGGGACCTTGGAATGGACTGTCCATTAGGAACCAGGGTAGGAGCATGTTGAAGATTTAGTTGAGCTGGTAATTGGGCATTTGCGAGAACTCTGAAAACTTTTTGACTTGTAGATGCCCGGTCTTTCTCATATTGTTCCAATTTGGCACGAGCCTCTCTATAAACACTTCGCTCATTTGTTATTTGTTGAATTCTAGCGTAAGTGTCCTCCACAATTTGAATACGAGTCAGGTATGCATCATGAGCATCCTGTAGCTGTTTCACGGTGTATGAAGAAGGATTCTCTCGGATGAATTCAATTAAATTATTCACCACTTTCACTGTTCGAGTTATGTAACCCTTATTAGCTGGCAATGATGCCTTGAGCCGCGTAAGCTCCTCTTGAAATTCGGATGGCAAAACTTCCAAAAGAAAGTTCTCATCATTGTCTTCATCACCAACATCCTCTACGATCTCATCCGGATTGTTCGGATGAGTTGGAGGTTCAAGATGTGTACTCCCTTGAGCACCACTTTTGTCACTCTTCGGTGGCATGATTCAATCCAATGGAATAGATTGAAAAGGATCAATTAATGTGATCACTGAGCATCAAGTTGTGGTCCTTGCAACTTATGCTTTATCACAAATAAGTGGCATCACTCATCCCGCACTTGTATTCACCAAACTGAAAACGGGTATCAATGTTACAAAAACTGCAAGTTCTTTAGAGCCACTGCGCCATGTTTGATTCTGGCAATCGTTTATTTCAGAATAAGAACAGAAGAGAGAGAAACTTAGAGAAAAACTTATAGAGAGAAGAAAGGTTCCGTTAGAGCGATATAGATGCAGAGTATACAACAGTTACATTATTTCTCAAAATGATTACAAAAAAACGATATTTTTTGGCAATATTTTTTACCAAAATTTGGTGGCCCTGCCAACTACATTTCCTTCCATCATCTTATCGTGTGCAATTGCCCCATTGAGTCCCTAATAATATGCAACCATAGGTATTTTTGCACTAAAAGATTCGTAGAACTCCAGTCCGGGTCATTGTTTGATCAGCAAAATGACTCTTGATTGTCGAGTCATCAAAAAATGGCTCGTTTACAGCCCTAGTTTCAGTTTTGTTTCACCATGGTGCGTAATAGATCGAATTAGTTGGTCAAAAATGTCCCCTTCCCCAAAAAAATATATTTCTTTCCATTCAATTTGGAAGCTGATACTTTTCCCCTACATCCGGTCGAGCCCACCTAGAGGCGTTTTCTGGCTTAACATCGTGATCTACTTATTCAAGGACGCAACTGGGGACATGTGGAAAGATGGCTGGTTGTGGCCTTGGGTGGCTGATCTGGAAGGACGACGAGAAGCTAGGGTGACGAGGCTCTGCAAAGCGCCTTGGATGAGAGAAATTGCGGTTGTTAAGTTCAAGTAAAAACCCCAACAGAGATGAAACCAAAGAAACTGAGTATTTTGTGAGCCGCTCTATTTTACAATTTTCCCGCGGAGAAGGTTAGAACATACCAACATTTTGGATCATTTGTCATTCGGAGTAGTTTTCTTTCTTTTCATCACCCTTTTAGCCTTTCGGTTTCACTTCCGTTTTAGCCCAATCAGCCTTGTTTTCCCGTAGGCGATGGGAAGACATGATTTCAGGATTGCCAAATTATATCGTGTCCGATCGAACGTGCTTTCATTTTCGTATTAATATGGTTTACGGAGGAGGAATTTTATTACATGAGCCTTTTGTTCCGTTTGTGTGAAGCATCTCAATCTTCCTTGAACGTTGAATTCTAATGTTGTGGGGATTTAGACTAATAACGTTGCGGAAGATTTTATGAACGCAACCCTGCTTGGACCAAACTGCGATTGACGGAGCCACGCGTGTTCACATATGATCTGTGCGCGTGTTTCTTTCAACCGTCAGCGAAGACAAGTGTTGTTAGTTCATAGTTGCTCAGTATTAGTGATTGATGCCACTTTTGGGTAAAGTTTAAAATTTTGTTTTTTCCACCGATGAAAAATATAAAGTTAAGTGACAAACACTTTTCTGACAAATTGTCATTGTGGATTGATAGGATTTTATTTCCATTGTAAGACTATCATTTTTCGAATAGTAAGTAATTAGGTTGGTGTATGGTGACACCGCAAAATGTCTTTAAGGTAGTGTTTTGGAGGTCGAAAAGTAATTTTTTAAATGGCTAACTATATCCCTCTTTCTGTACGATGTTGAACAATTTCGTGATTTTGAGCAATTTTCCAACTATTTTGCACGTTTTTCCAAGAATATGCATCGTTGTTTTCACTTTTTCCCCTCAAAAATTGAACCCTATTTCCAAAAGGATCAGGTGTCAAAGTTTGGCAATAAGCTCGTCTAATTCTAAAGATTGATCCAAATGGATCGTTTTGATTGAGGGTTGAATAACATGAACTCAAAACAAAATTCAGGATGATTGAAAAAGAAAAGTTGGTTGATTTGTAAAAAACAATCCGCAAATATTGATGGCGCTAGCCTCGCCAACCGTGAGCCATGTTCGCCAACTGAAAGAGAGCTAAGAACGTAGAAGAGGATTTTTCCTTTCGTTTTAAGTAAATGGCTACATTTCTCGTAACCGTATACGTGTTCCGTGCCTAAGCTCCTCGATTTGGCCCACCATGGCATTTTCACGGTCACGTTTCTTTCAATAAATATCCGGCATCCCCGATACGTCGGCCCTCCTATCGCCAATCATGGCCGGACGTACCTTTGGCCTGACTCAACGAGCGACGGCGTCGATTTTAGGCCGGCCTCCTCCGAACAGGCAGCCTGACTTTGGGCCGTTTCTGGCGGCGTGTGCGCGTCCGTGATTGGCTCGGGCGAATTGCGCCGCGTTTCTCTCCTCTTCCCGGCTGACTCGGCGGGGGCTCCTAGCTTTTTCCTCCTTGGCCTGGCGAATGAATCTCCGCCGTTCGTTGGGTAGGGGCTTAGGTGGCCTCGTCCTTTCCGATCGTCACACCACTCGAAACCCTCCATCCACGAGGTCGCATTCGAAGGAAAAAAGTGAAACACAAAAAAAACAAAAAAAAATACAAAAAAACTGCAAAAATCCACCCCCAAAAAGAAAACCGCCGCTTCTTCCTCCTTCGTTGATCAGTCCGATCCGATCCGATCGCCCCCGCCACGCCCATTCATTCACTTCTTCATCGATTTTCTCGGCCCTCTCGTTTCTCTTTCTCTCTCGTGTCTCGAATTTCCATCCACCCCATTCCTCATCGCACCTTGTGGCCTTTTGTCCCTCCACATTTTCAACGATTGACTCCGCACCGATTTCCTTGAATCGTCAACCTCATCATGCAAGCCGCCACGCCCACCGCCCCCGTGGCCAACGCGCCCAACGTGGCGCCCGCCCCCGCTAACGCCGTGCCCGCCGGCGGCCCGGCTCCCGCCCCGGGCGCGACCGTCGTACCCGCCGCCGGAGCCAATCCGGCCGCCGGGAACACGGCCGTGGTGGCCAACGCCGCCAATGCGGCCGCTGCCGCCGCCGCCGCGGCGCCTCAGCCCGGCAATCCCAACTACCCGATGGCCTCCTTGTACGTGGGCGACCTGGATCCGTCGGTGACGGAGGCCATGCTCTTCGAGAAGTTTTCGTCGGCCGGACCGGTTTTGTCGATCCGCGTGTGTCGCGATATGATCACCCGTCAATCCTTGGGCTACGCCTATGTGAATTTCCAGCAACCGGCCGATGGTGAGTGAACGAGCTCTATTTACCGGTTGATTTGCTAATGGAGGGAAAGAAAAGGCGTATTTGACCTTCACGTTTTCGTTATTTCTAGCTGAGCGCGCGTTGGACACGATGAACTTTGACGTGCTGAAAGGTCGTCCGATCCGGATCATGTGGAGTCAGCGCGACCCCTCGTTGCGTCGCTCCGGCGTGGGCAACGTGTTCATCAAGAACCTGGATAAGACCATTGACAACAAGGCCATGTACGACACGTTCTCGGCCTTCGGGAATATCTTGAGCTGCAAGGTGGTTCAAGACTCCGTGGGTGGCGAGTCCAAAGGCTACGGCTTCATCCACTTCGAGACCGAGGAGGCGGCCGTCAAGGCCATCAGCAAAGTCAACGGCATGTTGCTCAATGGCAAGAAGGTGTTCGTGGGACGGTTTGTCCCGCGCAAGGAGCGCGAAGTCGAGCTCGGCGAAAAGGCCAAACGTTTCACCAACTGCTATTTCAAAAACATCACGGAAGATATGACCGAGACCGACATGACCGAGATGTTCGAGAAATACGGCGTCATCAGCTCCCTCAAGGTAGGTTGTGTATATTGACGGTGTCTGTCTGGCTAGCTAGGATTCCGTTCTTGGATCTGTCAAAACCACGCCATTCTTCTTGTCACTCGGTGGACGCGTGTGTCGCTTCCCGAATTCACCTGGTTGTCCTTGAACGACTGACAATCCTTGGATCCGGCTGACTGGACCGGCTAGCTAGTTGGGTTGAATCCCACCAAGCTGGTTGAGATGATCGGGTGAAACACTTTCCGCATGACCTTGAACGTCGGTCGGACCCTGTGGCTGCTGGCTGCTGTGAGCGAGTTGGCGCTTCTTAGCTTCAATCAGATAGAGTAGGACAGTCCACGGGAGTTGAGAAGAAGCCTGATGTGATGGCGCCCTTAGCAACTCGTTCAATCGAAGGTGCAACGTGCACGGAGATCGGAAGTATGAGTGTTTCAGCGAGGCGCTCGTGGTCTTGGCAATTACTCGGAAGCATCATATTTTTGCCTGAGAACCAACCATCTTGATCACCAATGGTGAAATATCATGATTCATTATTGTCTAATATTCCCATTATGATCCTGAAATGACTCTTGAACGAGGTTAGCTTGGATTTGAAAAGCAGGTTAGTCAACATCACGATATGATGCAATTGTTTGTGTTTGCGCAAAACGCAATACTGACGAGTTCTCAGCAAACATTTAAAGAGCAAACTAATGCATTTTCGAAATCTCTGCGATTAGATCTTATCATAAGCTCGCATATTTCATAAATACTTTACCTCCTTCAAGGGACATTGATAAAGATAGTAGAAGCTATTTTCACATGCCAAATATGCTGGTTTGCTTTGTCCTTAACAAACACGGGAGACAATTTTTATTAAGAGAATGATCGGCCCATGTAACGAACTTGGCCCATAAGCAATTCAGTTAGTTTGGCAAAGTAGTGCAGATGAATTTTATCCAGCATTCAGATGCCATTGGTTATTAGATATCCGGCGCCTACCAACATTTGCAGTTATCAAGTTTAGCCAAATTTTACTGGAAACGTTACTGGATTAGAACTATTCTGATGAAGACAACCATTGTCCGAACTCCACTTCTGAGTAGCGTCACGTTTTATATATTTATTTCTTTTCGAAGTTCTTGCCCATCGTTAACTCATTTCACTTAACTTCGCTAGCCACTATAAAGCTCTTTTGAAAAGGACCCCCTCTTTACCGGAACATACCCTGTACGCAAGAACCATTCGTTCAAGCTTGGACTCATTTGAGCACTCCCCATCTTGACTTTTCATTGTTGTCCTTTCCAGATTGTGAAAGGCGAAGAGGGCATGAACAAAGGCTTCGGATTCGTCAGCTTCGAGGATCCGGAATGTGCCGAGCGGGCCGTAGAAGAGCTCAACGGCAAAGAGATCAATGGCCGTCCCATGTACTTGGGTCGGGCCCAGAAGAAGGCCGAGCGACAAACCGAGCTCAAGCGCAAGTTCGAGCTGGTCAAGATGGAGCGTCTGAACCGTTATCAGGGCGTCAACTTGTACGTGAAGAACCTCGACGACACCATTGACGACGAGCGTCTCCGCACCGAGTTCGCGCCCTTTGGCACCATCACCTCGGCCAAGGTCATGACCGAGGAAGGACGAAGCAAGGGATTCGGTTTCGTTTGCTTCTCCTCCCCCGAAGAGGCCACCAAGGCCGTGACCGAAATGAACGGACGAATCATCGTGGCCAAGCCCTTGTACGTGGCCCTGGCCCAACGCAAAGAGGACCGAAAGGCTCACTTGGCTTCGCAATACATGCAACGCGTCACCGGACTGCGCATGCAACAAATGGGACAGGTAAGGGAACATACCACCACCTTCATTTATAGACGCACTCCTCAAATGATGACATTAATCCGTGTTTCACCTGACCTTCACGGCTTGATTACAACCTCGATTGCTGATTCTTTTGCTTCCGAGCAGCTGTAATTGAACCTCTATGATAATCTTCTCTTCCGCCATGTTTCAATGGGTTTTCATCCTTCTTCCAGATGGGCTATCCTCAACCTTCGGGCGGCTATTTCATGCCCGCTATGCCCCAGCCTCAACGATTCTTCAACCCCGCCCAAGCAGGTATGCGCACAGCCACACCCCGATGGGCCCAACAAGGTCGTGGAGGCGGAAACCCCGGCATGATGAACATGGGCGGATTCAGATCCCACGGCCCGCGCGGACCCCGTCCCTCGCAGGGAGGTATGGGTGGACCCGGAGGCGTGCGTCAAATGGGACAACCCATGATGCCCATGATGCAACGACCCGGACTCTCACACCAGGCCGTCCAACAAATGCAGGCCGCCAATCCCCGCTCCCAAGGCTTCAAGTACACCCAAGGTGTGCGCAACCCATCGGTGCCCGTCATGCCTCAATCCATGCCTCCTCAGCAACAGGCCCAACAGGCCGTGGTCATTCAAGGTCAGGAGCCTTTGACCGCCTCCATGTTGGCGGCCGCTTTGCCTCAAGAGCAGAAACAGATGTTGGGCGAGCGATTGTTCCCCTTGATCCAGAGGATGTACCCCGAGATGCCCGGCAAAATCACCGGCATGTTGCTCGAGATCGACAACTCGGAATTGTTGCACATGTTGGAGCATCAAGAGTCCTTGAAGAGCAAGGTCGACGAGGCCGTGGCCGTCTTGCAGGCCCATCAGAGCAAGCCCTCCGATGCTTAAGCAGGTGTGTTTGAGTGAGCACTAGCCCTCCTTCCCTCCCTTGTTTATTTTGTACATAGCCATTTATCCTTCGACTCATCGGCCCCTTAAGACGAAAAGAAAATATGCCTCGATCGAAATTCCTTCGGATTCAAGCTAATGCGACCTCGGATTTACTATTAAGAAACAGGGTGGTTTTGATGCACATCACATTGGGCATCGAGTGGGCCGTGATGTATGTCGTCTTCTTTTTCTCTCTTTCTCTGTGCCCTCTTTCAAGAATGACTATGAGAACACCCTCCCCCTTGCCACGCCCGTTTTTTATTTACTTCCTGGGTCCGGCCGGACTTCTTTGTTTGAAACAGAAAGTGTAAACGAAGTATCTTCCCCCCCCCTCCCATCTCTCTTTTTTGCCTTTGAAGCGACCAATAATAAAGAAAAAAGAATCAGCCAAAAAATTGCAAAACACGTGGAAAGAAGCACCCCTGTAGTGGGCGTGCTGAAAAAAGTTGACACGATTGCTGCTGTTCTGTACGAACCACGAACAAACAAAACGAAGACTTAGACTGAAACAACGTCTAACGTACGGGCAGATCAGTAAATGAACGAAAAAAAAATCCCCAAAACGAACAAAAAAATAGCAAAATCCCTCGAAAAACCGAAATTACTAAAAAAAAAGAACAACAAACACATTGAAAAAACAACTTTCCTGCTATAGATGGTTCCGTAGGTTAAGTTCATACCGTTATGTTACAACATTTCCTCTTCTACTTCCGCTACTATTATTACTACAATATCTGAAGCAAGCCTTTTTTCCCGCAAATCCTTTGTCCAATACATGATTTCGTGGATGTTGAACAATAAAAACCTACTTTTAGAAAAACAAGTCTCTCGTCTTCATTGTTTTTGTTAGGCTTTCTCCTCGCAAATGTCTTGAACTCTCACCTTGTCAGGATCCTTTTCGGTGAGGATTGGACATGCCAATGGGGCAGAGTTCAGCCATTTTATTTTATTTTCATATTCACTTCATGATTAGTACAATTCTCACAATTATTGTAAAAACACTGCTGTTTATGCGTCGCAATGATGATAGTGAATGAATTTGGCACTCAAAATTTTCCAAGAAATTTGGTAAGCAATTAAATATTGTTTGATGAGGAAAGCCTGCAACTACTACATCAAACCGTTTTGGATTTGCAGATCAAAGGGCTCAAAACAAAAGAAATCAAAACCAGTGATGATTTAAAACGTCTGCTTTTGGGTAATGGTGACGAAATGAGGTCCCGGCGAAAGAGCAAACCAGTGTTACCAGAACTTTTCAAACTAGTCAGGCCAAAAAACACCAAGAAAAAGTCCAGATTCGGTTTGACAGAAACAAATTGTGTTAAGCCATGACTGACACTTGAGGAAACAAATTTGAAACCCAAAAGTATTGAGTTAAAGTACTTAACAGTTTTAGAATTACTCCAATTAATGAATGTGAGATCAAAACTACTCATTAATTCTGAAATCTGGAAAGTGAGAATCTGGTAATCAAGAATTTTTGTTAGGTCAATAGCTAAAGATGTGTTTGTTTCTGTTTTGAAAGTAGAACATGTTATAAATGAGAAGAAGTGTTATCCATAGCATTTGCTATTTTACAATTTGAAACTATTGTTTTGGAAATATCTGGCAACGCTGCATTGTTGTTCTTTCGTCCGGACCTCACATCGTCATCATTGCCTGCTTTTGTTTCAAACGATCCAACAATTCGCTGTTTCTTTCCTCTCAAAAGGTGTCATTTTTTCGCCTTTTTTTATGGAATGAAACAAGTCTTTATCGACATGTCATGTATATATGAAGTAAAACGTGTCTAAACTTGAGGAATCGGATACGGAGACCCCTAAAAAGTTATTTTTCCGTTTTAACTGAAAACTCTTTACAACTTTTCAGCAAGTACCAATCAAGCGCTACGTAGATGTCATTTGTTGGCGCAACAGTTGAATAAGATAGCACTTTTTCAAACCAAATGATAAGCTGTTGAGCATTACATTTCATATCTTGAAAATTTAATTTTTTCTCATTTTGGAGAAAAAGCGAGAACGAAAAAAACAATACTTTTTTTCTATAGAAACGGCTCAACCCTGATCCGACAAAAACCCTCTTCCGGGAGACACAGATTGGGCTTCACAATACAGGATAGCTAGTAAGCAATGGGGCACCGAAAATTATACAGCATAGATAAAGGAGCGGTTGTATTGGAAAACAAGCACCTTTTGTGGTCACAGGTACATCGAATGCAAAATATTTTTGACGATCTCTCGTAAAGGGCTTTACTTTTGACCATTGCAAGTAGAGTATTCGCTTCCGCGGATTTGTAAGGGATATTATCCAAAAGGAGAAGACAAGGGTGTGCCTCATTGCTTCTTTACTTCCTTGTAAGACGAAAACTATCAGTTTTGTAAGGATTGAGTGCGCTTTTTCACCTTTTTCAAAAAGCAGTTTCCATTTCTTGCTTACTTTCTTGTTTTTAGGGGCCCTTTTGCTGGCAAAACGTCATGTTTATCATTGGCAGGGTATTCCTGGACCTTAGAAGTACAAATTTAGGGAGAAATACTCCCCAAATGTGCATTTCCAGTCAAAATAGCACTCTATGGAGGTCTTAAAGTTCAGTCAACAACGCCATCTCTTGTACTCTATCAAAAACTTGCACTGAAAGAGAATTTCAAAAAAGCTTCACAAAGAAACAATCTTGTTTTTAGAAACTGACATGCATGAAACGATTTCTTTATGCTTCCAGTCTCTCAAAAAAGTATACTATAGCATTATATTCCAATATAAATACTTCAATTCAACGAAAATACATTCAGTGAAGTTGATTCGGTGGAGGAAATGTCGTCCCGCTCTCATGTGATCCTGTCACATGAAACCTGAAATCGCCTAAAAGCTGTTCACGAGAGGTTACCCTTCTTTGTATGTATGTATTTGGGTCTAAGTATTAATGAAACAGTTTTTAAGACTTTAGACTTTACATCTTGGCCTGACGTTATTTTTCAATGGAGGTTGTGAAGAATTGATTGTTGTCTTTCGCTATGGACACTGCCATGATCTGCCGCGTAGACATCGCTGTAGGCCAGCCAGCACTGTCCAGGCACTTAGAAAGAGACAAATTACCTAATATTTCAAGTAAATTTGCCAACAGTGTCACCAACCAATGTCTTTTTTGATATCGGTAAACAGTTTGTTTATATTTGAAAGAGGATCTAACAAGCGAGCATGTCATGATGTCTAATGGTGAAGTTGAAGTCTTAATTTGTCATGTAGGATCTCTTGATTTGACTATTACAATCGTTTATCGTCCTCCATCATGTACTCCTGCATGTTTTCACGAGGCGTTGAAATTCATTGATCACGAGCTCGAACGAGCCCTGTGTACAAATGTGCTGATGGTGGGAGATTTCAATTTACCTCAAACTATAGTTGAGTGGAGGCCTAGTCAGATGGGGTTCATCCCAATTCCAAAGGCTACCTCAAACTCTTATGATATATTCGAAGACTTTTTCTTCCAAAATAGCCTAAGTCAGCATGTTGGGGTGTCGACCCGAGGGCAGAAGAATATTTTGGATCTTGTATTAACGAACGATCACGAACTCGTAAATCGTGTGAAAATAACGCCAACAAATCTATCCGACCATCACCTGATTGAAATTTGTACATTCTCATCTTTCAAGTCAGTGTGTGGACAAGTTCAAAAGACAAAAATTGGCCTTGACATGTTTAGTTTTCATGATGACCATTGGCCACTCATTTCTGATGCCATAGAAAAGTCAGACCTGATTTCTTTAATGGAACATGAACCCAGTGTTGACGATGCCATTGCGCGAATGATTTCAATATTTGACCAAATATGTTTAACCTTAAACATACCTAAAAAGCGTTCTCCTCCACGGCCGCATCAAATCCCGAAGTACAGGAAGAAGTTATTCAAGAAAAAATGCAAACTAGCGGCTCGATTAAAAAAAGAAACTGGCTTTATTTCCACCGACAAAATTGTGCACAATATGGAACTCCTTGATATAGAGATAAAACGATCCATACACAATGAGCACCTAAGTAAAGAGCAACGAGTAATAGAAGAAGTGAAAACTAATCCAAAGGCTTTTTATTCGTATGCAAACACAAAGCGAAAATCCAAACCTAGAGTAGGCCCTTTTATCGACGGAAAAGTTGTAGTAACAAACGCGGAAACTCAAGCTAACATTTTAAACGAACAATTCAAGAAAGTTTTCTCTTTTCCTTGCAATACTCATGCAAGCCAATCTCATTGCAAGAGCGAAATTGAAGGGTCTGCTGAACTCTGTGACTTTACGGTCACAGACCTAGAAGCTTGCTCAGCAATCCGGGAGCTCAAGGTTTCAAGTTCTCCTGGTCCGGACGGCGTCACTGCTCAATTTCTACTTAAATGTTCCAAAACCTTGGCTCCAATCTTTTGTTACCTCATGCGCCGAACATTAGACCAAAATGAGTTTCCAAAGTCACTCAAGATGGCTCATGTGGTGCCTCTATTTAAAGGTGGGGATAAAACCTTGCCCGAAAACTACAGACCAATATCCCTCACGTCAAATATAGCCAAGGTTTTGGAAAAAATTCTGAAAGCCAAACTTTTGACTTACATTGAACAAAATCACATTTTACCTCCTAACCAACATGGCTTTAGAGCTCACTTCAGTACCTTGACTCAACTGGTTCAACACATAGGCAGTGTTATAGAAGGGTTGGAAACGCACGAATTCGTTGACGTAATCTACCTCGATTTTGCCAAAGCTTTTGACAAGGTCGACCACGGATTGCTACTTAATCGTTTATCTACCATACGAATACATGGTAAAATATTTCAATGGATCAGTAATTTTATAAGTGGAAGAGAGGAAAAGGTTAAAGTTGAGGGTACTCTAGGTCAAAGTGTGAATGTTACTTCAGGAGTTCCACAAGGCTCAATCTTGGGCCCCATCCTCTTTGTTATATTCATTGCCCCTCTCCAAAACGTCCCTAAACATTGTTCTATATCCTCCTACGCTGACGACACAAAACTTGTGTTTGGAAGAAATGGTCACTCGTCAATTGGGATGGAAGACGATTTGGAACGAGTCTATAGTTGGGTCAAAAGCAATAACATGTGCCTGAATGGAAATAAGTTCCGGGTCATGACGTTTGGGCAATCTGAACTAGCTTATCAAGATGATAAAAGTAATAAAATTGAAAGGGCTTCTTCGATCATAGATCTTGGGATTCAAATCCAAGACACGGGGAAATTCGATGATCATATTCAAGCCAAGGTCACAAAAGCATTTCAAACGAGCGGCTGGTTCTACAGAACTTTTAAGTCGAGAGATCAAATCACGATGCTAACATTATATAAATCTATTGTGCAGCCGCATCTGGAGTATGCTTCTCCCATTTGGGCGCCAGTTAGCTCGGGTGGTCTTCAAAAGATTGAAAAAGTCCAACGTTGTTTTACCCGTAAAATTTGTGGTATGGAAACCCTGTCTTATTGGGATAGGCTAAAAGCCCTACAACTTTACAGTTTACAACGTAGGTACGAGAGGTATCTAATAATTTATGTTTTTAAATGCATTCATGGACTTTGTCCTAATGCAGGCATTGTTTTCAACCATAATGACCGGAGAGGGATCACATGCCAAGTTAGAGCCAAGTCAAGACCAGGAGACAGGAAATTGATCAAGACAATGAAATCTAAGTTTGTATTGTATCGCGCTCCTTCTCTATATAACTTGCTGCCTTCATCTTTGCGACGAATCTATCCATTAGACAACTCATTGTTAAGTTTTAAGTCTCATTTAGACGACTTTTTATCTACTATCCCTGACCAGCCCTATGTTCAAGGACTTTATCGGGCAGCTAATTC
>CM021323.1:9978926-10267848 GCA_010645155.1 Tigriopus japonicus
GCATGGACAATGCTGGCTGGCTTTTAGCGATGTCTACGCGGCAGGCTGGTGGGGCGGGAATAGAGGGGACAACAAACAATTCTTCACAACCTCTTTTAATTGAAGGTTACATAAATCGCCACTAGATAGAGCCAAAACAGGTGCAATTTCTCTTGATTTCAGATCTATCCTCAACTTAAATTTGTTGTCAAAATTGCAGCTTCCATCTTAAAGTGGATTTCTTTTTATATTTTGAGTCTTTTAGAGCTCAGCTACAATAGGGCACCCAAGTACAATGTGTAGAGGGCATGCTAAATCATTTGAGACCCATCTAGGTGAAGCTAATGTTGGTTTTCTTTAAAATCGTTCATTATAAATTACAAGTAACATTGCATGAACCTTGCGCCATAGATCCAGGATCTTGGAAGACCTGGATGCCTTGGCTATTGACAAAAGTCGTTTTTCGAATTCTGGGCTAGCCAGAGAAAAATCTGAAAAATCTAATCAAACCAAGTGTCTGACTGGCAATTCAAAGCTTAATTTCAACTTGATCGATTGAACGGGAAAGTCTTCAGAATCATTTAGTTCAGAGATAAGGGGTCCTTAGGAAACGCCACTTAGTTGTTGGTTTATAAATTAGGGTCAGACTTGCGACAAAAATTGAGTAGAGAGTGAACAAGCAAATGCACTTTCTACACTTTTGGCATATCTGCGCCCAGATTCAGCTTGAACAATTTCAACCAACAGATGCCGTGGCAAGTATGTGAGTCTCTAGAAACATTATATCGGTCCAAAATGTCTTTGCATCCAATTTGGAGTTTTTTTCACAAATTTCATGTACAAATGTTGAAATGATCGCTTGATTTCCTACCAATCCATTTAAATCCGCCAGTGTTGGATATTCCCTATCACCAGTAGGGAGAAGAAACAATGATTTTTACTGAAATTTTAAATTTTCCTGGCTTTGAGCATTTTTAACCTTTTCGCGATTTTGCACGATTTCTGCGACTCTTTTTACGTGGATGTTTTGCTCTTTTTTTCTTTTTTGAGATTTTCAACTTCTTTTATTTTGAAAGTTTCTTTGAAATTTTGACGAATGCGAGGAAAAAAGGTTGAAGTTTCCTAGCCGTTTAGAAATTCGAGCTTCTGACCATTTTCTTTTTTAGTACAATTGTCTCCGGGAAGAGGGCGGTTTTTGATAATATTCTCTACTTCGCAACACCAAAAAAATATATTTTTACACAACTCTTTAAAAGAGGCACAGACATTCAAAATAAGCCACCAAATGATGCGAGGGACAGAAGCCTCTAAATTATCAGTCTCTTACCCAACCATTTTACATTTTCTTTTAACTCTTTTGCCATTTTTCAACTGTTTAACCGACGGTTTTGTCGAAAAAAGCTAACTTAAAACTTTTCACCAACAAAGAAACCGCTTCCCAATCATCAGACAATTGTCGTTTTTGGAGAAATTCGACTCAAGTTCATGAGTTTTACAATCACATTCTTTTTCAATTCCTTTTTAAAGACAGATTAGGAACGTTCCTTGTATCTAAAGAAATGTTTAGAATATGTTGCCAATAAAGATTCGATGCAATTGAAAACCTTGTCTGGCGGGGTCCCCAAAAAAAGGGGATGACCAAAGTAAGGTATCAAATTGTACCAATAGTTTTGGAAACCAAGAATATGGTTTAACAGTGTAGGGTAATTGATATAAGAAGAATGAAAGTAACAAGACATAAATTGTTACTGATGTAGTGAGTGTTCTATGGAAAGCACTTAACCCAACCACTTCAATTAGTTATTTGCATTTTCATCTAAAAGGAATGGAGAATATTTCCTTCCTTATTGTCGTGGAACTAAAGTAGAGATGATTTCTTGACACAAATATGAGCTCGTATAGCAATATTTCATAAGTCTATTACAAGGTCATCAGTACTTCGTGCCTCATGCCAAATCAAAAACTACTCGAATTACTCAAAACACAATAATAGTACACTAACATTGAAGAAATATCAGAAAAGGAAGCATCTTTAAGTTTAATAGTCGCAGGTCTTGGTGAAATTGATCGAGTTGTGTAGAGATTATGAATTTGGACTCAGTGGTGGCTTTATCTCACTCAAAATATTCTGAAAAATAGTTCTAGATTTGACCACACACCACATAGTCTGATAGTGACAGAATTGGTTAGACGAAGAAAACTTAGTCTTGGGTAAACGCTTTTACTCTTCCTATTATTTTACTTAAAATCGCTTTGGAATCTTGTTTTGTTATAAATTACTTCTAGAAACTGGGATGAACCACCCTGTACATTAGGGACAATTATCAAGTATCGACATAATTAATCAATTCAGTGTTGATGCAAGATGTTTTTCAAGGAGCAGAATAAATGGCAACTTCTTGCTCTGACAGATGGACATGAAAAATTGCTTATAGGCAAAAATCCTGTTCAAAACACACTGCTCGTTTTGGTTGGCGAGGCTTGGTTTAGTGCGGACTGCGTCCGTTTGCCCTGCGAATGAGTGGGATTCGATCCCGGCTGAGTGCCACCTTCAAACACTTCAAACTTTTGACTCTTTGGAGTCAAAACCTAGCATTGACCCGTCTTACAATGCAAACATTTACCAATACATACCTTTAAGTGTCAAGGAGCGGGAATATTCCTTCATGGAGCAACCACTATCAGTACCAAACAAACAACAACAAAACTGCTGCTTTCCAAACTAACCCTTGACTGGACAATCGATTGGACAATAAATTTGTGGGAACATGGTTTTTTTTTGTTAATTTTCGACTTTTCAAGCCAACTGATTGCTCAATCACTTTCCTTTCCAATCACGATCATATTGATTG
Organism: Tigriopus japonicus; assembly: GCA_010645155.1. Lineage (NCBI taxonomy): Eukaryota > Metazoa > Arthropoda > Copepoda > Harpacticoida > Harpacticidae > Tigriopus > Tigriopus japonicus. Next base: position 9,981,758 of record CM021323.1, read on the forward strand.
GATACGAATTTCAGTATTATAAACTCGTCAAGATATAGCCGTACATTCCGTCATTTGTGTAACGTTTGCTGGATTTGATGGATTGAAGTTGTTTGTTCACAAATCGACAGGATAAACTGCACCCAAATGAAGCCAAGAGAAAAAAAACATCCATTGGAAACCAGGCCATCGAGGATTGCCTGCTAGTTTAGAGTGACTTGAGTCGTCCTTCGTGTCTGATTGCGGTTAAGGTCCCTTGTGTGTTGCGGGAAACCTCAACTTCTTGGGTGGAGAGAAGCAAGGGCGACTTGAAATAGCCAGGGAGCAATGGCTCCACGGACGGAAAGAGACACATAAAAAGAACTAATGTTCTTTCTCAAAGGCAGTTCTGTTGATACGCAAAGCATTCACGAAACGGACCTGTTCCACCTTGTTGATATTGCTGGGTGGATAACTATCTCACCCTCTCCGTTGTCCCATCCGTTGTTGAGCATGGCCTTCACGCCAATGGGGGCCAATGAAAGCGTGGCGCGGATAAGGCCATTGCCAGAAACGAGGATCAACGTCATAAGTAAGGGCTGTTTTAGCCCTCTAGTTCTAGCCCTTTAAAGAATCAGGACAACGTGCAAAAAGGATCCTGACTTACTATGTTGTATAATTGTGTGAGTGTTCAGAACGCAACTTTCAGGCAATAAATGGACGGTGCGCGAGGCGAGAAAGGACGCAAAGACGACTGAAAATAACCAACCCACCACGAGGGTCCCTTCTCAAATGGCCTTAACAGGATACTTCTCTCGCTTGCCTCTGTTCCATGTCAGAGAGTGAGTGAGACCTGATACACGCAATTTTGTACCGGTACATGAGCCGAAATGAAACTCGGGCAATGGAGGAGGAGGCGTCAAGCCGGACACCAAGTGAACTTGTCCGACAGGCACGCACTTGGGCACATTGTAAAAATGGTCCAACGACGTCCTTGGGTGGCACATTTGGCCCTCGTCACTGGGTGAGAACTTGTTTGGCTGATGGCCATTTGGTTAGGTGCTTGGTCGGTTGGTCGGTCGTTTGTTCGGGTGGTGAGTCAGTCGATTGGATAGATGGATGGATAGATGGGCAAGACGGATTGTTGTCTAAGCCTTGGGAGGTGGTCCAGCCAGGCTGGAGGAGCGAAACAAGTGTCGTTTTGGAACACCAGCACAGCCTTTGATTTGCCATGGACACTTGGGAAGGAAGGAAGGAAGAAGAAGAAGAAGAGGCGGAGGTGGAGAAGAACATGGGAAAGAGGAAGAGGAAGAGCAAGAGGAGGTGACGGAGGAGGGGGAGGAATAACAACAAGACATGGCCTTCAACAGCCTTTGTCGATCACTCGCTTTCGTTCGCACACCTACCTTATCCCAGTGAAAAGCTGTTAGCAGCACTCAATGTACGTAGAATGCCAGCCTGAAAATGGATAGAAGGTAAAGAGAAGGGAAAGTGAGGAAACAGAGCGCGAGAATGATAATAATATGAAGAGAGGAGGAAGAGGAGGAGGAAGAGAACCCACCACCATCACCAGCAACCTACCTCACTTGCAATCCCGATTTGAGCAGCCACTTTCTCTTGAGCGGCCCAAAAGTGTCTTGCTTGTGGGTTGATTCTCCGTGTTCCCTGTGCCAGGTCTCTTTTTCTTTCTCTCCTTCTCTCGTGCATCAGTGAACTTCTTAAGTGAGTGAGTGAGTGAGTGAGTGAGTGGGGGAGCTCGCAAGAATGGTGGGACCCAAATTGGTCCATGCGACGGACTCCAGAAAAGACGGAGAACAAGTGCTTTGGTCCCACTTCTTTTTGGTCTCTCCAATCTTAATTTGGGACATTTCACACTCATGTACCTCAAAAGACGCGTTGCTACAATTGTAAAGTCAACTAGCATCCTCCTACTTCGACGGTGACTAACGTTTGTTCATTGTTTCAATTGAAGCCATCTGTCCCAATACCAAAACCATCATCGTTCCATTCCGCCTAACTTGCAATCAGATGGGTGGCAAGTAAAGAAGACGAATTTTGTCACGTCCGGCTTATTTCTCAATCGGATCATGGAAATCGGTGGTGTGCTCCTCCTGCATTCTCTCTCGCTCCTCGACAGCCTCAACTGATCGACCCAAAAGCAACCCAAAGGCCGACTGATCGACCGACCAACCAACTATCCCATACCCACTCACCCAGACCTAGTGAGAGTGCTCGGAGAGAACCTGGCGAGGCACCTTCAACATCCCCAACTGCATCCTTAAAGTCCCAGGCTCACTCGAGGCGGGACTAGTTAGTCCCTTTCCCATTATAGAACGAGCGAAGGCCAAAGAAGAATAAGAACAAATCGAGGACGGCTCCTAGTATCTTCAGTACTCTTCCTACTCGTCGTCAAACTCTTGTTCTTGCTGCTGCGCGTTGTCTTGCGTTGGTTGAGGCCAGCGGGCATTCAACCGTCCATCCACCCACCCATCTATCCATCCATCTGTGTCTGTTTCCATCCTCGTCTCGCCTCTGTTGGTCGTGGGATTGTATCCTCTCCTCTCGTTCCCCACTTTCACTGCCTCCTTCTCCTTCCTCTTCTTGTTTTGGTTCGTCCTTTCTTTGGCCTCCTCTCTTCCTCCCTATCTCCTCTCTCCGACGCCCTCTTCAGTCAGTCGTTGTCCTTGTTCAGTCTCCGTCTTGGTTTCCCTTCCATCCAGTGAACTATCAGCCGCCCATTGGAGCCAACCAACAACCCAAGGACTAAGAGGTATGGTCGGCAGCATGCGAGCATGTACGACGACTCAAAGTCGTCGAATGCAATCCTAGTTCAAGAACTTCTTCTACCCCGGCTATTCCCCCTGAACCCCCAGTAGATTCCATGAAGATGCAGTGTCCGGTCCGTTGAGGGACAACACCGAAGGACGTCCGTTCCACGCCCTCACCCTCCGTGTAAAGTGTTGGTTAGCACGAGAAGAAGGAGAAAAAAAAGAACATTACAAATTCGCCACCACGAGCACGGGAGATTTTCCGACCAGAACCCAAAAGAAAGCAGCCCAAGCCAGTCCTACTTGAATTGTTCGGCACAAGATTTGCACAGGGCCCCTTGAAATGACGCCTCCATTCAGATTGGTTTCTCCTCAATGTTGTTGATCCCTTGGGCGACAACCCATCCGGCCTCACCTTCAGAAGTATTTCCAAAGTGGATAAGTGATGGTCGAGCAAGGCCTAATTCAATCAACCAATAAGTGAGCACTTCGCCTGGCATAAGGTAGAGTTTCATTTATTTTCTCAACTTGTTTGCTAACCTCGTCCCCCTATTAAACGGAAAGATCGGCCGACAAGCTTGAGCAAAACTCCTTTCCATGTGTTTTTTTACTGGAATGGATAAATGAGGAGGCAGGAATGAGTTGATGCCATGACAAGCACCATCAGCAGGAAGGGCTCAGAGCAATTAAGAACATTAATAGGAGAGAACACCACACTTCCATCCATTCAACTTCAAGGTAGCCATGCACGCATCCTTCCATCGTGCGAACCAACCAAGCAACCAAGCAACCAAGCATTTAGCAAACAGGGACCAAAGGCCAACAAAGTACGTACAATCGCTCTCGAAAGTGAGCTTGATGATGGCTCAGATATTTAATGATGGCCGAGAACGGAACTGATGATGTGGTGGGTCCATTGGGATGATTAAACGGATTAGCAGCGAAGACCAGGCTCCATATTTCTCGGCTTCGATCTTAACAAGATACAACCACGATGACTGTGTGAATCACCCTTCAATTGCAGTCAACGAAAAGCGGTTCCACGCTCTTTGCTTTGAGTAATTCATGAGTCATCGAAATTCAATCCAAGCCACAAATGCTTGCTGGCCTTTTCCATGCTATTCAATTTAACGATGAAAGGTGGTTAGTATGACCATTAACTCATTGCTGGAGCACGATTTTTAGCCACATGCAGAGAAACTAAGTTTTCTTTAATGAAACCACCACAAGACTAGCTCGATTCCCAACCCCAGGTTTAAATGATCGTAACGTAATAGGGCGCCCGACCATTGGCATGATTAAGTAACTCAAAGGATCGCCCATTAATGTTTCAATTCATTCACTTTGTGAGCGAGGTAGGTCATTCTGTGGCGCATGAACTTCCCCTTTTCAATGTGAGGCGAGACCGAGTGCAGTTCGTTATTAGGTCCCAGGCAATCGATATGGAATCATTCGAGGCTAAAGTAGCTGGCTCGCATTAGCCGACAAAAATTCCCTTAGTCGCCGAAGAGTGCTTTTGAAAGGCCTGTCATTTGATTGACCATTTTGGTCGACCATTCCGACGAGGGGCACACATGACTTGAATGGCTGTGCCGGTTTTTGATGAGGGGTTATTGAGAAGTAACCAAAAGAAAGAAAGGAAGACCTTGCTTGACTTGTGCCTCAAGCGAGCTCCTCGAAGGCTAAAAAGAAATCGTTCGCGAGTAGGAAATGCCGTTTGCTCGCACAAGTCAAATCTCAAAATGAGTCAACCTCATTGTCGTGACGAATGATGACTAATTGAAACGACGAGGTCGATTTTGCCGGATTTTCCATGTTTTGATGGGTTTGTATTTCTTGTCGGTGGAAGACGAATCGCTCTCATTAGCTTGGATAAAAGTGCCCTTCGTGTTAGTTTAGAATGCACTGGGAAATGTTTTATTTTGGTGCAATTGTAGTGTTAGTGTTAGTATATCGATTGGATAAAAATATCGACGGAAACAAAGTTAGTTGTTTACTTGCCATTCTAATCTTTCATGATGAGTGTACACGATCCACTGTCAGAGATTGTAAATGTGAAATCGCGTTAGACCAACTATTCACTCAACCAACCAACCAACCAACCAACCAAGCAATTGAGATGTTGAGGAGAGAGAAATATATAGAGAGAGCTTTACACAGCAGGGAGGGTTTGGGAATGTTTTGTCGGAACAAACGAAAGTGCTTCTTCCTTTCCAGAAAATCCTTTCTTTTTACTGCAGTTCCCATCACGTTTTTAAACAACCTTGCGCATCGCTCTTCAGCATGAAAATTGGAAGCTTGCTTGAATATTTTTGAACTGCCATTTTGGACACTTTAGTTTAAAGCGTTTTTGGCCAAGGAAAGGGCATTCATTGCCCTATATGATTCATTGGTTACGATGGTCCATGAATCACATATTGTCAATCAAGCCAATGGTGAAGGTCACTAATCACTCATTTGTTTGATGAACAGGGCCGCCAAAATTTGGAAAAAAATATCAGATCTTTTTGTAGTCATTTTGAGAAATAATGTAACAAAATCGTATCGTTTTGGTAATTTCATCAGCACTTTTCTCATGGATTGCAGCAGAAACTTACTGTTTCCTATGCTTCCATCATCTGTAAGTCTTACTTCATAGCTATAAATAGCTAATAAAATAAATTCATACTGTCACTACTGTAATAAATCCGCTCTGCTTCTTATCTTATATTGAATTTGCCATCTATTTTCCAGACCATTCTGAAGAGAACAAGTCACTTCCCCAGATTTTTTTTTTAATTTTCCCAATCTGTAACGTTGGCCAACAATCACAGATTTTTGTAATCACATGGTAAATAATATTTTACAAAAAAACAGGTTGCCCTGAATATTCATATTGCAGCAATATTGTATAATATCGGCTAGTTTCCTAACTTTGATTTTGACCTTTTTCCAGAATTTTTTAACACAACAGCCAATTTTCACAATTTTGTTTTTGAAATTTTGCGCATTTTTTCATTTTGGACAATAACTGATTTTTTTGTAATTACATTGTAAAATGTAATTTACAACTATCTAGTGGCCCTGTTGATGTCATGTTAACACATGGTCAAACGAACGCAGTCAAGCCGTTTTAGCGTAGGGCTTGAGCATTCGCCAGCTATCCACCGCAATGTCCCTGGTTCGAATCCCCTTGCCGAGTCTTACTAACCTGAGGTATTGAGTTATATGCAGCAATCACGGGCCTTAACGGCTCAAACGGGCGAACCTGGGTCATTCCCGAGGGTGAGGTGCGAACTAATGCTTGGTCAGTGGAGCGGTAATATCCCCACTGAGCGGATAGCCTCTATCAGATCGCAGCTGCGAAGCTGAGTTCTGACTTCAGAAAAAAACAATGAACAAACATTGTCAAACGAGTCACTTAGGTTGGGAAAGAACATTACATTTTTTGTTATATTTCACCTTTCCTTTCGGAATAGACCTAATAACAGAAAAGGTCCATGGAACAGAGCACTGGAGAAGAAGTCAAAAGAAAAAGCAATTACTTAAACACTCCATTTTGTATGAAATGGGTTGCGATATAAGTGGTTTTAGTGGTCGGAATAGCAACAAAAGCTTAGTTACAAAAGATATAATGCAAAAAAATATATGTAATTTCAATTTAATTGTCAAGAAGGAGGATTTCTTTTCTGGCAAGGGTTGTGTCAATTGCGATATTAGAATTTGATCACTAAACCTGTTTGAATGCGTTGCTCAGTGACCAAAAGTCGTAATGAAGATTATTATTATTATTAATTAAGTCGTATCAAAATGAACTACAGTTACTTCACGATGAATGTGATTGAAAACCCAACCATTGAACAATGGTACAACGAGCACATTGGCCGTAATAAAGGGGTTTGTGGTCACTAGGTTTGTATTTAACACTAACTTCACACATTATCCTTCTTGGGCCATTGTTATAAAAAACAGCAATACCTCCTGCATTATGTCATACACAATTGTATAATTGCTGAGGAACAAATCAAAGAAGTCTGTGTAAGATTTTCTTGGAACAAAAAATTGTTTGTTCAAAAAATAAAGAATTTAAAAACATACTTCAAGAAAGTTTCAAGTTAATCAAATCATCAAAAACACTTTCGAATGCATCGCTCTTCTGAAAAAACACCTGGTCAATCACATGTACAAAGCGAGGGCATGTTTGTTTTTCATATTGTACCATTATGCGTGCTTATTAGTTTTCGATACTCATCCGAAAATCAAGACGTTGACAAGCTGATTTCTTGGACATGAGATCTTCCAATAAGGAACGGCAATACGAATTGTATGTTCAGCATCAAAATAAAAACTAGTTTTCCTTGCATCTCCGGGAATGGCTCTAATGATCAAAAGACATTTTTACACCAAGAGCAAGAAACCCAATCGTATTCAACTGAAAATAGCTCAGGTCTGCGTTTAATAGGCGCTTTTTTGCTCACAAGACAACGAAATTATGGAACAAATGAGATCGTTTCTTGTACATCCTTTGATATTGGACGGGATCAGTGGCTCAAAATTGGATCGAAACGTCTTGTTAAACTCCCTTAAAGGGGCCAGATTGTCGGAAACCTTTCGTGACCTCAAATTTGGGCTTTGCAGCTGCTGTAAAAAGGAATTTCTTATCTTGACATTTTAATCCTCTTGGCAGATCCACTCATCGATCAATGTCAGACGCCAGCCAGCCTTTGGCAACTTCAGCATCGTATTGTCAAAGAATCGAGAATCAACTACAATGCTGCCTCCTATACCAAGAACCAAGGCAATCAAGTTTGATGAGAATCACTGGCTGAATGACTTTCTGTTCTATTTTAAGACAGTCGTAAAATGTCATGGGACTCGAGGGTACCTTCCCAAGTTTCCACCACCACTTCCACCGTACTTAGGCATCTCTTGACTCTCTCTGGGGTGGAACTCGGGCTCTATGGAGAACTAACTCCAAATGAAACAATGTGAGGGGCAAGGGGCGTAATTTTCTTTGACGTCATCTAAAGGTAGTAGTGAGTGCTCTCTTCTAGAGAGTTGAAGTGTGAATCAAGTGCCACCATGACTTGTGACGTCGGAAAGAAATGACAAGAACTAGTGACGTCGGAAAGAAACCCAAATCCCTAGTCTTTCTCAAGCTGTAAGATTAGGGCCAAAAAGGGCGCTCAATAGGTTGCCATGTAGGAGGTGCAGGGGTAGCCTTACTGCTATTGGCTCTCTGCACTCACCTTGCATGTGAGTGGAGTGTCCTGTGAGCAGTGTAGTACGTTTGAGATTCAGCGTGATCTGTTGGCTGAGTATCTTCCCAGGATGCGCCTACATTGGCAAGTAAACATTAGATAAGAGCCGGGACAAGCCGAATATCCGCTCATTAAGCGAACAAGACTTCCAATTCAAGACGTGTACGTAAACTGATATCCTAAGAATCGAATGATTCACATTACGTATTTAACGACATGTTTCAAATTTCAACGATCATGCCCTTTTTTGCTTTTCAGACGGAAATTCGCATCTGCTTGAAGTGACTCCCAGTCCCGAGACATCCAACCATCTACGCAGAACGCTCCGACAGGTCATTGCTCAACAAGACAAAACGGAGAAGAACAATTGTGAAAAGTAATAATCAACAAACGACATAATCAAACACGATGCAAAAGAACCTGTGATATATCGTTACTGAATTGAAGTGTGTCACGGCAATTCATTGACGAGGCCGTTCTAGTGCCCTCTCGAACAACAAGAAACGGTCACTCACTCACTTACTGATGCTCGGATTACATCCATCGTAGTTTTGAATGAAAAACATTTTGTGATTTGTGACTAGTCAGTTGTGTACCCCCCATTCCTTAGCCACTACCATGCCCAAACCCGTGCTGAGTATGGAAGTGCCACACCGACCCCTGTCCGAACTCAGAGCCGAATACTGGATGATCCAGAAACTGGGGTGTGGCGGCTTTGGGAAAGTGTATCTCATTCGGAACCGACAAACCCGCGAATACTGCGCTGCCAAACATCAAAAATGGCTCACTCCGGATACGCAGAAGAACGCTCGCCGTGAAGTGGCTCTCTTGCGGCGGGTGGAACATCAAAATCACGTGGTTCGTCTCATGGACTACTTTGAAGGCGAAGAGCAAAGTGTGATCTTGACAGAGTACCTCCAGGGCGGTGAGCTCTTTCAAAGGATCTCCTCCAAGGATTACCAATTGACCGAGGCCAAATGCAGAGGATTCTTCCGACAAATCCTCAAGGGGGTGGAGTTCATTCACACCAAACGTATCATCCACCTGGACCTGAAACCCCAGAACATTGTCCTCGTGTCTCCCCAGAATGTGACTGTGATTGAGGAGGATCAGCTTAATGAAAGCCGTTCCTCGACCTCGTCTTTCCGGAGCCGCAGTAGCTTCACACACACCGAGGATAGGCTTAAAATCATTGACTTCGGTTTGGCCAAGGAACTCGGTCTATATGCCGACCGCATTCCCATCACCATGTGTGGTACACTCGAATTTATGTGTCCCGAAGTCATGCGATGCTCACACGCCTCACCGGCCTCCGATATGTGGAGTGTAGGAGTGATCCTGTACATGATGCTCTCGGGAGGTCTATCGCCTTTCTGGGCCGGCTCGGAGTATCGCACTCAACGTCGAATCATACGTGGCATCTACAGCCTTGAGCACCCAAACTTCAAGGATATTACCCAAAACGCAATGGATTGTATCGAAAAGCTCTTGGACACAGACGGCTCACGGCGACTGTCTGCCTCGCAATGCCTCGAGCACCAATGGCTAACCGGTTCGTACTTGGACACACTCAAGGCCTTGGAGACCACCTGGATGAGGAAGTACTTGGCCAAGCGCCGATGGCAACGTTGGTACAACACGGTTCGCGCTATGAATCGCATGCAACGATTAATCCAAGACGCTGGCAATGCTGAGGCTGAAGCTTTCACCATGAGTCCCTTCAGTGTGACCACTCCCAAAGAAAAGTGGGTTTAAGGTGCCAGTCCGATAATCTTGTCAACAACCATTTCCCTCTTCCCTTGATCTCTTGCAGAAATATTTAAAAATGGACTTACAGAATCAACAAATTAGGCACATCCATAAATACCAGAAGAAAGGACAAGGGTGTGCAGACCAGGAAGAACCAATGGACCACAAGCGACATCATCACACGAATATGTCTCGTTCTCTAGCGTCTGAAATGGCTCTCAACTTGACGATGGTTGCATTCAAAGTAGACATATCCATTGATATCTGAGCTTTTGGTCAACAGATAAGGCCCCACCTCAACCATTTGCGCTCTATGTCTTCCTCCCCAGTGTAATTTCATTTGGAGTCAATTTCCCTTTGATTCTATGTTGTTGGTCTGCATCAACCCGAAGTTTTGATTTGATTAATCCCCAACAACCTCAATCCAAGTCATCGTTCAGTGCCATATTTTCAAAACATGTACTACATCCAACAGTTATCTCTGTACTTGAGCACCTTTTCAACCACCCGCACTTTGTCAATTGATCAACCAATATCAAGAATAAATCCATCAATGGGTTATTTGTATTAAAACATTATTGCTGGGAATTTTTCCTCTAATAAATAACATACTTAAAAATGCCATTCAATTTTTATTCTAATTGGTTCAACGCTGACGACACATTGTTATTCATTTAATTGGTTTCCGCAAGCACCCATATCCCAATTGAGTAAGAATTCCACCAAAGCAAGCCCAAATGAAACCTTTATTTTAGGCACTCTGCTCCAGTCCCGTTTCTTTCTTAACTTGAAAACTGCATTTGACTTTAATAATAAAGCAACTTGTAAGATATGGGCAGTCAAAAGTTGTAACATTCAGAGCGGCCAAACTGAACTAACGAAAATGCCTTACCCAACCATTCACACAAGGTGATTCCGAACATATAGGTAAAAACAGAAAAGAATTAATTTTGCGAGTTGTCCCACGTCTCATGACAATGCCATCCACACCAAACCTGGCTCTTGCAACCTTACCTACGAAATTGCTGAAAAGTTCGAGTGATCCTAGTGCCACCATCAATAATATTTGACTTATTTGTGATTTATACACTTCCTTCCTTAGATCATTTTTAATGTTCTATCCAAATATTACACTCACATCACATCGAAACAAAGCGATCGATTTATCAGATGTTCTTATCCTTGAGCTACATTTATTGATTCATATTCATTTCACTACCATCCACTCAGATGATATCATCAATAAGAGACTTCTCGTTATCAATGCAATGTTGTTCACATTCTTTTCATCATTTAGAAATAAAATACTGTAAATGATTGAGCATAGAGGACTGTGAACTGGAGACCGCTCCTCGTTTCGCCGTTTACGTTAGTAGGGAAGTCTTTCCCAAGCATGGTGGATTGCTTAACTTTCATTGATGAAATGTCTAGATTTTAAATACGTTTTTCAACGTCAAAGTGTCAAAATGAACAACTTTCAACAAACCAATTACTTTATGTTAGGCTAAATAAAATAATTAAATCCCTAAAACAAATTGCTAAAAATTCCAAAACTGAAGTGCTAGTTATCAAAAGAGGTATAGATAGGCATAGGCATAAAATATTATCCATATATCTCAAGCAGATGTTCAGCCGTATTAGTTCAATGACTCCAAAATAATGGTCAATATTCATGTAAACACATAGATTGTAAAATCCTTGTTATTTCTAGATCTTTCAATAGTTTCCCAAATCATTAGATGTAAACTAAGTTTGTTGGCTTGATGTAGGATTTTTTGATGTCTTTATCTGTCCATATTAGGCGTTTAGCAAGGTTCGTTGACTCCAATTTGTAAGCAGACGCATGAAATATATTTTTCTCTAATTCCAAATTCCACCTCCAAAAATGTGTCTTTCTTCAGGTACTTCAAACCTTGAATATTTTCTCAAGAGAGCACTTTTATGAGGAAAGTATGAGCACTTCAAATCAAAAATATGAAGTTAAGCACAACTTCATATTTGGTTTACACAAACACTGATGCAATACAAAAAGGTATCCAGCACAGTATTCCACTTGTTGCTGAACTTAGATTTAATCAAACACTTAAATAACAATACTTTCACAAGGTGAGAGAGTGGCCTTTAATCACAAATAAAACATTCTTTATCTCCTTTGGTTAAATCACTTGCATGGACTTGCTTAGATGCCATGCAATAAGTTGCAAGATGATGTAGCCATTTAAAGCCTTGGTTTATGAGGGTCTGCTTTGTACAAACTCAGCGGACAACTCGACCCAGTGGACAACTCGACCCAGCGGACAACTCGACCCAGCGGACAACTCGACCCAGTGGACAACTCGACCCAGCGGATAACTTAACCTTGTGAACAACTCGACTCTGAAAACAACTAAACCCACTACAAAAGTCGAGCTTGTGGAAATCTGAAAAAGCACAAAACTCAAACTAGTGTTTCAAAATATTCACTTTAATTCAAAAAATCAAATTTGAGGAAGAAACAATCTGCCTTTGGAAGTAGGAAAAATCAGTAAAATGATATTCAATAGCAAAAATGCCTTTTGAAAATATAAAGTTATACATATTTTATAGATTTTCTGAAAAATGGGGATCTGCCATGCAATTTTGATTACTAGAAGTTCAATTGATTGGTTAGTTCTGTTTTGTGCCTTTTTGAAGCTGTCCACTAAGTCGAATTTCTGCTGGGTCAAGTTGTTCATTAGGTTAAGTTGTCCACTGGGTCGAGTTGTCCGCTGGGTCAGTTGTCCACTGGGTAGAGTTGTCCACTGGGTCGAGTTGTCTGCTGGGTCGAGTTGTCTGCTGGGTCGAGTTGTCCGCTGGGTCGAGTTGTCCTGTCACTGATTGAATTATGTTTGTGTGTTGAATCAAAAACGTTAATGTACGTATGCCGCTTTTTTAACCAAAGGCAGAATATTGTTTCTTGGCTGGCGATGGAATCTCTACTGCATACAGAGGTCTATGGTTGGGGGTATTGGCAAACATAAAACTGCTTACAAAATTTAGGAGGTGATCAGCTGTAAGCTGTGAACTGTTTTTCTTGTTTTGATTTCAACAGGCTGATTGCACACAAATGCATTCGAACTTGACCTCGTATCAATCATAGTCGAGAAGAGCTTGATGAAACTAGACCTCTACCAAGAGTACAATCATATCCAACGTCATCTAGTTCATTCTGCTCGCAACTGCTCGCCGTTCCCAAAAGGATGCACAAGTACCCTCTAAGCCGAACAAATTTTCCAAAATATGAGACTAAAATAGCAACTTCTGAGAAACTAAAGGGCCTAGAACCTTAATGAAGGGGTCCAAAATGACCTATTAGTGTGCTTCAAATTTTTGAAGGCTGCATTACCTATAAAATTAAGTTTAAAACTTTAAAAGACAGTGAGAGAATGAAAATCTATCCCCCTGGACATATTGATGCGAGTGGTGCTTGGCTGTCAAGGTCACTGCTGAGAAAGAGTGCAGGGGATTTTCCTCCCCTCTTGATTTCAACCCTAACTGCAATTTAGACTTGCCCACCTACCCCTTGATATGCAAGATTACATGAGTAGGTGATGATGGCCAGCAGGGGAGTCCAGTCAAATGCTTGCCAGCTTCAGATGGCTTGCCCACAGACCATATAATGGCATTGGGCTTGTCCAGCCATGGATATACTTACAGAAGAGGATGCGAAGACAGCTGTTTGTTGTTGTTTTTGAGAGCCCAATGAGGCCCTCTGGAGTGAACGATAGGGAAGTGTTATGGACTCAATATTCAATATTTTATGCTACATCAGTGAACAAATTGTCTAGACATCATTCTAGTTTGTGTTTCTGTCTCTTAGAGATAATTAAATGCAACCCACTCTTGGGTAAATCACGTTCACCACTCATTATCAACCCTATTCAACTTATCCTGAAATACCAATGGTTTCAGATTATAAGTACCAAACAACACCATCAAAGCGAAGAATACAGTGCTCCATGAGAGTGATCTGTTCTTCACTGCATTCTGCAGGAATAATCAGTGTGAGGGAATCATCAACAACTCAACTATTAGTTGACAAAAAAATTGTTTAATCTCGTGCTTCCTCTCGGTTTGGCTGATCAAAATGTTGATATTTGGCATCTAATGGATTTCAAGTATTTCAGACGATAAAATGCTGACTAAAAATGATGTTTTTATGGGGAAGAGTGTGGATACTGTGGCTGTGAGTTTCATTGTTAATAACATGGCCACAGTTTTCTAAAAAGACGCCCAATCTTCATGAAACTTGATCGAAGTATAACTGAACTTGTTGTCTGAAGTTGGTATTATTATATTTAAGTTAGATATGCATTTATTCGAGATCCATTCTCCATTTTGTGCGAGATATTGGTCTGAAGGAGCTCAGTTTTGACTAATTCCCGAGAACAGAAAGCAGCATTATAAAAATGAATGGTAGGAAAAGGAGCGCTATCTAATGCTGCAACAATGTTTTGAAGCGATGTTTGCTATCAAACACCTATTTCTATCGTTTTTTGGCAATTTCGTTCAAATTCACTGCAGAGCCGCACCGTTTTAAGGGCCTCATTGGGCTACGCCTCAGCTGAAGTTCGCGTCCTGTGGTGAGAGGTTCCTGGTCCAGCTTACCCACTGGCACTTGTTAAGAAGGGAACTGCAAGGATTGCTGGGCCGGGCAAGCTCTCTCTCTTTCCACACTGAACCCAGTGAACAAACAAGGACTTAAAGGACTTGACTCAATATTTCAGGGTTGAAAGGGGAAAGAGAGAAAACTCAACATGCTGCTCTCTATCAATATTCTATCTGACACATTTTTATGGTAGAAGCCCTGATTTCGAACGTTTTCTCTGAAAAAAACATTGATCAGAATGAGGGGTGAGATATTCATTTTTCTCTCGGTCTTTTAGATTTTAGACCTAATTTTACAGGTAATTCAGCTTTGAATTATTTGAAACACACTAATGGGTCATTTTGGACCCCTTCATTAAGGTTCTAGGCCCTTTAGTTTCTCAGAAGCTGCTATGTTAGTCTCATATTTTGGAAAATTTGCTCAGCTTAGAGGGTACTTGTGCATCCTTTCGGGAACGGCGAGCAGTTGCGAGCAGAATGAATTAGATGGCGTTGGATATGATTGTACTCTTTCTTAAAGAGCTCTAGATGAAACGAGTTTTTCGATGGCAGAGAACATGCACTTAGCTGATGCAAAGTCAAACCATCTATTACGGTAGCTTGCATAAAGGATTTTGAAGGTCCGAGACCAAGGCCTTGCATAGGGCACTATGCAAGGCTATGAGATTATGGAATGAGGGTAAATGACTGGATGATTTATTCACGTAGAGGGAGGATTACAAATACGTATATTGATTTAGACGACTACAGTATATCTAGCTTGAAAGTGTGGAAGCAGATCAAGGAATACAAGATTTCACGGGCATGCGATGATAGTTCTTGTAATATAATTTTAGGAAAAATATGAACCATCATTTCCTTCTTTGCATTAAAAATATTCAGCAAGAGTTTTCAAGAGCTGGAATTTGCGATTTTAGGGAGTCAGTGGCGGAATTGCTCTCTCAACTGCTATGCTCGAACAAGAGGAATGCATAAAGAATCAAGTCACCTGGCACCCTTGCTCCTGGACTGCTGAAATGAGCTCAAAACAAATCTCCACTGACCTAACTGGAGTGACATTTTTGTCTATATAGAACTGTAGATAAGACGTGTGGTCAAGAGCTCCTCAAATACTTCAACGTTTTTCGTCGAAACCGAGTGTCTGTGGACTTCTTTCCTGAAAAGCTAGCCTGCACTTTATAATGGACTAATTTCTACCGTTATATTTCCCATATTTTTCGAGGCCTGGGCTATGAGCGAATTGTTGACTAAAAAGGATGCAACCAGTGCCGATGGAGAAAGTGACTCCGTTCAAATGGAGGAGAAAACTTACGCCAGTACACTGGCTAAGGTTGCGCACAAAGAGTTCCCGTTCTTGGTGATGGATTTTGAGTGCCTAGAGCATCCAGATGATGCACTTACACCGGATCCTTTGGCAATATTCTTGCTTGATAGGATTGGACTGAAAAAGGCAGAGCTGACCGAATTACTTGGACTTGCGGCAGGAATGAGAACCCTAAGGGTAAAAACGTCGACCTCAGTAATTGTGAGTGAGAGATTTGGCCATAATGTTGAGTTCAATCACACTTACAACGGCAGAAGATGGAAGTGCGTCATCAGGGGAGGCTTAAGCCTTCAAAGTTAAGGTTCCTCAATGTCCCAGACGAGATTACCGATCAACAGCTATGTGAAGCAACTGGATTGTAGCTAAATTGGAGGTTCCTGATTTAATTCGGGTGGAAAACCGTAACATAAGAAGAATTCTTTATAAGTCACAAATAAGGAAGTGTTACAGATGCAAAGAGCAAGGTCACATTCAATCCCAGTGTATTACAGACCGGCAGTCCAACCAACAAGGGGAAGAAAATCAACGGTCAAGGAATTCAAATAGTCAAGAATACAGGGAAAGCCTTGTTCCCTCTGTCCGCCGGGATGGAGAAGGCGAGACCACCATGGTCAATCTAGTATGTCAGATCAACAACCCCCGCCAATTGACGACGATTGTCCAGACGGGATCTCAGGCGGTAATACGAGGCGAGTTTTGGAAACACAGGGCACGAGTATGATTCACAATGTGCTCGAGGTGCCAAGATCAAAGACCTCAATGGGACCAGGTATGAAGAGGAAAGAAAAGAAAGACAAACTTAAAGTGGCTGACCAAGATTATATTGTCACTGGAAGCAAAGTAAATTCCTAGCCAAAAATGGGTTTTCTACAGTCTATCAGAAAAGTTTGCATAACGTCGAGCGTCAGCTCGTTTTTTAAGCCTGGCCTTGGAAGGACAAGGCCGAAAAGGTTGAAATTTGGTCAGAATGACCAACATGGACCAACATACCACGCAAATATCCAAAAACCCAGATGCAATCAAATAATCAAAACTTTTTTTACCAAAGACTGAAAAAGAGGCGGCGCAAAAGTTTGCATAACACTTTTGAGCAAGTCGAGGAAAGTGTGAGATTTTTCGAGAAACACCTGTAATTTTCTATTGTTTTCAAGAGATTGATGATGAAAAAAGTCTGGATGATTCTAAAGGTTATAAAAAAGGCGAAAATCTCCATGTAACCTCTCTGTTTTGAAGCAATTATGGGTGCAGCAAAAGAGTTAGCCTTGGAGACCAAGGCCACGATCATTGACCTCCACAAAAAGGCCAGGGATACAGGAAGATATCCAAGACCTTAAGTATTCCCATCCCGACCATCCAAGGAGTGGTCCGACGTTTCCAGCAGCGAGGACATGTTGGCAATGCTGACCGGCCTGGACGACCTCGTAAGCTTCCGACAAGATCCGTCAGAAAAGTGGTGCGAAAGGTGGAGCAGTACCCTCGTACAACCTTGGGTGAGATCCAGGATGACCTTGCCAATGAGGGTCTCAAGGTTTCAAAGGATACCATATCGAGGACCATCAGGACTGCTGGACTTCAGGCAAGGCGGCCGAGGCGCACCCCTTTTTTGAAGCCAAGACACGCCAAAACGCGGTTGAAGTACGCCAAGGACCATCTGGACAAGGACGAGAGCTTCTGGCAATCCATCTTGTGGTCGGATGAGACGAAAATTGAGCTCTTCAGTCACAACCACGTCCAAACTGTCTATCGCCATCCTGGACAGGCTTACCTCCCGAAGAACACCCTTCCCACAGTCAAGCACGGGGGTGGTTCCATCATGCTCTGGGGAGCATTCAGTGCCCGTGGTCCAGGGAACATCGTGAGGATCAAGGGGATCATGAAGAAGGAGGACTACTGCAAGATCCTTCAAGAAAACCTGCAGCAGTCGGCGGAGAAGTTGGAGTTGGGTCCGGATTTCTTGTTCCAGCACGACAATGATCCAAAGCACACGAGTCGAATGGTCAAGCAATGGCTCACAGACAATGGCATTCAGGTGCTGGACTGGCCAGCGATGAATCCAGACCTGAATCCTATTGAGAATCTGTGGCAAGAGCTCAAGAGGAGAATCAGGATGAGGAAGCCCAAGAATCTGACCGAGTTGGAGTCCGTGGCCATTGAAGAGTGGCATAGTATCCCCCCTGAGACTTGTAACAATCTGGTTAAGAGTTACAAAAAGCGACTATTAGCTATTTTGAAGGCTAAGGGGTTTTCAATAAATTATTGATTCAATGTTATGCAAACTTTTGCGCCGCCCCTTTTTCAGTCTTTGGTAAAAAAAGTTTTGATTATTTGATTGCATCTGGGTTTTTGGATATTTGCGTGGTATGTTGGTCCATGTTGGTCATTCTGACCAAATTTCAACCTTTTCGGCCTTGTCCTTCCAAGGCCAGGCTTAAAAAACGAGCTGACGCTCGACGTTATGCAAACTTTTCTGATAGACTGTACGTTCAATCCATCTTAACGCTCAAAGCTTGTCAAACAAGGTCACTGACCTTGAACGACTTCTCTTTAGTGAATCTCCAGATTTTGTTGTTATTTCTGAAACTTTGTTGAACGATCACATTTTTTCCTCTGAATTTGAGTATCCACAATTAGTCCACAAAAGTAGTCCACAAGAATGTGCAATCTCAGTAGAGGATGTGACCCTGGTTGGAGTATATTTATCGCCCAATGCTTTGGAAGCTGACAGAACCCTTTTGAATCATTTCATCTCAAACATTTCCACGCGCACAGTCATTTGTGGAGATATTAATCATCCCTACATATCCTGGAAACATGAATTTGGAACGTCACCCACCGAAAATGAATTCTTAGAATCGGTTCTGAACGCATTCTTGGTGCAAATGATTGACTTCCCAACGCATGAGAAGGGAACCTATGCTTGCCTATTGAATTCTGCGTGTATGTTGGAAACACAAATGTTAAAACTGAACAATTTGTCCATGTTCTATCCCGTGGCGATTTTGGCGCCTTCCGTACTTTTCTCTTGAGTGTTGACTGGGTGTCTAAAATGTCCGTCCTGTCAGTGGAGGAGGCTTGGATCAAGCTTAAAACGCTTAAAACTGCCTTGAACCAAGGAGTCGTGCAATTCTTCCCCTGGAGACGCAGATGAGAAAAAAGGAAACCACCGCGGTTTAAGAAAAAGATTCAAAAGCTAACTCATAAGAAAGCGGCTTTGTGGAAGAAGTTTAAAAAGTCTGGAACTGAGGAGGACAAGATCAACTTCAAGAAGCAAAAGTGCCCAAAAAAAGCCCAAAGAGAAGTTCGTAAAGCTAAACTTGCTAATGAAAACAAGCCCTTACACGAGCAAAATTTTCGTGGTGTCTATGGCTACGTGAATAACCTTCGAAAGGCGTCCAGAAATATTGGTCCACTATTCGACAACATAGATTTTCTACAAGCAGAGGACAAACAAATGGCTGAAATTCTAAATAAACATTTTTCTTCAGCATTCGAGGATCCTTTGCAGGGTGATCCCAAAATTAGGATGAGCGCTCAACAACTTTTTCAAGAAATGACCTCAATTAATTTCACCCCCAGAATTGTTGGGGAAAGGATCAAAAGGTTGAAGACGGCGTCTGCTTGTGGCCCAGACGAAATCTCCTCGTATATCTTGAAAAACTTGGTGATGATGTTTCCATTCCACTTGTGGCCTTGTTCAACATGTCTATTTCAATCTGGAATTGTTCCATTGGATAGGAAGAAAGCAAATGTGACCCCTATTCACAAAAATTGGTCCCCACGACTGAAAGGAGACATTGAAAAGATTGAGGTGGTTCTCGCGACAATGGCCAGATATGAGACCACTCAGCTATGACAAGAGGCTGGAACTTCTGGGACTGGAACCCCTCGCCCAGAGGCGAGCCATAACGGACTCGATAGTTATGAAGCGAATATTGGATGACCAACCTGCATTTATAAGTTTGCAAAAGAGGCTGGGGGAGCCTGAAAGACAATATGAAACTAGAGGCGCCTCTAAAGGACTACTGAAGCATCTGTCAGCCAAGAAACGCGTTGGGCAACATGTATTTACAAACAGAGCTGTGCGAATTTGGAACCAGATACCCTTAAACATCAGAAAAACAAGATCAATTGAAACATTCAAGCGAGAGTTAAAAGCTTACGTGCATCTTACTCCAATTGTGATGACCATAATGTCGTAGTAACTCAAGCCTGAGACTCATGTTGCATTGCTTATTTTTTGGTTTTATGTTTTGTTTCGAAATGAGTTACTGGACCCACGTATTTCTATGCTCACAATTTACATTAAAAACATGTAAGCCATTACTCTAAACACCTTAGTTGTGCAGCTCCTAGAATTCTTTCTAAATGAGAGTGACGTGTTTGAGAATCAACATGGTTTTTTGCCCGATCGGTCTTCAACGTCAAATCTTCTTGCCTTTCAAGATTATCTAACCCTTTATGCAGAGCAAGGCTGACCTCTGGACGTTGTCTACATGGATTTCTCGAAGGCATTCGACAAGAGAAACCACGAAATACTTTTAAACAAGATTGCTTCAATGGGGGGTTTACGGGGAATTGCTGGATTGGATTTCGGATTGGTCAACAGACCGAACCCATGCGAGTGGTTCTGAATGGGAGGCAATCTAAATGGAGTCTAGTTCGGCCTGGAGTGCCCCAAGGAAGCGTCTTGGGACCACGTCTGTTTGTTCTCTACGTTGGAGATAAACGTATGACAGTGAGGAATGAGTCCAAAATAATGAAGCTCGCCGATGATATCAAAGTTATCCGCCAAATACGATCAACTAAGGACGAAGTTGATCTCCAACTCGACTTGGACTTCCTCGGCGTTTAGACCCAAGAAAACAAGATGGTATTAAACCCAAACAAGTGCACGATTTTGCGGTTTGGGTCGGGAAGAATTCTTGGACAACCCCACTACACGATAAGTGGACAAAATGTTGCAATGGTCCACAGTCAGTGCGATTTAGGTGTTATTTTTGACAAGAGAAATACGTTTACTTCCCACTGTTCGGCTATCGTGGCAAAAGCAAACAAGATGTTGGGGATGTTTCAAAGACATTTCATAACTCGCGAGCCCCATGTCTGGTTGCCTTTGAATCAAACATACATCAGACCGATGCTGGAGTATAACACTCCCGTGTGGAATCCAGTATCAAAGGGCGACATAAGGCGAATCGAATCAATTCAGAGGAGAGCCACAAAACGAATGAGAGGCTTGCATCACCTGGACTACGGGGAAACACCATAAACCCCTGGGATCGACTCGTTCGAAAAGAGAAGATTGACCTTTAATCTTGTTTTAGTGCACAAAATGATGACTGGAGTGGTAGGGATCAAGAGCTTGAGCTCGAATGGCCCCCTTATACAGGGCCTAGAGACAAATGGTGAATATCAAACACTAAGTACAATGAACCAACTCATGAGAGCAGGCCGTGCACATTTGAGATGTCGCCTACACTTTCTTTCGAACCGTGTTGTGAAGTGTTGGAACCTCTTGCCTCAAAATGTTCGTCTGTCCGAGTCATTGAGATCCTACAGAACTGGGCTCTTGTCTATCGACCTCTCCTTACTCCTCAAATGTTTTTAACTGTTTTTAGTGTGAAATCTGACGACTTCGTACAAAGTGTATGTAAAAATGGTCACTTCTCGCTCTTCGTTTTTTGGCGTGATCAGTCTGGCGTTTGTATTCTGCTTTTGCCTCCTCATTAGTTCGGTACAGGAAGATGCAGCACAAGATAACTGTGTACACCGGATAACTGGATACTGTAGAAAACTCGATACAGGAAGATTTAGTACAAGATAACTGGGTCCACCGAGTAAGTAGGTACACTGGATAAGTGGGCAAACCAGATAACACCAAATTATATGAGTCCTGGATTATTGACCATATTCGTCGTGGCACCGTTCAAAAAACCGTGGCAAAAAATCCGGTAAAATGGGAAACATGTCTTTAGACCCCACAATTGCGAAAAGTTTATTCAAGGACTTGGCGTGTTTATCATATCAATCTTCGAGCCAAAATCTGAAGGGTGCATTTTCTCTGAGTTATAAGTGACATGTGAAATTTTGATAAGTTGCGTGACTCAGATAAATATAATGGATTTTTCAAAGGAGTAAATGAAGTTGAAGTTTACATTTGTTTAGGTTAGGTTAGGTTAGGTTGAGTTAGTTTAAAATATTGCTTTAGGATAAATAAACTCACGCAACCTTGGAATAAATCGTGGTACATTTACAAGCAAGATGCATTTTCAATGCTTTCAAAAACGGTTTAAGAAAAGCAATTTAACACAGTTGCCTTCAGTCTATTTCAAACAATCTTTTTCTAACACCCATCATCCTGACAGTCACTTTTCCATTTACGTATACCAGTTTTCCCATCCTGTTTATGCAGTTATCTAAAGCACCCAGTTATCCGGTGTAACCAGATATCTTGTACTGAATCTTCCTGTACCGAGTTTTCCGGTGTACCCAGTTATCTTGCAGTGAATCTTCCTGTACCGAGTTTTCCGGTGTACCCAGTTATCTTGTAGTGAATCTTCCTGTACCGAGTTTTCCGGTGTACCCAGTTATCCAGTGATGAATTATTCCATGTACCGAGTTATCCTGGAACCCTTTAATACATCTACTTGATGATTTGGGTGGTCCTTACAATTATGCACTGAAGAGAGTATAGACGGAATGATGTCACCCTTTTGTGGTAAAACAATTTGCAAAGGGGTAATAGGACTAAAACATCTGAAAAAGTATCATTGCCAGGTACTTTTTGTCACTATCAAGGTCACTCATAGGTAGGGACGGGCAAAAAGTGCAAAAAGATTTTTGGTAACATAAACACATGTATATGCCTTTTTGCACTTTTCACCTTTATTTGCACGATTTTTGTACGTTTTCGGGCTAAATTGTACAAATTGTTGCGAATTTGCCATTTCTTCTTTGAAAATGTTTACTTTTCGAGGATTTTTTTTCCAAATTTGAAAACTAAAAGTGATTTAACACTCATCATCACAAAAAGTTCAGACAATCTATATAACTGAAACAAGACACAAGAATGGGGAAATCTCATTGATATTGTCCTTCTGATACTTTTAGATAACTGAATTCAAGAATAGTATGTCAACATCAACGTTTTTCCTACTTCAATCACATTTAGTATAGTGTTTTAATAAAAGTCAATATAAGTTCCCTATTTATTGAGTACTTTTATATTCAGCTTAGATTGCATCCCAACATGATCCCATGATTCCTTCTTTGCAGTTTGCTTACCTTTCTGAAAAAAAACAATTGCATAGTTAAAACAAATAAGACCGTTTTGAACAACAAAATTTAAACATATTTGAAAATCTCTAAGGCTCCCAGAGTAGGTTACCATAGTATTGATTACTTCTACCTCAATATCTTAATTCTGCTCTTCAAGATTGAAAAATAACAAGCAGATGACAAGAAAATATCTGATGCTTTTTGTTTCAGAAATTTGTGTTTTTCTTCGGTTTTTTAGATTTTATTTGCACTTATTTGGTTTTTATCTGCGCCTTTGATCTTTTTCTGCATTTTATTTTACGATAATTTACGGCGGTTTTTTTTGTGCAACTTCTGGTAACTAAAAGCTAGTTTTGATTTCCACTTTTTGCCCGTCCCTACTCATAAGGCTCCAAAAAAGATCTGACCTTATTTCTTGGCCAAAGATATCTTGACTACAGAATGTTTTATGATAGACCGCTTGGTTGGTAAAACATTAAACGGTCCTTTGGGAATTGATCAAAACCGGTTTATTGTACTGTTTTGCCAACCAAGTGATCGATTGTAAGACATTCAGTAGGCTAGATATACATATGGCTTGACACACACCTGGGCCCGCATTCTCAAATCGTTCTTGGTACTTGACGTCGTACTTCTATGTAGTAACTTTGTTCTTGAAGTCTTACTTCAAGCAACAAGTACGACTTGAGAATACGGGCCTTGTTCCTTGCAACATTGGCGATTGTACAAAAATAAGAACTTTTGAGACTTTGGGTGAGCTCCTTAAAAATATTACCGCGCCGCTAACAAAACAAACCAAACGGCTTGCTCTGCAAGGGAAGCTGTCGCGAAAAAAAAATCGGGCAGGCCATTTTTCAGCATTTTGAAGACGCCTTTCTAGTTTTAATTGTTGATGATGGAAACAATCTTAAATATTGAAAGAATGAAATTTGAAAAATGCCCCAAATGCATTTTTCATCAAAAAGATTCAAACATGTACAGGGTCGGCTGCTCTTGGGTTGCCAAGAGTAACAATGCTTTAAACGGCAAGAAATTTCGCAGAATGAAGTATGGCCCTCAACGACAATGGAGGTTGCAATATTGAACAGGTATCTTCTATGAAGGATTTCGGAGTGGTGATTCAAGATGAAAGGTTGATGCACATATCCAGTTACAATTGGGTAAGGCACTTTAAACTTGTGGCTGGATCTATCGCACTTTCTAGTCCAGAGATAGTGTTCTGATTTTTCCTCTGTTCAAGTCGATTGTTCAACTGCATCTTGAATATGCTTCTCCCCTTTGGGCTCCAAGGAGTTCGCCAGGTTTGCAAAAGGTCGAGCAGGTCCAACGATGTTTCACCTCCAAAGGGTACCTTAGTCAAAAAAGTTCAAGCACCTAAGTTCTCCCCTTTTGTGCAACTAAAAAAAACCAAAAATTCTAAACAAAAGGTAATGCATAGTTTTTTGCATTTTTTCAGATTTAATTACCCTATCTTTTTTTCTATCTGCTATCTTTTTTTCTATCTGATATCTTTTTTTCTATCTGATATCTTTTTTTTCTATCTGCTATCTTTCTATCTATCTGCTATCTTTTTTTCTCACCAAAAGAACTCCGCATTTTGTTTAGCTTGTCAACTGGTTTTTGTTTTGTTGAAAAGTGCATCCCAACTCATACCACAATGTCTGGACTTGAAAGTGTGATTGATCCAACCACATGTTTCCAATGTCTTACTCACTTTCAGCTCGATATGAGTGGGTTGTCCTGACCAACCCACTATTCAAGGGTTGTACAGATCTGCCAACAGTAACTCATTGGTAGATCAAATTTCATATAAACGGTAAATTTATAAACTAAATTAATCATTAACTCTCAATGTAAATACCCACCTAATGTTTCTGCTTGAGCTGTAGAGAATCTCGCAACCTTTTGACTGGGAATTCGCATACCAAAGACCAAAAGTGTTTGTTATAATTGTAATATTTCGTGAAATTTTTGATTTTTGCACAACTGTGTCACTATTGCTTTACTTTAACAATCACAAACGGTTACAAATAATATGGGATGGCAAATGTCCTCGGAACTTAAAAAAAAAAATTAAGAGTTTTTTTTTGTATAGTCCTTGTGAAAAGATTGTTGGTCCTCGGTAACAATTTGAACAATGAAGAAGCCCGATAAAGAAGAGATGAGGACTTCATTGATCGAACTAACCTCGATTCCCTTGGATTTGGAGGGGCTCTCAGAATGCACGTCAAACCTCTACGATCGTTACAACTGATCTCAAAGCCTGGGTTAGGACAGAGCCCATGAATGCTCTTGAAAACATATAGCTGGTATGTTTAGCGTGCACCAAGGTGTGCTAGTAGCATTGACTTCAAGTCAACTTCAAGTAAACTTTCTCACTATTTGACCTTAACATAAAGTTTGATGGAGGAGAAGCATGACTGGAAGCTTGCAAAGAGGGAAGTTCTCAAGCGTCGTTGAAGCATACCCAATCGAACACTTCAACGCCGATCGAAACAACTCCAAGCCAACTTCCTTTCAGTGTTTCTTCGAATTCGCTGTCAAAAATTGCCCACCTCCTGACCTGTTCGTGAGCGCGGGGTTGAAAAGGGTGCGAGGAAGAGACAAAATGAGAAATGTGGGGTAGCTGAAATCAGGATGTGACGGCTTTGAAAGCGGGCGAGCGAACGATCATGGATGTTTGGGAATTTCAAGATCGAAACGGACCGTCACATTCGAGAAATGCCAAATCGATGGAGAAAACCAGGCAAGCACACTCTGGAGTAAACTTGCAAGTCAACTATCGAGCTTTGCCATCATAGCATACGAGCTACAGTATCAGATACCTTTCATACCTTCTCTGAGTACTGTACACCCCTAACTTCTGGAGCCTCTCCCAAAACGAGAGCTCTCTCATTCCTGTGATATTCCTAGTCAAAGATCTTTGAACCTGCTCGACGTTTAGCAGGACAATTGATCGTCCTGCGATTGACCTCAACGATTAATTTAAAAAGAAACGGTTCTTTTTTAATAAAAAAAATAAAAATAAAAAATTCCTATCTTCAGGACAAATTCCAACGAAGCTCTAGAACCACGATCAGAAACGAGTAGTGGATGCCTCCAGCGTGGACTCTGACTCGGAAAAATGCGTTCTCGGTACGTTCAGTAGCAGTGTGGAACGGTTCCCATACAACTCCCCCAACAGTGATCTCCCCCTGTAGGTTTGCACCAGGTGATCTCCGCCAAGGTAAACTCCCCCAGCACTTATCTCCACCAAGGTTAACTCCACCAACAATCAACTCCGCCAACATTGAACTCCGCCACGGTAAACTCCACCAGGGTTAACTCTCCCAACAATCATCTCCGCCAACAATGATTTCCCCCACGGTGAACTCCGCCACGGTAAACTCCACCACGGTAAACTCCGCCACGGAAAACTCCGCTACGGTAAACTCCGCCACGGTAAATTCCGCCACGGTAAACTCCGCCACGGTAAACTCCGCCACGGTAAACTCCGCCACGGTAAACTCCGCCACGGTAAACTCCGCCACGGTAAACTCCGCCATGGTAAACTCCTCCACGGTAAACTCCGCCAAAAGTGATTTCCGCCATGGCAAACTCCACCCCAAGAAACTCCGCCTCAAAGAACACTCACTCAAAGTCCCTGGGTAGGCCGTGAATGGATTTGGTAAACATATAGTTGGTTTTTAATGGTCTCAGTGTGAGCATGAGAAGTGATTTTTCTAACAAAATGAAATTTGACAAGGGTGGAGTTTATTTTGTCGCGACTGATACAATGGCGCAATTTCTTTTGGTGGAAATCATCAGGGGATTGGCAGAGATTACCGTGGCGGAGTTCACAATGGCGGAGCTTACCATAGTGGAATTTACCGTGGTGGAGTTTCCCGTGGAGGAGTTTCCCGTGGCGGAGTTTCCCGTGGCGGAGTTTCCCGTGGCGGAGTTTCCCTTGGCGGAGTTTCCCGTGGCGGAGTTTACCGTGGCGGAGTTTACCGTGGTGGAGTTTACCGTGGCGGAGTTCACCGTGGGGGAAATCATTGTTGGCGGAGATGATTGTTGGGGGAGTTAACCCTGGTGGAGTTTACCGTGGCGGAGTTCAATGTTGGCGGAGTTGATTGTTGGTGGAGTTAACCTTGGTGGAGATAAGTGCTGGGGGAGTTTACCTTGGCGGAGATCACCTGGTGCAAACCAACAGGGGGAGATCACTGTTGGGGGAAAGAAATGGCCACCGTGTGGAACAGTTTGCCTCAAGAAATCAGACAAGTAACGTCGATGAAAAAATGCAAGCATGCGATTCGGCTCTTTGACGTATGACGGCAAAGAGATAAGGACCTTTATTTCTTTATTTTCCTCCACTCATTTTTTCTTCTTCCTCTCATATCCAATACTCCTCAATCACCTCATTGGTGTTGGAGTGGAGAAATCAATAAGGACAATAAATAAAATAAATTTTGATAACATTTTTTTGTCATTGTGCAGTCCAGAAATGGTGCCAAAATGGGACGTTGTTTAGAATTCCATAGTTCAGAAAGAAATTGTTCAAAAGGAGTTGTCAGATTTCAAAAAGACTTCTACGTACTGCAAATCTATTTGTTTTAGCTAGCCTCCCAAACAGATGGCATGTGGTCCAATCAAAGATTAGGGCCTCCATTGATTCCGATCAGTTCGAGAAGGAAAGTAGAGTGATCCAGAAGGTTAAAACTAATCCAAAGGATTATTTCTCTTTGATTGAAAATTGAATATATGGGAACCCATTTTAGAAGGCATGATTTTAAGCAAAAAAATATCAAGACTCTAATTTCATTAAATATGGCACAAGAAATGAATATCATTTTTGTAATCAGGCCAGATATGATTGTTTTTGAAGGGGGTAACTAACACCGACGCCTATTTTCAAAGATGTTGGAATGAAATTTGCATTTTTTTTGACAAACTTAGGCCAAGGCACAGACTACGCTACTGTTGGACTTCAATGAGAGCTTCATTTTTTTCAGTTTTGCTCCCACGTAAAAGTATGTGTTAGATTTGTCTACAAAGTTTCAGCTCAATCGAACGACGGAGTCAAAAGTTATGCGTCCTTTAAATTCAGGCAAGCGGGGACTGAAAAATGTTTCAGCATTCAGAAATGATAGCACAGCTAAAAAGATTGACCAAATTTCATTTTCCGCCTTCGCCTGCCTGAATTTCAAAGACGTTTAACTTTTGACTCCATTAACTCATTGAGCTGAAGAATAGCAGACAAATTTCTTGTTACATTAAGTACGGATTTTGTGAAATGTAACATTCTCCTCAACGGGAACAAAGATGAAAAAAATTGAAGCGATCATCTCAGTCTATTAATACCGTAGTCTATGACTAAGGTATTTAAACTCAAAACGGTTATTTTTTCTTAGATTCATTAAATGATCAACTGCCAAGGACATCCTAGTATCCTAGTGCTGGAAACTTGTTGCAACCTAAACCTTACACTTGTTAAATTGAATTTTGCTCCTAATTCAAGAGTCATGCTTTTTTGAGAAAGTCTTCAAATGTACTAAAATTAAACCTTCCACCTATTTTCAAAGACTTGGATGAAAATCGGCCAGTATTATACGATATGCTTTCATGAAACTGGAGTGAAAGCGAACACGTTCTAGGAGGGGTATTTTCTTTATTTTCATAACAATACACTTAAGAATGAATATCTCACAAACCGCCGACAGAGTTCACCGTGTTGTACGAAAACCTCTTTTCATTGAGTTGGAGTAGCCTTGAAAATTCTTTGGGAAAAGGACTTTTTCTGACTGATATGGTTAGAAAACACCATGTTAAAGATAAGCATTGCTGGTCGGTGGTTATGAATTTGATTTGATGGCTCAATTTTTTCATAATTGGTATTGTCGATGTGGAAGCTGATGATTTTGAAGGGTGTGACTTTGCAAGCTATAGGGTGACACGACCGACCGCAAAGAGAACTCATCTCGTCTCAGCGTGGATCCACCGGATTCCGAGGACACCCAAAGATTCGTCTCAGGTCCTATAAAGGTCGGCTGGAAGACAAAATGGTCAGCATTGTGGCACATGTGTCAAAATCAATCCATTTAACTACATAACTAAGGGTATTTCCTCCCTTACCGCGGTTTGACCGGTAGGCCTTCGATTGGCTGGAAGAGTGGAACATCCCGTTTCTGGTTGGGCACCACCATAAGGAGCGGAGATATGATGGGGCATGACATGACGGAGGAAAGTGGTCCCATTGGTTTCCCGCATGGAGGGCGGCGGAGGTCGACCCTGGAGACCGGACATGTGGCTGATGTCCTCATTGGTGTGGTTGCTTTGTACCATGTATGCTGCTCGACGACAAGGAGCTCCGGAAACGGTTCGATTGGCTTGATTGGCTTGCTCGGGATGATGACCGGGGTCGTATGAAGAGCAAGGACTGTCGAAATTCAAACTCGATGCTGAATCTAGAAAAAATGAATCGAGAAACTTGGAATCAGCCATAATGCATGACCAATTATGATTGCATAAACGACTACGGAAATCAAATTTGATATAGCAAGAGGGTCGACGGAGTTTCATCGTCCCACTCCGAATTCAGTGAATGCAATGCCTAGATCTGTTATTTATGAGGACCAAACGAAGATAAATGCTTTCCAAAGGTAGCTTAATTTCTGTTTCACTCAAGTTTTCCTAGTTCAAGTAGTCTGCATAACTTCATCGTCATCTCCCCAATTGCTACCAACAGAGGGCAATTGATCAAAACCAGACTCAGGTTGGCAGTATATCTACGTCCTGTCTCTCCATGCACTCACACTGAAGGTGTTGAAAATCTGCCAAATTGGAGCCGGGCGAGGTCAGGCTCAAATCTTGGCCCAGATCTCCCTCTCCATAGGGAGTTGTCCTCGTGGTGGTGGTTGTGCTCGAGGCTGTTTTTGAAGTGGCCTTACTCGACAAGGCCGTGGCTTTGAACTTGCTACCTCGTTCAGAGGAAGAATCTCGCCGAGAGAGTGAAGATGTCGAGGCCAAAGATAGATCCTTCATGGCCTCGATTCCGGGCGTGGCAGCCGATTCGTGGGAGTTACCTACTCGAAGGTGAGTAATTTCTGACCCATGACGATTGTTGGACTGAGACGACGATGACTGGGAACCCAAAGTCAAAATGGACCTGGTCGAGCATCGGACGCGCATGCCAATGAAGGTCACTCCCAAGAGCACCACCAACGTGCTGACACAGCCCAGAACGGCGCCCAAAATGTTGACGGAAGACAAACGTCCTTTCGCAATCGGAGTTTCTGGAAGAGACAGATGTTCAGAATTGGTATTAGTATTATCATCATTGCTGATATTATTATTATTATTGTTGTAGAGCTCGAGTCAACAGCTTCAGATTGAATCTCGTTTAAGAGCGACGTGGACCCCCTCTTCAGATGGTTGGAAAGGACATGATGGTCAGATGAATATTGTGAATAATAATCAGAGACAGCAAACACGCTCGAGAACGCTTGAGCTCAGGAAAGATGATGCAAACATCAAACAAACTTCCGGATCCAAGGAGGGACGAATGTTGTACGCAGCAGTACAAGAGCCTTTGAGAGCACAAAGTGAGAGATGAGCACCGACCGACAGTGACATTTGTATCTTCCCAAAGCATTGTGAAAGGGCGGGAAAAGAAGCATTATTTTTCCCGCTTAAACTCATGTCTTTACTTCCTTTTGAGTGTTTTGAGATCAAAGTGCCTAACCGATTTGCAGGCAAAACGGCAAAAAGAACGAAATGGAAAGAAATAAGGCGTTTTCTGCATATTCATTGTCAAATGCCAATGGGAACGGGCATCTTTGAAGAAATGTTAATATATGCTCCCCTTTTCGACCAACTGTCAAGACCACCACGCAACTACGAGTATCTATCAATTTAGGTTTTGATGAAAAAAATCATTTCGGACTTTTTTTTCGAACTCATTCAATTAGTTTCTATCAATATAAGCCCGGTGTGCAAATCTATTCAAAAGTTACGTATTTCCCTTTGTTACTTAAGGTCTTTATTGAAAGACCTGTTACAAAGTCAATAATCTAAAATGAAAACGCAAGCAAGCTCGTACCAATTTGTAACTCGGCCACTTTGGAAGGCGTGGTCTCCAAGTGAATCACGCCCAAACTCCGTCCATGTGAATTACTGGCGTAAATGCTCAGATTGACTCCACGATTGGGTCGCAAACCCCTGAAAAGCAACGGAGGAACACGTAAATAAGGTATTTCAAGAGGCTGTCAGTTTCATAAAAAAATGATAAAAAAGGCAACTTTTTCTGGCACAACGGACTTTCGCAGTGGTTGATTAAGTTTTCATTACACCAACTTGTTTCCTGTAGTTGATCCCATGTTTCAGATATCCTTCGAAAAGTAGGTCAGCAATCATGCTGTTTTGACCCTTTTGAACCTATATTTATCTCATTAAAGGCTTGGAGTAGATCAACAAACTCAATGAAGAAAAATGGACGATCCTTGTTGTATGTAAAGGACAGGAAAACAAAGATCTAAAGGCCTAAATTGTGTATTTTGAGGTTCTTAAAATGGTTTTTAATACAGCAAAAATTGGAAATTCTGTCACCGCGTAAATGTATGACTCTCAGCCCCTCCTTTTACTAACTTATCGCGACGTTTTCGACGTCTCAGTCGGCTTGCCTCTTTCCAAACCACTTCTTAAATTCAACATTGTGGCGTGCTCGCTCTTGAGCAACTGCGTTGCTCACAACCCTTCCCCCCTGAGATGTATATATAGTCCATTCTATGTGAATAGAAACCAGTATCGAAGTACATCTACTCTACTCACTCCACGTTGAGTGGCCTCGCGGCTACTCTTCGTGCTACAACATAGATTTTAAAAAGTCCCTGCAAAATTTTACAACAAGATGTAAGATCCCTGAAATATCTGATTCATTGATTTAATAATCGCAAAAAGGATCAGACAACCAAGACGAAAGCTTCTTCGGTCCGTACTTTACACTACGCCGATCTAAACGTACAACCCAAGTCGAAAGCCAAATCAAGATTTGGAACCATCATGTTGAATATATTGAGTGCTTTCTTAGACGTGCACGTGACCTCTATTTCATTTTTTGTGATGGAATTCCGTTCTGTTCTCTCCTTACTTCAAAGTCTGCTGAACGTCACATCCGACTGACTGGTGGTGTTAGAGAATTCATAATCGGATGCAATGAGGACCCAATTAAGGAAAGCTCGCCTAGTACTACTTCGACGACGGAGACGACCTTTCCCCACCAAAGATTTGATCCCAATTCCAACCCTCGTTGTCTTCCTCCAAGAAGCACTGGAATCATGGAGTGGGAGGCTAGTAATGAGAATAATGATTTCCAGGAGGAACAATTCAATTACGTTCTTCTGCAAATGAGACCTTGAATATGTTGATAAGAATAATTATTTCAATTTTCAGCTCAATCGAACGTCGGAGTCAAAAGTTATGCTCACTCAAAGCTCAGTGGAAATCCTACCGAGAATGAATGAACTAGCCCTTTTGTGGTAATCGTTTTACCACAAAAGGGCGAGTTCATTCATTCTATGCTCTCTTCAATTCATAAGTTTGAGAAGGCATAACTTTTCACTCCGGCATTTGATTGAGCTGAAATATGAAATACGTGTGCTTCTCAATGCAAGCCAGGTTTCATTTCCAGAAGAACGCAAATGGTTTGTTTCTGCTAGAAATCATAATTCTCATTGCTAGCCTCCCACTCCATGATTTCCGTGCTTCTTGCTTCCTCCTAGACTCCATGAATTCGAAGAATCGGGACGATTTCAAATTTGGATTAGTGAACCGGTAGACCACACAACACACGATAGAGATGAGCCTTGCGGAAGAAAACCAGGAAACCCCATTGGAACAACAACAGGATCAACAAGAAGAAGATGAAGGAGAGGGAACACGACATCGACGACGACGTCTGCCTTTGATCTGATCTGAATTGAATAAATCTTACACAAGGGTGAGCAACAAGCCAACAAAGAATGCCAAAGAATGGATTGGGGATTATTGCCTTGTTGTCGCGGTCGGTGGATTGGTTGGTTGAGGACGTGAAGGAGTGAATCGATGGATCGATGGATGAATTGAGGGATGGAGGTGGAAGAAGACGAAGAAGAAGATGAGAGGAGAGGAGGAAGACGAAGGGCTTCTTCGTCTCTGCTTTTGAAATGGAATAAGATGAAAGATGTCAATAATCACCATCGACAGCCAAGCAAAGTGCAATCCTTCCCACGAGAAATGCCCGAGAAATGCCCGCTCACTACATACGTGTGGTCTAGTGGCCTTGATTTCGTTTGCTCAAGTACCTAAACATAATTGGGACGCAGGTTTTATGCCCCATTTGCTTTTTACCTTGTTTGACAAAAGGTTTGTTGCAGAGCAGATTATCTGCTGGTTTCAAGGAGTAAGGTCAGCTGACGATTTTGCTCATCAACCATCAGCTGACAAAACACAATAAAACTTTTGGGGTTTTTGCTCCACGGCGGAAAAAAATGGGCCCTACTTATAACTAACATACGGCTAGAAACCCATTCAAAACAAGCATGCCGAATGTTACTTCTGGTTTCAACCATAGTAAACCACCTCAAGATGTAGTTCTCAAACATCTTTACTTACTTGACTTTGAAACTGGGCTGATCAGCGGTTTGATTTTGCAAAAGTGTGCCCGTGGTTCTGTCTCTGACCTCGAGATGGAACGATTGTCTTAATCCACCGGCGAATCCAGGCAAACACGACACGGTCAAATCTCGAGTGGTGTGATTGTGGACATCACATTCATGAGGGGCCTCAGGTGGACCTAAAAGGCAAAATAATTCAAACTAAAACCAATCTTGATGATCTTGAGGGGTTGTCAACTAGGAAACATTACTTGGAACCTTAACATATGCTAGAAAATGGCCGACTCATTGGTTTGAGGTTCATTGATTCAGCTCTCTATAATTATTGGTGGCTAGCTAATAAACTAAGATATCTTGTAACCTTATCGGAGGCCATATTACCGACCAAATCTAATTGTTGATGTCAAAACGTTTATTTTAACATCAAAAATGTTGTTGACCCAAGGATTTCCGAGCCTCATGCAGCAGTAAATTATCCGGATTGGCTGATGGTTACTTACGTATCTCATTTGAAAATTTGTATGCACAATAAATAATGCATTTGGCTTTACATTTTTGTATGCTATGTTTCTGAGTGGCTATTTACAATGTACAATAAACATTGCGGGCTCAAAAAAAATCAAGGACTGAAGCAATCGATAGATCGATTTAGACTCACTCACACCGGGCTTTCGTTTTCGTTTTGTCATCACTCCCATTTAGACAACCAATCAATGAGTCTTTCATTCATTTTTTGATTCAAGACTCCAAATAATGTGTGTTTGTTTCCTTTGCATTTAAATCAGACTAAAGCTAGTATCCTATTAAAATGCTAATATTTTCGATCGAATTACTACCTTGCAGACGAGATCGTGAGGCTCAGGGTATTTTTCCACTCTTGTACTTCGGAATTGATATTCTCCAACTATTGTGTATGTTGGTGAAGTAGGGTGCTTTCAAAATGGTTCCATGCTCGAGGCAATTTTCGCGTTTGCTTCCGTGTCAATCCGTGGAAAACATTGGGTTTCAAAAGGAACTAACTCAGCGGAGATTCTTCGGCACCCACAAATGAAAGACGAGTGCGTGGGACCGCAAGGAAATAACTAAGCCTTTCGCTAATGGAAATGAATTGGAAGAAGACAGCCAGAAGAGGGACCGGAGTGGAATTGAGTCCCTCGAGAGCGACAAAAGTCATTTCGAAACTCATTTAGACTTTGTCATCGGATTTTGACCCCATTTCAATTGAATCACCCCATCTCAATTTGGTGCGACTGGGCCCTTGGCCCCCCACGCATTTAATGAGATCAGATGATTCATAAAAATGGAGATTGCCACAGGGGCGAAAACCCTTGCCAAGGGACTAGTTTATCACACTACAAAGTCTGTTCATGTGAACACGAGGACAAAGCGAGGAGAAGTGCAGCAAAAAGTAAGTTCCACATTGTCAGTGCCAGACTAATAACATGAACTTGGCTAATTTGAGGCAAAACACATTTTACCCTGGTTAGTAATTTTTGAATGCCATCGAGCAACCTCTTTTGAGGTAGCCTTTGTCTGACTGAGTATTTTTCTCAGTCTTTTTGACCTTTCCTGGGAATTCGGAGTTTCCGCCTCCTTCTTCAAGCGGAATGACACTGTTTCCAGAGTATTCATTCAGAACTGGTTCTTGCCTATTTCCTGCCATTGTTAGAAAAAAACCCGCTCTAAACTAAACCAAACTAAACTATCGCAAAAGAACTATTGCGAGAATGGCAGAGTCAGAGAGACCACGCAACCTCCAACTTTTTTACTAGTGTGCATGGGCAAATTGAGTTTGGATGTTAAGCTGTTGAACCAGGAGTAAAATTGGTCCAAACGGAGCGTGATTAAGGTAGTCAAGTCATGCGTCTTTTTTTCTTTTAATTAATAGACCAATTTCGAACATAAAGCTGCAACAACATTTTACAAAAGGTAGTCACTACATGTTTTTTATTACCACAGTAAAATTAGAGGGCAAAGTTTGGAAATTCATTTTGGACTCGGGGGGGAAAACCATAGGTTTGAAGCAGATTGAAGATTGGAGTGCATGTGACTTGACCAAGAACGTAAATATCATTTTTTCTTAAGTGGCTTCTAATGAAGGCAACCTACGAGCAAATCATAAAAGAAATCGCAATTGATACAAGGAGAGAAGAAATAAGCCTCATTTTTGAGCATTCTAAGAAAATAAAAAGTGGATTTCAACGAACACCAAAAAAAGCACAGCAGTGGGAGGACAAAATTAGTTTCATGCGAGCATAACAACTTGTACTTTTAAGAAGACTTTTTTTGAGAAGCAATGAGGGAAATCCCTTCTTCTTACAAATTCGCACGTTGGCACAATAAATCAAGAATTGGTTCTATCTTTCACTTGAAAAGATTATAGGTTTACAGTCATTTGAAATGTCAACTGAGGTAGATTCAATTGACAATTAGGAAAGTTGAACTACTGTACCGGTATATTCGGACTTCTTGATACTAGTGATGGACCGAAAGGGCTCATAACCGAAACCGAAAGTTTCGGCCGAAAGAGGGCTTAACCGAAACCGAAACCGAAAGCAGCTGATTACAAAATTGTTCAAATGCAAAATCTGCCTTAAAAATTAGAATGCTCATGTGTTCGAAGTTGGGTAGTCGCAAATTTTGAAAAATCGGAAAACTTAATTTCATAGGTTTTTGGACCAATTTCTTTTTTATTTTGTTGTCAAACTCCATTTTACATAGTGCTTGTCTACTTTCGGTTTCGGTAGGCATAACCGAAACCGAAAACCGAAACCGAAATTTAGGGCGTAATTTCGGCTGAAAGCGCTTTCGGTCCATCACTACTTGATACGCAGCAGCGTGCCCAAAAAGAAACCGACAGATTTTGGGGAGGCGCTTTCTCTTGTGAATATCCATTAGATAATATTTCAATTTTAGCAAAAAAATTCAAAATCATTCTTTCATGTTTTAACAATAGTTCCACACATTTTGGCATTTTTCCACTTTTCAAGGGTTCTTTCCGCCTCTACATTACACGTTTCCCCATTCAGCCCGTTTTGCCGAGGTACTTTTGGGGTTCTGTGATGACACTTTCAAAACCCATTAACTGTACAAAAAGAAACAGCTGGAAATTTTCTGTGAGCATGTCAATTTTCCAATCGTACCATCTTTTCAACGTAAAACATGCCCAGTTTTCAGCTGCTCTTTCTCGTCGCGATACCTCTTTTTTGCGGCGAAAGAAGTATGGAACATTAGTTGACAAAATAAAAGCCTTGGTCTCTTTCCCCAAAAGGTTTAACAGAACTCTCACGAAATACGTCTGTTACTTATCTTCCACATGGTGGACCAAAAAGCAAAAAAATCGGATTCCTTCGACGAAAGGCCAGACGAAGACGAAAATAGTTGTCCATCTTGCCACAAAGAAACTGATGTGCAAACACACGCACGCATCAATGAGCAAAGCAGGTAAGGTAAAAAGCGCATAATGTAAATTGCCATCCTCTTCCTTCGTTCAGAAGGATACATTTCATTCAATTGAAGTCCTTTGAAATTCAGGTTGGATCAGCGCAATTGGTTATGCCAGTCCTGCTTCAATGAATAGGAAAATGATTACCCATTGGATTTTCCTCATGTCTCTTCAACGTGTGTTCCGAAGGGATTGCAATGAGATTGAAGGTAATCTCGTTTCAAACCAACAAAATTGCCTTTCATGGTATTTTCATGAACAGTTATACGATTTCATGGATGTGACGATAGAGAAAGATGTTACTCGTTTCTGATATTTCTTGAATTTGATAAAATGGAAGGACTAATGCCCCGTGCAAATGTGTATTCAAGTTTGCTTTGGAGGACCTGAATCCGTCTTCCGTCAACGTCGTATTTCCGACTTTACCATGAGTTTGATTTTGACACCAAACTTTGAAAGTAGGCTGGCTTATCAAGTGCCAAAATGAAAACAAAAGTGAGAAGAAGACACTCTCATTTGGAGTCGAATCTTGACAAGGTTTCCGGAGGGGAATAAACTTGAGACAATTCGAAAACTCCCAGAAGGCACTAACGTTCCATTGTCCTCTGGGAAAGAGGACCCTGTCCCAAGTTCATTTTCAAGGTGAGGCCGGTCTTTGGCTCAAATTAGGACGCAAAGTCTGGATAATAGGCTCTCACAGAGTCCTAAACTTGAACGAATTGGATGGCCTTGTTTATTGGTGTTATGTTTAAATATCGGGTCAAACCGCAAGACCACAAATATGGAATCAAAATTTTCATGTCGCATGTGGAATCAAATGCTGTCACTTCCACCTCAGTCCGCAAAAATAATGTTGCCTTGAGGCGAACCCTCGGCCTTTTTGTCGAGACCTTGTGGCCTTTGGTGGACTCGCAAAGGTCGATTTTTCAGTCAACCTTGGTTATAGCACTGTTGAAGTGGAACAAGAGTTGGGGTAGTGATTAGGACTATGAAAAACACTTGTGATTTGTCACGAGTTCTTGCAACAACAGACACCCACGGAAGGACCTTTAAGCACGAAAGACAAATACAGAATTGCTCGTCAAGATACAAAAGTTGAGTAGTATGGAACTCCAGTTCAGTCTGTGGTACGAAAGCGAGTCTCGGGTGCATTCGAGTGCAATTCTATGGGAGCAAATTGCCCTCTGAGCTTCGTTTGTTCCGGTCTTGATACCATCGGTTCATTTCATGGGTCACTGAGACAAGCTTAATGGGCTTATTTCTACCTGGAACCAAGCCAATCGACTCGGTGGCAGTACACAGCAAGATCTATTGACCTCGTTCCCACTTTCACAGCCTTCTTTCAAGGTACTGAACTGAATTTCACCTTGACTTGGAAAGTTGTCCAACACTCTTCGGCAATTCTGCTCAAAAACAACTATGTTGACAGTAAGCAAACTTTGGTCAAAAAGAAATGTTTTATGTTCGTAGTTTCGTGTTCTATTTCAGATTCACCAAGCATTCCGCGTACAAGAAAATACTCTTGTATCTACATAAGGGACCATGTGGAAAAAAACATACGTCGGAGGAAAGGTTCGGGACAGAAAGTGGATCAGATCGAGCAAACCCTGGTTCAAAGGTAGTCACGAAATGAGTCCACGTAGTTCTGACGCTCAGAAGTGCTTCCGAGCAATACAAAAAAGTCTCTGTGAGTTGACATTACACGAAAAGCCTCATTGGATTGAAGAAAAAATATCGGTTTCATTTACGACAATACTTCAACAATCACGTTTAAAATACATAGAGGACCCCTACGCCAATTCAAGTCCCTGCCTTTAAAGAGTAAAATACAGGCTCTCCTTCACATGTAATAGCCCGACCAATGCAAACTGTCTGTGACGTCTTCCAACGTGCGGTAAGCAAAAGTTCATATTTAAAGGAAACCTTTTCTTGTCAGAAGCACATCTAGGCTATTTAGACATTTTTGCAGCAGGCCTGAGGATTTTCATAAATAAGACATCACTATCAAATGAGCTAAAGTTTTGACCTGTTATGTCAAAAGTGAATTTCAATCAGTGTGGAGTTCAAACAAGCACGTATCTCACGTTTCACGATTGGGTGACTGACATCAATCAACAAAGAAGAAGTACTCTGGTTTGTCAATGAGCTGTCGTCAGAATCAGCTAAATGTTAATGCCCTGCCTTGACCAATCACCAGCTTGAACCATTGGCACCATGGGTTAGCTTACGAC
This sequence comes from Tigriopus japonicus, assembly GCA_010645155.1. Lineage (NCBI taxonomy): Eukaryota > Metazoa > Arthropoda > Copepoda > Harpacticoida > Harpacticidae > Tigriopus > Tigriopus japonicus. Next base: position 10,021,005 of record CM021323.1, read on the forward strand.
GGTCAGACTCTTTCTCAGGGTTCCTAACCTAAACTATTCAAAATTTGTACTCTAGGAACCAGCTTACTGGTGCCACTTTCAACAGGCCTCTAATGCTGAACCACCCATACTGCCTGCTACGAACTTTATGGGCGGTCGCCTTATATTCTCTTTTGCCTCTCTATCCACCTTTATGAAGTCATGGATCACACTTACTTTACGACTCTGAGTTAATGGGAACTCTGTTTGTGTCTCTCACCTGCGGCAATGAGTCTGAAAATGCACGGTTTTTCGGATTCACCCAATGCATTGGAGGCGTAGCAATGGACCTCTCCCAGATCCTTATCGGAGTGAGCCATGTATTTCAGCTTGGAATGGGTCCCATTGTGATGGAATTTGGACATACCCAACGTGGATTCCAGACTGTTGGAGGCTGACCCCAGATACCCACGTGACTCGAGATTGGTGATGACCTGAGTTCCATGGGGAGGCATGGAAGTGCTCGCAGACTCGGTTTGATCCTGAGTTGTCGATGTCGAGGTGAGAACGGGTGAAGTCTGGTTGAAGGTCCATCTGAACGTGTGGGCTCTTGGGAGAGCGTCAATGCGACACAGTACCTAAAAGAAACAAAAGACTGGCCAATTTCAGGGCTTCAAGAGTAGTGCAGAGCCATTGTGAATCTGTTTCTGGACTGGGTGCTGAATTATTAAGCGTCTCAGTGGCGCATTTGAGGGCGTAAGTGCATGAATGCACCATTGCACTTGCGTCGCAAAAAATGCGCCGACTCAAATCCCTTGGAAAATGCATGTGAAGATTTGAGTTCGAGGAGGACCCCAGGTTTTGTGCCCTTGTTCTTTTAGTAGTTGATTGTAGTTGATATTTGACTTTTACTTCTTGGGTTTTCTCTTCCTCTTCTCCTTGGGTGTGCTCAAGTGAATGGAATCGGAGGTCCCTTGGGATGCGGACGAGGACCGATCCTCATCTATCCATTTCACCTCGGAGTCAACGAGAAATGCCCCACGTCCCCAATCCACTTTCAGGTTTTAAAAGTCTTTTCCCTTCGATAGCAGCAACAAAAACAACATCAACTGCCCAAATGCGGAAAGTCAGGGGAAAAAATATAAGAATGACTTGGCGAAAGGTACCAAGAGATTTGAGTGCACTTCAATCCATCCTTATTGAGTTATTGGCCCCCCTTCAAGTCAGTTAAGTTCATTCATGTCGCAACCAGAAAAAAAGGCATTGAACCAATGGTAAATACCCCAAGTAATTTTCTTAATTTTGGGATCATTCTTATAGGTGTCCAAATATGTTCAGTTTACTTAATACGCCATTGTGCTACTAACGTAAATTTCAATGTTGTTATTTCATGCGCAATATAACTTTCTGTAACTTGGCGTGGTAACTTCAACACTGACAACTTGAAAGGAAAACGTGGCATGGTCAAAAAATGTGTTTGACTCTCTTAACAACAAATATCTTATTAAGCACTACTCTTACACCGCCATAAGTTCATCACCGTAGAGAAAATATCACAAATAATGATGGGGCCTTGTGACATAATTAATCGAGGACAAATTGGTGGCTGCAATCCAGGTCAAGAGTTTTTCGGACATACTGCCATTCTCTCAATCCATGACTATCTGTTCTTGGACCATCAATCAACCCTCAAAATAAGGTACATATGTAGCCCTTCCATCGATTGTTATTGATTGAAATAGCCCTCACTCACCTCGGCTTCTCGCTTTGGAATGACTCCCATCGTAATTGGTTGCGACTCGGAACATTCGGGTTTAACTGCAATTAGAAGCCCCGGCATTAATACATACTGCACAACAACATTAGAAAAACGATGAAAGGGCGCATAATGAATGCTTAGAGATCCGGTACGTCACGCTCAAATACATATATATGTAGTTGTCCCAGAGTTGAGTGGGGATTGGATGTAGTATTAGTACGGCGGTTGGTTAATAATAATGCCAACTGAAGATAAAGATCGTCTCCTGGCAAGCCCATTTATCACCTAAGTGCCCTCTTGAGACAACGGGAGCTAAATCCTAGGGAAGCACCCATGATACGTACTAGTCACACACACAGTGCACAAGCCAAACGAACTCTTTGCTTCGGAAGGCAACCAACCAACCAACCAACCCATCTTGAGGACTCTTATGTGGAATCCTCTCTTTTTCTGTCTTCAAGCCAGCTTGGCATCAAGTTGTCAGTTCCAAGAAAGCTCTACCAAAATTGGGTTCTTTAAAGACAAGAAACTCGTTGGACCTCTGGCTTCAATTTCCTGTATTTTATGATCTAAATATTTTTCTTTGGTCATTGCGACAGTGATCCACGTTCAAGTTGAATGTAAGTAATTAAAAAACAGGCTTGTTGATTTTGTCTTGAAACTCGATAGACGCTTATTTTGAAATGAAGTAAACCACTTCCTTGAAAATGGGCCAAGTTTGGGTATGGGATTAGGGTTGAAGTGCCGACGTGGAATCCCCCTCTTCCTCGTTTTGGGAACATGGCTTGCCTGCCTACATGCATCCATCCCAAGGCAAAAGGTGGACCAAATCTTAGTTGATGGTGGCGATGACGGTTTTATGGTGGATTTCTTGCGGCCACACTCACTCACTCACTTGCTCTCTTGGCTCATTCACATTCAAACTCAAGCAAGACTCTCTTTTCAGCTCTGCTCTGGATCTATTGAACGTATCACACGCGTGTGTGTTCCAATCTTTTCTCAAGGCACATAAAGTTACCAGAAACGCGTTCTGATATTTGGCAATTTCCTTCCTGAAAGCCAGTGATCGAAACCTTCATTCAGTAGTCTGGCTAGTCTCTCTCTGTGGATTATCATGAAAGTCATCGACAGGAAGGGTTTTGATCTGATGAGGTGGCAACTCTTATTTGAGTTCCAAATCCCGGCAAATTGAGTTTGATTGATGCAACATCACTCATGGGTTCAAATTGAACCTTACTGAAATCTTTGCTATTCGCCACAAGAGTGCGACAGCTGTTTGAGACATTACTTTTGGAGCCAACGTTTCGGCAAAATATGGGAAACATTGGCTTCTGAAAGGCCAGAGGCTAATTCAGCTCTATATCTGAAACTTGTTGGACCATAAATATCAAAGCACCTCAACAACAAGTCCGGCCAAGAAGACCTTTGGACCAAAGCCGACATACCAAACTTGGAAAAGGCAGTCTTATGTCAGATCAAGAAGCACGGAAATCATGGAGTGGGAGGCTAGCAGTGAGAATGATGATTTCCAGCAGAAACGAAACATTTGCGTTCTTCTGCAAATGAGACCTGGCTCGCATTGAGAAGAACACGTATTTAAAATTTCAGCCCAATCGAATGCAGGAGTGAAAAGTTATGCCTTCTCAAACTTATGTACTGAAGAGAGCATAGAATGAATGAACTCGCCCTTTTGTGGTAAACAATTACCAGAAAAGGGTTAGTTCATTCATTCTCGGTAGGATTTGCACTGAACTTTAAGTGAGCATAACTTTTCTCTCCGACGTTCGATTGAGCTGAAAATTGAAATACGTATTCTTGTCAACATTTGCAAGATCTCGTTTGCAGAAGAACGTAATTGAATTGTTCTTACTGGAAATCATTATTCTCATTGCTTGCCTCCCACTCCATAATTCCAGTGCTTCTTGGTAAGATTGAACAATTTCTCACTTGGCATTCCAGACACCCGAGCATGCATGCTCACAATGGACTCTGTTCCTGTTCCTGTGCACGGACTTACGCCTTAAAGTACCCACTACGTATGAACTATGGACGTACTATGGCACAGAAAAAAGTGAGTGGACAAAGATCATATTTGGGTGGCACTTGGGTCCTTCCCTCGATTAACTTTCCCCCAACCAACTTGACCCCTCCCCACTTTTGGACATTGGGACATGACAAACATTGATCGGTCTATTTCCAGGAGGATTCTCAAGACGAAACAAAACTTGTTGACTGCCTTGGCCCAAAAAATAAAAAAAGATGGGAAACTAAATCTATTCCGAGTAACTGAAAACCGACCTCTTTACTCAGGTTGTATGTTTTCAAGTTAGTAAAACGGTACCCCTGTAGTTTGGAAAAACTGCGATTTTGTCATAGTTATGTCATCGTGTTCAAAATGAAATTGATGAAACTACGTATTTTGGTGTTAAACTAAGTATCAAGTGCCCTTGCCTCGATTGATTGACCTGGAGCAAATCGAAGTGATGTGCCAAAAAATACATGGCGTTGGTACTTGAAATAGGAACAGGTGTGATCAGGTAATGAATCTACCAGAAAGAACTATTTTTGAGGCCATTCTTCATCCCATCGATTTTGCAATAACCCCCACTTAGCCACTAAGGGGGCCAATTCAGCGATTTAACCTTTTTTATAAGTTGTCATGGCTATGATAAAGCCACAAGCAATTGCCAACAGGTACAAACACTGACTGCAAATGCAACAAGAACCGTCAGAAGAGGTCTAGAAAAAGTTCGTCCAACAATCTGACACCGAAGGAGGGGACATTCTACCGGTTTTGACACTTGCTTTCCCAGTGGCCTTTTGTTGGGACCAAGGTCGACCTTTGATCCTGGTATTTCGTGACTTATTTTGCCTCGAAGTATTGCTTGTAATCTCGAACCCCAGGTTTTAATTCGAATCACAAATAACGCAATAAAACCAAATGGGGTTACCCTTTTGGCCAAAGACTTATAATACATTTCCTGCTTTCGGCAATGTCTTTTACTTCATACCATATACAGCTCTTCACTCTCTTAAATTAGATCTCACTTGAGTAGGTTTGAGCAACACATGAAGATTCTCTTTAAACACCCAAATGGGAAATATAACCAGAATAAGTTCCAAGTATTTGAATTTAGTAAAAAAATGACCACCCGCAAATAATATGCTTCGAAATTGTTCCGACAAAGAACTTGTTTCATTAATGGTGTACATCCGGGCTCAGCATCTACTTGGTCGCGACCCACATGCAGACCCAAGGGTGTTTTTTTGGCCCCAGGAGCTTTGGGGAAAGACGGGAAATGCGAAAATAGTGGGCCCAAAAGCCATCCATAGTACTGTGTTTGTGGGCTCACTGCTCCGTGATCGTCAATTTGTGGGCACCCGTACCCACTATATTCTTTTTGGTGGCCCCTGGGCCAAAATCTGTTGCCGACCCCTGTTTTACATGGTAGGGAATAAGTTGGAGCCCAAAGATGAATAAGTATAATGTACGAAACCTGGTGATAGTAATAGTTCTAGTAGTATTGTCTGTCTATACTTACACATGACTTTGACATTGATTAGCTCGGAGGTATCTTCTCCCTCGAGATTAAAAGCGGTACAGGAATAATTTCCGTCTTGTCGCCGATTGATCCCTTGGAGCACCAAGTTCTTGCCACCCGAAACGATCCGAATCCCTGAAGAGGGATCAGGTTCCACGGGAATCCCCTAGAAAGTAGTCATCTTTTACTCATTTTTCAGTGCGGCCATTTTTGCAACGTAATCCCGAGTATTCAGTCCGGAGGAGACGATTTGTTCGAGATGAGGGCATTAAATTCGGCATAAAAACTGCCATGCATGCGCCATCAAGGGCGTCCAAGTGCTGCTAAAGGCACCATTTGCATAAATAACTCACGCATACGCTAGTGTGTAGTTCAAGTACCCAGTTTAGTCTCATTTCAACCGCAATTTATCTAATAACCTGGTTTGACATCAAAGAGATTCCCCCTGAACCATACAACAAGAAGACAGGCACGGTATCCCAAACTGTACGCCAAATACAAGCATGCAAAATGTTGTTTTCATGTTTTAAACCTTCTGAAAATGCATATATTTTGCATTGTACCTAATCTGACATGAAATGTCGCTTCAGGTCCTTAAAAGCGAATTCATAACTTTAAAAATTGGCTGCCCACGTGAATCTTCGCCATGAGTACTGTGATCAAGAAAGCCAACCAAACGGATTGAAAAATGCAAACAATCCTTAGTCTTATTTGATCCCTTTTTATATTAAGTATAAGAAGGCACAATAGTTGGATTAACTCAATTAGTCACGATATCAAATATCTCTTGGTTTTTTTTCCTCCAGATTTGCATTGGAAATTAGATATTGAACGATAGGGCAATAGCAAGCCCAAATGCTAGACCAATTAGACCAACCCAAGTGCAAGCTTTCATACTCAAGCATATCCATTCAAAGAAATGGGAGGCTTTTTTTATTTGAAAAAACATGGGGGAATACCAGTCAGATTGCATGTACCCTTAGTACATCAATGTGAATGTAATACAGTGGCAATCCAAGAGGACGACCGACTATCACGGGAAATCCAGGGAGGACTAGCTAGCTTGCTTCGGTCTCAAAGATGCTACAATGTACGATGAGAATGCAAGATGATTATGGTGATGATAGCATTGATGGTCAATGAAAGTCTTTATAGTAGAAGTTGTGGTGGTTTTGTCAGTTGCGTGTGTGCATGTTGTTTTCCTATCGTTCGTAGTACATACTCGCTACTTTCAAAAGAAAGAAACCATCAATTCCAAGCAAATCATCTCCTGTCATCGGGTGGGAACATTGCTTGCTTCCTTCAATAACTAGCTAAAGGTTGGTACGCACTCGTACTTGCTCGTAACCTTATTCAATACCCTCATTGAAGGCTAGATATCTTTTACACTGGAACTTGGCATTTTCTTTGCAAACCTTTTTCAAGAGGTACGTTATGATGTACACAAATTACAAAAAAAAATAGTGTCAAATGGTCGATGGATGGTTTAGTTACTACAGATTACCGCTTTTTATAGAAAAATATAAAAACACATAATTTTAGACAGTTTTTTTAAACTTTATTATTCACAATTTAGTGCATTACACCAAACAACAAGATGCTTGCTAATGAATCAGCGAAAAAAATCACTCGCTGGGATCAATGATAGCAAGTCAAATTTGCATCTAAGAATCCTAAGGGCCTACAAAAGGGTTTTATGCTTACGTTGTGGGTCCAGATGACTTTGTAGGCCTGTGGATGGGCCCGAATATCACAATCCAAATAGACATCGTTGCCTTCAGCGATTTGACTCGGGTCAATGCTTTTGCCCAAGCTAAGTTTCACTTTCGGAGGATCTGCAAATATAAAAGAAAAAGAAAACAAGAATTGAAAAGGCAACCTTGGTCATTTTGGTTGACTATTAATGTACACATAAATAAAAGCCAGGCGAGGTTAGATTTTGGCGTCAAGTCACGTAGGGTCCTAATTTGTTCCAGACACGCATTTTGATCTTTAGTTAGTCCGGAATTAATCTCTTTGGTCGCGAAATTTGTATCGCTCATTTCCTGCTCTGTTGTCCTAAGCACGCCAACCTGACTTCAGAGAGACCACAAAGTCATTCCATATTTTGCCGGATTCTTGGCAACTATTATAAAAGACCAAAGTTTGACACCTGTTTTTATCTTGACTCTTGGCTCTTGCTTTCTATTCCCAGTGTGCATTTCCCGAGCTCTGAGCACTTGTTCCAATTGACGTGAAGGAGGAGGAAACCCTCCAAGTTGGATGCTTGATGGCATCACTTAGGTCGACATTGACTGGGAGTGGATGGATGCTCAGGGTTTTTTCAGGATGCTGGTGGTGGTTTTAAGCAAGGAAAAGTCTGTGCAAAAGCTGTGGTCGTTACAATACAATGAGACATACAATAGACCACCCTCTCCATTTGGTCCCGGTTCCAAATGGACTTTCCAACTCTCTTTTCGACGAATTTCAGATAAGATGAGAGCGAGTTAGACTTGGACAGTAATGAAATTTGTTCACAAACTTTACATGCTGCTGACAAGCCAAGCCCAAAACCAAGGGTGTGGCCTTGACTTAACAGGATAATAGTGCAGCCATTTACACGTTGTACGTGCCAATGGCATTTCTTCAGAGTGTGTGTGTGTGTGTGTGCCAAACTTTACTTTCCGTCATACTTGAGTTTTGGCCGGAAAATAAGACCAAAGCCACCAAGAAAAGTTTCAACAAATGCCATTTGGAATTAAACTAATGCTTTGCAACCCTCCTCTCGTTTCTATTTTTAAGGCCATTGTTGTAAAATCCAGTAACAAAGACAAAAGGCTTTGCCCTTGGGGAATGTGACTATCTTGGTTGTTAGTGGTCCACACAGAAGATCCTTTTTTAGAACCTGTTTAGAAATAAATGTATTTGTTATGAACAAAACGGTACATGTTTGTGATGGTTGTCTGCTTTTATCATGGAACGGTTACTCATCGAGACCTTTTAAAAAGTGAAAGACAAAGCTAATAGCCGCAGCTCGTCGTGACATTTATTTTCTACCAGTCACTTGAAAGAATATGTGAGAGATGACATATGACAGCCTTAAAGCATGTGTCTCACACTACTAATGTAACAGCCAGATCAACCAAGAAAAAAAAGTTGGCCTTGGGGGAGGGAGGGGGAATGTCAACCGAGAAGCAGAGCCTTTCATCCTTCAAGCTCCAGGTACATTGGAAGTGGAGATTGGGCTCGCTCGTTCGGCCTTTGACAAGGTCGGTCTCATTGTTCAACTCAAGTCGCAAGACCTTTCTTGGCGTGTCAAGACGAAACTAATCGGTTGCATTCTTTCTGAAATAATCTCCTCAACCCAAAGGCACTCCAAGGTCAAACGTGGAACAACGGATGGCTTCATTGAAATCACGAGGAGGATGAAAACTCAACGGTCACGACGTTGATTATTATCCGCTTGATGCATCCAACCTCAATGCACTAAATTTCGTGATTCAAACTATTCGGCCACTCTCAACTGCCAGAGGGTCCAAATTAAGGGGAAATCCGGTTGACCCAGGAAAATATTTTCCTTCATCAAGACCCTTGGTTTTATGTCCTAGTGCCATGAAAACCGAATAATTGTTCGGTTTGGGCTAAGGCCATCGGAACGGGAACATCTAGACTTTCTAGACTTTGCTCTCTGAAGGACGATTGTGTTTCACAATGAGTGTAGCAACTTTACGTACGTTGGATCGTTAGAGGGAAGCTACACATCATAAGCGATATTAATGTGAGTGAGAATGTGTCTTTTGAAAGTGGAGACAAGAGGGCGATGACTGTTTGCCAGGAGCGTATTTGCACATTCACTCACTCACTCAGGCATGCATACAAATGCAATTGCTTTCAACGAGTGAATTGACTTGCCTGCCTTCCTTTCAGATGATCCAGAGGGTGTAGATTAAAAGCAATCAAAAAGCCAAATTCCCCATTGTTGTCGTCTTCAATTCAGTTCAACCGATTGTTCCCAGCGGCAAGAGAAGCTACCAAATATTTCAAACAAATACCGACATACGTACTACATACGCGAACGAGCCTTCCTTGACTTCCTTCATTCCCGCTTTCTGAACACGAACTCCTACGTCGCTTAGGTTAGAGGAAAGACTTCGCTTTAGGGTTAAACAGAAATAGAAAAGAGACGATATCGCCTGAATTATTCAAACTTGGGCTCGAAACCTTCGTCGAACCACTCACTACTCACTAGACCAATATAAGAAGCCCTCAGACTTCAAAGGTCATCGTCTCTTACGCAAACCGAATGGAAACACAACAATAGACTGCCCATTATTGACAAATCAACTGCAATATGACAATTGTGATTCGCCTATAAGAATCCTCAACCAATGACACATTTATTATTGCCATCGTGGATGCAGCCATAATAACTTGCATCATTGTGCCAGATCCTCTTCCTCATTCCCTGCTCTGTTTTTGTTATTGCTCGTTGCAATGTGAAAACAATTGTGAATGCATGTCGCTTTTGGGCGGATGTCATTGTGTTCCATGTGTCCTTGTCCCATTGTCTCACAAGATTTGGCTCTTTTTTCGTGTGTGACAAAGGACTTTCTCGAATACAGAGCCGCCCGATCAGCCCATGAATGGCTTGCCAAACACGAGATAAATTTACTTGTACATACATCCAAGGTCCACGTCCGATCGACTGATCTATGATTGTTCCACACGAATGCCAATGATCCCAACAACAACAACAACAACAACACCAAGATCAACAACACCATTGGCCTCAAGCAATGCCAAGGACCTCTGAATGCTAGCCACGCCACATGAAAGAATCCACGGAACAGGCTCGTTGCTCGAGTAGTTCCAATAAGACCATTCAGAACGCTGATGATGCGTGGAACAATTTTCAGTTCAAAAGGTCAGGGGTTCAGACGTCCTGAATTGTGGAGGCAACAAAAGTGACCAATACCCTTAGTGACACACCAAGTTCGTATCTTGTTGTTAATCAAGAATACAATTCCTTGCTTGCTTGTACTCAACAGCATGTTTCCTAGCCTTGCCATGCTCTTCATAGCCGTGATCAGAGTAAAGTTATAACAACTTTGAGGCTGCTGACCTCAATTATATTCGAACTTGTTCTAGTCTCTATGAACCTCAAAAAGGTCCGATACAATAAGAAGCAAATGGGTCGAGACACTTTGAACGATATGCCAAGATTTTTTCCCGCAGATGGATGGATGTTATTCATAAAAGTTGCCTACGTTTTGACCAAATGCTACTCGACATTTCAGTTGCCAGTCGAAAAAACGCCTATTTTCGACCTTGGGTACCCACCTGACCTTACTAGACAATCTTATCTCAGACGTTATTGGTGATTCTGTCTCTGTCTGTCTGTGGTATTAATCAGAAAGCCTCAAACAGATGACCTTTTGCGGTGAGACTACAAACTGAGAGATAGTTCAGACTGGAGGTCTAGGAGAAATGACTCTCCGAAATTGTTCATGTGTCACCAAGCTTGCTTGCACTGTGTTTATGATGGGATTCAAAGTTGAACGCAAATTAGTTGTGTGATTCAAAATCGGCATTTGGGATTTCAGAGAGTCGCTGATGAAATGATGTGTCGAGTCACTTGGCACCCTTGTTGCTGGACTCATGAAATGTTTCCAAACCAAATCTCCACTGTCGGAATAGGAATGACATATGTGTAAACCGGTATGTCTAGAACTGTGACCAGACAAGTGTTCTAACATAAAACACTAGAGCCATAAAATGCGCCACCTAGTGCAGTTTATGTAGTAAGAGCTTTCAGCATGTATATATAAATAACAACGGTCGTGCATCAGTTTTGAACAAAATAAAGTGTCTTAAGTTTTGATTCAAGATTGACAATGGAGCTGCAATTATTTTTAGGTAAATTACCTTTCCGATTGGCGTAAAAGCTTGACAATTGAAAAGGAATTCCAGTTCTCATTCATGCCTAGATTCACGGAAAAGCACTAGCAATTCTATTTGGAGTCCCTCCATCAACATTATAGGCGCTTTAGTTTGTCCAAAACTGATGAAAGATCATAGCTACTTGCAAATCCATGCACGTCATGGAATTGGCGAGCTGTTGCCGCCCTAAAAGCCCTAGATTAGCCCTAGCACTGTTAATGACTGTACTCTTTGATTACAGAGCGCTGGTTCAGTCCAGAGCAATCGGATTGTTGGTGCTAGGGTCGGAGGGTTGAGCCTTGCCCAACCAGGGAAACCCACCCATCACATCATCCACAGTTCTTCCGAAAGGCAACCTCTTGTCCCGTATCAGATTGGTTCTTCTCCGTCTGTGGGTGTGGAATACTAGGTCTAAAAGTTTCCTAGAGAAATGTCAGGGACGAGAATCGAACCTAGGACCTCTCTTACTACAGAAAAATGCGCTACACCCTACACTACGTGTCCTCCCTAATATGAAGATTAACGTCTAAAAGTTAGCTTGAGAAAGGTCGGGGACAATCAATAACATTTTTTTCGGTATTAATTGTTAAAGACAAATTGATTGGTAAAAACGTGGAGGAGATCCTCTACGCCAAACCCTGGCCTTGACATTTTTGGGTTTATGAGCAAAACCACAAGATTCACATCAAAACCTGGGAGCAGTGTCCATTTTTTATTGGAAGGGAACTGGTTTCGTTTGGAGAGACTCTGACACTAGTCAACTTTTGGGAGCTGAAACGATGCCCCCAAAAGCATGGATCGAGCAGGAAATAATCTGAAAAACCAATCTGTGTCAAGTGACAACGCCTGCACCCAAAAACAACACATTCGCCCATATTCAGTTGGTGGAAAGCTTGGACATCAAAAAGGAAAAAGCTCTGCCGTCCCTCGTGTTTGACGAAATGGAGCCGGACTATTTGTTGAGCACTCTGAATATAGTGTATATAGAGAAGTGGCAAGCAAGAAAAGTACAGCTTAGGACTGGAACGCGGAAATTTCAGGCCTTGGAGTGGCTCAAATCCGATGGAACAGCCTCACCTGTCGAGGTGCGCTTTTTCATTTCGTTTCCTTCCTCCCGGAACGACTGATTTGCATAAACCATTAACCAATATTTCAAGGCAGCCTTCAACACGTGTACTTCTCTTTCCATCAAGTTCCAACTGCGAGTGCCAACTATGATGAGAAAAGAACCCTGACGATCACCCGATTTTAGCACACCAGGGTCTTCACTCTGACTTCAAATGAAGTCTTGTTGTTGCTGGTGTTGTAAACCAGGAAGTCAGTTTTCTTGCGTGATCTTGTGTTTACATTCCAAGGCTTGGGTTGTTTGAATAAAATATCCGAGGCGCCCTATTTGAAAACAATTTCGGCATTTGCCTCGAGGGCGATTACCTTTTTCTAGACTGACTTGGCCTTTGCCTCGGGGAAAATTTGTCAGATGATAAAAAAGACCATCCCAAGCTCAGAAAACGAAGGAAAATTGAGCATTCTGAGATCACGAGTATGTGAACAAAGTACAATTGTTGGCTCAAAGGCAATTTTCTCCTTTATTTGACGACTTGTTTCCATCTCTCTAAAACCCATCCATCTCTCCATGATTCCACTCGGATGACCAGATCCTCATGGATGATGCTCTCAAAAAAGTACAAGTCGATTTTTGACCATTCGTTGACGGAAAACAACATCACGTTATTTCCCAGCAAAACGAACTAAAACCACTCTTCTTTGCCGAAATGATAATAAAAAATAGAATACACCAGATCCTGACCAATGTTTACAGTAAAAATTCCATCAGACTCAATTCGTTTGGCGCAATTTTAAAGGCTATGCAATATGTGATTCATCTGAAAAGGGCATCGTTGGTGTTTCTCCAATTTCAAAGATGAGCCAGGGGAATACGAATTATGATTGAAGAGCCTGTGGTGAATGTGCTGAGCTCGTTTCGCAAATGAGGGGCCCTTTATCTTGGAAATGAGACTGGAACTAGATACACTACAACTCCACACTTATAGCCTTTTAGTCCAGACAAAGAGCAAAGAGAAGTTCTCGTAGAGAAGTACCTAAATGGATCACGGCCCCAACCTTGTGTGCACTCGACGACCAATGTTGGCGGGATCTTCATTGGCCCTTGAAGCATGTATTTATGGTCTCATGAAATACAAATGTTTTCCGTCTCCACCCACCATCCACTTGGGAATGAACGAGTTTCGATCGCAAGGAGCGTCTAATTGAATGGCGCCATTGCTTCCACTCACGATCACTTTTATGGATACTACGAGTATACATAGAACGAAGCTGTCGGAAGTGGAACACTCACCATACAACTATGGCTTCCTAACTAGATATGAGAAGCAACATGAGCCATCTTGGGGTTTCGTGTGGTCCAAACACCTCCACGTTTGTCTTGGATCTTGGATCGTAATTCCGACAATAAACAGAAGAGAAACCATCCCAAGGACTCAAGTTTTTGAGCCTCATGCATGCTTGCATACGCAATGCCATCCATCCATCCATCTATATATCTAACCATGCACGTTGTATGGCTAGGGGGAAATGTTGGCGAGTAATGGGGGCCATTTGAGGGCTTTCTTTGATGATAAACAGTGCGTGATGTGACGGAAGAAAGGGACCTATCATCGACAACAACAACAACAACAACAACAACAACAACAACAACAACAACAACAACAAGAAAGGCCACGAAAACGGCGACGACAAGGAACACGGGAGTCTTCATTGCATCGCATCTCATCCTCATTCATGGAAATGGACAGGCAACCCAACCAAATAAGCAAGCGAGCACCCAACGCCAGAAAGAGTTAAGCCCACTATTGCCATCATGAACAAAAGAAATGATCCAGATAAATGGGATACAGGCCCTTTTCAAGTCAGTGTCCAACGAATGGACCAATGCATACGTACAGAGAAAGAGGAAAGAAAAAGCACGTTTGCTCGTCCAGCCTGTTGATGGAAATTCTCATGGAACTGGATTCCGTCACGCGGAACACTATCGATAAATTTCGAGCCGTGCTCAAAGCACAAGAGTACGAACGATCGGCCGATCTGACAGTCAGACACGCACACAAACGACGGATCTGCTGCCCAAGTCTCCAGTTTGTGACCGAGTTCCCGCAAATTCTTTCATTGCGGCCCTTGGGAACACAATCATGTCAGATATCTGTATCAAAGTCCAATTTGACTCGGTTTCTCAAGCATAAAATCCCACTTGCAGACTTCTTTTTCGAGTTTTTCCCGCACTCTGTCTGTCTCTGCTTGGGATTTTTGGGAAGAAACCTTTCATTCCATTTGTGCAGTAAAGTACACTTATGACATTTGCCTATTTCTCTGAACGACCATTTTGGTCTTTTCTAGTCAAATGGGCACCGTCAAAGGTTGCAAACTTGAGACTGACCCATTACTAAAGAATTATCAGGTGGTACCCCCTTCAAAACTATTTTTGTATCCTATTAAAATGACAATTCCTCATTTTAGAGGGTCTCTCCCTGTATTTTGCTCTGAAAACTAGTTTCAACACTAAGCTTGAGTCACCCGATCTCTTTCTATACTTGTGATCATGGCTGTCCATATCCTCGATTTCCTCTGGTCGGGACTATTCCCAACTATTTCCCTCTGACATCGAACCGATTGGCCGGCCGGCTCGTTTTCTATCAATTGTTGAAAGGGACATGGAAAAAGGGTCGTTTCTTTTAATACATTTGGCCAGTGGTCTTGGGCAATGGCTGTTGAAAATGTGATCATCTACTACTACGCCCTTATAGGGTTCCACCATGGTTACATACGTAGAGCTTTCGTGGTACATTCTACCAACCAATCGAATCTTTCAAGTGCAAAAAGATGAGACTCTCTGTCTGTCCATTCGAAACGAAAGCCATCCAAGTAAACGAGACCCACGAAACGATCCTAGCTCGCTGTTTTATTCAACTGACGCCAGGTTTGTCAAGCGATTGGCACCAAACATCCGTCTTCATCCATTGGATATTACTTACAGTGAATGGTGAGTCTGAGGGTGTCCTCAATGGCACTTCCCCGGATGTTGGTATTTTCCGCTCGACAAGTGATCTCCTTCTGCTGATCCGAAATCTTGGGGCGGAATTCAATCCTGGACACGGTCACGGAATCCCCATTGGAATCGTGCGAAAACTGGAAATGAACCAATCGAGAAAGAATGCATGAAACACCAGCCATTGATTGCACAATTACACGCCACTTGAATGCCATGAGCTAGTCTATTTCTGAAGAATATTTCAAATTTCGATCAGAGTTTGAATTCATCGACTACTTGAGAGGTTGAACCATATACACGTAACTTGAGGTAATAGGTCGGCTGTTGAGGTCGTTTGGAATTAGAGTAGAAACATATCCAGAAGCATAGGAGAAGCATAGAAGAAGCATTTCAGTAGAGTAGAAATAACCATGCTCGCTATAAAAGCTGCGTTTTTCAACCACAGCTTATATGCAAACTTGTATGCTTCTACTCCATTTCCAAACTACCTCAACAACCGACCTATTATCCTCGAAGATCTGGCTTTGGAAGTATCAACGCTCTTTGCCCTTCTATTCGCAATTGGATTTGGAACTCAAAATCCTTCAGAAAGAGCAGCAAAGCAAAATTTGACAAGGAAAAAACTCAATAGTTCACCTCGAAATATTGCCTTGGCAAACAATTCATTTTCGTGTTGGAAAATAACTGAGTGTGACGTTTGCGGTGACAGAGCTACCGGATGAGGTGTGTTCAACTTTCTTGTCGCCGTTTAAACTTCACTCGGGTCTCAATTATTGGCAGGATGGTACCGTGTTTTTTTTCTCGCTCGCTCTTTCTTCTTTCTCGTCTTCTTCCACTCCATCCCAGAAATGGTCCAATACCAGCCAGCCAAGCTGACATAAGAGAGATAACGGAAAACCAACCAAGTTGGTCCTAGATTGATATACTCAACTTTTTTGTGGCCTCTTGTCAACAAGGCCGAGAAATACTGTAGGTGAGAACGATGCCATCATGGCCAACTTGGGATCAAAAGGCCACTCAAAGGAAGACCATGTACCATGGCTCGATTTGGACCACTTTGAAACAAAATTCACTCCAATTCATGTAGCCTATGTTGCCATGAAAACACCAGCCTTTGAAGAATGTAACGAACAAGCTCTTTTCGCAGTTGACAGAGGAGGTCAATACACTCGCTCTTTTAGAACTATCTGATCAGATTGTATCGTGACATGATTGCATAAGCGTCTTTGTTTTTGTAGCAATTTTGCACTTACTCTTCATTTATTCATGAACGCTGTCAGAGAGCCATAGCAGAAAGATCAGATGGCCTCGCACGATATTTGTTCCCGGGACAAAAGTTTTCACCCTGGAATTCCCCGCACATCGAATCCCCTCCAAAACCATGGTTTTCCCAATAAATTTGTACTCGAGTGCAATTTGAGGTTATTTCCAAAGTTGAAGCTAAGATCATAAGATTGAATTCATTGAACTGAATTATCTTTGGGCCATCAATGGCGAATGCAAATCTTTGGGCGTTTCAAAGCAACATCCTGAATTTCTTGCTCTCTTGTGTGCAGACCAAGTTCTTCTGTCGCTATTTAAACATTGATTTTCTCCTGTACAAGGGTAGTACGTTGATGACTGCTATGCCGTTCGTTCCCGACCAATAAACTCGTTCCAACCATTATATGTATATCCTGTAGTTTGAGTACAACACAATATGCTTTGGTTATTGAAATATCCAACAGTAGTTCAAGTCATGAATTACAAAGTGCTTGCCGAAAAAATGTACGACAATTTGTCTCGGGAACTACTGACCGAAGAAATAATGTCGTAGAACCATTGCCAAATGGTCGAGGATCCAATATTGGACCTGGAAGGCCAAAAAAAGCTTTAACATGCATCGCAAATTGTGACATCCAATTGTGGACCAATGATGTGCGTAATGATAGCACTTTATAGAGCTAACGTCAGGACTCGCCACAACTGATATCTAAATAAACCAAAAAGTTGATCACAAACTCTCGAGATCTCGAGAACCATGACGTTTTTTTGTAGGGTAACATTTAAATGGCCTTCTCTGTCGCTTGCAACGAAAATTTCTGAGAGGTCCAAGATGAAAAACGATAATTGGAAGGTAATTTCTTCTGATCCACGCTCCTTACAAAAATGGAGCACGCTCTAAAGTATGAAACTATCAACAACAATTATGAGGCTGGCTTATTGGCAACAATGAATACTTTTCGCTTAGAACGGACTTGGCTTCTCACTTTTGACATTTCAAGAGACAATTTCACGTGTGTGTGCTCTGTAATCTCCATATAAATGACTTCAAATACGTAGGACCTCGCCCACATTGAAATCCAAAGTAATTTAGCACTGTACAGTGAAGAAGATCCGAGATCTTCATTTTTGCGAACGTCCTCCCAGAACCTTTAGATCCTCGGCCTCAAACTCAAGTTTGCGAAAATTGAATACTTCTTGCCTACCCACATCCTGGAGGAAACAAAACTTGGTATGCATTCAAAATGAGGGCGCCCAAGTTTTGGCTTGGCTTGGACAAGAACATCTCTCGGCGAGATGTTTTCTTCAGATAGTCCGACGCATGTCGGTCAAAACTCCAACCTCCCACTTGAATTTCAGTTGACAATGTATTAAGGATATTTCTTTCTTCTTCTTTTTCTTCTTCTTCCTTTAAGTCGGCCTCTCCTGTAATCTAAAGCTCGATCAGTCGTCGATGAGATCCATGACTGATGGGACCCTTTGGAACGGCCTTTGAACGAGGTCGAAGCGCCTTCCAAATAGCAACGAGACGATGGAACAAGACAAACAAAAATTCCTCGGATTTAATGGAAGACCAACAAGCCCCCATCCCAGCACGTCGATTCGATTTTGGAACCATCAACTCGAGGAGGAAGCTGGCTGGCTGTCGTCGTTTGGCGCCAGGCATTTATTTGGTTGTCCTCGAGAAAGCCTTCTCGTCTTCCGATTTGTTTTCGCGTTTAAAAACAAAATAAAACTTTGCCTCCAACCAAACTTCCCGCCTCTTTGGATGATCCAGCCTTTGGAGAAAAAAAGAATGGCAGGGTTTTCTAGGGAAAGAAATGGTGTTCCATCGTTTGCGTTTCACTCGGCCTTTGCTTGATTTGTTCCATTTTCTCAGATTGGCTGTCACCGCCAAACCACCTCAATGCTATTGTGCATCTGAGTCTGAACTCGAAGAAATGTTACCAATGGAGAGGCCATTTGTGTCGGAACTGAACACCACCGGGTGTCATTGCATGGACTCATATTATTGGTATTAAAGAGTCGTTGTTGGACTAATGGCGTCAGAATCCGTAGTGAAGCACCGAGGTTTCCGCGTGAGGGTTGCGTGCCAAGATCCTCCTGAAACTTCACCCGCTTGACTTAATCGTGATTTGACGGCCTTTGTTCAAGCTTGAACAGCCTTCTGGCCTTGATTTCCACGAATGGAAAAGCCATGAGAGTGGGCTGAAGACGTTTTCATTCTTTTAGTCCTTTTGAATCGTGAAAAAAAGACCTCTGAAAGTGACACGAGACTCAGGCCCAAGTCGAAGTTGTTTCGTTGCAAGGTTGAAACTTTCCCCAGATTCCACGAAGTCAAAGGTTGGCTGAATTGAACACGAATTCATGGCAAATTCATATTTTTTTTTTACCGAGGAGTTTCCCTAGACAAGGTGAATTTTCCATGTATCCGTTCATGTATGTAGTACTACTTTTGGCGTGTCGTCGTTCCGGAGATTGGACTGGGATTCGGCGCGACCGAGTCATAAATAATCCAATCATGGGCATGAATAAAAGGCGATTTATGGATATCCAGTCGGGCCTTCTTCATCTACCAGACATCTTGTATCTACCGTGAGAATTGTGTTGTTCGGAAAATGTCATCCAAAGTTTTGAAAAGCTCGAAAAAACCTTCTCGTCTATAGGGTATTGATTGCCATGCAAATTTAGCCCCATTCCCCATGATCTAGTTACTATGTACGTAGTTTGTGATCGGCCTTACCTGTTCGGGTGCTTTTCCCATGAATTTTCCTTTCTTCCACCAGGTGATGGTGGCCGGGGGTCGACTGCCCACACTTCGACATTCCAAAATGCTGGTCGAGGCCTGCCCACCGTTGTTGCCGCCCACCGTGAGTGGCTCTTTGGGCCGGACGATCGACACCGTTCGCGGAAGAACTGCAATAACAACAAGAACAAGATATGAACAATGGACGTGCCCACGCTCAATCAATGGAAAATTAAGCTTCCATTCAATGCACGAGTGAAGTACTCCAAAGAATGGTTCAAGTGAACGATGGATGATTGGCCCTCATTTGATATGCTATTTTTGGGGTGGGAAAAGAAAGGGCGGGGAGGAAGGTGGAGTTGGGTGTACGGGTTTCAAATATGGCCCTGGGTACGCCTTTCAGATCGATCTTAGAATGTACGCAAGTAAAAAAAAAGAATAAAGGGCTTTCTTTGTGCATGACTTGAAATACCACAACCAGACACTTTTTTTGCTATCGGTGGTTCAAGTTTGGTTCATGGAAAAAGACTTTTTTTTAATTTTAAGAAAGCAGTAAGGACCGGATGTGGATCAAAGTGTCACGCTCTTGGAGAAAAAGATCTCGATTTTCCCCAAAAATTCATCCCTTTTGCGCGGAAAAATTCGATCGCATTCGTCATTTCGGTTGTTTGTCAAGCATCAATAGGTGCATATAAGCTAATTTTGAAGTGTTTGTTCGATGTTCTTGGAGCAAGTTGGTGCAATGTGACTCAAGTTGAATAAAATATGAGAAGACATTTTCTTGTTCAAAGTCTTCGTTGTCATGAACACGAAAGATGCGTTCATGCTCCGTTGCACACGACTATTGAATCGTAGTTCAATATCAAACTTTCAATTTTCATGTACATATTTGAATATCTCCGACCTTTTGGGAGCATCACCTATAGAGTGTATTTCTTTCAACGATGCTTCGCATGGCTCCTCTCTCAAGAGCTAGCTTAAGCTCGTTTGTTTTAACTTCCGATATTTTATACTGACAAAATTAGAATCCTAGCCCTGTAGAAATGAAAGAAAATAAAACCGTTAAGCATTAATGAGGGTTTCTTCGACCATGATGAAATGCGATCAAAGGGACGACAAAGCGCTAAGTTGGTTGGGGTGATTCAATCTTGGCCGGTCCCATTTCTTGTTCAGCTTGTTCACCTTTGTCCTTGCACTATTGGGCAGATAATGAGACACTTTCATTCCATTTTAGGCATTCTCTCTTGGCCTCTTTAAAACTTCTCCACTGCTTCGGAGATTGTGTTACATTGATTTTGAGTACAACCCTAAAAAGAAGAAATCATGACCTCTTGGAGTTCGATCCAATCTCTCCTGAAAGGGGCTCAATCGTGCTGTGCCCCATAGTACACAGCTTTGATTTACACATACATGATTTCTTGACCACAAAGAATGTCACAAAAACCGCCCAAGATGTGTTTGCTTATTATTTCTCAAAGAGTACGCCTACAAAGTCCTTGAAAACGGCCGGCTTGAATAAAGTACTCGTAGGGAGGGACTACGTACGGTGAGGATGCGTGCGTGACACGAGTGGGTTGGTTTTGCCATGCTTTATTATGGCACATTGTGGACTCTTTCTCTCTCTCTCTCATGGCAAAGGCCAATTACGAATTAACAGCTTTTTTCTACTTGTGCCAAGCACGGACGTCCATTACGATACAATACGTGGATGGACATAGGGACAGAGGGACAGAGGAGCTCTTGCTTTCATTTGGGATTGCTCCAGGGTGGTTCGTGCCTCCAGACCCTGTTAAGGTGTCCCGCAGGCATATTCGTCGGGTGATAAAATAATTCATAAAATTACTGGAATCGAACCCTAATTTACTCGATGCTCTTAATCACTCTTGGCATGGACGTTTGCGTACAAACTCGCATTTGTCGATTGCTTACGAAGGGTACATACTTACAATAGTACGGTAATTTGTAAAGAAAGCTTAAGAAGCATCAAATTATCCCGGAACATGGAAGGCAATAATCGTGAGAACTTCCCTGACTCACCTCGAGTGTCACCTCCGGGTTAGTAAATTTAGTTAACCCACACATTCAACCATTCCTTGATTGCCAAAGGGTTTGTTATTCAAAATCAGTTAAATGACCGGAAGAAGAAATGATATGTTTTTGACGAATAAGTTTGAGAGAAAAAGTATGTTGTCGCCAACCATTTTCAGTTGCTTGAATTGGGTCGTGGTTGAATACGCAAAACAATAAGCGAACTAACGGAAAAAAGAAAATTTTACATATTTATGCAAGATTTGGAAAAGCTGTTTTACGTTTCAATACTTCTTTGAACAAAATCCTGGCTCTGAATTAGGTTGATAATAGATTTTAAAGATTGTTTCGGCCAACAACCCTCTTCAACGTACCAAACATCATGTGGTATCCTTTTAATGTCAAATCTGCTTTGAAAGTTCCTTGGAGAATTTTCTTTGAATGCGAACTGGCCCTTGCTCACTAACCAAAGTGTTCTCACGGATCCGAATACAACTTTGATCACCTCAGAATCGAATTTCGCTTCGTGGACATTAAAAGATAATAATCTTCTCAGGTTTTTGGAGAGATGTATTTTTAGAAAGATACAAAAAAAGTTGTCCCAAGGAAGCGGAAGCCAACTTTCGAGAAGCATTCCGTGATTCGGTAGTGTGTGACGCGAGCATGAAATGTCACAACTCTCGGCAGTCGATTTCGACATGATTTCAAAACATCGACCCTTCCTTTTTTCCCAATTAAAACAAGTGAAGAACGCCTCTTCTTTGCTACTAGGACCCCTTTTCTGGTTGGTCTTCTGTCCTTTATCACAATTTGCCCTTTTTGCAGCCTTTGACAAGCAAGCTTCTGTGGTCGTCGGCTAATCTGACTTTGTACTAAAACATGTTGCCTGGGTAATTGATTTGTGCACAAACATGCAGCAACGGTGGTGGTCCACTTGGAACTTGAGGATTCTTGAGTGGACCACTGGTGAGCAGGTGCATGGGAAACTCCCCGCTCAAGCCAATTAGCCATTTCAGGGACGGAATGTTTGCCTCAAGTTCTTTGGCAGGCCGTAAATTGCCCACCTTCCGAATAGTTCCCTGCCAGCTGGAATTTCTCTCGCTGTTTCCCCTGAAGTCTCGTGATTCATGAACCAAGGCCGGACCAAGTTTTCTTCCATCAGTTTCACGAGGCCTAGAAAAATGCCTACCCTCGTCTCCGGCCAAAGTCCCTCATTTTTATTTGCCTGCCCTCGAGAACACTGACAGCACGATTGAAGGCGGTGGAAAAAACAACAGTGGAAAGCTTAAAAGGTTGATCAACACCGATCGGATTGGTCGACCTCGCCACCAAAGTTGTCCTAAACTTGGTATCTTTCCAGAGAGAAAAAGGAAAAGAAATGTGGATGGTGAGTGCTTCGTTTTGGTACGTTTCTTGTCTCACCAAGAAGCTCAGACACCCGCGAAGGGAGTTCATAATTATTATCGCTAATATTGGTACAACTTTTGGAGGTGTGATGGAGTTCCCAATTCCCCGAAAGGCGGGGAAAACTCGGTTCTCGCATGAATCTACGACAAATACTTCAACCACCACCATCATCACCAGCACTACCACGTTCCAGGAACAAAGAAGGGTCGTAAAAGAAAACGACTCGACCAAAAAAGAATGCCACCAAAGAGAAGGACGTCGAGGACAACTTGCAAAACACCCACGTTTTGCTTGGCTCTTGAAGATAATAGACCACCCTGGATGAATGACTTTCAAATGAGAGGCATCACTCACCAATGTGAGGAATGTCTGTCCATGACAATCGTTATAGTAGTAATAGTAATAAGGGACACGGAGGGACTCATTACGCGCACCTGACAATTTCAGACACGACATTTCAAAATCGACATAATGATTTCATGATTGGAGTACGTCTGGAATGGCAATGGCCTGTTATGATTGGAGTACACGGGGTGTGTTAAAGAATAGTAAAATGTGAATTCCATCCACAGATTTTGATAGATACGACATGGTGGATCAGTCTTCCTATCGTTTTGTAAGACACTTACAAAGTTGACTTGGACCACACAGTTGCAATCTATTCTTCTGAGTGAAATTGTGTTTCATAGTACAACCTTGATTGACTATGGGTCGGTTGTTGAGGTAGTTTTGAAGTATAGTAGAAGCATATCTAAAAGCATTGAAGAAACAAAGCACATGCAACGGAGTAGAAAAAGTCATGCTCTATCAAGTTTTACAACATAAGCAGTGTTTTTCAATTGCATCTTATGTAGCAAAACTTGATCCAGGAAGGTTAATTCTACTTTGCCTCTTTCATGCTTCTTTTAGGCTTCTAGATATGCTTCTATTATACTTCAAAACTACCTCAACAACTGACCTTATGTCCACATTGAAGGAGTTAAAGTACATGACGATGAGAATAACTTGAAACACTACATTTCAAGTTCATTGAATTGCCAAATCACTTAATATTTTTCAGTCAGAAATGTTGTTGCCTCTTAAAATTTGGTCATATTTGCAAATAATGAACAAGCTACTTTGAGCAATTAAAACTTAAGCGACATTCCACAATAATCGTCGGAACTTTCAGAAATATTCTGGCAACCTTTGGTCAGCTGTCTGTGGAAATTGTCCTCCAAAATAGACAAGTATCTCGCATCTGTTGATATCTGTGGTTCCATTGCGTAAGCAAAGAGAGAGTTTATGAAGAACTTTTGGAACACGTGACTAAACAGTTTTCCGGAAGAAGATGGACACACTGTAGGTCTTCTGATGTTGAATAGGCCAAGAAGATATTTCAGAAGGCAATTTACTTAGAGCTGTCTAGTTGATGTGGGTTAAGACAATTTAAAATTGCCTCTGACACCGACAAAAAGAAAAAAAAAAGCTTTGATCCCCTTGGAACATGGAGCACATCTTGTAGAAACTTTTCTAATTATGTTAACCCACTTCTCCACTTTTTCGTTTGTCACAAAATTACTTTGCTTTTGAGACGTCGCGGACTTTTAAGTAAGGACACGATGTTATGTATGCTGGTTATCGAAGTTGGATTTTAAAAAGGTCAGAATGTGTTTTGCTTTGAAACACTATTTTACCAAAACGGGTTGAACCTCAATTTGAAACAATTAACTCATCGCTATTTCTGAAGACTGTACCCTCAAACTAATGCCGATGCTTCCGACTATTTCTTGATATGAATTCAGCAATGTGTGTACAGGTTTGGCTTATTCATCACGATCAGCCTTAAAGTTATGACTTGAGAGTCGAAATTTCCTTCAGGCTTCTTTGAAAGGAACTTGTTCGAGGGATCAATTTGAAAGGCGCACCAAATCCTTTTGGGGAAAAGGAAGGATCCAAAAAGCCCCATATAACTATCTATCTATCCATTCGTCCGTCCATCCATCTATCATTCTCTTCTGGTATGTTGTACTAAATTGCAAAAGGATTTTCGTGCCATTCCTTAAGTGAATATTGTGCATTTGGTGTACATTCATCCCATCCCCATGTTGGGTTCTGTCTTGAATCAGGTTCGATTTACGTAGTAAGACATCAGTTCGAAAACGATCAAAAATTGATGATGAAAGGTCAATCACCGTGAATTGTTTGACTGATTAATCTGATTAATGGGCCCACATGGTAATTCAGAGTCAAAACTTTAAGCGTGAAAAATGGTCTTTACAACTTCCTAGGTTTCCGGGAAACATTATTTTTTCGGTGTTTAAGCTCGAACGGGGCGGATTTTACCACGGTAAGAGATTTTTTTTTTCATCCCATGACCTAAATAACACAATTATCCCAACTGTCTTACGTCTCATGTCGATGGTGACATTAGCTGTGGCCGGTTGTGTCACGTTGTTATTGGACGCTCGGCAAAGGAACTTTTCTCCGAAATGCTTCTTCGTGAGTGGATCGATTTTGAGCGTGTTTTGAACCTCCTTATCCGAAGTCGAGTAGATATCATCCACCACGTCGCCGTCCGATGAGTACCACACCAGCTGAGGCAAGGGATATCCTAAAACACACAGACGGCAGACAATCTCAAATTAGCCAAATGGTATCCCCAGAAAAAAAAGCCGATGTCACTATTATAATCTAACCTGACGACGTCGAGCAAGTAATGGCGGCCATTTCACCTTCGGAATAAGGTCCCGCAGTATGATTCATAACGAGACGTCCGAGTGTAGAAATGACCGGAGGCGAAGGGGGAACTGAAACCGAGAAATACCCACCATGATGAAGATGATGTTCCAATCTTACTCGACCTTGGATGCAAGGTCAAACAACTTACTAATAATGGACACATTGATGAGGGCGTTTCGCGTTTGAGAGGTGCGGAAATCCACTCGACACCGATAAATACCGGACTCGTCGGCTCGAATCCCGTGAATGGTCAATATTGAGGGACGGAGGGTGGGATTGAACCGGGATCGCTGGCCAAATCCCCTGGGTGGGCGTTCACTCCATTCGGTGGCGTTGGCGGCTCCACGAGCGTCATACCTGAAGATGGAACCAAAATCAATATCACCGGAGTGTTTTCGTAGAAGAAAATATAAATGATGAACATGGGGGAGATGATGATGGTGACGACCGACCTTGGAAGTGGAGAATGGGCGTTCGGGTCAAATAACAATTACTCAAGCTGGCGTGAGCTCGAATTACGCTAACTTTGGATGTGCACACGCCATGAAACAGATATCCACACACCTGGAGCCCAGTATTAATAAAAGACATCTGTGGGCTTTCCAGTAATTCATCATCTTTCCGGGAAAAACTATTTCTTTCTTTGTACTTTTCCTGAGTCCAATCTCGTTCAAGCAGTCTCGGACAGAGGTTAGGTTATCGGATAAAGTACGTACACTATGAGCATGAAAAATGATTTTAATTGGAATTATGGATGACAATCAATTGAAAATTTCTAGACAGAGTCACATTAATCACTTGATGAGAAAGCCAGATCCAAATTAAATCTAAAGAAACCTTGCACGGGGTTGAATGTGGGAATGCCCCCTGTTTCCAATATCAAACACAGACTTATTTTGTTAGAATTTTGGTTTCAATTGAGCAGAAACTATTCGAAAACATGTCATCGATTCTATGGGTCGCATGTTAACGCATCTAATTCGTGATGTTTAGTATACTATAATTGCGCTTGACTATACTCTAATTTTAGTTTGGGCGTAACATGCGGAATAATTCAACAAACCTCAAGATAAGTATACTCTTCCGGCAGAGATATTTTTAAGTATGCTCAAGAGGCACGAGTGCACCTTTGTGTTGCACTCGCGCTCTTTTAGATTAGAGGCTGTGGCTCAGTGCGCCCATTTCAGCGAGGGTGAAAGAAGCCTAAGTTACCCATGTATGCTGCATTCTGCGTTGAGAAAAGCTGCCTGACCATAAAAAATTGTTTGTGTAGAAACACTGGGCCTGTGTTGTTAATCCGAACTTAAACAGTTAAACTTCAAGCCCATTTATTATACAAGTGCCAAATTCGGACTCTGAAAGTCGATTTCTCAAAGATTTTTAAGTCTAACTGAATCCAGTGCAACTTTAAGCGGGAACTCTTGAAGAAAACGACGAGAAGAACGATTTGATCATCTTCGAACGTGCTCGGAAACTTCAAAAAGTGCGTCAATCAGACAAATGAATGAGCCTTCCTTCAACACCACCACCCCCGGATACAACGAACGAATGGATGGGTATGGAATCAATAGAAAATTGTGAATAAAAGGATACCATCCACTCCTCTTGCAAATCCATCCCTCATCACTTAATGACTGACCCCATGGTCACACCTACCTTAGGACTTGTCCACGGATCATCCAAGTACGCAGAAGCTTAAAGAAAAAAAACTTCAACGGGAATAATAAGCTGCGCTCATGGAAGGCCCTGCCAAAATTGCCCATCTTCAACCCAAGAACCCACAACGCTCCCATGTTATCAAGAACGTCATTTTAGTCCATGTGTTTGAGACACTATTTTCGGTATGAAATTGATGCCAAAAAATCGGATTGATGAGCCGCTTCAAGGAAAATAGGATTTGGTCTAAACATTCTCAAGAGAAAGGTTCATGGAAGCATAACTAGAACGACAAAATGGATTAGATCCCGGACTTTCTCTACAATTAACACTTTTAATTCAAAAGATGCTCCAGCATGTTCATTTGTGTTTTTCTCCTAACGAGTAATTAAGATGCAAGTTTTCGACACGGAAACTAAAAAAGACATTGAAAGAATAACCCCGCTGTTAATAACATTTTCGAGGAAATTTCAATACCAATAGAACTCTGAACTACCTAAAAAAGTAGCTAAACTCAAGTTCGATAATGCCACTTTTTCTAGTTTGGCCTTCAAGATGGGGTCACAATGAAAAAAAAAAAAGCTTTGTGCTTGGAGCTCCATGTTCGAATGAAAATACAGACCATCTCATTTGACCTCATTGTTTTCAACAGGCCTCTATCCATCTGGTTCATCTTGTTCTTGAAAATGAAGTAAGCCAATTAGAAGGGTGAATCGCGAGAGTACACAACAATTGCTATACTTATCGGTTTGTCTCACGTTAAGTATACTTGAGGTCAGCTATGTAGTAAGGCCAGTGTTAAGTATACTATAAAACAAATCGATCTTATGTGCGTTAACATGCGACCCATATCTCCAATCCGCAAGAATGCAATATCGCTTTTCTCCATTCCAAAAGATCTCTACTTTTGAGTAATCAGGGTTCGGCAATTTTTAGATTCCGGTTACTTTTGGACCGTCTTTTTGTCGAGTTTTAGAGTGAATCTTTCACCCAAAAAAGTGATATTTTCCCCCAAGGAAAAAGTATAGACAAATTAAATGCGTGACAATCGTATCACACATGCAAGATATTTTGTTACTTTTGCCAATTACAGCCTCGAGTGTCAATGCTTGGCAAAAATATTAGCATGCACGTACATATTTGGAGGCAAAAGCAAACATTTTCGTGGCTTTTTCTGCCATACATCAAATAATATCGTCCGAACATTAGATTCAGTATCGATGAGATCTCAAGGGAAGAATTTTATAACAAAACTTTGAAGCTAATAAGCCACGAAAGTATTCCTTTACGTGTCCTATTTTCATTCTTAATCCTCCTTATTACTCGGCCTAATCCTTAAATAAATTAGATATTGCGCCAATTGGATTTAGCAACTCCAATTAACTCAAGCAGGTGACCAAATCCTCTGGTCGAGAAGGTGTCCATTTATATGAAATATAGATCTCTTAGCCACGGCAGATTTTTGACAATTTTGCATTTATTGGGCGTTAAATCTTTTCCTCTTTGTTGGTGAAAGAGGAGATTGAACTATACTTCATAGTTACAAATCAAATTTCTGACAGAACAACTCAAAGTACTATGAACACTGTTGCAAATCACCTTTAAATTTGGAACTATTTGACTCCAAGAATAGGTTGTTTCGCATAAATGAAAGTGAGACATCCGCAAAAGCTTTCCTTTTATATATTCAGACCCTCTTGACCGTTTCCTATCTCTAACTAATAATGTCTTGTTCCAGTTCTAATAGAGTTTTTATCACTTTTTGCAAACAAGGACCTTCTGAAGCTTCCATCAAAACCAACAAAAAGTCTTCTGGTTTTGATCTATGGCAATATTAAAACGGATTAAAATTTGCAGGACAAGAAGACTATTCATGATCAGAATTACTTCTTTACGCCAAATCCAATTCTTTATTGCGCAAATTAGACCTTTTTGTATTTTGGGGGACAATTAGGTCGTGATATTTTGTCTGAGGATGCAGGCTTCAAAAATACTTGATCCATGCATGGGCATTCAACCTTTTTTCTGACCTATCTACGTAGCATTTTTGGGCTTTTTGAGTTTCTAAAACAACGCTTGTTGGTTGTTCAAAATTACTTTGGAGTCTAACCTAATGTTGAAACAAATATAGCCTTAACATGCCAACAATTCGCTATAAGTTGATGTTGAAAGCTTGTTTTTTTTTGCCATCCGTGCTACAGACAAAACATTTCATTTGCAACCCAATCAAACGTCGTAAGAAAAGAATAAGGAAAAGAATACAGCATGAGGGTTCCTTATTCATTTGTTAAACTGTATGATATGAAAAGTGTTGAATTAAGTCAAAACGACTTCTTGGGTTTTGTTATACTATACTGTCTTTGTTTGAAGAGCTAAAACTTTTGACCTTTGAAACATCAATTTTCATAACGCCAAGGTTAAGTAGCAACAATGCAAATTTGATGGTGCCAAAAAATGATAGCTTTTGTTCTTAGGATCTTTGTGCAATGTGCACCCTCTTGAGGTGCTTGTCATAATAAATGCTTTGCCTTACAAACAAAGAGCGCAGGAAACGCAATTGGACAGGAAATCTCATCAAACTTGAAAACACCCCAAATTTCTCAATCGAGAGCAACATTAACTACTGTATATGTTAAACCCTTTTCGGCGTCTGTTCTGACCCATGCCTTAAAAAAGGAGAATTGTGTCAAAGCCAAGTACGCATTCTAGACATTTTCTAGACGAAAAGCCTGATTCAGCTGGTTTAAGAGAGAGGGCAACGGTTGAAAAGGCCACCCAACAGTTCCATGCGTTTTATTCGTTGAAACCCCCAATGTCCAAGGTAGTGCGTGGTTCATGAATGGTCCTCCTGTGTCCTATATTTGAACAACAAATAGAACAGTCACGATGAACGTGCCTAGAAAGCTCAATGCTACAGCAAAAGATAAAAAAAAGTTGTCGACTTCTCTCTATTCTCGGGGGTTTGCGACAATTTAGATGAAACCGGGTCAATGATGCCATTCTCAAAAGATCGCCTTCCATGTTTGGTTGAATCAGAAGAAATCAGGCATGAACGGAAAGTGCAATCCCAAGATGAAGTTGTAGTACCTGAAATGGAACTTAGGCCACGGCACAACAATTCCAAGGAGGTGCGAGTCGGTTGTTCCTCAAAATGATCCATTTGTTGGATCCAATATCTCCCATCTTTCTAAGATCGGATGAATTAATCAAAACAATTCAAGACACAAACGATTCTATTATGAGATTGACGGATGACTAAAATATTCATTGATCGTCGGTGGAGAAAACAGCTTTCGTGAGCCAAGGATGAATGAGAATCAGAAAGCAGTGTAGAATCGATATAAAAAACCTAACATATATTACACGACAAGTGTGCTACAAAGCATAAACATCGCTTGTCTCTTCTTAATTCACTTAATACTTTCCTTTTCCAAAAGGAAATTTCAAGCTCTATGAATAAAGGGATCTCGTCATTCGCCACAACCCAGGCCTAAGGGCCTTTTTCCAAGCCTCGATTTGGGCGCCATTTTTCAGCAGCAGGATATCTATGTGTGTTCCATCAAGGTGCACTCTTGTAACTCTACTTTTTCGGGGGAGAGCCACTCAAGCTGATAACAAAAGAGTTCGGGAAGAGAACTATTTGCCTTTGAGCAGCTTGAGTTGTGAAATTTAAACTGGACGAGAACCCCGCAACCACTCCACCTAAATTGACCATCATCACGGTTGTCTTCAAAATTGGTTGAACTTACGCTTTGGGTTACAAACACATTTATGTCTTCAGAAAAAAAACAAATTTGAAACGAATAAAGTACACAGGTTTGGCCCTATGTACGTATGCATATTCGTGTTCTCCTTAAGGAGAACACGAATATACGTACGTGATATTTGATAGTGATATCTTTTCTTATTTTGAGCTATTTTGACATAAGTTCGAAAACTCAAAATTTTCATTTATTTTTGCAATATTGAAAAGCTATATGAAATATTTGGGAATTTGTTTTGCATATAACTGTAGCGTTTTTCGGCTTTTTGAGGTCAAAAATGGACCATTCAAAGTCAAATAACTCCAACTATAAGTCTGATTCCGCCTACTGGGATTTGATACGGGGAAATGACCTCTTCATTTCATATTGCTCATCTAACCTTGAAGGAAATTGACTGACTTGGACCACTACTTCTCGTTCGTCCCACAGAATAGCAATGTCGGAGAAGGAAGCTAATTCTAATCATCACTATCAAAATCATCTTCCTCATCCTCATCTCAACTTCGCCTTGATTCAAACGCGAGAACGAGGGCTCTCAGATTTTTCTTCTTCTCATTTCAGATCAAAGAGACCCGTCCAAGTGGGTTCGTGATGAATTATTCACCCAATGATTTCACACACGACGCAGTCTGAGTCTTCCTAGATGAAGATTGTAGTATAAGGTCGTCCTCACACCATCGTGGGACGCGTGTGGAGCTTCCAAAACTTTCCCATTGACCATATGGATGGCAATTCTCCACTTTATGCAGTACGAGCTCCAGTAGGTGGTACCTAGATCAGACGCCAAGGAAGTTTATACCCCTCCCATTATAAGAGGTAGTAAGTTGGGAGATAATTTCATACAGCGCCGGAATTTCGAGATCACAGATTGGCATTGATCCACTGGATATTGACAAAGTTTTGATCTTGAGGGAACTCTGAGCCCCTGATTGCCTTCAGTGCATCTGAGACCATGAGGAGAAACCCTCTCTTCCATATGCTTCCGGGTTTGTTCGCCATTGAAGGCTGGAAACTGGGCACTTACTGTAGGGATCAGTTCTGGCACACTCATCTTTCGTAACGAGGCGCTTGTGCAAAAAATCAGTCGATTGGAACAATCGATTCCTGATTAGCAAAATCTATATTTAATTCGTCCAGAACGGCTGCAATCTGAAGAAGGAGGCTAATTGGGGGAATTGTGTTTTCCGGCAGGAATGACTTGATTGTGTTCTTCTGCAAATGAGACTTGGCTTCTACTGATAAATTGCGTTATTTTCAGTTCTACGGTTTTGATTTATAGATCAATGGAAATTTGGAAGGCCATTCCTCCTTAGAGCGCAGTGTGACTAAAAATCATCACAACAAACGTACATGAAGTAATCCTGTACGGTACAAAATTGCCAGAAGAATGTTAATCCCTTCTTATGTCCTGAGGTTTGAGGGGCCAAATTTTTTAAATCCAACACTCGATCGAGCTTGAAATTGATACATGAACGCCTTATGACTTGGAGCATAAATCCTCATCAGCATCTGAGTCCACCTTTCAAGAGGTTCTTGGCTCTATGCATGAACAACCGCTCCGTTTCTGGATCGTTCACGGATGATCTCCACCCTTTCTATTTTTGTCTGAAACGGACGCGATCTCCTCCTCTGAAGATCCTTTTGGCCGCCTATTGGTCTTTCAATCAACAACTACTATGCTCCTGCCACATTTGTTCGACATGCCATCCTGTGCAATTCATTAATGGGATAGGCTCGTGCATCCCGCGATTGCCGTGTATTTTTTTCGGTCTTTGTCGCCGTGTGGCCAGCACATGACGTCCCTATCTAATTTCTACCCACATGTTTGAAAGTACTTTGAAGTAGCTTCTTCTCTCGACTCAAGTGCCATCGGACTTTTTCCCAACTCTTCAGTCAACAATTGCCTTGCATTCTGGAGGACCAAATTCGCATTTGCTTTTGAGTGAGGCATGCAAAACGAGTCGGACATTGGTGGTTGTGGTCGTGGGTGCACTTTAGTTCCGGTAGGCTCAAGGTACTACGACGTTCTGGCAAAAATTCCATTATTCCCCGCTGCCCCTCCTAATGCGCCTCCTCGGTGTTTCCGTGTGCATTCTGCAGAACTGAAAACTTACCCACCTCCTTCCATCTTGAGGATCGAGGTCGTTGGCGTGAAACTAGAATGAGAGGCCTCACTGTCATCAAATTGAAAGTTGAAGGCCGCACTTTGAACGTGGTTGCGACATTTCGAGCGGCGACAACTGGGCGGATTATCTTGGTCCAAACCGAGCTTGTTTCCTCATGGTGATGAATAATGCTACTAACACTATCTCAAGATGCTGAAATTCTAAATTTTCTTATCACGAACAAACCCTTTTCCAAACTTAGGTGAATTACCTAGTCAGTAAATCATTAGGCTGATGGGAATGTGTTTTTGAACCCTGAGTCATAGTTCATTAAGGCACGAAGGTTCCGTATGTGAAAAAAAGTTTTCGTTCAAGCCATGACGATAATATGTATGCCTTAGAAAAGAAAATTCAAGAAAATTTGTGTTTGCTAATCAGTTACCTCTATGAAAGATTTTACGCTCCACTTAATGATGCATTGAAAAGGCCAAATCGGCAGCTTTTGAACAAAGTCTCTTAAAAAAGTTATCTGCCTTATTCATTTGTACTTACAATGGGCACGAATATGATGCCCCCTTTGTTGTTACATTGCGTTTGTTGAAATGTCGCAAATAGGTAGAAATGTCGAGGATAGTTTGTGCACTAAGCATTTTCCGCCAAACGCAAAGAGACGAAGGCTGCTTGTGGAACGAGAGTTTCCTGGTAGTAGATCCAGATGATGGTGATGAGTTGGGTTATGAGCATCCTCAAAACCACCTCCACTTCCACCATCAGTCGGAACGAGCGATGGTCCCATTGCTATGCCCAGAAAAATGGCTCCTTCATCTCCTCGTTCCACTTGTTCGTTCATCCTCAACATGTGCGAACATGGGACATCAGATGGGAACGGACTGAGAGTACGTACCGTACGTATGTACTAGGCGACGACTGTCCTCGCTCAATTCAGTGCTTCTCTACATTTGTTGTTCCACACTGACTAGGATGAGCAACTAAGATCAGTGCCGTGATGTCCCTGAAGCTCGATATTTCAGTATCTAGAACATTAAACTTGCCAGACCCGTAATGGGGACGGATGACACTTTCCGTGATGGCGCAGAGCAGAGAACAAACACAAACGAGAGCGCGAGAATTGAGATCTGCTGGCGAATTATTCCACCATACCTACGTAAGAAATCGGAAGTCTAATTGGCCATTAGGACAAGTAGTCCTCCCAAAAGATGTTCTGAATTAACCAATGAATGCGGGACTGGAGATTCCTTGAGAATCTGCATAATCCGAAGGATTTTCCTCGTTTCAATTGGTTTCATCTGGTCTTCCAACTCTGGTCTGAATTCGAGTGTCTGTCACGCGGAATGATCCAAACTTGAGGAGGAAATATTTTTGTCTCGTCATGCAAGCAAAACAGAGAGTCACTTTTCTCATGGACCCGCGTTTTTCTTTGAACATTTGAAATACTTTTTGGTAAAGAATGATGAAGCGCTTTCGGCTTGCTTTCAAAAAGAGTGAGTTGGTCCCTAATTTGACTTTCAATTCTGAAGGAAGAAACCTTGCCAATTTCAGTCAACAAAGTAGAACTCTATCCCGCGGGTTACGTATAGTAAAAGAGTCGTCGTTTTTGGCCATTACATACTCGTTACTGTTTTGCGTACGTTCTCGGTAGTTAAGCACCATTTGGACTCCTTCTCATTGTACTTCTGGTTCTTTGTCATTGTGGTTGTTTCGGGTAATGGAAAGGCAGATTGAGGCCCCGTGAAATGTGCAAGATGCTTCGTGAGAAAGCGCAAAGATAAGATAAGAAGAAGGGAAAAAACAGACGACTCCTTGAGATGGAGAAACGTGAAATGAAGCATCAGGGTGGATGGAATGGGACTGCAGCTCATCTGAATTTTTCATGGCAGAATTTCATTTGCTAAGAGCATTATTGCTGGCTGTCCCTCTGCGCATTGATGGGACGTACAACCAACCAACCAACCACTGATGTTCGTTGCTCTATGGGTGCCATAAAAAAAGAACTTTGGCTGTTTCTCTGAAAAGCCATTGTGGCATTGTTACCTGAATGCCAAGAGGTTGGTTCCTTTTTCTTGTAGTCAAGTGCGGGTTTTCCATTCCCTGATTACTACTCATTGGCTTCAAGATGATGTTAAACCATGGGGAAAGTAGGAACAGTTCCACAGTCAAACAGGTAAAGCTAATGGAACAACTCGTCCAGAGTACAAAAACTGAGTTCCCACACAAGGAAGCAAGACTGATTGATTGATTGATTCATTCATTCATTCATTCATTCAAGTTAGCGCTTCCTGTTTGTCAATCCTTATGTAAATGCATACTGACACCTTCACCTAGGGAATCGAAGGCATCCGGGGCTTTAAGTGAAAGCCCAGATAACAATATATACTGCTGCATAGGCTTTACGTAACCAACAGATAGATGGATGGATAAGCCACATTTTGACTGCTATCGAATTGCACAAATGTCCTCCACGTATAGTTCACCCATTTTTAAACGGTACGCAAAAATCTCAATTCAAAGGCGGTTGGGCGACACTTATCTCCAAAAAGGGGCTTCAAATCGAGAAGAAATGGTCTAGACTTCATATGCAGATTTGCACTACCAGAAGTGCATGGCACACACTTTTGTGTAAATTTGGATTTAGTCTTTTTTGGCCATTACACTTCTTGACTTTGGGCTTTTTGCATTCAAATTCGACGAATGCGCTTTAAACGCTTTTTTTTCGATGGCACATTTGTGTTCTACTAAAGTACTTCTGAACCAACCGGAAGAAACACGTCTCTTAACAACAATGGGCCAAGAAAAGTTGGCAGGAGGGACTTTGAACGAATGGAGAAGGACTTCCAAACAACGCCAGTTTTACATTCAAGTGGAAGTGAATAATTCACCCACCTCGAAATGGATGGATGCTCTGGCAACTTTTGAGAAATAACACAATGGGGCCTTCTTTCTTTGGTGAGATTGATGTTGGATTGCAAACCCCTAAAATCTGAAATTGCTTCTGTAGAATTGGACCCAAGCAAATCCCAAATTCGTCATGATTTGTAGGGCGTTTACTCGAAACAGTCCATGCTCTGAGAGGATGGATACCACTTAAACCCACGTGTTTGGTTGTGACTGGATATTTGTTTTTTTAATTTGGATTCAATCAAGTTAAGAGATCTTGAAGCATAGGCACACTTGTCACCTTTTTAAATTTCTATGTCATTTTGAAATTTTTACCCCTCACACTCAAGGAAGCCAGAGTGGCCGCGCCTACTAATGCGTTCTTATAAGAGCTGAGTGTCAGTGCTTCCCTAGACAACGTAGGTTCGAATCCTGATGTGGATCAGGGACTACTTGTAGCGGTAGTACAAAATCCACAACAACAAAAAATACTGACTTTCCTTACCGAAGCGTTCTAGTTTTTTTCTCTCGTTTTTGTTTCATATTTCCTATGTTTTACCATATTTAATGATATAAGCTCTTTATGCACCATGGTGAATGCTCAAGCTCGTCCCAAACAATCAACAACAATAGCAATGAAAAAGGTGAAGGCTTTCTATTTTGACGCTTTTCTTTGACGGATGGCGTGAGTGATCCGATTTGAAGGTGAGCCCCGAAAGTGATTTCACAATTGATGATAATGACTTTAAACCCGACCTAATTGGTCATCAATTGAGATTATGGTTGTGTGCAGCCATGATGAATCGTAAGTTGTAAATTCACTATAAAAAAACTGCAGTTGCTGAATTCTTTGCCGCCTTTCCGACGGGATTTAGAGGCACTTCAACTTTGACTAAGTACATATATCAACACTCTAGGTATTTTTGAAGTTATTCTATAACTGAAATTATATTCAATTTTCTACACATAATTGGTTATTCGGCTCAACAACGACAAAAAACAGCAACATATTAATCACACGGTCGCAACATTCATTGGACATTTTCCAAACTGTCTTTCCTCGAAATGGGCGTACTTTAGTTAAAAATGTAACGATATTTTG
Source organism: Tigriopus japonicus (assembly GCA_010645155.1). NCBI lineage: Eukaryota > Metazoa > Arthropoda > Copepoda > Harpacticoida > Harpacticidae > Tigriopus > Tigriopus japonicus. The sequence continues at coordinate 10,057,933 of CM021323.1, forward strand.
GAAAGCAAATCCTGAACACTTTTTCATTTAATTGCAATGGAGCAATTTCTTTTTCTAAACGGTTTTTTTTCAAATGAGTAACTTCAATTGGTTTTCAAAAAAAATGAACGTATGTTCTATGCATTTCTTTGCTTTTTTTTCTTAGTGCAATAAAAGGAATAACTCTCTGTGTCAAAAACGTGTCACATTGTTTTTTTTTTTTTAATTTTTGCAATAGTTAGAAAGCGTATTTTAATTAATGTACTTTGTATTATCGATAATACAATTCCCTCTGTTGTGAGCTCCATATTTGGACATGTATTACTCAAGATCAACTTGACCCAGAACTGAAGAAAAATCGAGGGAGGGAGTCTCCAATTAATCAACATTATTCAGCAACTTTCAAAGGATCAAATACTAAAATTGAACCAATTTCAAGTTGAAAAAGAAAATACCTTTTCGTGGGATGATGGGGCAAATCTGTGAAATAGAGTGAAGATTAAGTCAGCACGTTTGTCGAGCCCTTCTAAAGTGTGCTTCTCTGACTTTCGTTTTCTTTCGAGTTTGAAAGTATACATAGAAAGTCGATGGAAGACTTCAATTGGCCAATGCAATGCGAAATATGAACCCGCTGTTTTACCCTTTAATTTGTAAAAGAAAATACGGTGTATTCGAGAATTACATATTAAGACTCTAATGCAAAAATGCAATTTAATTTGGAATTCTCCGGACGGAGAAGGCAATAAAATTCATCAACGAATGCAAGCATGAACCATGTATCTATTTTCGTCCTCCCAGCTCACATAACGTGGAAGTGTTTTTTTGTTTAGCTAATTTTGATCATCTTCTTCATCTCTTGTTTCCTTCACCGTATTTTATAAACTTCGAGCAAAGGATTGATGGTAAGAAAAGATTTATGGTTGGCTTTCATAAGAGGAATCGGTTTGCTGGCATGATCTCTCTACTTATTGAACTTTTTATGATAAATTCAAAATGCATTCACACGTTTTGCCCTTTGTCGCTCATGTCTGATGTGATGAAATTCTCGTGTGTCATAAGAACTAACCTTTGAAATATAAGCTAACACTACCATGCTGGAATTTCGAAAAAAAAAAGATATTTTAAAGATTCGTTTTTGCTCAACTTTTGCATGTTTGGTACGCTTGTGTGTGTAGCTTGTCAAACATGAACAGATGACGAGTTCAGAGGCTTAAGCCTTTGCATATTTACGTAATTAACTTATTCAAAACATGAAAAAGGAAAGTACGCTTACAAAGTTGAAGGATCATTCAGTGGCATTGCGATGTCAAGTCAGGTGTTCCTCAAGGTTCAATTTTAGATCCGCTCCTTTTATCCTCGATAAAATTGTAGTACAATTTCAAAAGATAGATTTCAAAAGAAAGATTTCAAAAGAAAGATTTCAAAAGATTTCAAAGTCCAGATTACGATGCTAACTGTGTACTAGTTGATTGTTCAACCGCATCTTGAATATGCCTCACCCATTTGGGCTCCAATGAGTTCAGCAGGTTTGCCAAAGGTCGAGCAGGTCCAAAGATGTTTTACTAGGAACATCACAGGAATGAGAGAGCTCTCGTATTGGGAGAGGCTCCAGAAGTTAGGGCTGTACAGCACTCAGAAAAGGTACGTATGAAAGGTATTTATCTGATACTGTATGTTTTCAAGAGCGTTCATGGGCTCTGTCCTAACCCAGGCTTTGAGATCAGTTGTAGTGATCGTAGAGGTTTTATTTGCCTTTTGAGAGCACCTCCAAATCCTAAGGAATCCAGGCTAGTTCGAACAATGAAGTCCTCCTCTCTTCTTTATCGGGATCCTTCATTGTTCAACTTGTTTCCATCATTGCCTTCGTCGGGAATATGTAGGAGCTGATCCTCTAACAGCATTTAAGGCAGGATTGGACAAATTTTTAAATACAATTCCTGATCAACCCACTTTTCAAGGGTTGGACAGATCTACCAAATCAAACCAGACCAAATATCATGCAAATGTTAATTGGAGGCAGTACCGTTGATGATTAACTTTCTTTGCAGGGAATCCCATTCCTTCTAGCACAGGGGTTCTCAATCTATGGGTATTTACCCAAAGTTGGGTAAATTTGACTTTCTGTTGGGTAAATTGGTGTCCGGAAAAATTGGAAAAAACTTGGGTTTTTTTTCGACCAACATTGCACGTTTTTCTCTTCTTCACGTATTTTGACATTTTTATTGTTTTTCTCCGTTTGAATTTCGCGCGGCTCTTAAGCCTCTGCTCGCAACCCGATAATCGGTGATCAAAAAGGCCAAAAAGACAAAAACGCTGTAATATTGGTCATTGCATAGGGGGTAAATCGGATATTTCCCTTGCCAAAATGGGTATCCCCCGGAAAAAGGTTGAGAACCCCTGTTCTAGCATTAATGAAAATCTGCAACCAAATGAACATGAAGCTCAAGGCCAAATATGCATTAAAATGGTCATCCAAAAGGTAAATTTGAAACATTTCCGTGTGCGGTCATTTTTCAATACAATGATGGCTTTTTCCCTTGTGTTATTCTTCGTATCTCAAGTGGTTTATGCAATACAAAACAAAACAATACGATAGGCAAGTGATCTTTTCGATCCTTTCGCTCTTTCCCTGCGGACATTGAAGTTAGATTTAAACACAAATTTCAAGTGTCAGGGTGTTATAAATGGCACAATAATTCATGTAGTCATTTATCCTCAGTCTCTTGGGAGACTCTTTATGAAACACGACTTAGAAACGGTAGCTACAACATTTGCCAAGAGTCTTTACTTGGCTTTTGATGTAAGAACAATCTATCTTTTGGCGGCATAATACTATTAATCCAGTTTTCTTCATCCATGTGCATCAATTTATGTCATTTGCCTTTAAGTGACGCACGCGGACAATATTGCAACAGGCCAAAAATTAATGTGCTGTTAGACAAAATGTCCCTAAACAGATCAGAATCAGAGCAACACCTGTCCCAGTGAAGGGCTTGTGTCTTCACAGCTTTATTTAGTAATTCTTAAGATCCCTAAACATTTGGCAGATGAAGGTGTTTTTTGGGATCATAAGATGAAATTAGTGAAGCTAACGTGTGTTATTTAGTACATAAGCTGGATGAAATCTTCAACGAAACTGGGCATGCTGTTGGAGCCTAAGTTCGTGAAGATTAGTTCACAGCATGACCAATGGTGGTTATTTTGAAAAATTCCAAAATAGAACTCAATGCTCCAAAAGTTTTCTTGCAAGTTTTCAAAGCTTCCCGGTTTCAAGGTTTTGAAAAATAGGGTTGAAAACATTCCCGATCACATTTAATAGGCCCTTATTCTTAAAGACACAAAAAGATCATAAATATCGAAGCCTCTTTCAAGGGTATTCTAAATTGAACACGAATCCCCCTAATGTCAGCAAAAACCATTCTAAGAAAAAGTCAATTGATTTGACTTTCCCAACATTTTTCCCAAGGAGACTAGTGTACAGTCCATCCAACATGGTAAAGTTCGCGTACTTATTGAACCTTAAAACGACAATTCAAGACCGACAAAAAATCCTCTGGATCGTGGTTTTCATGGAACGACCTCATTCCTAATCGATCCACCAGCTTGATCCATTAGCCTGAAAATGAACCGGGCCACAAGTTTGCATTAACTCAATGTTGAGTCTGACAAGCAAGCAAGAGCATTGGCAAACGGATGAATCTATCGAGGCATTTGAATATGCTTGCTTGGCGCCTTGAAGGAAACGAAAGTAGTTCTGCTCGGATTGGGAAAACTCGTCTCACTCTTTTTTGGCTCGAAGCAATCCATCAATTGTCAGCTCGAGCCTCTATTTTCAGCCACCAAAGGGAAAAACACACACAGAACACAAGGCTTTTCATATTCCCCAATCAAAGAACAAAACACCACCAACAACAACGAGGTCGACGACAGCCAAGCAGGGAGGAAGAGCGAGAATTATTAAGAATAACAACAACAACAACAACAACAACAACATTCAAGGCAAGAAAATCCTCTCCCAATCCTAACAACGCCTTCCGTTTTCCGAGAGGAAGGTAAGTGTGCATGCACCTTTGATCTTTTCATCGGCAGGAGTATTCCGAGAGTGAAAGAGCAAGAAAGTGACGAGCTCGTGTCAGTTGGTTGAACCACTTTGCTGGCAGGACAAAACAACCATTAGACCAAATGGCTCCAAACAACTGCTTTCATAACCCTTGAGAACGATCTTCAACATGGAATCACTCGCTCACTCTAACCTTGGGGTATCGTCAACTCGAGCTAGGCCAAGCAAATTCATTTACGCTCAATTACGTAGAGGTGGTCGTGAGGCACCTCTACCTACGCACTGGTTTGGCTTTTTTCACTTGGTTCGTCTGTCACCAGCTGGTTGTGGCCATTTTGTGGCCGGTTAAGAACGCTTGTCCACCCACGGCCAACCATTTCCGGCCCAATGCTCCACCCAATAATTACAAAGCGACCAACTGACTGATCGGTGTGTCTTTTTCGTCGTCCCGGGGATCTTCAACATTCGCCGCCGAGTTCGCTTCGACTCCATAAAAGCATTAGCTCGTAAATCTCGGGACGGAAACTCGAACGAGAAAATCACTCAGGAACGCCAACTCACAAGAAAGAAAGAGAGAAAGAAAGAGGGCGTTGATGCTCCCCAGGGAAAAGGAAACTTTCCTTCCTCAAGCACGGCACTTGACAATATTGGTGTATTAATATCCGAGCCTCCCGATTGGAAGTAACCGTGAGGTAGGCAAAAAGGGCCTCTTGAACATTGGTTTTGTCTCCGCTTCTACTTTAATCGAAGGCCTTCATTTTCAACCTCGTTCTTGTCGAAACCACGTTGTTGTGATCTAATTCGTTAGGGTCTTAATGACCATTTAACAACTCTGCTCTAGGCCCAGAAATCGGGGGAAAAGTGAAACCGAGACAGTTAGACAGTGTCTACCAAACATCATGCCTTCCCAGCTCTCTGAGGGTGGCATTCATGCATTCATGCATGCATGCATACCCACTTCACTGAATTTTTTACCAAGCGATGCATTCATTGGAAGATTGCGTAAAGGTCGCAGACCCATTCTCATTGGGATTGCCGAATCAAATGGAATGACAAATGCAGGTTTGGCTTACTGGCATATTTTTCGCACTCCATCTCAACTGCCAGATGCTTGACGGTGGTTTACGTCTGTCGTTGGTTGGTTGGTTGCAGAGGGAAAAACGTTGGTTCATGGCCACGGGCAACCCAAAGTCATTACTTTTTCAACAAAAGACACAAACGAAAATTCCCCCTTTCCACTCTCCCAGATGAAGAACGAAGCCATTGCAGAAAAGGCATTGAAGTGTGCTGCTCCTTCTTGGTTTTTCATTTGGCTCAATTACAAAACTGGCCTCGAGGAACGGGAGACACGGGGAGAAGAGAACAGGGCTCCTGGCAAAACTGCAACAACTTGTTCCAGTAGCAGAGGGAGGATCACATTTTTCGTACTATGAATTGAGCCGTGAGAATTTCAACCTCTCTCAAACAACTTCCATTATTGATTTGGAGACATTCGAACTCCTTTTATGTGTGCTTCAGGTTGTTCCAACCCCTGAAGACATCGTTGTTCCCAATGAGGATGGGTAATTAATCCCAAAAAGGATTAGAGTGAGTTGTTTTAAAAAGAGGTCAGATTAAACAGGCTCGAAATGAATGCCATAGCATAACCCTTCACCGAGATCAAAATAGATTTAGTCACTAAACTGATAAAGATCCTTGGTGTGTATTATTTGCCAAAGTAGAACTTTAAGGTTGGCTCAGTTCGAAACTCAGCCTTCTCACACTTACTTTCATGGTCATGTCGAGCATTGAAAGACCTGCAAATTTCCAACAACCGGTTTCAAAAACACATTGGCTTTCTCCGTTCACTCGAAGACATATCAAATGAGTGAGTAAGGGTGGGTGAATGTGGATGACATTTGAGGGACAGAATCTGTTTCCTTTTGTATACTACGTCGGACGACCATTAAGCATTAATGGCCTGGTCCTCTAACTTCACCTCAACCACACTTCAGTCTTCGTTTAGAGCCAGGCTCTTTCAAAAATGCTGAATCAAAACAAGGAGTAAGGATTGTTTTGAAAAGGAATACCTACTGAAGAAATGTCGATACTCGGCAATGATCACAACGGAAGACCGAGTTTCAAATTAGCCCCAACAGATTGATTAATATATTAGATCTGTCCATCGGCCACCACCTCGACCAAGTGTCAAGCAATTGGCCACATTTGGCAATGCCAATACTAGAGCGGAATCGTCAATTGGCAATGTTGCGAAATTGTGTGGGTTGCAGATTGCACCACAGCCAACATTCAACGAAGTTTGCTCGAAGCTCTCACCGATCCAAATTATGCGACATGTCAATGAATCCACTGATTACTGAGTTTCATCAATTTTCGAGTCTCGGTCCAAACTAATGACCTAACCTTGAAGGTCATTGCCACGGCCCTTCATTTCGAACATATTGAAGTGACGAGTAATCGAGGAGGTTTCCACTCCGTGAGCGTCTTTGGGCGCCCAAAACCTTGCTAACTTCAAAGGCGAAAAAGAAAAGGTATGTAAATTCATATTTACTACGTCTTTTCCCTAGTGAGCTCGTGAAGTTGGAAATATGCCCTGAGGGAACTTCAAGGTGTTTATTCTCACTCCTTTGAACGACATAAGTAAGTACCGACATCATTGAATTCATGGCCCGACTTTCAAGGGCTGTCTGCAGTGCTTCAGCGTTTTATCAATCCCTGGATGGAACCGGAGAATCTACGAACTACGTATGTAGTATACCCCTCGTGGTACATAAGATGCCGTTCTCTGGCCTTAGTGTTCACAATTTACTTTTCGAGTCTAGTGTAGGTTCGGAACACAAGAGCAGAAAAGTTCAGCCATTGGAAATGCGAAGATGAAACTTTGAGCGAGAGACATAGTAGTAGAGCAGACCCACACGGACACAAAGTAATATAGAAACAGAGAAACAAAGAATTCTCAAGAGGGCGTGCAGCAAAAAGTTGGTTTGATCTTTGAGCCAGCTAGCCAACCAACCAACTAGCCAGGCTTTATGAAAAATGGCTCGGTGTCTGTTACAAATGAGACGAAATAAAGCATTTCCGGTGAGCCCCTCGCATTGGAACAACAACGACAACAGCAGCAATCACAACCACAAAAGGTCGATCGACTAAGGACAAGGCCAAAAGAGTCAAAGACATCGCTTTCCACTCTTGGTTCCAATATTTATGACACAAAGACATCTTGCCTTCGAGAATAGAGCCAAAGGATTCCTTCTCTGGATCTGGTCGCATCAATGGCTAGACTTCAATTCGCCTTCTTTGTGTGTGAAGCCAATGGGACCACCCATCTTTTCTTTGGGAGAAGAAGGTAGGAACACCAAGGCAGGCAGGCAGGCAGGCACTGCTGAAATTGAGCATCACTCTTTATGAGCCCATTCATTCGTCATCGCAGGTTGAGATAAATATCAAGATCCAGCCGGGATGGGACCCCACAAACATTCCTGAGATCTTTTTATATCTTTCCCCTTCCAATGGAACATGAACAACAAGTTCAGATGGGAACACGCTTACTTACAGGAAAGGTCGCAGATGCCAGATAAGAAAGAACGTCTTTGAGTTATGAATAGACGCAGAGCCTATTCAACAGTTCAGATCAAAGACACTATCTCAAATCCTCTAAATACGAAGGCCGGTGTCGTTTATTCGTACAACCAGAGAAGCTGAAGGCATAAAAACTTGCGTGAGCAAACTTCAGATTCGCCAACTCGACAGTTTCTTCTCCCAAAGAAAACTTGGAGAATAATTTGAAACAGAATCTCCCACACTCTCTTCTAAATGGTTTCGAGATTTTCCCGACCATGGTTGGCAATCTGCATGGGGATACCCGAATAGTCGAATTTTTTATAATTCCTTTCATAGTGCTTGTGTTATAACTTATAACTTGGGAACACCCAACAGTTTTAAACGTTACAGAAAAAATAAGTGCTACAAAATTCCTAAATATGATTTTTTTCAGCCACCAATTAACAATGATCTGACGGGAGACAACAATAATACTTTTTTCCAGAGTATGTTACGTTCATAATATTGCTAATGTAATCGCGTAATTTGCAAATTGGTTAAAAATATCTTAAAATGGAAATGCAACATCGACGATAGTTTCGTCACAAAGCTAGCAGATAATAACTTAGAACTAAGAATAAATCAGTCACTAAGATCTGTGTTTTGCAAAACATTCATTTCCTGGTTGCTTGCACCAAAATATGGAAGACTTTTTGAAATAAGCCAAGGTGCTCAAATTGAAGACACATGTGTCATAGTTTTACTTTATTGGGGCCATAAGACAAAAAAATGGTCCGAGCACATTTCACCAAGTCTGCTTTCAAAGTAGAGCACCGTCTCCATCGACCTCTTCCTGTCCTATTGCAAGTCATTCTGCAAGCACAGAAAGAGAGCGGGAGACCTTCAAAATTTGCCAAAAACGTCGTCGTTTGCAACGAACAGTTAGTGGGGAGAAAACTTTGCCTGCAGTTCTTTGACTTTTGGTCTCGATTTAAGTGGGCTTGCATTCATTCCGATCGAGCCACGAAACTTAACCAAATACTACTCAATAGGCGAGGGAAGATCGAACCAATCACCACCCACATCCTTGCTATGCACTAAATGCATGCACAGACCACGCCTCGGACGGCATTTCGCGGCATATTGTCGTTTAACAGAGGGGCTGCTTCCTCTCCGTCGGCTTGCTGCGGGCTCGTTGACTCAAGATCCTCTAAATTTCTCTGGACTGGGATGCTAACGAAAATGAAACAGATCTTCTGCAAATGATGTCTTGCTTGGATTAGGTGGACGATGTACTCCAATTTTCATCACAAGGGAATACTGGAGAGAAAGGTAATGGCTTACCAAAGGGGCGAACTACAGAGAGCATAAATTGACTGAGCGTGCCCTTTTGCGGTAAAACAATTTGTAGTACAGCCAAGGTCATTCATTCCGTACCGTATGGATTGTTTAGTGTATTTTAAAAGAGTATGACTTTTGACTCTGACGTTCGTTTGAGTTGAAAATTGAAAACCGTATTGTAACCAAGGTCCATGGATTAGTTTCTCCTTGAAATCATAATTCAAGCTGCTAGCGCCCAGTCCAGAGAAATTTAGTGGTTCTTGGTTAAAACTAAAGGGCCAAAACTTTATTGGCCGAGAGGCCTCGTGCGAACAAATTTGAATGGTCCTCTCGATTTGTGTGCATTTTCGGATACTGAAACGCATTCATAGCTCATGGCCCCGAGGAGGCAGGCTGGTTGAGCCAATGGTTGCAGTCTATGGTTGGTGGCAATGAAGAAAGATGATCTTGATCACGATGACAGCCATGATGGACCCGAAAGACGCAGTAGGGAATTGATGACCCCTCGGCATTCACGTTTATGCATTCTGGGGAAGACACTGCTACAGGGAGGCGACAAGCTTATTTGCTAGTTGGGACCCTTGCACGTCTTTATAGATTGTTGGCAAACATTTGCCGTCAATCCCTTGGTTAGATTGGACTGAAAATACCTTTAAAACGCATTCCCTTGAGCTGGATCACAGAATCATAATTGGGCCGAAGGTTTCAAACTGGCTAAGTGCAATTGTGTGCAATAGATTACGTCTGAAGTTGAGTTGAATTGAATTGATGAGGTCATTCTTGCTTGCATTGAGGCCTGGCAGTTAACAACTCTTTTGAATGGCCGACCGACAGTCAGTCATTGAGAAATGACGTTCAAAGCCTGTTGAGGAACAACTCAATAATTAAGTAACCCACTCAATTTCAAGACTACTTGAGTTCATTATAAAAGAAATTCCTGTCCATGTTCAAACCCCATCATGAATAAAACATCGAGAGCTAAATAACGGGAGTTCAGTTCCACCAATGCACGTGTTTGACATCTTGAGCTGCGTAGCTTATTCAGTACATTAATTTTGAAGGTAATTTTGAAAAAATCAGATACCCATGAAGTTCAAGGAGCTAAACCAATATGCTAAATCGGAACAAATCAGTATTAGTCTTTGTATCACACATCTCGTTGGCTGAGGGTACATATTTTTAGGTAATCACTGTTGAGACCCTGCAATATAATAAACTACGGCCAACGATCAAAGACAGGCTTATAGAAAAAAAAGCATGAATGACGCCAACTTTTGACAACTGCTAAATGAAAATGAAAACAAAAATGATATTCGCCAACGAAGTCAAAAGAGATGGCAACTTACGTGTAGAAGGGTTCACCTTGGTGACCTCGATACCAAAGAACGGTGGCCAATTGTTCCAATGGATCTTCGGGTTGAATATCACATGGGAGTCGAGCATTGCTTCCCAAAACCACCCAAACATCCTCAGGATCTCCATGGACGCCTGTAAAGAAAGCAATAGAAACCAGTTCATTAGAGTGCAGGCGAAAAAACAGCAAATTAGTGGCATCAAAATTTTCAGACATCATGGCAATGATTATGCGCTTCAAAGGTCATCGGTCTTCTCAACCCGTTTTGCAGGCAACCAGTTTTTGCCGCTAAAAATGAAAGAGGATCAATGAAGGCCCAACTCAGAAACGCACATCGTCACAATCGCTTGGCGCATTGTATCAGTCGATCTAAATCCACCCATTCTAGTCATTTCCTGGATGTAGACCAAGGTCACATAAAGCTAAGCTCGTTTCCTGGATTTTTGGGGTGAAATATTGGCTAAGGAAGGGCGTGAAGAAGTAGCACCATTCGCGATTTCAGGGTGACGGATCCGAGTCGCGCAACCTGCTGCGATTCAATGAATCGAGAAGCACGTACTGGTCTAATTTTCAGCCTTGTTGATTCCATCAGCCATTCAAAGGAGAAGGAAGAAGGCACTTTGCCTATTCACGCCACTTACTGTTCGAGACAAGAGAAACCAGGGCCTGAACTGGTTCCCTGGATGAGCCTTTTAGGAGAGGTGCAGTCTTGGGCCCGACTGAGCGTGTTGTACATTTCGACTAGGTTCATCTGATTATTCACAAACCATAAAATCCCCTCGTTCTTCTTCATACTTTCCTTCCCCTTCCGTATCCAGAGAGTGTTCACTAGACTGGTTTTCATGAAGAGAAATGGCCGTCGACGACGAAGTACGAACGTGCTCTTCAGTGAAATCTCAATGGAACTGCAAATCTTGGATCGTCTAACTAAAGATACGACGGCTTCCTCAGGGTTCCACTCGCTCAAGCAAGCTAATATATTTCTTTTCATTCCCCTCCCCACCTAAGAATTAGCGATCTACATCAATGCTTGGGCAATCATGAGCCATTCCGAGTACATTGAGGCAACGAAGGCCCAATATAGTATTTGATGGGTGTGATGGGTGTCCCTGAAATGCGCCCCAAAGGCAGTTAAGGTTTAAGAAAAGATTGGCAGGATAGCTAGCTCGAGGCGTTCTCCGCATGGTTACGTTCCATGGCGAATTCAACATAAGAAGCAACAAAAAAGCGACAAAAAGAGTGCAATTAATATTCCTGCTCCATCGTGTCCCTTGGCTTCGTTCATTTTTTTCAACACGAGCTCAAAAGAGTGCTTGCGTTGAATCTCGCTCGGGCTTGACTTTGTCGCATCTGAAATTTGAATACATGGCTGCTCACCGGAAAATAAAGACATGTTTCTGATTATGAGCCATGTGCTTTAAAATATGTGAGTTTGGCATAGTCCATGAAAACCAAGAGGGATCAGTTATTCTGAAGAACAGAAGTTCTTTTGAGACAACTCCATTCAACCGAATGAGTCTCTTTCAAAACTTTCCAGACTCTGTCCTTCAATTCCAACAAATCAAAGGTTCATTCTACTTTGGTCGGTGGTTGGTTGGCACGTCGTTTCACGAACTCAAATCGCGAAAGACATGCACTTATGAAACCATAAAACCAAATCAACCCAACCAAATCAATCCAACCCACTTCTAGAGCCCTGTCGATAAACGCTTCAATTTTGACATGCTTTTCAGTTATCCACATTACCCAGAAAACCCGTTGATCAGAAAGGAAAGAAACATATGTCTGAGCCACAAGAACGTACGTTTGGTTCATTTACATAAACCTTTTTTTGTCTTTCTGGCCATTATTTAAGCCGATAGAACGGATTCGACCCTTATTGTAAACAACTGTCACTGATTAAGCAGTCATAACAGAACACGATTAGAGCTGTAAAGCCTAAAGACTTAAGGCATGATCTTCTTTAATGAATGAGACTGCATTCGTATGGCTTAGTGAGTTAATCGAGAGACCAGCCCAAGACTGCCCCTCTCATTTGCTACCAAATGAGTTCACACAACCAACAACACCTGACGAAACAATCAGTGGAGTCAATCCTTGGACGTAGACCTCAGTCACACGACTTCAGACGCCAAGAACACGGTTCAATCTCTCCATCCAGACACCTTTTGCGCCTAGTCTGTTTATGAAAGGCCAGGAAATACAGAAAAAGATGGCCAGATCGATCAAGACGGCCAATAAAGAAACCAATAATTGATCATGAGTTTTACTGCTTGGTGTTTCCAAAACCATAAATCAGTCCGCTTCTGTCTCAAAGACTAAGCTGAGCTCTAAGGAATATGGAAGGCAAAAGAAGAGGAGAGGAACCAACCGACCAACCAAGCCATGTTGACCATATTTGTTGAGATGACTCGATCAGATTGGCCGTGCTCAGGACTCTCGTTGTCCATCATCGTCATCAACATCATGATTACGAGGTTCTTTGGACGAGGCGGGCTTTGAAGGCCCCATCTTCCCCACTCCCTTCTCTAGCACTAGTTATGATGGCAGCCTGGCTATGTGCTAGGTAGTACGTACGTTCTGTGAAGTATACACAGACACACTCACGTAGGATCCCATTGGATTGGGTTCCTCGTCCTGGCACAAGTCTTATCGCGATGATGACGAAGATGATATATTCCTTGACTCGACTCCGGTTGGTTGGTTGGTTGGTAGCTTACCAACTAAACTGACTTCATTCACATCCTCTCTCATCATGCTCTCGGTGTGTGTGCTATTAAGTCGTCTACCCCCAACCCAGAATCGCATCGGCCCAAGGAAAGAGAAAAAAGGCCACAAAGACTGGAAGCGGCCTTCAATTTTTTGCTCAGATAGATCATCGTACCTTCAGTGTTCCCTCTATTCAATCGAGGCCGGGGAATCTCTTCATTGGCTCTCTTAAGGAACGAACAGAATCTGTCAGAAAAGCAGAGGTGGGACCCAACCTCATCCACTTAAGAACAATCTGGGCTGAAAGGCCGACCAAAACAGAGAGAGAAAGAGTAATTGTCTTGATCACGACGATGTGGATTCCCCCTTTTTTGGCTGTTGACTGTATGATTATGATTTTTATTGTTATTCCTCGTGGGTCATCCGCCATGAATCAAGCGAACCATTTCGTACCGTTCTCACGTACTTCTTGGCAACAGTTTGGCCGTCAACCTCGGTGGACTTTGCAATTGCATCACAGTCTTACTTTACTACATACATACTGTACTGTAAGTTCTTTTTTTCCCTGCTCGAGAGAAGCTCCAGGAAGGTTGGAATTGGGCAGTTGGTTCACTTTGGCTCATAAGTTTTGGTTGTTGTGAAGCCGGGAGAATCCCCCGGGACTTGGAGTCGGAGAGAAACAAGAAACGATTGGTTGCCTTGTCATAACTTGAGTTGTTCTCCTCCCCTTGCCTCATCCTCATCTGGTGAGTGGCGAAGGATTTCTTTTGTGAATGGCCTTGAAATGTACATAAATCCTGCCAATGGAAACTTAAGGGCATGCACCACTCAGAACAATTAAGGTGCCCCAGCCTCCTTTTCCTGCTTGTGTTTTCGAGAAAGTGGGAGCTTTTTGAATAAAGGTCTTGTGTAGGAAGCTTTGAAAGGTTGAATAAGGTGCATCATCATCATCGGTTGGCAGGCTCAATTGAGTTGAACAAGACATAATTAAGCCTAATGAGACATTCTCGATTTAATGGCAACAACACGGAGACGAACTAACTAACTAACTAAGTAACTCGCAACTACTTCATAGAGCCAAAGCCAGGTAGGCCAAAACAACGTGCCATTCAGGCAAAGACGTCTTTGTCTATTAAATATGTGTTGATTGAACTCGAACACACGAGGAGGAGCTAGAAACCAAAACCAATGTCGTGATGAAGGCTTTCCTTTTGTGATCCGTCCTTCACCATAAACAAAATTGATCAGGCCTATGCAATTGATTTTCGAAAACATGATCCCCGAAAACGCAACATTGTCTTTGGTTCTAGAAGATGATTTTCGCTGGCAGTGAAATGTAAAACAAATGTAAGAAACTGCTCTCCTATTAGATCCGAGTGACTTAAGCATTAGAAAAAGATTTGCCTTGAGATTATTGCACTAGGGAAAACAAGAAAAAATGGCCATTGATTACTCATAATCGTGGTTAAGAAAAAAGGAATCTTCTTTCTTTGCATTGGAACTCATTGCCATTGGTTTGCTGCCCCAATTGAGTTTTGCCATTCAGGGATTGAGGCCATCCAAGTTTGTGGGTTAATTTTCCACACACAACGCGGATGAGGGATGGGGAAATGTGTGGCGCTAGCCGTGGTTATTTGTCTAAAAGCTGTCAGCTCCGTCCAAAGTGGCGAACGTACTGTACATAGTACACATAGGCCACTTCTTCTTCTTCTTGTTCTCCTTCTTCGAAAGAAACGAATGAGGATTACCACTACTACCACTACCACTGCAAACAAGTAGGTACTCTTTTGGATAGATAGTGATGGCTAGAACAATGAGGAATGAGGGTAATTTTCATTAGGCTGCAGCCAGGACCCGCCCCACCACTCTGTTCATTTTTTCCCCCAACCCTTGGAATGCGTGCACAAGCTGTACTGTACAATGTAATCCCAAAGAGGCCCTCACTATCCTGGATGGCATGAAACCTACACTGACTGTGATTGATCCCTTGGCATTGGCTCAGCACCAAATTCCCCTCCTCTCAACACCAAAGGCTGTCTGTCTGTCGTCCGATGCAGAGACAGACTGACAAACGTGTTGCTGCCAAGGAAATCCCCCTTCTTTTCCAAGGTAGAATCCGACACCAAGGGGAAAACGGACAATTCCACATTTCGAGAGTATCCTGGCCAAAGGACGTAATATTCACTTTGGGGGGGAACTGGATCGGTGAAATGAACTTTCCTGATTTGAGTTCCAGCATCTCTTTAATATCTAATATCTCTATGCTTTTTACTCAACGATTGTTTGGAAAGCTGACCACTCTGATAACTTGTGTGACTCTAGAGCGTAATGAAAGTTCCCCACGCATTTGAGGGGAATCAAGGATGGAAATATTTGGAATCATGGACTTTGAAGCCGGACGAGAATGGAGTGAGTGAGCAGGACCTTTCTTAATTTAAGGACACCCTAGCAGACTCAAGGCACCCACGACAAGACACCAAACGGTGTCTCCCAAGGTCGTGTCGTGTATGGAATTTGAAAGGAATGCAGACACCATTTGATGAAAGTGGAGGAGGACTCTTTCCAGAATAAAGTGCTGAAGTCGTTTGGCCAGCCTCGACGAATTCGTCCCAAGATCAGCCTCCTCAGCGAACCAAAGGCCCTTTGAAACCAGCTCGAAGGTCGTAATTTGGCTTTACCACTGTACTCCACTACGACAAGAGGTCGAAAGGCCAAGGTCTCACTCAGTTCGTCAGGACAATTTCAGCTCCATTCTGTTCCTTCTCATCCCGTTGTCGCAACTTATCTAGTAGGCCATAGTATTGTGCATACAATACACTTAGTAGAACATGCGAGCAAACGAGATGACTGGGCCTTCAAAGAAAATTTGAGCATGAAACGTTGGCGAGGACAAGAAGGCCTAATCAGACTGGATTGCGACATGAACCTTTCTTTTTGAGCGGACTTGGGCACTGGAGAATGAAGGTCAGAGAAATAAGTTGCAATTTGACGAACTTTTGCCACGGCTAAGAGATAACGAGGAAGTCATTGGGTTAATCTCCGTTTCGTAACAACGAATTAGAGTTAAGTGATTCTAATATACGTTGGTCATGTTGCATCGTCCTCGCTAGACAAACATATGCAGAATGTCTTTGCAAATGTCAAATGCGGCAAGTCATGATGAAGGACTGTCAAGCGACACATAAGTCTGGCAATTTTAGTTTTTACTCCAATGGAAAGAAACGTCATTCGAGTGACATAACACTACTTGACATTTCAAATTACTTTTGACCGACGACTGTAACGAAAATGGCTCTAAAAATAGGTGTGTGAGTTCCACGGAGTGTCCAAAAATTTTGCTTGCCAAATGTCATGAGTGAAAAACAAGGAAATGGCCAATTCACTCGGACAACAATTATTTCTTGCCTTTATTGTTAAGGAAAGGGTAATTCGCACTTCTTTGAAAGCAAAACAACAAAAATTCAACTCATCAAACATGAATTGAAGGCTTCAATTGGATTCGATAGGATTTTACAGTTGCGTTTTGCTGTCGATACGCAACTCACTTCTTTATCGGATGAATTTCTGTCACTGTCAAATGTCATTGACGTATGTAGTGGTTTGTAACTTACACCCTGACACGAAAGTTTTGTCGTAACCATTACTTTGAATCTAAATAATATAGCAATGCATGGGCAGATTGGCACGATCAAATATCAAGTGCGCCCCCGCTAGCTTCAACGATGTTTTTGGAAAAGTTTGAGATGTAATTCAAAGAGAACTAATGGATAAATTATTGCTGGAAGAGCAAATGACACTTTAATGTCCGATTATTTCTTCATGCAGGGCTTTTCCTCGCTTTAAACCACTGTAGAATAAGTAATGCATGGTGAAAATCAAATTTTACTTGGTCCTGAAGAAAGGGGAGTGGTTTGGATACGCCTCCAACAAAAAACAACTGAAAATTTAAGATCCAACGTGATTCAACAGGTCATAAAATTTCACCATCAATCAACATTTTAGGCAAAGGAAAGACACCTGAGAGAATGTGGACAAACTTTGAGCCATCTACGCCAGAGATTGGCAACCAGTTTTGGGTCAAGGCCCACCAAATTTGATAACATGTTGTCAGGGACCCACCGAACAGCCACCGCTAGGTTTATTTCACAAATAAGCGATCAAAGAGCTTTAGGCCCACGAATACAGTGCTCTGGATGTCTTACGGGCCCACTATTTTGAACTTTCCTCATAGCTCTTGAGCCCACCAATGACCTCCCTTGGGCTCATTGGTTGCTGACCCTTGATCTACACTCTTTAATTTATTCAATAGCGTACCAAGTATCATTTCCAAGGCTAGAAAGACTTCTTGGGGGTAGATTGGATGTTCATACATTTTAAAATGGTCAGTCATTTTTATCACTAAGATGGCTTTTCCATGGTGTTCTTCGCCTCTTGCCTCATTTTTTGATGCTGATACTCTTACATCATAATTTCTGATTATTGAGTGGTTTATACCATAAACAATGACAAATCTTTTGTTGCATCACGAAATATTTTAAATATTTATATTTTAAGTTATGAAAAAACTTTCGTATCAGGGTGTAAGCAGATGTTTTTCAAGCACCGATCAAAAAAAAGCCATTGCAAATATGGCTGGTCTGATATCAGATTCAGCGACGCAAAGTTGCTTTGAACAGGCTCCTTGAGATGTTCTTTTTGTGCCAAAAACGGGTTACAAGACCTGACCCCAAAAATGGTATTTCCAAGTTCTCTTTTTAATATTGAAGAATTCCTTGCGCTTGACCATCGTTTCAATCAATTCGATGAAGTTAGATAAGAGACGAAAAAACAACTGATGAGCAATCATAATACATTTCATCTTTCACACTGTTAGCAAAGTTGGCATTTTCTTCTCGTTTAAAAAGTAGTTCACTATATTTAGCGTTACCTAAAACTAAAAAAATGAGATTATGAATGACAATTGTTTACTCTGACTTTATTCCATGCCATTTTCCTCCGAGGCCAACATAGGGATGAAAATTGTTTATCAAAAAGTTGAAATAAGTTAAGAAAATTTACAAAAAAAAAAATAAGCTGAGGCAGTGCCAAAGAGTTCGGGTCTATTCCTTGCTTTGACCGTGTTATCCACGCTAATAATAATGGGCGTTCATTTGAACCTGAGGTGGTCTCTTTGGAACACCTGAATGCAAATGGCAACTGAAATACCTCCAAAGTAAATCATAGATTTACATTATAACATGAAATCGTTGTAAAAGAATATTACATTCTTCAATTTATTTACTCTCGATTTGTCCAAACCTCAATCATCAGTGGAACAAAAGATAAACAATTTTGAGAGCCTTTCCAAGCAGTTGGGCCACCTTCATCCAATGCGAGAGTCTTTTATGGACATTTCTTTTTATTAATGAGTAAAAACATAACATCATTTGGTGAAACTGGAACTTCTGAATACAGAGTAATATATATATTGATTATATTCTTTTTTTTTGGGGGGGGGGGGCGGATTTTGCGCCTCCTTGCAAATTTCACTTAAGCAAAATCCAAGCAAAATTCAAGTGACATATTGCCATCCTCGTTTCTGAACAGCATCCTTATTTGGAGGCTCTCAAGTTGCTTTAACCACGCTTGCTTTTGGGTGAGATCATAAAATTTAGATGAAGCTCGGCATTGATACCAAAAAAACTATGATAGTTGAACCCATCTTAACCACCAGAGTCACTCTAAACCCAAAATATGCGCCAATATTTGCTCTTCACGACCTCAATTAGGAGCTCGATTGGGTCAAAGAAGTATGCCAATCAGTTCCAATCCCTTTTGGCTTTGTGTCGTAAAGTTTGACGAGGAAACCAATCAACTACGTCGATTTGGTTGGTTCCCAATTTATTGTCGGGCAACAATAAGTCATCTACGTTTTAGACTACGTACGTATATGCGATCAAAATAGTTTTTGAGGACGACTCTCTGATCAATGCAAACTTGAACCCACGTGCTCCGTCCGACATATGCATAAAATGGACTATGCTAATGGGATACTCGTTTATTCTAGTATTCCAAACGACAGACTATTCCCCGTTTTTACCGTGTTTTCGAAGGGAGTGGAAATGGGTATGGGTAGAATGGAGGCAACACTAATCTAAGCGTCCGATCTTTCACGTGATTAGCCATAAATTTCTATGACTTCATTGGACAATGTCAACAATGCACCCACCACCATTTTTTTCTTTGGTGACAAGAGCAAACGGGTGTGTCCTTGTTTGAATTCTTGGCGTGACGATCGGCCAATCAAAGGCCATTCCATTTGATCCAAGACTCACAAGGTCAGAGCAATTTGACATAAGGGATAAACTAACATTTCAATTGTTCCTTGTCCTTGGGACTATAATAGGAATATCTAGACCCTATCAGGGTCTAATCTTAGACTTTATTTTATGACGCGGATCAATTAGAGATTATCTGCAACAACAACCATTTCACCATTTTATATAGGTATGTATTCTAAAACCACAAATTACAGCATGTTTGCATATTAACACCTGACTGGATTGAATGATTTCCTTAACATAACTGTTTTTGATAAATCTGTTTCTTTTTGTGCTTAAAATTATTGCTTTGTTTTGGTCAGTTTGTGTTTTTGATTGTACTCAAAATCAAAGTTTCAAGTTACAAATAGTTTCAAAATCAAGTGTAGATTTGATAATCTCACAGTAAAAGAAAGTATCTTCTAGGGGTGCTTCGATTAATCATAATTAATATTTTAACGATTAACGATTGATCGATGTTGATCGATCGCGATTAATCGATTAAAACGATTAATTTTGGAAAGAGGTCAAATCTCAATTTCTGAGGTCAAAAATTGTTTAACAAACCGGAAAAGCTGGTTTCTTCTGAGCGCTCTAATTGCTCATTATGGTCGCTCATTCACTTGTAAGCTTCAAAAGAAAAAAAACAATCTACATTGCTTGAAAACGTTGAAAGGTGTAAAATCGTCAATAAAGCCATATTTGACTTATTGGAGCAATGTGACCAAAGCTGGGTTCCAGTCCCAGGAAAAAGATCTGAAAAATGGCAACACTTTGAAATACTGAGAAGTGACCGAAAGAAAGTGAGATGCAAACTCTGCAAGGTTCAATTCAAGTTCAGCTCGTCACCTTCGTCCTTCTGCGTAAAAATTAGAGTAAAATAAAACGGCGTCTCGTTTTCGATTTGGTCTTTTGAATTTTCCAAAATTAATCGTTTCAGTTGTATTAACATTAATCGATTAATGATTAATCGATATTTTTCTTTAATCGGATTAACTGATTAATCGAAAATCACCCCTAGTATCTTCAATCTGGTACTTGTAGCTCGTTTACCAATGTGATCTTCATTTATCAGAGGGATTTGCAACTACTTTTCATGATTTTAATAAACTTTGGCCCAAAACACGCCATTATATTGAGAGTCAGCACAAAAGGTCACGAAAATCCAAATGCTTAGTAAATGTTCACAAAAATGTCAAACAATAATCCCGTAAATATTTAGCCTCCAACACAGAGTAACAAATAGGGGTGATCATGTCAAATTTCAAATTAGCGGATATCTCTTTTCGTCCGTCATGTTCTGTATCCGTGAATTTTCTGATGTTTGACCTGCATAATCAAATCAAGCTTCCCTTTAATCGGAAATTCAAAATGTAGTAGTTGGATGTTGAGGAACGTAACGAATCATTGACCATGAAACTCCTACTTGCAAACCTACATATCAGAATGTGCCATAAAAAATCATCTCAACAAAGTGTTTAGAATACTCAATACTTGTGATGGAAACCATCCAATCCTCAATCATCATTTTCACGATAGGTTGCCTAACTAGGTCTGTCATTTTTTTGTTGAATGCTTTGAGGAAAAAAGCTTTCCTCTTGAGACGAACGCAAACGGCAACCCTGCTTAATTCGACTTTGGATCAGGGGCGCCATGCAAAGCGAAATTGATTCTTATTTTGGCAAGATAATGTACCATAAAAGGGGTGATGGCAATCCTAAAAATAGCAACCTCATGTGAGAAAGATTGGATTTTACCATCAGAACTCATCACCAATTTTAGTGTTTTCATTCCAACGTTGACCCGTTTTATTTTTGTTGTCGAAATTTTTAACAAACAAGAGTGCTTTTTTTGGCGCCTTTCCCCCTTTTTACTCTTTATCCTGCGAGTCCAAAATGGTCAAGCCTACAATATTATTTACTTGATAAGGCAAAAGAGGGGCTAAATTGAGTAGATCGTTCATTTTCAATATAACACCAAAAAGAACAACGAGTGCGACGCGGATTATGATTGCGACTAACGGTCACGTCAAAGATTAAAAAATAAGAATGTCATTAATTTATTTGCCAAATATCCAATACAGAACGTTTGGAGGTTTGCAAAGAGTTGGCATAGCTGAATGCTAATAAAATAATTGATACTAAGTATATCTAGAAAGATAGATGTATCAAATATGAAAGCAAGCAAGAGGGGATGAACTTTGAAAACACATTTCACTTGTTGTTTCTGAGTTTCCTTTGTATCTACTCGTCGCTGAATGTAATTTCCCGATATTTTCTCAATTCTAAAAAATGACTAAAGTTTTTTAGTCATTTTTTTTTATCTAATCCCAGTAAATAAAATATAGTTTGCCTTTTTAATGTTGAAATTTAGCACAAATAAAAAATCTAATCCCAAATAAAATCTAATCCCAAATCCGTTTTTTTATTGCTTGGACCAAACTCCTTTTCAAGGAGATTGTTCCGATCTGTAATCAGAAGGGAAACCGGATATTTTACTTGAATATGTTTCGGTTTGTCACTATTAACTACCTTTACTACTACTTGTCACTTTTTACTACTTTAATTGCATGCTCAAAATTTCACTTTCACGTTTTTTTTCTTTTTTTGAACAATCAATAATATTGTCAAGTACGGGGGATGTGGTCCAAATCCATCAGGTTTTCCTCGCTATTGAATGTTGGAAATGAAAAGAACTGATTTAGCGAAAGTGGAATATTGGGTCGCATGTTAACGCACATAAGATCGATTTGTTTTATAGTATACTCAACTCTGGTCTTACTACATAGCTGACCTCAAGTATACTTAACGTGAAACAAACCGACGAGTATAGCAATTGTTGTGTACTCACACAATTTGCCCATGCAATTTCAAAGTAGAGGATAGCTTTGCGAGACCAAAGATAGATTTCATACGATTTTTTATGCCAAAACGGGGACAAGGAGGGTTTCTGTGACAGATATTTCAAAGCCGAGCTGAATTTCATTGGTACAGTATTTGCAATTATTGATAATGATAAAACATAAATGGTGGACCTAGTTATTTCCTAGTTTTCAAAATTGAAGACAATTTGTCATTTGTGGCTCAAATACACTAAACATATGGTATGTCATAAGAAAATAGGTCTCGAGAGGTCTCGAAAAAAAACAAGATGTCCTCGGAGCTTTCAGAATTAAAGGATACAAAAGGCGTAATCCATAGTTCTATTGGTATTGAAATTTCCTCGAAAATGTTATTGAAACAGCAGCATTTATTCTTTCAATGTCTTTTTTCGTTTCCGTGGCGAAAACTTGCATCTTAATTACTCGTTAGGAGAATAACACAAATGAACATATTGGAGCATCTTTTGAATTAAAAGTGATAATTGTAGAGAAAGTCAGGAAAACAATCCAATCCGTTTGGTCGTTCTAGTTATGCTTCCATGAACTCTTGAGAATGTTTAGACCAAATCCTATTTTCCTTGAAGCGGCTTATCTATCCGATTTTTTGGCATCAATTTCAAATCGAAAAAACAGTAGTGTCTCGAACACACGGACTGAAATGACGTTCTTGATAACATGGGAGCGTTGTGGGTTCTTGGGTTGAAGATGGGCAATTTTGGCAGGGCCTTCATGAGCGCGGCTTATTATTCCCGTTGAAGTTTTTTTTCTTTTATGCTTTTGCGTAGTTGATTGATCCGTGGACAAGTCCATTGGTAGGTGGGGCCATTGAGTGATGAGGGATGGATTTGCAAGCGGAGTCGATGTCTCTTATTCTGTTTTGTGTCTTTTATTCACAATTTTCTATTGATTCCATACCCATCCATTGGTTCGTTGTATCCGGGGGTGGTGGTGTTGAAGGAAGTCTCATTTATTTGTCTGATTGACGCACTTTTTGATGTTTCCGAGCACGTTGGAAGATGATCAAATCGTTCCTCTCGTCGTTTTCTTCAAGAGTTCCCGCTTAAAGTTGAATTGGATTCAGTTAGACTTGAAAATCTTTGAGAAATCGACTTTCAGTTCGATTTTGAACGAGTCCGAAGGCATTTGTATAGTAAATGGGCTTGAAGTTTAACTGTTTAAACTTGTGTTTAACAACACCGGCCCAGTGTTTCCACACAAACAGTTTTTTATGGTCAGACAGCTTTTCTCAACGCAGAATGTAGCAGATATGGGTAACTTAGGCTTATTTCACCCTCGCTGAAATGGGCGCACTGAGTCACAGCCTCTAATCTAAAGAGCGCGAGTGCAACACAAAGGTGCACTCGTGCCCTTAGAGTATACTTAAAAATATCTCTGCCGGAAGAGTATACTTATCTTGAGGTTTGTTCAATTATTCCGCATGTTACGACCAAACTAAAATTAGAGTATACTCAAGCGCAATTATAGTATACGAAACACCATGAATTAGATGCGTTAACATGCGACCCATTGATTGCAACATTATCTTCCTTATTTAGCACAAAGTAGGAAGAGAACCCTCCCTCTTGATCAAGCAAATATCATATGTAATATCAATCCTGCTGCCAGGTTATTGGCTGTCCTTTTTGTCCATCTTTAGATTATTAACCAAAATGTGCCATCCAGCTTCAAAGTTTCAAAAAGTAACCAATTTCATACCACATTTGTGAACACATTTGCCTTATTAGTGGCCGTTTAAATCATGCCTCCTCAAACTTAGGTGCAGTCCCATTTGCTAACCTGAGATCGGGGTAAATTTGTTTGAAACTGCTTCAAGCTTTCAAGCACCGCTGAAAATTGTTGCTTGGATCAAACTCCTTTTCAAGGAGATTGTTCCGATCTGTAATCAGAAGGGAAACCGGATATTTTACCTGAATATGTTTCGGTCTGTCACTATTAATCGTATGCAACATACGCATAGTTCAAGTCTTTCATAACTACTTTTTGATACTCGTCAAAGATATAGTTTTGAAATTGCTTTTGAATACTAAATAGATTTGATGAGTTTTTGAACACTTTCGCTTCCTTTTCCTCGTTTCAAAGCGTTTTATAACGTTGTCAATTCTCATGATTTCTACTACACTAACACGGAGTCATTTTGGCCACTCAAAGCTTTTGCTAACTAACATGACCTCACGTACGTTTTTCAGTGATGCTCAGTCCTTTGATTTGGCCTTTTGTATTAGTAACTTTGTTGTAAGCTTCAATCACATGATCATATTGGTCGGAAACGTCCTGATCCCAAATCTTAATTCTATCCTTCGAGGTTTGACGAACCACCTGCTCAAAGCTCCGACAAAATGGGACAGATAGCAGAGTTCGTTTCACTATCGTTTGCTCATCGGCACCACTTTTCTTCTCCTTTCTTTGCGTTCGTTCCCTGGCTTGCCTTCCGTGGTTTTGGTATCACCCTGCATGAGCTTGATTGACTTGGTTCCAAATGTAATGCAGTACAAAACGAAAATGATGGTTCCGGGGATCCCTTCTCTCTTCACGATGATTCACGCTGAGGAAGGTGGGTGACCTCCATTAGTATTAGTTATTGATTACCGATAACATTCTCGCTCGCGTGGCCACGACCTCGAGCATTTTTACAATAACTGTCGAAAGGCAACGGCCAAATTGAAAAACCCAACGTCGGCCTCGATACCGGGTGACAATTCAGCAAAGCTTGTTACACGTGTTGACTACGCCATTATCGATGACGAGATACCAATACAAATGCAATGATTATGAGATCCGTTATGAATCAGTAACATGACCCAACCGATTCCATCGACAGAAAGATTAAAGAAACCTGCCCCAATTATTCAAAGGTCACATGAATGTTGGAAAATGAAATCAATTGTACTCTACTGAAATGAATCAAAACGAAGGGTGAGGATCAGTGGGGCCCTTCAATGGATGAGTGTAATCGAACGAATTCAGCTGGGGATTCTGGGGCCAAAATGGCTAGGGATGCGTCGGAGTTGAGATTCACTCTCCATAAAATTTAATCGAAATTCGTGAGCCCCACTTGTCTTCTTCATTTTGAATATCAATTCAAGTAAGATTTTTTTTTCTCCCATAGCAAACTAAAACTATGAAATGTCCAAACCTAGTTCTGATCCATCCCTAGTCATTTTGGCCCCAGAATCCCCAGCTGAATTCGTTCGATTACACTCATCCATTAAGTGTTTGTACTCTAAAGTAGGAATCATTATGAAGCCTTGAAAGCTGCATTTCGGTGAGCTATTCTCCAATGGCAGAATATACAATCATCGTTGGATCCTGGCTGGTTTGACATTCGAAAGGGCTAGAGACTACTTACCCAAGGGTGAGATAGTGGGCTCTTCCGTGGTGGCCTCAAAGGCCCAAACACTACCACTGCTACTACCACATCCAAACCCATCACGAGTGGTTGGGCCTTGGAAATCGATGATTGAGATTATCCATAAAACACTCATCAAATGTGTCACTCTCCCGCCCATCTTGATTCTTGAGACGCTTCACAAGATCTCTTGGCTAGATTCACTCATGGTTTTTCACTGTACGTAAGTCACATTTGGAGACACATAAAAGTTGGTACTGTCCTCGTTCTTTTTTGGGAACTAAGTGTGGAAAATGGTCCTAGAGACTGTTGAAAGAAAGAAGGAAGATGGGTTGGTTCAGAAGTTGGATCGCTCACTCACGCACTCACGCGCTTACTCGCTTATTGTACTCTTGCTTTCTTGGTTGCTTGCTAGGAGGGTGATTTTAAATCGATTATTCATTTCAATCTTTTACAATCGAAGATTGCGCATCTAATAACGCCAGAGAGGCTGATGGAGAAGGGGAAAAGTTGCTCAGGCTTTTTGTCGATAAAGGTCGAAGGAAGGAGGTCGAACAGAAATTGTTTGTCAAGAAACTTCTTTTTCAGGATCGCTCACTGAGCATCCTAGAGAAAGAGAGAGAGAGAAAAAAGGGGGGACGAATAAGAAAAGGTGATGATGGAACAAGTTGGACCAAAAATGTTTCCAACTCATCTCATAAATCAACCCAAAAAAGGTCCCAAAAGTGTGAACCTCATCCATTCTGCGTACCTTCACTTGGCCTTACGGTTCTTGAAGCATTACTTAGGCGAGTATCTCTTTCCCTCGTAAGTAGGGATGGGCAAATATTGGTTCAAAAAAGTTTTAAACGAAAGTGCTTGAAAAAACAGGCCGAGAAAACGGGAAACCTAGTTAGTCATTATGTAATTCTGTCGATTTGTTTGCAACAAACTCTGGCTTTGGTGGAAAGGTCACAATTCCAAAATCAGCCACAAATCAAATATCAATGGAAAGAAATGGAAAAGCCATTATTCTTTAGATATTAGTGATTAGGCGGTTTTTGAAGTCCAGTATCAATTTGTGTTTCTCCGTTACAAGAATTATTGACTTAAATAAGTTAATTTGATAGAAACAAATAAATTAACCAGCAGTAAAGAAGAGCAGTAAACAATCAGCTATTTGATTATTCATTCAACTAGGAATGCCCAAGCAAAGCCACAGCTTCTTTGACTAAACTAGCTTCATGATTCCTAGCCTTCAACATTACCTCTCTAAATTGCTGAATCAAAGATAACTTACAAAAGAAAGGAACTACATTTTTTCAAGTAAATTGTCACGGCAAAACCGCCCATCCCTAATCTACATAAGACAGCAGTTGAACCTCTTGGTGCTCAAAGAGGTCAAACAAATTATGAAGTAACTGAGTAACTTGGCAATCCCCCATCATCCCATCCATTTGAAATTATTCCGCCAGAATAGATTGGACTTGGTTGAAGTTAAACAGACCTTGATAAAACGTGACAGTGCTCAACAAAGACAAAGAAATGCACAATAAATATTGCACAAAAAGAAATGTTTTCAATTGCCAGCCTATTTGACATTGTGATTCAACAAGTTTCCCACAGCCATGTGAATTTTGAAAATCAGAGAATTTTTGTTTGATGGTTCAAGTTGCCTGTTGAGACGAAGAACGTCTATTTTCACATTTACTGCTGACATTAGATCCATAAATAAGAGAGAATTGACATAAGAAATTTCGATATTTCAATTGCAGACGATCTCCGAGATTCCTTCCTCACTCTAATTTTCTTATTATCAAATGTCCCTGGATCATCCTTTCAAAGGAAATATAATACCAGGAAACGACTGCCAATTTTGGTCCAATCATTGTGATAATTCTTGTCTGGTCTGTCTCTCACTCTCTCTTTCTCTCGTCTTAGCGAGTATGACATGAACCAAAAAAGGCCTCTTTGACGAGAGAGCTTACTTGGAAAAGATTAGCTTTTTCTTGCATGTGTATGGTGGATTATTCTCTGCAAATCTATTTATCTTCATCTCCCATCTTTCTTTCATTCGCTCGTTTCGCTCTCGAGATTGCGAAATGACCTTACCTCTGGAAGGCTTCGAGTTCACAAAGTTTCCCTCTTCTTCCTTCGTTGACTCTAGTATGAATTCGGAATTTCAGTCGAAAAGGACTTCAATTCCAACGGGTTCGTCGTCGTTGTCGCTCTTACTATGTTGAGCCACGACTAAAAGTACCAGCAATACTGCTACTGGTTTTACTTCTAACTCTTTCGTTCACCACTGGTGTCTTGTTTATGGGTGGACTTTCACAGACATTTTTTTCCGTCGTCTCTCGTTTTCAAAGGGAGAAGAAACAGCAAAGTTTCCCATCTTTGTATGTGTCCATAGTACTGGAACTAGTTTTTTATGTTGTTCAAGCCGCTTCTTCGATTCTCAATGAGAGTGAATAAGTCAAGGAAAAAGGCCAGGCTCTCGCTGTCCTTCTCGCCAGGACAACTCGCATTGATTAAGAGTTTCCAAAGAAGTAGCTTTTGATGGCAGAGTGTTATTCTTCCCCTGGAGTTTCTTTTTCGGAGCCGGGGCTTTTTTCGATCGAAGCTATCCGGAAGTGGTTCGAGTCTCTCGTCTGGATGGTCGTCAAACCATCGTTAAAAGAAGACCAAGAAGGCCCGAGGAGATCGTCGTGTTCGTAGTTCCTGAGCTTTTTGGCAGACGAGCCCGTTCCTGCTCATGGGATCCAATATTTGTTGGAAGCAGGGAGGAGTGGGGACTGGCTTGGTATGTCTTGATCCTTCACCGTTCAAGATAATTGAGAAACTTTTTTAACGCCAATCCCAACACAGCAGCCAGTCACGGGAAACAAGTGGTCGTGGATCCATCCAGAAACCGACCAGCCTGGCTCATTTTGAAACTTTAATCCAATCCGAAAGGCCCGACGACGAATGCCTGGCTGGTTGAGGTGTTTTGCGGTGGAAGAGCCCTAATTATCTCATCACTATCCACATCCACTTGGGTGGAATTCAAGGCCTCCTCGGTTACTCTCACTGATTAGACCGCGAGTCAAGACATCATGGGGCTCAAGTCACTGGTTTTCACCCAAGACTCACTTCACTGCACAACTGATTGGCACAGACGTTTATTCAGTACAAAGTTCGACCTCAACCACAGCAATCATGAACAACCACTCTCCCACAGAAGGGGCAAAGAGAGGGAGACCCGTAAAACGTAGTCAAGCACAATTCAATTAGTTCTGACTGACTGGTTTTTGGACCGCTTCTGATACCGTTCAAGTACGTTCGTTCCCATCCGCTCACCTTCTGGTTGCTTGCTTGCTCTTCTCTTTTCGTTTCCTACGAGCCGGACTCACTCTGGCCTCGATGTCCTCGGTGCTAAACGGAGTTGGAGAACTCGAGTGAACGGGCGAACGCCGCGCAATTCCCCGTTGCTCGTCGAGTCTGGAACCTTGACATGGGACCAGCAGATCCCCTTGGTCCTCTAGTTCTATTCCGTTTTCCAATATTGAAGTGACATTGACAATTTGAGACTGGAAGAGAATCGAATCAAGGACATGCAACTGGTATTCGTCACTAGCCATTGAAATGTTCAAATTGTATGAATATCCCAAGTCAGACATTATTTACTACCCCAACGCTCCAAGAGAATAGGTTTCTTAGAGACCGATACACCATCTTAACCGAGACCTCAAGTTTTTTGCAGCCATCAAACTCAAGACAGACCCAATCATCGGTTGCGCAAAACACACACCAACGCCTTTCCAATTCTCATGAAGATCATTCCCTGTCAAGGGTTTTTTTTTTCAATGTACTGCTGCTGTAAATAAGAGCATGCCACTACAACCAACCACTGTACTGAAACGTACTCCCAAGTTTGTTCCGGAGATCAGAACGAAGCAACCACAAATTCCAACTTTCTTCATGATCTGTCTCAATGATGGCTCAAGGATACCCGGGCTCTAAAGGAGGTTTTCAGATTATTGGTTTTCTTGGTGCAACTACTTTACTCTATAGAGGGTTTAAACCTAGAGGGAGGAAAACATGGCATACCCAACTCAGATTGGGTCAAGTTACATCCAACGTAAACGAATTTTCTGAGGTAATCGGGGCAAGGGCATCATAACTACTGTCATGCAAAAACAATAAATTACACACGGACGCCTTTTGCAAAGTCAAATATTAACCTCAAAGCTTAAAATGAACACGTTTTCAAAGATAAGCGCCAGTTAGTTACGCCATATTGCTAATTATCATGAGAAGTCCTTTTCACTATTGGTTGATTCACTTAGGGAGCAATAGATTCTCGATATTTTCCACATTCACGTTTTTGAGCAGGATATGTATGGCCTTGTCGAGAGAGATCTTGAATGAGATGGGCTAAAAAATGAAGTCCCCATGGAGGAAAAAAGAGAGTGATATCTAACAACATTTAGTCACGCTCCAAGATGGTCTCCGAGTTCCGGGAGAAGAAGCTGCTTATACTTCACCACAATCTAACCTGATGCTAAACCAGGGACCCATTGAAACGGGTAAGTCCGATGGGATGAATCCTTTAGGAATATGGCTTGGCTAGCATTCATTCATGACGTTCGATGACCATGGCAGATGAGTTTAGTTTCAACGAATGATGAAATTGAAAGTAAATGAAAACAACTGGAACAGCTTGCTTATCAGTTTTTGAACCTGCTATGCAACAATCTTTAATAAAAAATAACCTTGCCGCTCACGGACAATGTTCTATTAGCTAACTTGGACTAAATCTTCTTGATTTCATTGTCCGTCAGCGGCAAGGTTATTTTTTATTAAAGATTGTTTTTCTATCACGAGCTGCAATTTTGTCGAGGAATGGAAAAAAAACCCGGTTGACAACCATGGTACACAGAAATTGCAAACTGGTCGGATGAAATTTGCTTTGATAATGAGATTTGGAACTATTAAAAAAGTGTCCGAATAACTGAGAGTCGGTTATTTCCTAGTCATTTTATCTGACAACAAAATTTACACGTTTGGAACGGAGAGATTCAGCAAAAAAAATATTTTTGTTATTGTGGTGTTGCCTTTTGATCGTCACTCACTTATTTACTCAATTTGATTAGCAACTAGCTGGACTTGATTTGCGTTCATTTTCAAGCACAAGCAAGCCCACTTGGCTAAAATCGACTAAGTCCATCTCGGTTCCAAATTTGAAAGGAATCGTCAATAGATGGCGGTGTTGACCATCAAATGACTCTTCCTGGTTAGAATTTGCTTCGCTAATGGGAAAAATTTCAATTAACATAAGAATCAGAGTTTCCTAATGAATCATTGAAGTTGCCATATTGGTGCCATGAGAGACAGGTCTGAAGTCGCATTTTCAAATATAATCTTAGATATGGGGGAAGTTAAATTAGCATTGAATTTGCAAATGGTGCATCAAAATCATCATTTTCTTGGTGGCTAATTTGTCCAAGTTGCTAAACTGCTTTTGAACGGCAAAGCTGTCCATGGATCAAATGAGGAATAAAGGGATAGCCTTCAGTGTGGCCACTTGACAGGAATGTTGAACAAATTTCCGGGATTGAACATTGTGGATTGAGACAAAAAGCTCACCCAATAATAAATACTTCAAATAATAGATTGCTTTAAAACACACAAGACTATGTTCTTTTGCTTTTGAAAAGATACAATTAGCTCAATTTGATGACATGATATGTGTCTTTTTTCAAAGCAATTTTTTTTACTTGGCACTTCAGTCACAATGCATGCAAGATCACAACATCTCCAAGTTCATAGATATCAACAAAAACAACATACTACCATGTCTTAAAAGACAACTTCTTGCTGAAGACATAATAATGTGGGAAAAATTGTTGAATTTCCATTCTTCAAGTTCCAGCTTAGGATGTCCAAATTTATTTGCACTAAAACATCAAAACATTTTTTGTATTGGGCCAAAACTACAAGATGCTGACATAGAAAACATATTTCAAATTTGTTCTTCACAGTTCTTAGAGGTTTTAATTGCTTATTTGTGCAATAAACACAATTGCTCTCTGAATGTAATTATTTGACATGAACATAATAATATTAGTCCTTCTGCAAAGCCCCTTGTTTGGAAATAAGATATTGTTTCAAAATATCTTATTAATAGTAATGATAGTAATGTTTATTGCAAGAATTCTCTCATTGGATATACTTCATACATTTATTGTAATGAAGTCATGGGGCCCATTCTGGGTTGAGAGGCACCATTTGAGGCACAATATCCACTAGACAGAGGGGGTTGGGTAGGGTGGGGGAAAACCTGGGATTGAACCCAAGAACCCAAGCATAACTTGGTCATGCATTAGTCAACTGCGCTACACCATCTCCCCAAATTATTATCAATATTAAATCATTATTTTCAAACTTTGGAGGTGGAAATAAGTTTGGTGGGTGTGAAAGCTCTGAGTGGGTAGTTTGGACATGCTTGTTTTTCAGCAATAGCTGAATGAAGTACAACAAACTGTGACTTTTCCTTCAAAACAAAGCACCCATTTAACCCAGTTTGTCATATCTTTGGATGTCTGTGATAGAGTTTTGATTCACTGAGTTTGAAAAAAGGACTAAGTCCATCTTGGTGCCAAATTTCAAAAATCCGTCAATAGATGGACACCTGACATCAGAGGATGCTTCCAGGTTGGGAATCTAGGCGCTTCGCGCCTATAGAGTCCTTTAAGCGTAACCAATGAAATGGAAAACACGTGCAACCTTTGAGCTTTAATACACAAAGTTTTTGTTCATACATGTCCAAAATACATTGTGAAGTTCGAAAATATGTCAAATGTTTGTGTCAGGGTGCAATATTTGGAGCTATATTACTAAAGTGACCTCCCAGTCTTATGTACTTTGACCTCCCAGTCTTATGTATTGTGACCTCCCAGTCAGCTGCTTGTTAAAGGACCCAATATCTATGCCTGCACTTTGTGTGGGATGGAATTTGATGTTGAACACGCTAAGGTATGCGATTTACAACCTGAACTTGCATTTTAGGGAGTCAGTGGCAAAATTGCTCATTCAAGTGCTCAAAACAAACCTCCACTGACTGTACTGGACTGACATTCCTCTGTAAGCCCTCTAGTTGACACGAAAAAGTGGGGCGCAAGCTGCTCCTTACGTGGCAACAGTGATGGCATATAGATAAAAGCCAGTTTCTGCCACCTGACAGATATTGGTGGCAGAAAATGTTTTTTAATCGTGCGAAAAAAGTGGCAGAAAATGGCAGAAAGTGCCAGAAATTATTTTTCCAAGAAATTCGTAAAAATCAAAATATTCATTACTTCTTCGACCACTAGTTGAACACAATAGCTCAGGTGTTTCAAAATATCGTGAATGGAAGTCGTCTTAAAAATTGAATACCAAGGGCTAAGGTACATTTTTTATCCTAATTACAACACAGTCTAAAACAGATCATTTGATGAAAAATACTTGTAATTTTTACGTCAATTTTTTTTTACTCAAATATACAATAAAATTGAACACTAAAAGCTAAGAAAGTCTAATTAAACATCTTAAACATACTTCCTGGGACACAATTCACTTATTGATTCGGTAAAATAAGTGGTATTTATGTTTGTGCATACTTCTATATATTATATATATTTTATATATATTGTATGATATTCCTTCATACTTCTGGCGAAGCCGCGTTCTTCCTCTGATTTCAGTGTACCCGAGGCCAATATCTTGGGAAACACTTGACGCTGAACTCCATGTTAATTGCAGGAGGAAATAATTTCATCCCATACCTTCTGATGATTGCATATGTTTCATCCATGGTGATTTGGCACATCCATACCATATGCTTTATGTTTGTAATGTTTCGAAACCATGTTAGTGATAAAAGACATCGCAATAAATGAGTAATAGTAATAATAATAATAACTTCATAGATTGATTGATTCATGCACAAGTTTTTTCAGATACAAAGTGTGTAAAGTTATTCTAGTTATTTTAGCATCAAGAATGATGTTGATAGTTAATTTTGAGTCAATGTTTGTTAGCCTAAAGTATTTTTGTAACATTTAATTACATTTGGCTCTTTTAACTTACTATACAAACACAGATTTGTAGTTGAACATCAGTCTATGCGTACTTTTGTCCATTAGCCACCATTTTCTGCCATTTTCTGCCAACAAGTGGCTGAAAATGGCAGAAATTCACTACAAGCCAAAATTTGCCATCCTTGCATGGCAAGGTCACACCGTGCATATGCTACATTTGTGAAGAGGCAAAAATCTAGTGTAAATAATTCAGTTGAATATTTTTGATCTAATCCTGAGTGTTATGGCCCAATCAGCGAAATACCAAAAATATGTGGTCTAGAACCTCGTTCTGGGCTTTCACTTTTTAACCTCTCTTTTTCCTGTCCTTTCCCGGCTCAAGATTTTTTCTCACCTCTCACAGTGAAAAAATCCTAAGTTGCGTGACTCCATTTTAAAAACCTAACCTAACCTTACCCTACCTAACCTAACCTAACTTAAAACCTAACCTAATCTAACACAATAGATTGTAATCCAACCTAACTTAGGTTTAGTTTTAAAGAAGTGGATCACGCAACCTCAGGAAATCGGCAGTGGCAGAGAAAGATTTTTTTCCTTTTCTTGGCAGCTAAGCAATTTTAAGAGGTTGCGTGATTTGAAATAAACCTTGCTCCATTTGCAATTTTGGTTCAGATTCTTTGCATTCCTTTTCATGAAATAATCATTCTAAAATGTAAACTTACTTTTGTAACCCTGGTATAAACATGAAATTGAAAAGATTAAAGAAGAAATTACGTTCTCTTTCAGCAATTTCAGTGGTAATTATTCTTCCGGTATTCGGAAAAAATACCCATCTTTTTCACTACAATTGGTTTTGTTTTTACTTTAGTTTGTGATTCCGACAATTTCATTTTTTTCGGAATTTACTTCAAAAAAGGTTACCAAAAAAGGTTAAAGGACTAGAGCCCTGATTTGAAATTTATTTTTTGAAAAATTAACCTTTCATTTTTCCCCTGTAAACACTAATTGCCACAAGAATGATCACGTCGGAACGGCAAGAAAGGTTGCGTGACAAAAATGATGTTGTTTTGGCGGTGAAACCTACTGGGTGAAACAGAAATAACATAAGTAAATAAGGACTATGAAACCAAAAGTGAGGTGAAAAAATCTATTCAGGCTTTAGAACGAGTTTTTATCCCTATAATTTCATTCAAATGAATTGATAAATAGAATTTTAATGATTCAAAATGCATAAGAATTCCTGCTGAATTTGGCTGCACTTAATAATTTGTTATTGTATTTTTAAATGGAGGCAAACACTATACTTCCGGCATACCATTGTTACTTCCTCGACATGTTAATGATACTTAAATGAAAATCATTTCTTTTTCACACATCTCACTCATGCACTGGATGTCCCAAGTCTTCATCTACCTTATTACCAATTTAAATGATCAATGATCACTGATCATGCTCTGGCTATTTTTATGTTAAATTAATGACTACACAGTGGAACAGATTTGGAAAGTTCCAGAAACAATTTTTTTTAAGTTTCAAATTTGCCAAAAGATATTCCAGCTGGAATTGGACAAATAAAGTTTTTTTCTGCTTAATTTGTTTCTTCATGGGCCAAAGTAATTTTTCATATAACTTCTGTCTGCATTTTCTGTCCTAAGATTCTAGATTTTTGTTTACGTTCTTTCACTATGAAAAAAATGGCAATCCTTTTTAGGGTCAAATTTCAACTTAAAACAAGTATTTTTGGTCTTGCTAACATGGAAACATTTTTTTTCTATCTTCCCTAAATGTCCTCTGATTCAGGAGACAACTTGGAGCAGCACTACTTATGTTTAAATCTTCTCTTTCTCCAACACAATAGCATAGCGTTGCAGCAATGCACGAAGCTCATAGTTTATAATTTTGGGTTTCCACTGCTGTAAGGGATTTTGGAATAAACTTTTTCTGTCATGAATTGGCAAAATGGTTTGCTTTTATGTAAGTTTAGGTAAGTTTGTAAAAGGTTAAGATTGGTTGGGTTAGGTAAGTTTGTAAAATGTTAGAATTGGTTAATTTAGGTTCAGATATTATAACCTTTCCCCTTTTGTCAATATCTGTGACTCTCCCCGTTTTTCCCTGATTTAACGACGTGCTCACTAGTGATGGGTTTCGAACCGGGAGTGCTGCCATTTTTTACTCGAAAGTTCATCATTGTTGATTAGGGCAGGTTGTATTGAACGTTTTCAAAAAGACCTAAACAGGGACCAATTTGGCAACACTCGAACTAGTTCGATTTCGAGTTCCATCAGTAGCTATACTTTTGGATTTCGAGTTGGCAGTGCTGCCATATTTTATGACGTCTCTAGTTGAGAAGATTAGTTGGGGGTCAACTTTTTGACCTTAAAATCCAAAGTGGCAAAACTCGGCCAAAAATCCAACTCGAAACCCATCAGTAGTACTCACGGAACAAGATTATTTTTGCCACGCAACCTATCTTGCCGTTCCGACGTGATCATTCTTGTGGCAATTAGTGTTTACAATTTTTCCCCAGTTTTCGGGGGAAAAAATATTCAAGGCATTTTTGACAAAAAATCAATTTTTGGAGGTAATTTAATTGACTTTTACGCAAAAATAATAAAAAAAAATATTGGAGCATTTTTAAATTTTACATTTAAGCAATGAGGCAAGCTCAGTAAACTACAACTGGGCCTGTTTGTTTACCCCGTAGCACCGTCGTGGCCTCTGGCGCCTCATTGCTTCACTAAAATTCTACGATCGGATCACGTTCTTAATCCTTTGCCGCGACGCGACTGACCGTTCGTAATTTATAATCAGTGCTCTCAGATTTGGGTAATATTACCAAATCTGGGTAATTTTTGACCCCCTTTTGATGTAAAATTTGTCAATTGGTAAATTACCAAAGCACCAAAGTTTGGGTAATTTTGAAGTGCTCTTAGACACCTAAATTTTGTTCATGCAGGGTAAAATTTTGCGAGAAAAAAGTCTTTGTTTTGAATTTTCAGTGCTGCCATTTTTGACTCAGAGTTTATGTCACTTCCCTAGAAAAAGTCGGTGTGACGTAATCTTTCTGGCCCAGAAACCTAAACAAGGGCCATTGTCGCAACACAACAGTTAACCAAAAATCGTTCTATGGAACTCTGAGCACATCCCTACAGTGCCTCCAGATATATGAGGGGAAAAAGCGCAATTTACAACAAAGACAAAGACTAGGTAGGCGCAGTTCAGAAAAAATATGCCAAAAAGTAGGCGCAAACAAGCCCCAAAAAGGGTAAGATTAGCGCAAAAATGCAAGCAAGATATGGAGACTCTGCATTCATGGGAGAATTGTCTTTGCATCAGCTCACATCAAGGAGAAATACTGCACGAGTAGCTTGTAAACGCTAAGGCATAAAGAGGTTGTGAAGAATTGATTGTTGTCTTTCGCTATGGACGCTGCCATGACCTGCCGCGTTGACATCGCTGTAGGCCAGCCAGCACTGTCCAGGCACTTAGAAAGAGACAAATTATGTAATATTTCAAGTAAATTTGCCAACAATGTCACCAACCAATGTCTTTTTTGATATCAGTAAACAATAATGATACTTATTTATCAATACAATATTACACGTATTGCGAAATAATTAAAATTATGTTGAGTTTTGTCTCTTCCCCAGTGCATGGACAATGCTGGCTGGCCTTTAGCTATGTCTACGCGGCAGGCTGGTGGGGCGGGAATAGAGGGTGACAACAAACAATTCTTCTCAACCTCTATTGGCAAGTGTAATCCAACAAACAAAATTTTAGAGGTGATCGGTTGTAAGCTGTGAACAGTATTTCTTGTTTTGATTTCAACAAGCTGACCGCACATAAATGCATTTGAACTTGACCTCGTTCCAATTATAGTCAAGAAGAGCTGGAAGAAACTAGTTTTTTGAAAGCAGAGAATATGAACCCTTAGCTTTTGCAAGCTGTCTGTACAGTATTTCTCCTTGCTATGATACTGTCGCTCAATAAGCTGATGCGCCCACACGTTGCTGCTGCTGGACTGCGATGACATGATCATCCTTGCTCCCATTCACGAGAATGTGTTATATTTTACAAGAGCTGTTATTGATATTTTACAGGAGGTGTTATTGATATTTTACAGAAACTGTTATTGATATTTTACAGAAGCTGTTATTGATATTTTACAGGAGCTGTTATTGATGGTTCCAGGATAACTCGGTACATGGGATAACTCAACACTGGATAACTGGGTACCGCGGAAAACTCGGTACACCGGATAACTGGGTACAGCGGAAAACTCGGTACAGGAAGATTCAGTACAAGATAACTGGGTACATCGGATAACTGGGTACAACGGAAAACTCGGTACAGGAAGATTCAGTACAAAATAACCGGGTACACCGGATAACGGTGCATTTGATGACTGCATAAACAGGATAACTGGTATAAATAGAAAAGTGAGTGTCAGGATGATGGGTGTTAGAAAAAGATTGTTTGACATAAACTGAAGGCAACTGTGTTAAATTGCTTTTCTCAAAACGTTTTTGAAAGCATTAAAAATGTATCCTTTAGATTTTGGCTCGATTATTGATGTGATAAACACGCCAAGTCCTTGAAGTATTATCAAGAGGTTTTAAGGTATAGGTTTCCATGGCTATGAAGTTAGTCAGATTTAACTATGAAGTTAGTCAGATTTAACTATGAAGTTAGTAAGATTTAACTATGAAGTTAGTCAGATTTAACTATGAAGTTAGTCAGATTTAACTATGAAGTTAGTCAGATTTAACTATGAAGTTAGTCAGATTTAACTATGAAGTTAGTCAGATTTAACTATGAAGTTAGTAAGATTAAACTATGAAGTTAGTCAGATTTAACTATGAAGTTAGTCAGATTTAACCATTTCACCGGATTTTTTTGCCAGTTTATGGAACGGTGCCACGCCAAATATGGTCAATAATGCTTCAGAGTCAATGACTCATATAATGTGGTGTACCCTCTTATCTGGTTTGCCCACTTATCCATTGTTCCCACTTACTCGTTGTACCCAGTTATCTTGTACTGAATCTTCTTGTACCGAGTTTTCCGTTGAACCCAGTTATCCGATGTACCCAGTTATCTTGTACTGAATCTTCCTGTACCGAGTTTTCCGCTGTACCCAGTTATCCGGTGTACCGAGTTTTCCGCGGTACCCAGTTATCCAGTGTTGAGTTATCCCATGTACCGAGTTATCCTGGAACCGTTATTGATATTTTAAAGAATTTGTCTACATTTTTTCAGCTCAATGGAACAATGGAGTTAAAAGTTATGCATCTTTTCAATTCAGGCAAGTGTAAGCGGAAAATGAACTCGTTCTACCTCGTGTTGCAAGATCTTGCATGGACCACTCAAAAGATAGGACAACTTATTGTATTTGAAAAACTTGTTTCAAGTGTCCAAGCAATAGCATCAAGTGAATAGCATGTTGTATTAGGAACAATTCACAATTGCTTTGTTGGGATAATTTCTTGCAATGGCTGTCTTGTCATCTTGTTTGATAATTTTTATACCTTTAAATATCAATAAACAAGTGTTGAAAACACTATAAAGTAATCAAAATTGATGAAATAAGGTTGGTAATTTTTTGTAAAAAGTCAAAGTTTCCTGGGTAATTTTGGCGAATTTTTAGGGAATTTTGACGTAAAAAATCTGAGAGCACTGTTTATGATCGAGCGGAGATAAGAAAACAACAGACGCACCACAAATGGGTGGTGCAAGACTATGGGGCATAAAATTGGCAACCTTTTTCTCACTTGTCTTATTCCATTGTTTTAGGTTTTAGAAACATGAGCAAAACTTCTAAATTGTCCAAATACTTTTTAAAGTGTAAGTCTTTGGTCGTCTGGTTTTTTGGAATGACAAGATGAGTTCATCAAAATATATCAGAATGCCTTTGGACTTCAATGGCACGCAAAATGTTATTGCTGACCGAAGCCGTCCTCGTCTCCTCCAAAGGTCCAGGATGGTGGCCGCGCTTGCCGAGTCGCACCAAAGCAATGACACTGCCTCCCTTGGCTAAAGCCGTAATCTTTACCCCTGGCAGCCCTTGCCCGCACTCGAAAAGGTGGAGGGAGGGTGTCGTGTGGACTGGCCTCCGCATGTTGAACGGATGTTGGATGTCCTGGGGAAAATAGGTCTAAGGGTGTTATAGGCGTAGATTGCATAACTCAGTCAAAAATGAAAAACAAAATCAAATCCTGTTGCATTTTTAGTTGCTGGAAGCGTTACCGTTCCTTGCAATTTCTCGAAAATATTTACATAGTTGCCATTTCCGTACGTCTTAGTAATTTGGGCACAGTGCTCTTAACTGGAATGACTTTGAGAACTTCCAATAGCATGGAAATCTAGCAAGATAGAAATCAAATGGCAGAAATTGCCTCAAGACATAAATTTGAGGTTTTTGGAAATAATGCTTTAGAAATGGCCTCAAATTGGGGAAATTCAACGTCTTTTTTTAAATTTTAAGCTCGTTTTCGATTTGATTTTCAATTTTTTGGTCAATATTACTTAATTTAAAAAATGTTTTCACTCAAAAATCATCAATTTCAACTCCGATCTCTACCAATGGCCCTCAAAAGAAACTTTACAAGTATATAAACCAATGCTTTCAAAATGACATTAAAAGCGAAAAAATGAGTGATTGAAAAAGTTTTCCTCTGATTTACTTTTTCATAAACTTTGGAATTTTAGTTATAAAATGGCAATCAATTGTGAATTTGTTTTAATTGGCAAACAAATGTAATTGATTTTCCCTTGAATTTTGTTTTTATTGAAAAAAATCACACTTGGAGTAAGGATTCAAATCATATAAAATTTTATCGTTTTGAATATGAATAACCGTTTTTTTAACTCCCATTGAAGGGTATGAGCCCTATATTTCTAACAAATCTTCGTAAACAAACTTTTCAGCTTTGCCAAAATCTGACATCATCATGCCAGTTTTAAAGGTCAAACATACTTGTGAATAAATATGCCCGAAATAACTGCCTTCTGTTACAAAAGCAATATCCAAGAAGGGTCCACGAACACGCTAGGGAGGGTAGGGTGTCATGTGTAAGCACCAAGAGCATGGGAAGAGAGACGAATAAGCAGGGAAGAGGTTGTGGATGGGATTACAAAGCTGCATCAAGAAAGTAGCCCAATGACACCCATAAGTAAGGTTTATTTGATGTAGGTTGGCTTTGATCAGTTAGTTTACGTGATTTAGAATAAATAGGGCAATTAACGTTGTATATTCCCCATTAACTAACAGTCTAGTATCAACAACATAAACTACCCTGACGTTGCCTTGCCTAAACTTAACAGGCCCCTACTGTTGCTTCCTGTGTCCCTTACACTGAGTTTGTCAGGTTCTTTCAAAACCAACCAAAAAACAAGGGAAAGGAAGCATCAGAGGAAAGAGGAATCAATAGAACAAAACGATAGAAAAATCATAAATAACTGCGAAAAGATAAAGCCGAAAGACCAAAAGACCAGAAGACTCAGTTCAAAGATCAGGAAATATAGATTTTCGGGAAATAAACCAAAGCATGCATTTTAAATCTTTTCATGCAGTGATTTGAGACCAAGTAGATAGAAATCATCTCGATCTTGGAAGAAATGAGAGCTCTTGCTCCTTTGAGCAAGGGCATGAACTCTTAGCTAATGAATTGAAATAAAAAAAACGTAGTTATAAAAGTAGTTTTGCTCTAATCAAAAAGATACTTTCCTTCATTTGTTTAAGACTAAAAAATACAAATGAAAGAAGTTCGATTTCAACCAAGAATTGCACCTACTCCCCAATAAGAAAGCTTTGTTACAAAATTTGAAGCAAAGTTTTTTCATTTTTTAATTATATTTTAACACTTAACATCCAATCGACCCCCAACAAGTCTTTCTATCTTTGGAATTGATGTTTAATATGCTATCAACCAATTTGGAAAGTTTGGACAACTCAAGGATTTTACACATTTTTAAGGTGTCTTTCCTTTGCGAAAATGGAAATGAATAGTCGAAATTCTTTGAGCTCTTGAATCGTGTTGGACAGAAGTATGTCAGTTCTTTTTTGTTGGAGATGTTTCTAAACTACTTCCCTTTCTCCAGGAACGAGTAAAACTTAATTCATGCAATTCAGTTTTTTATAATGATTTAAAGCGATCTTGAACACTGCATGAAAAAGGCAATGGACATCAAAGTGACACTTCCTGTTCCAGCAATAAATTATCACTTATTTGTTTTTACATTACATCCTAAATTAAGCCAAACCATTCTAGAAGCTAGTGGAGGGACACTGGATGCTTGATCATGTAAAACTGTCAACACATTACTGTAATATACGTATAGGTTCAAAGTATAAGAAAGACACAACTTTCTTGTCAGGGTATATTGTCGTTCTCATTTGAAGTTCATTTTTTGTGCAGTTTGATTTGTAATTTTTCAACACAATATTTCCACCACCATATTTTTAAAAAGTGAATAGGAGTCGAATACTAATTCCTTATCTTATGTATTTATTGACTTCCGAGAAGCACTGTAGGTAGAGATATATCTGAGCTCTCTGAGCTTCAGAACTCGACTGAGGAGAGTTCCGAACACGTTCACTGCGCCGCATCCAACAATATTGTTTTTATGTTAAAGCCAAAATGAAAACTCATCTAACACAAATGAACTTGGATGATAAAAGGATCTTAAATATAGTCAAAGCTGGATATGAAAATATTTTGATTAAGATTAAAATGAGAAGATTAGAAACGATAAGAATAGTTTGCTCTTCACCATAAAACACAACAGAACATCTCTTCATACAAGAATCACATTTGATTTGAGAATAATATTACAAAGAAAGACAAAATTCTTACTTTAAAACTTTAACAGTCCCCACCAAAAATTAGTCAGTAGAAACTACTGACTAATTTTTGAAATTGAGTTCATCCAGGAATGTAAGCTATCTTTGTTTTCATAAAAATCCGCAAATTAACAAGAGGTTTTAAAGAAGTGTTTGTGCCTTGTTTTTAGCCGTTTTTGTTTCTCTAGAAGATCAACCATCAACTCTCTGTTTCTTGGATTCATTCTAACTTAATATTTCTACCAAGAGAGTTTACCCTTTTGACCTTTCCCTCCGCAATTTACTAACACAGCATAATACACTTCACTTGGATTTAAAGTATCAATAACACAAATTAAATCCTAAATTACAATGAGGCATCCATTCTCAGTCATATCATAGCCATAATTGGCTATGAAATGACATCATAGCCAATGGAATGAGTTTTGGTGAGTAAAGTATCCTTGACATCACTATCTTGTTGGATAAAACTGAAACCAATTTTTGTGGTCATTTATTTCAAAGTTACACAAAACACATGATGCTAGCAAACCAAAACAAAATACACTCCTAGTGATGTGAATGATTCGTCAGAATGGCCATTCATACTTTCCATAAAACATTGTGATCAAGGACTTATTAGATGAAATAAAACATCTTGAGCATTGAAAAAGACGCAATGAAAAACCTCTTGTTAAGTCTAAAATTTGAAAAATCCACAAAATACTCTCTGACGCTCCTCCGTGTATTTGTTTTTTTTTTCTTTTGGTCTATTTCTTCTTTAATCAGAACCAACAAATCAGAAGAGATAATCCACAATGAGATGATCATAACTCTGACCCTCTTTAAATCAACTTATGTTTAGGAGTCTCTAATGGTTTCAAACTTATGTGCCATTTGTCTACTTTTGCTTCTCCTTCATTACCATATTATCTTGTACAGTTTCTCAATCTAAGCACTTCCTCGCTGTTTTTCTTCTCTCCATTGCTCTTTCTGTATGAAGACCCCCTTGGTAAGTTCGTGGACCCTACTTGGAAAATAATTTTCTAACAAGAGACATTTATTTCGGGCAAATTTATTTTTAAGTATGTTTGACCTTTAAAACTGGCATGATGATGTTAGATTTTGCCAACACTGAAAAGTTTGTTTACGAAGATTTGTTAGAAATATAGGGCTCATACATTGAAGGGCAAACTAAACTTTTTCAGTGCCAAGTTTAGCGATGACGTGATTTAACATAAGCTCTAATGTAGCAATGCTTTTCTCTTACCTCAGAGGGAAAACTGGTCGTGACTGACACCTTTTAGCATCACTAGCTGAAATTTGAGCGTGCCGGGCCATCTTTGCTCCTCCTATTTAGCTTTAGCTTAAAGTGACGGCACTCAGATTAAAAATTCCTCCACCCTTCCTGTAACAACTGGGTAATCATAAGAAAAGAGGTTAAAACTTTGTTAAGTCGATTGTCTATCTATGCTCATCAAATACAAGCTAATTTTCTATGGTATACATTATATTAGAGCGACTTATAGTGATTGGTGTGTTGATTATTTATGCCATGAGCCCATGACCAACGGGCGGGAGGTTATATGAAAACATGTGAAACAAGGCGTAATAGTATAATTTCCATTTTTTAAATATCATTTTAACAAGACAGACCCTGAAGAAGATCATCATCAAGAATACTTGCTAAACTTCAACGTATTGTTTATTGGGTTTATTGGCATTACAAAAAGATAAAAGAGTAAAATCTGTCAGGAATAGAATTTAAAAAAAGTAAATAAATAAACGAGGTGAAAAGTAAAGTGAAATAAACATGGAAATAAAAGCACAACTATCCAATCATAAATCTCGGAAATCGATTGCGATAGCTCCCAACGATGAAAACACATCAGTAAAACTTGTTGTTTCTTGAAAGACCGTCTCAAACAACTTTTTCTTCATTTTGATCTGTAATTATGTGAACATAATATTTGAAGGATTGGACATGACTTTGGACAAAGGTGGGCCACTCTTTACTTGATGAAAACCTTAAAGTAGACGG
This sequence comes from Tigriopus japonicus, assembly GCA_010645155.1. Lineage (NCBI taxonomy): Eukaryota > Metazoa > Arthropoda > Copepoda > Harpacticoida > Harpacticidae > Tigriopus > Tigriopus japonicus. The sequence goes on from CM021323.1 coordinate 10,102,364, forward strand.
AGATGATCCACTGTGGTCAACGAATTCTTAGCTATCCTTGGCTAAATTTCCAGCAAGTTGTAAATTACGTGGAAAGAAAAATCCAGAATTTTGTACTCAGTCACTTGCAAAGAACAAAGGAAAATGTACTCCAGTAGTCCAAACCCGGGAAAAAATCCTCAACTTTGGCAATTTAGCCTTCTTCATTAAGTTTTCTAGACTTTTCTGAATGATTTTCAACTTTGATTTTGCATGGTAATTTTTATGGCCTGTTTCTTGATAAAATAGAAAGTTTTTTGTAAAAACTAACGCCTTGAAGCCAAGGGTTATTTTGATGTGTGCTATAAATGTAAGGTAACGAAAAGTATGCAAGGCATTCTTGTCGCATCACCGTGTCAATTTTGAGAAGAGGCAACGCAGTTTCCGTGATTAAGATGTGAAAGAGCAAAGAATCACACACCCTGTTTTTGCGGTAAGTGCAAAACGAACAGTATCTCTTTTGGCTCAAAATGACCAATGCCTTATGGGATCACTGCGCAGAGACACTAGAATAAAAGTTTTTTTAGTGTTTGGTCGGGAAGAAAAAGTGAGGTTACTCGAGGGGCCGAGCCGAGTTTGATGATTTTTGAAATATCCTTGAGCGGATCTCGAGGGCCACCAAATTTATGTAAAAAAATCGCTGAAATATGTATTTTTTGGTAGTTTCTTTGAAAAATAATGTAACGAAATCGGATTCTTTGGTAATTTTTTGGTAAGTTGGTCACATATTGCCTCAAAAATCAATCTGTTTCATACTTGAATCACCTAATTTTTGTTTCATAGGTAGGAAAAGATGCTAAAACAATTATATTTTGTCATAATTGTTGCAAATTTAATCGCATATGTTCGCATTTTGATTTTGACATCCTTTTTGTAGACCATTCTCAACAGAACAGGCATTTTTCCACACTTTTTAGAAATTTTCCCAATTTTTGTAGTTTTGTACAAAAATTGCACATTTTTGTAACTTCAATGTAAAATGTCATTTTCAACTATGTAGCGGGCCTGATGATAAGCTAAACATTCCTAGTGACAAATGTAATGCGTTGTATATTTTTGCTTCTTTATCTTGACTTTGTTGTAAAATCAAACATTTTCTATCAGTTTCATTGAAACAGGCATTTTAACCACATTTATGCAAAATTTTCCCCATTTATGTAATTTTGGACAAAAATCGCAGATTTTGGTGATTACATCGCAAAATGTAATTTGCAACTATCTGGTGACCCTGCTGATCTCTTAAACAGATGCCAAAATAGCTGGTATTATGGATACATTTTCCATTTAGCCACCTCTTCTTGATTCATTTCAAATTGTCAAATTGCATTACTCCAATTACATTCATGTTTAATTTTAACCTAAACCAAAGTTTTAGCCCAAACTTTTAAAAGCTATCAATCACATTTTTGACCAAAGCTATTGCTATCGGATCCAAATTGGCCCAAGTGGTTGAACCTTTGAGTTTTACAATTTTGGTCAAGTTATAATTACTTTTTTGCAAGCTTTTGCTGCCTCTTCGGGAATCAGGAATACAAGTATTTTTATTAATAGGTTAAAGATAATCCCTTCAATGTTCTTTCAGTTTCAGACTAGCTTGGACGAGTTCGAGTCGAATCTGAAAGGTATGCCTAGTCCTGGTTTAGCGTATAATACATGTAGACGACCTACAGCCCTTCGTTTTATGGACTGCTTATAACAGAAGAAGACAGCCTGCTAAAGAGTAACCCTAAACGGGTTTAAATAATTTTTTGAGGGACATCCCTTCAAAATAGAGTAAAGGTTAAGCAAGACCGCACAGAAAAAAATGAAATAAATTCTACATACTTTTTGTAATAATACTAGCTCGAATTCATTGAGATTTGTAATTCAAATGTTTACTGGGTTTTCCACCATTTTAGTTAATCAAGGATGCCTGATCAGAATTATTAGATTGAATGAACGTTCCTGCATTGGGAACACATTGCAAAACCATTTTTATAAATTACAGACGAAATAAAACGATATGACTCAGTTATTTTGTTTCAAAACACTGCAAGTTTTTATGTAATTTTGAAATTTTGAGGAAGACGGACCCTATAGTAAAATATTACTTTCCCCACAGATTTTAGGACTAGACATGTGGTAAAAAATGAAATGCAGCCACCAAAGCTGATAGTAAATTTATATCTTTTTATTATGATCAAACACTAAAACATACCTGGTCGTTTACCGTGAGCCCCCATTTTTCACAAAGATGATTAATACCACCACTATGGATGTCTTTTATAAGATCTATGGAACATAAATTCTTGAACTGAGTTCATTTCCATTACAATCCTGTTTTGAACGGGCTAGGGACAATTGCGCCTCCCTCCTGGATTTGAGGTTCATTGGATTCAAAGCAGGGAAAGACAAGGTAGGAATGCGGCAAAATAAAGCTCTTCCAATTTGGGTCGTTTTCGGACACGATAGGTTCAAATCCATTCCAAAGTAGCTCGAGCTCATTCAGCTAGACCGTTGTGGATCGGCAAAAACAAAGGCAAACCTCCGACGTCATGGCCTCGAGTGAGTCTCTCCGTCTCCGTCTGCGCTCCTATCAGTCAGTCAGTCAGTTAACTGAGTTCGTCGTCTGAAACTTACTCACTTCCTTAGTCCTGGTCGTCATCATCATCATCATCGTCGTCGTCGTCGTCGTCGTCTTGTCCTCCAGTCCACGGCCGTGACCTGGAACTCAATGGATGTCGAGTGAGTGAGTGGACGAATCCCGATCGCTTGAGAGACCGCCCCGAGGACCCCCCTCCCTGAACCCGTCCCTTGGGAATCGGCATTGGCCGCCAAATGAACGTAAGTCAGCGAACGACCTCTTGACGTTACGTAGTTAAACTCAATAGGTTGGTAGGTAAGTAGGTAGGAAGGTAGTTCACTCGTCGATGACTAGTAGACAATCAAGTCAGGAAGGAAGCTAAAGAAGGATTGAATGGATGAACCGTTAGGGAACTGGAAAATAAACGCGGACTTGACACCGGGCTCAACATGATCGTCGCCATCAGCTTTATAAAGGCGGCCGCAAGTTTGAGGCGGGTCCGAGGCGGGTAGGGGGGTAGAGGGATGGATAGATGAATAAATGGGACACGGGGTGGGACACGGCGGGGGGGTAGAGGTGATTAGATGACTCCAGCGGAACATTTAGCTAGGAGACTTTGAAACGGGAGGACCACCCACCAATCCGCCCACCGTTGATCACTCGATCCAATTTAGGTCAGGACCGCGCCGTTTCCTCTCGAAACATGGAGAAACAAAGCATTTTCTAAACGATCGAGCTCACGCCCGATGAAATACGAGGGTCAACTCAGAGCGAGTTTCTCCCTTGGGACCCAAACCCGACAAGAACGCCGCTTGGGATCGATCGATGTCCTTGGGTTTGAAAATCTGCGGATAATCGCTCGACGCGAAAATACGCGCAACTGCTAGATTGAGTTGGGGCCGGCACAAATCATGGGATAAATGATTGGGGAGTACCCCGCGTTATGTCCGGGTTAAATTCGGTTATTGCCCATGGCGTTATCGAGCTAGCTTCACACTAGTATCAATATTTGAACTGATAAAGGGTTTTTTCCAATGGGTTTGAGCTCGCATCATCGAGCGCGATAAGACTGGTTTTTTTTCTACCTCCGTTGTCAACCTAGTCTGTATGAAATGGAAAAAATGAACCCGTGAGAGAACTGAAAAATTGAGTTCATTCTCAAGCAATCGCAAAAAACCGAATCCCGCCTATCTCACAATAAATATTGAGCGCGAACCCTGAATCGGTCACCCATCGAGATTTGATCCTAACTATATGTAATAGCAAAACTGATATCCCACTCGAGCTGAACGAGATTGGGTTCGCAAATTTGGGAAAGATCTTAAGGATGGCCATTAGAAATCTCTGTGTTCGGAGATATCAAAACTGCCCGAGTAAAAGACGTTATTATTAATCCATCCCGCCTCTTTGGGGTCCTGTCTCCAACCATTCAATTCTCTTCGTACCTTTTGTGTTCCAGGAAGACATCCAATTTTTGACTATCGTGACCGCCAACCTCTCACTTGCTCCATTGGACTTTCACGGCTCATCATGAAATTTCGTTGGAAGAAGACCACGTCCAATGCCATGGCGACGTCCAACGTCGTCGAATCTTCTCCGCCCACCGCCGCCGTCACACCCACCTGGCCCGCCTCGGACGGTCCCAACCCCAGTCGCGCCCATCCCTCCGCCTTAGAACCGCCCACCGGTCATCGGCCCTCGGCTTGGTGGAACCCCACGCCCAGTTCTCGCCGTTCCAAATTTGAAGCGAACCGTCGGAAAGAAGAGCAACCTCGCCGCAAAAAGGCGGCGCCTTCCCGCTCGAGCCAATCCCCGGCGGTTGTTCCGCCTTTCCGGTCCACGCCCACTTCCGGGATTCGTCGCGGGAACTCGTCGGGCCCGCCCCCTTCGTCCCCTTGGGCAGACGGACGCTTACCCACGCCCGAGAGCCCGCCTATCCGAGGTCCAAGGAACACTCGGTGAGACAGACACATACCCATTCGAATACCATTTGCATTAGCTAAGGAGTGGGGGGGAGGTAGTGATAGAATCGCCCTCAGTTAAAATTTCTTTGTAATTTGGCCATTTAGGGCTTTTTGATTAGTTCATAACAGCAAATTTGTGTTTCAAAAAACTCTTTATTTTTTTCCTGAATACAATTCCTAAATTCCTAAACTAGAATTTTGCCAAACTGGTCAAACCAACGAGGGAGTAAAAGTTTTTTTCCCACTTCCAAATTCTAGTTCTGTTCCCAATTCGTCGACTAATTCAAGTCATTCTTTTTCTGTTTTAAGTTTTCTTCCTGGTATATTTGTGTTCCTATCTATTCATCCCCCCAACTCTACTCTTTTATCATCAATTCTGATGTTTGAGGTCGTAAGCAAAAGATACACTCATCAAATATTTGGCTAGAAGAGTAAGAAAAAAACCCAGTGGAATGATCAAGTAAATTCTTTTGCGTTCTTAAAATATTAAATTTTTGACCAAATTTTCTAATTTGGATGCAAGGGAAAGGTCTTCTAATAGTTCCCATGAATTGTAAACCGGATCAAGTTGACGGGTGATAAAATCTTGAGCACCTTTACTCGTCCATAGTCGCAGTGTAGTGGGACAAATTCAGCTGGGGATTTGAGGGACAAACTGGTTAGGGATGGACCAGAGCAAGGTTTGGGCGTTCCTTAGGTTAAGTTGGTAAGTGAGAGGAAAGTTTTTGTTTCAATTGATTTTCAAAACAAAGAAAGTAAGTTAGGCTTGAGAATTTCAATGAAGTTTTTTGGAGGGCTAGTCTCGGCTCTAATGCATCCATAGGCATTTTGGCCCCAGAATCCCCAGCTGAATTCATCCGGTTACACTCATCCAAAGAATGATCATTGCTAGCGCAATCTTCTTCGAAATGGCTGCTCAATCTGCAAATTACTTTGAGGGTTTATTACCTCCTATTTTTGACGAGTTTCCTTCGCTCTCGGTATTTCTCACCATTTATTTCTTTTTGCCAAATGGGTCAAAAATTTTCAATGCTTAAGAGAAAAAATAAATCAGGTATTTCTTTGGTCTAGATTTTCGCTGAGGAGGTTGTTCTACGGCAATCCGCTTCTGCCCCCGCCCCCGTGGGGAAATAGTCCCTGGACGTCGGCTCTTTCCTCCTCCTCTTCTTCCCGTTCCCGTAGGGGGAAATCCAATCCCGGCCCCTCCCACCAGACTTACGATCGAAATGGCGGGGGCGGGCTAGAAGAGGGGGCGTCCCGGACCAACGCCACCACGCCCTCGTCAACGCGGTCTCGGCATTTCTTTCCGCCGGATTCCACGTCAGAGCGATCAGTCACCAATCCATCCTCGTCCTCATCAGCCGGTATTTATGGGCGGGATTGGCGAGGTGGTGAGAGTACCAGCCACGCCCATCATCACCCGGGATCGTCCTGCGCTTCGAGTTTAACGGGGGCCACTATGGCCGTGGCCGGACCTTCGTCAGCTTATTATCCGGGAGGCACTTTTGTGGGGGCCGATGGACGAGCGGTATGGGTTAAGAGTAAGTTTAGTAGAATGTGATGGATCTTACTTTTTTTCGTTTTGGTAGATGCGCGAGTGTTCCCTGTGCCTGGTCAGTTTGCCCTTGGAAGAGTTCCCGGTTCTGCGGAATTGCCCTCACTTGTTCTGTTTCGATTGCTTGCAAATCTACGTCAAAATTGAGCTCCAAGAAGGTCGAGTCAACGTCCGGTGTCCGCAATGTGTCGAACCCCTCCATCCTAACGGTAAGATGATCTTCAGTAAATGATATCTAGCTCATTTGAGACCGTCAAAGCCTACTGTGACTGCCGTTAACGATTAATCGAATCGATGTGTGGCAACTTATGTGATCTTCTTTCGTTCACCGTCTTCGTATTCCTGGATTGCTTGCAGACATCGAGCTGTTCATCGGCGATCGGAACGGCAATCTGCAGCATTTATACGAGTTCTTGATGTTGCGTCGTGTCTTGGTGAGCGATCCGGACACGCGTTGGTGTCCCGGACCGAATTGCACGTTCGCCGTGATCGCCGCCGGATGCGCATCCTGTCCAAAGATCACGTGCGAACGTCCCGGATGCGGATTCAGCTTCTGTTACCATTGCAAGGCCGAGTGGCACCCCAATCAGACGTGTGATATGGCCAGGGCCCAAAGGCAGGGTGGCCACGCCCAGCCACAGCAACAACAAGGCGGTGGATCGCTCATGATGAACATGATGAACGCCTCCGCATTTGGAGCCGCCGGCTCCTCGAGCGAGTCTCGAGGCCCGCAAAACTCGTCCGAAGTCAAGGTTAGTTAGTGCTGGCTCATGTCATCAATGGAGTTGGGAAGAGGTTAGCGTGTTTCCGGACTCACTTCAAGAGGCGTTCTAATTGGTCGTTAAAAAGAAATTGTTTGGCGAATACGCGCTTAAGACTATCTTATGTTTAGCCATTGCAATGAGTGAAAAGGGTGTTTGTTTCAATGGAAGGTAAAGCATCCTAGCTCCAAGGACCAAAGGAAGTTAGTTACAAGGGCAACGTCGTAATACGCTTTTCAGCAAATATGGCAGATTATCGACTTAGAAGGAAGTGCTTGGTTGCAAAGAAGCTCGTTTTCTGCTTTGCGTTCCTTGATAATTCGCCTCTATTGTTATTGTTTGTTGCAAATATAGGAAACTACTTTTTCATAATTGGCTACACTTTGAGAAGTCAGTGTATACTAACACGAATGAGGGGGAAAGGAGACTTTGGGCGATTACGAGAGTACTTTTTAGGTGGAAGGAACAAGGGTAGAATTCTTTTTCACAAAATTATTCCACATTTTTATGTTCACATGCGCCATTTTTATCACTATTCTATCGTGATCAACAAACGGGAGAGTTTGTTCAACTAAACATCGAATAAAAACTTATCCTTCAGGAGGTTTCCACGCACCTTTTCTCACAGATCTTACAAAAGCAATATTTTGAATATCCTACCCGTAAATGCCACGACCATATCGAAATTAATGCCGACTGTCAACTAAAGATTCAGTATTTTTCCGCCAATCATCATCTATTTTTGTAAAAAATATCAATTGAATGAGCCTGAAGATTGTTGTTATTATTATTATCATGATTATCATGATTATAGGTGTGTCCGCGGTGCGATGTGCTGATCGTGAAGATGGACGATGGTTCGTGCAACCACATGACGTGCTCGGTGTGCGCGGCCGAGTTCTGCTGGCTGTGCATGAAGGAGATCAGCGACCTGCACTACCTCTCACCCTCGGGCTGCACCTTCTGGGGCAAGAAGCCGTGGTCACGCAAGAAGAAGCTCCTCTGGCAGCTCGGTACCCTGGTGGGTGCGCCCGTGGGCATCGCGCTCCTAGCGGGCATCTCCATTCCGGCCATGATCATCGGGATCCCCGTGTGGGTGGGCCGAAAGCTCTACGCCCAGTACAGCAAGGCCCCCATCCACAAACGGAACCTGATCATCGCCAGCGGCGTCGGAGCCTCCGTAAGTCCGAGAACAACCATCGCCAAGGCAAAACCGGGTGGCTCGATCTCTGAAGTGATCTTTTTATCTGATTATATGTTCGTTCTAGGTGATTGTTTCCCCTGTGATTGCCGCCTTGGCCGTGAGCATCGGCGTGCCCATCTTGCTGGCCTACGTGTATGGGGTGGTGCCCATTTCGTTGTGTCGCTCGGAAGGATGCGGAGTGTCCACCAATTCCAATGGAGTCTCCATTGACGTGGACGAAGAGCTTAACCAAGAATCCGACCTCAGTCATATGCCCTACAGACCCATGGGTAAGTTGTTTGTTTGTTTGTCAAGCAGGTATGGTTTGAATGGCCTCCCTCCACTCGAGTTGGTACACTTCAAAGAGCTGTTCAGATGCGATTGATGGGCCTAATCTGGGATTCCCGGATTCGACGACTCCCAGTCTGTTTTCTGCCGGTGTAACGAACCTTAGGAAACAGATCCGGTGTGCCTTTTGACTGAGGTTTAACCCTATAATTTGTTTGAAGTGTCCTGCCTCACGGAGAGATAGTACTCGATTCAAGTACGGAGTGCAAAGCTGGGAACACTTTTTTAATCTAAAGCCGATACCATAAGTGTTCTTGAATTAGGCCGCAAACATCCACGATTAGGCAAACATTTGAAAGAGCTCTCAGCTCGGTCTTCTTCAAATGAATGTTGCGAAAAAAATGTTCTTTGGGTCGTTGTGACTTCGGTAAATGTGTCTCATTATCAAAAACACTTCGCAGAGGAGGACGGAAAACTGTTCTCTGAATTACAGTTCTTTTGAAATGAAGTAGCCTCATTTATACTTTCACGATTTATACTTTCCATTGCTTTGGTGGAAAATGATTGTTAAGTCAAATTTTTGGAAAAGGACTTTGTACTTGGTTCGACTTCCCGGACTTCCTTCTTTAAGAGGATCTTCACTTCTGTCGCAAGCATAGAAAAAAGGTGTTGACCTGATATTCATGAAGGCATCCCTGATTATGAAGGACACCCACCATCCGGCCATTGGTCGAAAAGTGAAGATTCCACTGAGTAATGTGTTTGAAGGTCAAAATGGAAACGTTTCATCAATTTTAACTCCCCTTAAAGATGCCAATCTGAAGTATTCAATGATTCATTCTTTCGAATTTCAGTGATGGACAATTATTCAACCGCCACGGGTCCGAGTGCCAATTGGAACCCCTCCATCGGTGAGATGAGTCTAGGTCGCAGTTTGTCCATGGGATCCACCTCGCACATTCTGGACCACGAGGCCGATCGGGAGTCGGCCTCAAACACGGCCGTGGCTGGAACCTCCCGGACCGTGTCCCTGGCCTCATCCTCGGTCTTGATGGGCGGAGTCACCTCCTTTCGAGGCGTGTCTTTCAGTTGTCAAAGAGGGGGAAGTGGGAGCGGCGGCAGCAGCGATAAGAGCCATCACCATCCTCACAACCACAACCATCCCCGCACGTCTCAAAGTAGTCGCGGAGGCGGGCTCGAAGTGGGCTCCTCGGAATACCATCACCATCATCATCATCACCACCACCATCATAACCATAACCACCACGGAGGAGCCCGCAAGAAGTACTCGGGCGCCTCCAGCTCCACGGACGGCTTGTCAGAAACCGCCTCGCTGATGGACCCCAATCAAGATGGAGCCAGCACGCGAGCCCTGGCCGGATCCATCCTAGCCTACAAGACCGACACCCAATCAGTGAACAGTTTCCGCACCGGAGGCGATCCCTCGGACATCTTGCCCGCCTCTGGCGACGAAATCTCGCTGCGCTCCTTGCCGCTCGGCGGCGGGCCCGCGCCTCTCGCTCATCTACCGCGCTCGCTCTCGCCCACGGCCAGTTGCCGATCCAGCGGGCACGAAGACAACCACGGGCACAGCGCCAACAGCAGTGCCAATCAACGGCGATCCGGTCGGCGAACCGCCGCCAATAACGCAAGTGTGTTGCCGTTAGAGCGTCAATTAAGTGAGGATACGGGAAGCGCCGCGGCGTTGGTTTTGGCGCTGAATGGCGCGGACCGCGTGCGATTCGATGATAATGTCAGCTTCATCGATGAGACGGGCAGTTGCACGTTGGTGGTGAATAATGGCCCGTTGATATCCAACGTGGAAGAGGGCTCTTCCCTGGGGATGAAGACCACGACGGCCACCACAGCCGCCGGCAATAAGGTAAAGTTGATGGAGAATTAGAGATGTTGATAGAATGGCCTTGGACTTTGAGATCAATCATGTGATTGAAAAATCATGAATATTCTCGAGGTATCCCCTTAGCACGATCAATTCATTTTGGTCTTGACCCCCTTCCATTACGGTCATTAACCTAGTTGGATTGCGCGTGTGACCTTTAGAATGAAAACTGGTCCTGGAGAGGGGACGAATGAGGAAATGAAAGAGAGATTAATTGATATATTCTATGCGTACGGCTCCCGTCGACGGATTTTACTTGTCATTATTGTTCTAAAGCAAATACCAATCCCACAAGTAATGACGTCGACCACTCACTCCTTTTGGAATGACGCTGCTTCAGAAACCTTAATATATTTTCCATTTGACCTTTTGAGCATGATGGATGGGACGATATTAACTAGGACTGGGCACGTTGTTTCATATTGGGTCCATTCAAATGTAGTCTTGAGGTTCCATCCTCAACGCTCTGAAAAACATCCATTTACATCAAAAGATAGATAGGGTCAAACACGAACACGTCTAACGATCATTGGCCAAAACATGAGGCCATGCAAAAACATCTATTTTCTTTTTCTTTCACACTTTCAAAAAAGGCGCGTTTTCTCGAAGAAACAAATCTTGCCTCTAACGGCTTGTTTGTGATTAAAAATATAAAAAGTTTTGAGAGGCCATCCACGGGCACGACACCTCAGTTTATATTGGCTCTCTAAGCTTTCGTTTTATAACTTGTACACACCAAAAACACCTGAACAGGATTTGACGATCTGGCTTGTTCAAACTTGAGTTTAGTCCCCTTTTCGAGTCTTGAAGTCTGTTGAGAGGCGACTTATATGGCCTGTTTTGTTTCTACCTAATACTGTTAAATCTTGGTGGCCATTAAAAGCATTTGGCAGTATTTTAGCTTGAAGTGTTCTGAAGACAATTCAAAGGGTTCGATTGGATAGTGAGTGAGTGACGTGTTCGATTAAATACCACTTCAAGAGAGACAGAGAGAGAGACCCTTATTTGTCTAGAAGACTGATCAGTGAGAAAGCTTTGACACAATTAATGAGGAGCTCGGCATGCTGCCAGTATATTCTTTGTAAATGGAGCTTTGAGGTAATAAATCCTAGCTTTCCTTGAGTTAAATACGGGAAAAATGTACTCTCAGGAGTTGATTTAGCCTCCAAAGAATAATATTTTGAGTAGGATGGAATCTAAAATATCAATTCATATCCTGACCATTAGAGAGCATTTCTCGTTCAAAGTCATAGATTAAACTATTATGTCATTCAACAAGGGGAACAAGGCCTCGAAATACAACATCCTTAGGTATCAAGATGTTGCTCAAAATTCACTCACCTGATGGGAATCATCACCCCTGGATTTTACAGGGAGACCTAGAAATAGTAAAACATTCGAAAAATTCGAACCTCTCTGAAAGGAAAAAAAGGTTGAAACCTGATTTCCTTTCGAAATAATATTTTTTTCTGGTCACTAGAGGCAGCCTCTTGTTTCTCCAAGAGGCCGATATCATAGGCAACGAATTCTCATTGAAAGTTTTAAATGAGATTATCAAGCAAGGCGCGACATTCGAAAAAATCAATTTTCAAGGGCCTCCCTGCAATTTTGACACTACAACGCGACCATTCCTTCCTTTTGGATATCTCGGGAACCTTTTTGTGTTTATCCTAAATTTGTCTTAACTGAACATTAAAAATGCTCTGACCATCATCCTGGTGCTCATCATTCACTTTAGCGAAAAGAAACATTCAGTGAATTTTAGATCACCATTCATAAGCTTATTAAGAGAACATCAGCATGAAGCGCAAGACTAATTCGTCAAATCCGGTCGGTAAAATTTGAGCCATACAACCAACATTTGGCCAGAAAACGACGAAGAATGTCCTAAATCTTTTTCTTTACAATCCCTCGCTTTCATGCCGCTGAAGATAACACAAATTTAAAAGACGTGAAAAGTTGGATCAAGGATGCCTTAACCCGCAATTACTTTTCCAAGTCAAGAAAATTCGATAGAAGAATATTTTTGTTGCCAAAAACAAACGACGTTTTTGTTTGTATCTAACAATTAGGGCCACCAAATCTAGGTTAAAAAATTACAAAAAAATGCACCATTTGGTTTCGAGATATAATGTAACAAAATTGGATTTTAGGTAATTTTACAAGCGCTTTTCTAATTAATTGTAGTAAAAACTGACCTTTTTCTTTAATCCCATCATTTGTAAGTTTTACTTCATAGCTGGGAAAAGTTGACATACTAAGGCACAATGTTCGAATGGACTGAAGAAGATAATAAATGCTTAGGAGATGTCCAAGTTGACTTTTGGGGTATATTTTGATGTCCTGGATAATTTTTTGAAAAAATCGAATTGATCTTGTATTAGAATAAGCGTTTTTAGATGCTTTAAAGATTTTGATGAGATACAGATTTTTAAGCTGGTGAATCAGCCACCCTGGGAGTAACTTGATTTGATGCATCCGCCCTCTGAGGAAAATTCAACAGAGCCACGCTCAGGGTGGCATGATTTATTTGGGATTTCGACTACAAACCACTGACCACTAAATATCCTGTAGTACATATTGCAAAAAAGGATCACATGCTAGATTTCTTCAATTGGCAGACCCAAACACAAAATCAAATCCTTCACTTATGGATTTTGAGTTGGCAGTGCTGCCAGATTTTATGATAGATAAGGTTTATTGCCTGTTGATAAGTTCAGTTGTGGTCAGATTTTTGGCCCTAAAAACCAAAATGGCAAAACTCTGCCAAAAATCACATCAGTACTTCAAATGTGCCACGCCGCTGACAAAACATTCGCCCTTTTATTGTCTTTTTAGTGCAGTAATCTGTTTGCCACCTTTGATCGACAAGGGATTTTCAAAGTTTTTGTCCAACTTGATATTTTTCCAACTGTCTTCGGAAAGATCTTGAAAGCGCAAGTCTAAAAACTTTTGGCCTAAAAATCGAGGACAAAATAATTGCCGACTGAAAAACGTCTAAAAGTTACCTAGCATATTTCCGACATTTGACATTTGAAGAGCGAGGATCACCGTAGTGTATGATGACCGGAATTCCAATCCAAGGGTTACGCCATATTCGAGAAAATCCGCTTTGATGAGCAAGTCAATTAGCCCCTCACCCATCCATCCATCTACCCACCCATCCGTCTTAGATAAAATGTCAAAATATGGGATGGTTGGGAGGGATTGTCCAAATCTCTCTGTCCTTTTGTTATTGACATTGTTTAGAGTTTCCAAAAGCAATCCCAATTCACTGCACATTTGGACAAAATCTGGGTTGAATTTTGTACCCCCAGTCACTACTCGCTGATTATATGTCATCTTATTGTGAAATCTTAATATTTCACTAATAAACCTCAACCCCCATGTATGGGAGATATCCATGCATAGAAGATCAAATTATTGGTTTAGATTACCTTTAATCCATCTTTGATTACTCGCGAGATAATTCTGTTTCACGGTAGGGTTGTAAGAAATACCATGTCATGCCTACCGATAAGCTCCTTTGGTAAATAAAGAACTTAGGTGATTCTCCAGTCATAATATGGTTCCAAAAATGGCTACCGAGCTATTTTCAAACAACTGTGCTTCGTTTTCTTGTCATATTGCTTCAATTTCAGAAGAAAATGCCTAAATACGCACAACAGTTTCGTAATACTACCAACTTACCATGAACGTCAACCAGCAGTGAAAACATTCTGCACATGGTGTGCTTGTGTGTGTGAATGCAGAAAAGCTACCAAATGCCAGAACATTTTAAACGCTAGGGATATAATAATATATCTTCTTGTTATTTTACCCACCTAATCGGATTTGGTACCTCTCTGTCACGATAAAAGTATAAACAATAACCGTGACATGTGTACTCTGATAAGAAAGTTGTGTCGTAGTTTTTATTTTGGACCAAGATACTTGTAATGCGTGAGCACATTGGAAAGGTCAAATTCCCAGTACGCCCCCATTATCTTCTGCAGTGCTTTTGGGTTAATTTTTTTCAGGGAATTGCATTTCGTGTAGCGGTAGTAAAAAATCCGCTAGCACGCATAATTGACGACAAAGAAGTGAAAAAGACATTGCCGAAACAGCAAGTTTCGCTTTTTATGTCAGGTCTTTTGTTCACGAGGGGTTCCACCCTGCTTTACACCACTGTAATGACAGAAATCCAATATTTTTTTTAGCTCTGGCAAACGGGGAGTGGTCCGGGGACACCTTCCACCATTAAAAACCTTGAAATTTTGCTGTATATCATTTTTATGCTCATTGACCTCTACCGGTTATCAGCATTTGGTAATAGAAAGACACCTTCAAAATTGTGGGCAAACTTTGAGCCGTCCACAATCTGCAATTTGGTTAATAGCATGCCAAATATTACTTCCAAGGGAAGAGACTGTAGTTCTAAGCAGATTGGATGTTGTCGTTTAAATCTATTTTTTCAACACGAACATATCTCGGTTCACATCTACCAAAAACTTTCTTGTCAGGGTATACGTACTTTACACAATTCTCTCAAATATTCGATACTAGTGAGTGCTTTTTTGCTTCCTACTCACTGATATTTGATCATTTTGCAAATTTAAGGACATGAAAAAGGATTTTTTAAATGTACCCCTGGCACTTTTAAAACAAAATCAAAGTTAGAGCAATCGGACATAGAATTTGTTCTTGCGCTTGAAATTTCACACCCTCTTCAGAAGGTCGTCAATAGGGCAATAATGGCATCGTTGTGCCTTTTTATGGAGCGAGAGCGTCGACAAGTCTTACGGCAAGCTTGCACCGTGCATGCACTTGGAGAAAGACAAAACTCTGGATAACTCAAGCAAATGTTTAAAATTTGCAACATAATTTCTCGTTTGGCGTAGCTTAACCATTATTACATTGTTGCAACTAATTAATGCAACATATTTTGCACAAAGTCTTGAATTATGCTAAATTTTGTCTCCTTGTAAATGCATGCACAGCAGGATGGTCGTGACGCTTGTTTACACTCTCGCCCCATAAAAGGGCACAACAAAACTACACTTCAATTGCCCTGTGTTGACAACTCCCTAAAGTAACTTAAAGGCCTTTTCGTTTTGAAAGAAACTCTTTTTGTTAGCAATTATATGTTTCAAATACGACCGAAAGTGTACATACTCCCCTTGAGATCAAAGTGTGATTTATGTTCTCTCACGAGCTGGATTTGTGCCAATATGTAGCTTTAACACGACAATCCACCACATTTTGATTGGATTATGTCAGTCAGCACTTGCGTAATGTAAGTCAATGTCAACTTCACGCTTTGGTTTTTCCCTTAAAGATTAATATACCATATTAGCAATTGATCCTCTTACCCAACAATCGTTAGACTTCGTTTTGCAACCTCGCTAGGGTTTTATGACCTTTGTTGATTATTATGACATCTCTGGATTGAGACCAAATTTAGCCAGATTTTAAACTCAAAAATGTTGGCTACGTAACTTCCCAATCCCATGACCTATTTGTGATTTCCTCTCTCTCTTTCTTTCAGAGCTTCAAAGGCGATAAGCCCCCGCCACAAACTACTCCAAGTTCATCATCAGCCACACCCACCTCAACCACCCCCAATTCTTCTGTGAGCAACATCTCTTCGGGAACCGCCACCAACCTCAATGGATCTATCCCACTCAAGGAAGAAACACCCGAGGAACTTGCCCAAGTGGTTTCGCCGGAAATTTCGCGGTTTCCGTCAACCTGGTCATCGAAATGGGTGGATCAGCCGCCACTTCCTGCTCCTCCCACTGGATCCGCCCTCAATGAGTCTCAAAGCTTGGAGCAGAACGAACAAGAAGAAAGAGAAGAGGACGAGGACCTCCAAAAGAGATCAGATCAAAATGTGACTCGCTTGCAAATTGGCGACACTGACCAATAAAAATCAAAGTCGTGAGAGAGGTCATTTCGAAAAGTAGAAGGAGATAAAGATTGCCTCATGCGACGATCAGTCAAACCCGCGATTGAAGATTGATTCTCGTCGGACAAAAGTGGTGTGATAGCACGTGAAAAGAAGAAAAACGTGCGAAGGAATCCTCTAGATGGAAGAGTTCGATTCGAGAGGAGCCATCACGCCAATGTTAAATTACGATTCGAATCCTGTATTGTGATGCATGGTTAATGATCGAAAATGTTTAATATACACGTGGAAACACATACATAATAGATTCATGGCTTGATTATTGATCCTAAAGACGCCAATTGGTTCTAACGACAGTTGTTACTTAGAGAATTAGATGAAAATATTTGGGATATTGCGGCCAAATCGTTGCGTGAATTGACAAGAGCGATCCAGTGCATCATAGACTTAAAGAAATAAGTACTTAATTTCTAGATGCACTCGTGTGCATGTAAACTTCATCATCGATGGTTGAGTAGATCCAAAAGCATGTGTAGAAGCCTACACATTTCATTTTCCAAAGGTTTTGTTCTCGCAAAGCTACGTAAAAAAGCAAAAAGGTGGTGGGAAACCATCGAAACTGTGAATTGTACATTTTTTGTCAGGTTGTAATTTTAAGAGTATTGAATGCAAAAATAGTTGTCATAGACCGAAAGCGGCCTCAACCGAAACCAAGAGAGAAACTGGAAGCCGCTGACTAAAAAATTATTTACATGCAAAATTCACTTGGAAATTTCAGTTGATCATTTTTACGGCATTGGATGATTTTAAATTTAAAAAAAAAAATCCAATAAATTTAGTTTCAGAAGATTTTGGACCAAAAGAGTCTTCAAGCCAGAGTGGCCACGCGTACTAGCGCGTTCTTAAAAGTGCCGAGTGTAAGTGCTTCCCCAGACGGCGTAGGTTCGAATCCTGTTGGGGATCGAATTGAAGCTGTCGGGAGAAATCCTTCAATTTACAGGGAATCGCATTCCTTGTAGCGGTAATAAAAAATCCGCAAAAAAAAGAAAAAAAAAACTTGATGTGAAACTCTATTTTTATGGTAAATTTCTGCTTTCGGTTTCGGTAGGCGTGACCGAATTGAAACCGCAATTCCAGCCGTCTGTAGCTTTATTGTTCACCCTACCTCATGAAAAACAGAGCTATAAAAGTGAAGCTCCTGATCTTGCAAGATCTTGCATCAAGAGGTGGAAAGAGATCATTTTCCCTTTCCCCTTCGCTCGCCGGAATGTCAAAGACGCATAACTTGTAGCTCTGTCGTTTGATTGAGCTGAAAATTGATAGAAAAAGTCTTTGTGATCCAAAGATCTGCCCCTGTAAAATCTAACACATTCTCTTGAATGAGAGCAAAGCTGATCAAATTTGAAGCTACCATCTCAGTCCGGTAGTGGAGAGGTCTATGTCCTAATTCACATTATCACCCTTGTCGTCCAAATTTAAGTAATTCAAAACTGAGGGAAAAACGTTTGTGATATTAAAGCAGACCAATTTGGTTTTTTACAATTTTAACAAATCTTGACTATTGAAAAAAAAGCACAGTAATCTTGTAAATGTACGAAATCGAAGTGGAAGGCTTTTGGATTGAAAAGTAATTACAAGTGAGTGTAAAAAATTTGAAGATAATTCCATCAGAGTATTTTTTAATATTTAAACCTTCATGATTATCTTTGTTCCTAATCGTCACTGACTTTGAAGTTTTCTTTATTGTCAGAGAGTGGCTTAAACATTCTGATTGTGGGTCTACATATTTCATCGTTGATTGTGACTTGGACCAACAAAGTTTGATCTCTTAATAATTCACGTGAGTGAGTGAGGATAGATACCCAGAAAATCACTGAATTATTTCACACAGGTCCATCCATGACAAGCAGTCTGACTCATGCCATGTCGACTTTGGGAGTAATGATAATTTGCTTCTGCACATTGGAGTTATGGTACTTCTGAACGAGTTTTAACCAAGTAATTGTTTTAACAAGAAAAGTTAAAAACGCGTGCCAAGGAGTCCTCATAATTTGTGACTGGCGAGTTCAATTATCTTTTGCAGCTTTTGAAACAACCAAAATATGCAAGCAGATCAAAAAAGAGCTTCAGCATTTTTGACCATTTGAAATTTTTTTATGTACCTTGTGTTGCTTTCTTCGTTTTCTTCTGCAATTTTTTGCAGTCTCCTTGTCTTCCTTATGTAGAACAGAAGGGATGGTGTAGCTTAATTTCAATTGAATTTACATGGCACTTGCATTTTTTATTTCAAACTACCCACGTGTGAGATTACACCATACTTACATTTCAGTGTGTTCGAAAAGCACCTCGCTTTAAGCTTTTCAGTTTTGTTGAAGCCCTCATTTGACCCAAGAACTGTGCCTTTGTAACATGACTATTGTCAAAAATGAAATAGTTTTTTAGGTAACCACATTAGCAACGACAATTGGTACTTATTTTTAGAGGTGTTCCTCGTCAACTTCTTATTTTGCGTTTGCACCCGGATTTCCAAATACTATACATAAGTAAGATCTTTCTTGGAATAAGCACATGAAGATAATTGTCGAATCTTTTCCTTCCCCAAATTATGTACCAAAACTTTTACCGGACGTACCAAGAAAGCAAATATTCTCAAATTGGCAATCACAATATTTATCGCTACCCTTGGTTTTGGCTCTTATTCTTTTTTGTCCACGCCCCACGCAAATTGTTATGGCAAGAGACTAATTTTCAAACAATTTCAAGGAAACTGGAAACGTTTTGACTTTTCCAAGTCACCCAATTGAATTTGCCGTCAAAATTTGTACCAAAAGGGTCTTTTTGGTTAATTGTAAGTCGATTCAAATAATTAGCGAGTTCCAAGCATTGCTCAAAACAATCGAGCCTCACGTTACTAATTGTTGAAAAAATACCTCCCACGCGCTTTGATGGATTTTGACCAAAATTCAGAAAATTAATATCTACTAGTGCATGAGCAATGCTTCTTCCCCAGGTTGATGAATCGGGAACTTTGGAGCCATGAGCTAGGAAGAAAACTTTTTTTTCAGGCTACAAATCTCAGTGACAAGATATCATAGGCTTATAAATGTTCGATTAGTTTCGAGTTCTAGAACTTACGATTATCGCATCTCGTCCCCAGATAACCACTGAACAAAGATTTTATATCGCAAGTTCTGAATAAAGCCTAAATGTTCTGGCTAAAGAACAAAAGCGACTTGGGGAATGGGACAAAGCTGCAATGGATGGAATAAACATGTTTTGCAAGAATTTCTTTTTCTTTTTAGGCATGTTTATTTCATGCGATGGAAAGCGCTGAAGGTACGTTTACCGAAAACCCAAGGATCAACAAAATGAAGGGTATGTTTTAAAGGTGGCACGTTAACTGCACTAATTCAAATAAATACCTCGATCGAGTATATCAAAACCAAGTCCAAGGAACGACTCTCAGGACCCATATTCTGAACTCGTTCTTGGTACTTGAAGTCGTACTTCTATGCAGTAACTTCGTTCTTGAAGTCATACTTCAAGCACCAAGTACGAGTTGAGAATACGGCCCCAGGTCATCAGTTGCATTTGAAACACAGCAGCTGTGCTGATAGTATTCTCTGGGACCGTTAATTAAACTGACTTCATTTTGGTATTCTCGTGTTTCGCGAATGATTACTCAAGTATGCCACTTTTTGATGAATCTAAACAGCTGTTTTTTAAAAGAACATTCAACCTCCTTGAAACCAACAGGCTGAATTTGAATCTTATCGGACCTTTTAAATCTAACCTAAGTCATGAACATTGAAACAGCCTTCAAAGTAATGCTAACTATCGTTCAAAAACTGTTTTTAAAGAGGTCTTATAAAGAACCAAACATGAGATTACAACCATCGACGATCACAGAGTCAAAGGGCTGAAAGGGGGCTTAACCGAAACCGAAAGCGGCTGACTACTTAATTGTATAAATGCAAGATCCACCTTAAAAATTAAATTGCCCATGTGTTCGATGTTGGGTAGTCGCAAATTTTGAAAAATCGGGAAACTTAAATTTCAGAGGTTTTTGGACGAAAAATTTTTCGACTTTGTTGCCAAACTCCATCCTTTAGAGTGCATGTCTACATTCGGTTTCGGTAGGCATAACCGAAACCGAAACCGAAATTTCGGTCCATCACTTTTAAAAAGTTTAATCTGTATTCTGGACTCATCAAGAAAAGATCCTCCCTATTGCTTCAAGACTAAGAGCCATCCATGTAAAACAAAAACAAACTTCCCTGCTTTTTTGATTTCTTTTTTAAATGCGACATAATTTCACCTAACACCTAACGTAAAATCAATTGTTTAAATGAAGAGATGTCAAACTTCAACCCCGGCAAGGAGTTAGCTTTTTGATAAAGTGGAGAGAGAGAGTCCACAAAATAAATAAAAAACAAGGACTAGTCAAAATTAAACAAATTTTGATCTATCTTGTGGACAATAAGAACTTGCTCTAATTTTGTGCTGTGTGCGGCAAACTTTGGCAACATGATGAACAAAACAATGAGGAGGAGGCCAATGGAGACTTTGTGACTTCTAACTGACTTTGAGGTGATTTCGGATATTGCTATACCACCTCTAAGTAGCATCTTGTTAATGCCAATTATAATGTATTTCACATTGAAAAGACGACAAAATCTCTGAAAAGGTGTTCGCTAGACTACTGTACAAATGGCGAAATTCGCCAGGATTCAAATTTTCATAATATGGGACGACAATCTAAGATTTCCGTCTCTATTAGTGCATTTACTTGAACTTAGCTATGTTGAAACTCCGTTTGGAAATCCTAAGAGTAAATGTTAGGTCACAAAGGAAATATTTGCCGACAACGATGTTCAAAAGTATTTACCCCGTCTACACTAATCAAATGTCACCGAAAGTGTCTGAAGTACATATTATCCAATCTTTAATTGCCTCATCTCGTGCAAAGACCTTAATAAGCTTCTTGACTAAAGATCGACCTTTACATCTCGTCACTTCCTGCAAAATGTGCCATAGCCCGAACCGGCTTCTGTCGAGGAAAAGGCCGTTCGTTGGCTCAAAGATCCCTCGCTCCCTTTTGCGCCATGGTCTGTCTCATTGGCAATCGCAATCCTCGAGTGAGAACATGGCTCGAGGTATAAATTGACGCCCGAACTCTTCTGGAACCAACACACCGTGGTGATAAGCAGTGAGACCAACATTGAACTAGTTGGAAACGAAACGAACAGTTTATCCACACCTGTTAGATTCAGATATAATCATGCTTCAAGCGTTAACGAGTGTTTTGTCTTGTTTGATCATCGCTTGTCCTTTCATCCTATTGATCCAAATCACATCCGCACTACCTGCCCGAGTAAGTAGACACCCATCAATCCAAGAGATTTAAATAGAGCACTTTCGAAATAGGTTTTTGGACGAAAAGGTACCAATGGGTTTGTTTCATTTCTCAGGAACTCCGGGCTGACTCTAGATTTGAAGAGCCTTTGCCATGGAAACGGTTAACAGAATCTGACGATCCCTCAACGTTCGTTGCCACTCGACGTTTGATTGGAGACGACGACTCTTTGCCATTGTCCAATGATCCATACCCTGATTTGCACCGAGAAAGCTCAAGACAACCACGGTATTCTTCCTTGAGAGACGCCATCAAATCGACCAATCATCCGGCCCAAATCCAACGAAACGGAGATAATCGGAAGCGAACCAATCCCCCAGCCCACCAACCCTTCTCGGATTTGGTTTCCTTTTTGGATACGGATCGATCCAGAGGTCTCACTTTGGAAGATTTGAAAAATTTGGGCATTACGGAAGGTAATTATTGTGACTAAGGCTTGATTGAATTGAGCAGAAAAAGTTTCCTGACATGCTCCAATGTTCCAACCGTCATTTCCATCATCAATCTCGATATCCCATTTAGTTTCCACCACCAAGACACCTTCAGCTCCCACGACTATCCAAGCAAATCCAGTTCCAACATCACCCTCCTCCTCCTCATCTTCATTAACCACAACCACAACATCCAGACCAACCCTGGCAGTAAATCTGACACAACTTATCCAAACTGGGGATGTCCCTAAAACCCCCTTGACAGAGAAGCGAGTTTTCCGACTTAAAACGTCCTTGGACCGGGTTCCATACGACAGTCCCATCAATTCTCAATTTGTCTCGACCAAAAGTCGACGATTTGTGCCCAAGGGCTCTTTCAAAACTCGCATTCGTCATTCGGAACAAAAATTAGACGCACTCTTATCCGCCTTCGAAACACCTTTGCCTAAAAGTAAGCCTCCATGTTTGACCCGAAGTGGAACGTCAACGTCAGCAACCTCCGTAACCGTTGTCTTTGTCGTCAAATTGAATTGCTCCGTAACTCTGTTCTTGTCTAATGTCGTGGTTGATCTGGGATATTATTCTCTGGATTCTGACAATGACCTTTCTTTTTTCAGAAGAAATTATTCGAGCAGCCCCTCAAGCCCAAACTTCTCCGGAATGGCGAGCCACCGTCTTGAGTTACCTCTTGAATATGAAGGCCAACGGGCACAAGATTCAACCGGTGGACTTGACCAAAGGCGATTTGCTGGTGAACTCAGCCATGCAACCTGAAGACGAGCAGAACGTGGTTTGCAAGGTGTCTCCATACCGGGTGTGTTTCCACATGGGTGAAGATGGCAAACTCAGGCCTTTGCGGAAGGCCCATCAGCCCATGAACATTGTGCGCGTTTATTAAGGACACCCTCCTTGGCGTCATTTACTAAGATTATGTTGAAATGGTGACAACCTACTAACTAGAGCATTTAATTGTTTTGTTTCGATCTGCCTGTGCTATTCTGCCTCATCAAAATGCCTGTCTGTTCCAGTGCAATTATTCATTACTGCTGGCTCGTCTAAAAATGAGCTCTTTTATCACTTGTTATGCCTTCATAAATGCCACTGCTCTCAACCAGTGCAAGAAATATAATAAAAATTCCTACCAATGAAGTTTTGAACAAGTTGTCATCTTTTACTTGGAGTATTAGGCTAGAAACAGCATAACTTACCAGGGCATCAATAAATCATGGAACAATAATTCCTGACATTTTTTGTTGTTTTCCGGCTTTGAAATAACATGACAAACCTAAAATTGACACTGATTTTTTCCCCAAAAAAGTATTTAGACGTTGAACTTTTCCTTTTTCCTTTTTGTCAATGCATTACAATAGAGGATTCCCATCTTTGATTAATTGTGGTTTATGCCAAGAGAAAAAGGAACTCGCCAGAAAGACGAACTATTTCATGATTACGAGCAATTTTCGGAAAATTACAAGTTGGTGTTGGTTTACGTGATTACCCTCAATCCGTTGAGATCACTCAAAACTAAGAACTAAATAAACTCAAATTACTAAACCTGACAAAGTTTGTGGTCATCAGGGCTGTTGGGTAGGTTTTCGCTAATTTGGGTTCTTCTTGCTTTGTCTTTTTCGTACCTCTCAATTGTCAGTGCATCATTCTTTGTCGGTAAAATAATTAACAGCATCAAAAAAGCATGCACCATTACTTTAGATTTTAAAACTGGTTTCATAATTTTGAAATTTGAAAGTTAAAAGTGATTTCTCACGCTTAAAAAACTTCATGTTTAAAAGCACCATTTAAAGAGGCTTGTCTGAACAAGGGTAGTTAAGAAAACAATGTTAGTTAAAGATAATTCTCAGAACAAGCAGGATGCTTTCAGTATGGTACTGCAACTTTGGTGTACTAATCTTAAGTCCCATGAGCAGATATGGAACCAATTCTTCCTCAGTATACAGATAAATCATGTATTTGCGATTAGGTGAGCTCATCGAGTTCTTTTGATCTGTTGACGAAGTGTGGCTTCGAAAGCAAAGCCACGTTACACATATTTTTTGAAAATAATTTTGAAAAGTTATTATGATTATGATTAATACTCACTCCACTACGGTAGGTGGCAACTATGTTTCAATTTGACCACAAGAGGCACTGATCAGGGCGTATAAGCTGACATTCTATGCAGGGTTAATTGCTAAGACGGCCATGACCAACTTGTTTCAGTGTGCATTCTCCGTTTGGATAGAAAATGGCTGCTGCCACGTTGAGCTCAAGAGGAAAAAAACTGCAACTGCATGCCATTTAACAACAAGTGGAAAGTGATTGTCAATTTTCACTTCAAAAAACCAACGTATTAAGGAAAGTCGGCTCCCACGTGTACGTAAGAAGTTAGTCCAGTCAAGATTGTTCGTTAAGGAATAATAACAAATTGTTAGTAACACAGCTGGGTGGGATTGAATTACGTTTTATTATCGTACAACAAGCAAGGCAATTATGAGTTAATAAAAGGCGAAACAGCACCAATTCTGGATTTAATATTCGGAACGATCTCATCACGAGTATGTAGATTGGATTGGACACGAATTTGTAGTTAAGTTATGGGTTTCATCGCTAAATGAACCGAATCAATTGGCCCTCGTTAGCCACGGCGACATCAATAAACCCGCATAACATTCATGAGCTGATGAGCCTTCCGCAAAGGCCGGAGTTTGCCATGTTCATTCATTTGGAAGCACACCCGGTAAGGGGACACTTTGCAAACTACATTTGGTGAAACTTCAGGTTGAACAGCTTGCTGGGCTAACATTTCTCCCTCGTTCAAGTCGGCGTCTTCAATCTTCTGTCCTTTGGCCTTCAAATTCAAGAGATAACTCAACACTGCACTTCTCCATTCCGAAGACCTGTAGACTTTGGGCGTGGGTTGGGCGGTTTCATCTAGAAATTTAAAAGAAAAATATGAAAATCGAGGGAATTATAAGTGTCCAGCGAAATGTCTCGATCCAAAACAGTGACATGGAACCTAAATATGCGGATCAATTGAGTCCAAAAGTTTGACATTTCAAGCCTCCAAAGAAAAACAGACGCATGACAATTGCTTGAAACGTGAATACTTACTTTTTGGCAATGATTTATCAAATATAGACAAGAAGAGTGTTTCCAATTTGCGACCTGCATGGCGCACATGAGCCTTAAAAGTGCTCTTGGGCACAAATCTGCGCTTCTTAGTGACCATCAATGGAAAATTGGTGGAACCGCTCTGGAGGATCTTGTCTACGGGGTGTTTGAGCCGAAAGACTCGAGCTGGCTTCGATATTTTGGACTCAACTCCAGTTTTGATCGATGGGTTCGGGTCTTTTGAGAGTGGTTCAACTGGTGGTAGAGTATTAGCTGCCTTCGAGGATTGTTTTTGTGTCAACGCTGATGATACCGGAGACGTGACAAGAGGTGTCTGGTTGGAATCTAAAGAGGAAAAGGCAGATTGATAACTGCTCATGTTCTGTGTACAACCTCTGTCATTTTTTATTGTCTTGCCCAAAAAGACCAAAGCGCATACCTTCAGTGTTGTCCACGTCGTCGATATCATTGTGATTGGCTCGCTTCAAGTTCAAAAGAGATGGCAAATCTGCCAGGGATCGAGATTGCATGTCCGTTCCACTAACAGACAGAGCGAGAACCTCGCCGTCAAAATGAATGGCAGAATCGGCGAAGGCATTTACCACCGAGCTTCGCCGTTGTCTTGATCGTTTACTTGAGACACTCGTTGGTTGGACATCTGACAATGGTAAAGAGGTTTCCCTCGACAAATCAAAGTTTGAAAATAGGTCAAGTGGATCCTCACGAAGTTGAAGATCTCCCAACGACAACTGTTTGAAGGTATCATCATCCTGTAGTTCCTGCAAGAAGACATCAAATAATTATAAAATATTAGCTAGTTGCAATTACTTTTTAATTAACTTTAATTAACTATAATAGTACCTAGCAAAAATTGTTACGGTGTTTGGGCAAAGATAAAGTTGGTTATCGTTGGTACTTACTGGAAGGGGCAATGCAACGCTGATATTGAACAGTTGAATCAAGAAACAAGCGATGACCCACCACGAGACACAAGCTTTCATGGATGACATGTTCAAACTTTGAAACTTTGAAGTTGATTCTTAGTCTGTCTAGATATGATTTACAGAGCGATCACAAGTTCCAATGTTGGTTTCCCTGGATGACACTGCTTTATGTTTGATTTAGTGAGGATTGAGCGCCACTTTATACCTTTTTTTGTTCTTCTCATCCTCATATTACAGATGTGCTAATAACGTTGCGTGTCCAACTGGGAGAGAAATGTAGAGAAACCGTATTTCTAATGGGATTTAACCATGCATCCATGGGTTATCATCTCGCTATTCGTCGGTTTGGGAAAAATGAGCCCTCCCCATATTGAACGTTCGAGCATTAGTTGGAACACACTCGCACATTCATTGGAGGCGTTGGATGTAAATCAGACATTAGTCTAAATATGCTGATAATCGGAGATGTTCTCTGAACTGACGCAACAATGTACCAAAGACTCAAGTCATTAGGGAAATTGCGTCAGTAATTAACAGGTTGATCTCGGTACCAATCTTTTTATAATGAACAGGGTACTTGTGTTTTTGATTAAAAAGTTGACATCATCAAACTTGGTTTTGATGATTGTCAGCAATCTTAGGGTCAGTTTTTGTCCCTTAATTTTTTCTTGCATTGATTCCCAGTCATTGAAACAATTGCTATTTATACAATCTAGTAGCATTTTCCCTATAACATGCACTTCATTTTTCTTCTAAAATGCTCTCCATATTTTCTCCATATTATGGATCATCTTCGTCCATAAGAATGGGCCTTAGGGCGTTCCGGACAATCATCAGACCATTTGGCTTTTGGAAACCCCCTTCTCCAAGATGTTGTCCACCCTGTTAGGTGCCCGCTTTTCCGGATTAGCCAAGGACTAGAATTTCCTTACGCTGCCTTGTGGATTTCTCCAAAGCATTCGACAGGGTGGACCAAACGCGGTTATTCCTCAAACTCCAACAAAGGGGAATTCCGCGTTCAATATATGTCGTGATCGCCAACATTTATGCAGGACTCAAATGCTCCATTCGTTCTGGTGAGGACTAGTGATGTGTTTCAAACCAGGGGTGCTGCCAGTTTTGACTCGGAAGTTCATCGCTGTTACGGTAAAAAGGGCAGGTTGTATTGAACAGCGATAGTTATAGAAATGGATTGCGAGTTGGCAGTGCTACCATATTTTATGGTAGATAAGGTCTATTGCCCGTTGAAAAGCTTAGTTATGGTTAGATTTTTGACCCTAAAAAACAAAATGGAAAACCCATGCCAAAAATCCAACTCGAAACACATCAGTAGTGAGGACATCCCCTTGTTTGTTCACATCCATCGGCCTTCCACAAGGGTATCCACTATCGCCAATCCTCTTCAATTTAAACGTACGAGGGGTATCCAGACTAGATGCAGATTGGTCTTATAACTCGTTTAAATGCACAATTTTTGAGATTTGTGTAAAAATCGTAATCGAGGTTCATCTGTTGTGAACAGTAGCTATATTACAAATTTTGTTTTTAACCAGACTCAAATACCAATAATGAATGAGGGTCTCAACATTTAACGCTTTATTTTTGTAATTTGGCTGATTTATTAGAGCTATTCCCTTGAAGCATTACATAAATAGAGCCAATCAAATATAAAAAGATTCAACAAAGATAAATAAAGGAAGTACAATATGTCCAATTTGATCAAAAATTGTTTTAGGGATTTTCTTCCCATCATCCACTTTCATTATCATTTCAGGTTTGCACCTACCTTGGTAGGGTTTGCTTGGGTTAGAAATTTGGTTAAAAAAGGTATTGAGTATTTTACGTACATCATGATTATTTCTTGGGCAGTTGATTTTTAGGACCGTTGCTCCGCCATCATCAACATTTGTTACCTGTTTTGGATTGATGCAAGCCATATTGGTACTAAGAGACAACTCTTGCATACCAGAAGAAACAGTTTTTGAGATTTGTTGACATGCCTCGATCAAGGGCAGCTGACGTTATTGTTTCACCGTTAAACATTGGTTGAAATAAGACCAATTATTAAATTGGGACAAGATACTGTTTTATAACAATCAAGGTTGGCCAATTTCCAAAGATGAGAAGGCATCATTGATGAAAATTATTGCAGGAGAAGGGTTATTATGTAATGCTACACCTTTGCTACTAATTGATGTTTGTTATTAAATATCATACTTAGAGATGGGTTCGGATCCGCCATGAGCCGGATCAGTATCGGATCAAATCGGTTCTGAGGTCAACACGTTGTGAGTCGAATCCGAATTCTCAAAAGTCAGATTCGTGAATGAACCACAGATATCAATAGATACGACATCGTACTGTGTTTTGAAGGACAACTAGCTGCTGTAGATTGGCAAAATTTGTCTGAAAAATCGTTGGATTTCCATAGACTATTGGCTCAGTATGTCCAAAAAACGGTTGAACTAGAACACAAGACTCTTGTTTGGACATTTTTTTTTAATTATCAGCTGTGACTGAATCAACCAGTGATTTATCGTTCAAAATGAAACACCTTTCCAGTGTAGCAGGTTGTATCTATTTAATGGCTGTGGAATGAATATCTTTTCCTGCCGACGGACTACGTAGACTTCACTTAATTTGTTTAATGTTTTTGTTCTGTTTGTTCATTCCTCGGGAAGATCCAAAGCTGAAGATTTGTTCCCTTGCTCTTTCCCAAAGATCTAATGTTAAGACGAACATTTCTTTCCAATTGCTTAGGAATTCCAAATTTCTTTTCCCCTGATCAATCATTGATTATGGCTGATAAGAATCGCTTGGTAAGACTTCTCAACGTTTTAGTGGGTTTGACACTAGAAAACAGCCAGGAAACTTTTTAATCAAAAAACCACTTTTGGACCTTGTCAAGAGTGAGCATAAAGAATTCCTCCTTAACTAAAAGTTAGCATGGGACATACTTTATTCATTGCCCTACTTTTCAGTCGTGACGGATGAAAAAGGCACATGAAGGAACTATGTAAAAGAGAGATATCAAATGCCAGTGGCTGCCCTTTTTGCTTCAATTTTGGTTCATCTCCAACAAAGGTAAGCATGATGAATTACGGTGAGCAAGGCCAGTTCCAAATGCACTTTGTTCCACAATTCCAATGAGAGAAACTCGTAGGAAATAGGCCAAGCTATAAAAATGAGCATTGATTGCCCACCAACCAAACATGTTTTTACTTGAGAGAGCTGAAACTGGCTCAAACGTCCAATGATGTGCTTGTATTATGTACGCTTTTAACGTAGGAAAACCATAATGATGAGAACTGGTTTGCTTTGCGCCGTTTCAGGAACAATTTACTCTTGTGTAAGTGTGTACATTAACTTAATATGTTTTCTCTCTTAGTGACAACTAACACAAAGAGTCTTTTTTTTTTTACAAAGTAGCAACTTCCTCCTACGACAAGTTCGAAGATTCCAGACGTACTTGTACGAGTATTTGATAGAATTCTACGTTATTCTTGTTCAAAGTTTAATGGACCAAACAAAAAGATATTAGGGGCTACCAAAGGAAATGTAAGTGTGTTAATGAGTTGAGAACAATAAAATATTCTTGAACAATAATCAAAAAAGTTATCGGCACAAACATAGCATCCTGATTTGGCCTATTCCCAAAAAGCACTAACACATACAAAAGGCGGGCATCAAAGGAATCCTTAGGGTGTTTCTTTCGAACCTAAGAAGAGTTTTCTTGCAATCCTCTACTGTGGGTCCTGAATGTTTTCTTTTTTTTAGAGTTTAATCGTCAATTACAACAAATGATTGTGGTTAAAGGGCCTATCTAAATCATATGGCAAATAATTCACAATTTTTACCCTTTTGCGGATCATGAAGGATTGGTCTTTTTTAGCGAGAAATCGTGGCACCTAGATACACTAAGATAGATATTGGCATTCGTAGGCTAACACACGGTGCCGATGATTCACGCTGGTGATTGGTCAAGAGCATTCAGTTGAACATTCAGCTAATTCTAACGAAGTTCAACAACAAACCAGAGTACTTCTTCTTTGTTGATTTTGTAGTGATCTGACCTGGTGCTGGGGTTGCCAATTTTCTTAAGTGAAATCATATTCCCCACTGTCTACCAGCCTTCATAGAGTTTTTTTCTTTAAGAAGCGCCATAGGGCAAGGCGTCCCTGACTTTCGTGACTTCTGAGCAGGGTTGCAAATCAACCTCAAATTCGTGTTTGCTCATATACCAGAGCAAAGCACCCATTCTCTAAGAGGTAACCCTACCCTTCCACCTCCCGTGAAAAAACTTGCGCAAGCCGAGATTTCACATCACTGAGATTTTGTTGTCAATCACCCGATCATGTGAATTAATCGGCCCCTGTTTAAACTCCACACTAGTTGAAATTCACTTTTTGCATATCGGGTTAATACTTAGACACATTTCCAGCAGACTTGAGGATTTTCAATAACCAAACTGCCCTATCAGATGAGCGAAATAGTTTAGATGTGTTTCTTAGAAGAAAAGGTTCCTTTAATCATGAACTTCGGCTTCGCGCATGATGAATGACGTCACAGACAGTCCGTGCCGGGTCGGGCAATCATAGATTTGAATGCCAATCTCTGCCTTCTAGTATTTCTAGTGGCACCCATCTTGCAACTGAGCCACTTGAGGATCGTTTGGACAGTTCCATAGGAAATGGCACTCTTTGAAGGGATCTTACAATCCCCAAGTTTTATTGGGAAAATAGAGTCAAAACCAGTTTTGTTAAGAGGGGTGAGGCATGGCGTAGTGCGTACTGCGTCAGTTTGTCGTGCAGATAGCTGGGGTTTGTTTGATCCCGGCCATGGATATACTTACAGAAGAGGATGCGAAGACAGCTGTTTGTTGTTGTTTTTGAGAGCCCAATGAGGCCCTCTGGAGTGAACGATAGGGAAGTGTTATGGACTCAATATTCATTATTTTAGGCTAAATCAGTGAACAAATTGTCTAGACATCATTCTAGTTTGTGTTTCTGTCTCTTAGAGATAATTAAATGCAACCCACTCTTGGGTAAATCACGTTCACCACTCATTATCAACCCTATTCAACTTATCCTGAAATACCAATGGTTTCAGATTATAAGTAACCAACAACACCATCAAAGCGAAGAATACAGTGCTCCATGAGAGTGATCTGTTCTTCACTGCATTCTGCATGAATAATCAGTGTGAGGGAATCATAAACAACTCAACTATTAGTTGACAAAAAAAATTGTTTAATCTCGTGCTTCCTCGCGGTTTGGCTGATCAAAATGTTGATATTTGGCATCTAATGGATTTCAAGGATTTCAGACGATAAAATGCTGACTAAAAATGATGTTTTTATGGGGAAGAGTGTGGATGCTGTGGCTGTGAGTTTCATTGTTAATAACATGGCCACAGTTTTCTAAAAAGACGCCCAATCTTCATGAAACTTGATCGAAGTATAACTGAACTCGTTGTCTGAAGTTGGTATTATTATATTTAAGTTTGCATTTATTCGAGATCCATTCTCCATTTTGTGCGAGATATTGGTCTGAAGGAGCTCAGTTTTGACTAATTCCCGAGAACAGAAAGCAGCATTATAAAAATGAATGGTAGGAAAAGGAGCGCTATCTCATGCTGCAGCAATGTTCTGAAGCGATGTTTGCTATCAAACACCTATTTCTATCGTTTTTTGGCAATTTCGTTCAAATTCACTGCAGAGCCGCACCGTTTTAAGGGCCTCATTGGGCTACGCGTCAGCTGAAGTTCGCGTCCTGTGGTGAGAGGTTCCTGTCCCGGCTGACTGCCACCCTCAAACTCAACTCTTCGGAGTCAAAATTTAGCATTTGGACCGTCTTTCAAATGCAACACACAAGTTTTCCAACTCAACTCTTCGGAGTCAAAATTTAGCATTGAACTGTCTTTCAATGCCAAATACTAGGCAAGCCCCGGTTCAATCCCGGGCTTGCCGAGTCCTAGTGACCTGTGGTATTAAGCATGGACCACGGAACTTCATATTAAGTTACATGCAGAAGTCACGGCCCTTGACGGCTTAAATGGGCGAACCTGGGGTCATTCCCGAGGGTGAGGTAAAAATTAATGCTTGCTTGTTAGCTTGTCCAAGTGGAGCGGCAATATCCCCAGATGGCGGACAGCCTCTATCAGATCGCAGCTGCGAAGCTGCATTCTGACTCCTCAACAAACAAACAACAAACAAACAGGTTTGTTAAAAATGTTTTTTTCAGGCAGGTTTTTTAGTCAAAACTCGAAAATTTTCTGTGATCCTTGTATTTTGGAAATTGATCCAGTGTATCAAAAATGGCATGGTTGATTACATTCTTTTTGGCCCATCCTCATTTTGGCCATTAACCAAATTGACTTTATTGTATAACATCTATCTTTAACATTATTGTATTGATTAATGTGGAAATATTGAAATCCATTCAAGGAAATTAGAGGCGGCATGATCCGTGTCTCCTTACCACTTACTGGTACCAAGTACCAACGTCTTTTCCTTTTTGCTCGTTGCCGAATACTTGGAACCAAATCAAGAGAGCGGCGGATTAAATTAGAGAAAAGATCGAATATTTCACTGAAACCATCACTTAGTAACTCTTTCTCGACCGACTGTGATATAACAAATTGCCATTTCTGTTTCAGATATTGGAGTAAGCCAGGCATTTCCGTGATTTTTTTCCCAGTTCCAGAGCGATTAAGCGATTGCTTTCGAAGACGTCAGAAAGAGCTCCCCGGGTCGGAAATAGAGGTTGGGACAAAGATGAAGATGGCACAGTTGCACCCAATCTAGTCAAGGCTATGTTTTTTTGGCAAGTGTCAGATTTTACACCTAAAAACCAAACTGTTCCAAAATATGTTATGCAAAAGATTTTCTTGTTTTAGGATAAAAGGTTTATATTAGGAGCGTGATGGATTTTCCGAGCGGATGTTCTTAAATAATTTTCCGGTTTGTTGGATTTGGTGTCAGACCTAATCTAGCTAATTGGAACCGTTACGTCATAACCAGAGGATTGGGCATGCCTTTGGGCGCAGCTAGGCCACTTCTTAGTGTATGCAATTAGAAACCTTAAGATAATCGTAGATGATCCGTTGCGGTCCCAAAATATGTAATATGAGAAAAAATTGCGAGTTTTTTTGGAATTACTAAGTTATTGTCATTCTAGTCAATTTTCGGGAAAGTTGAAAATTTATGAAACAAAAATTTACAATCTTGGATTTGACCGATAGCAAAGAAAAAAGAAAATGTACCCTGTTACTTCAAAAGAGCTGCAGAATATCAACTTTTGGTATTAAGTCATCCCACGAAGAATAACAAATAAAAGAAAAAAGTGGCCTAGCTTCGCCCTCGTCCACTCCCCGCTGATTTGACTTCCAGTATTGCAAAGGCTTTTGAGGGGATCATGTAGTCCAAGCTTGTAGGTTATTTGCAAGTCCATGACATAACTCATTCTGGACAGCATGGGCTTCGAGCTCATTTTAGTACAGTTACCTAACAAGTTGACCACATTGAACAGATTATTGACGGACTTGAAAGTCACGAGTCAGTTAATGTAATCTATCTTGACTTTTCCAAGGCCTTTGATAAGGTAGATCATGGCCTTTTGATCGATCAACTCCAAGAGTTTGTTTGGGATCCAGAGTAATCCATCTTGAGCAGATTTTAAATGGTTTGGTCATTTTCCTTCAAAATTAGAGGAAATTCGTCATTTTTTTTTATTATTTCACAATGGAATCTGACTTTTCCTTCGAGATATGTTTAAAAAAATCTCCAAAACAAAAAAAAAAACGTGGGATGTCACTATTTTATTCCTTTTTGCAATTGTTCATGTTTACAATGACACAAAATTAGAACAAATGTTGCCTGAGAAATAAATATTTTGTAGGCATACCCTTGAAAATAACCTTGCCGATTCTTTGACGACTTGAAGAGTTCAGTTTCATTTCTTGCCATTCTTTGCATTTCATTGAGATGTGTTTCATTGGTGATTGGCATTAGGGCAACTTCATATCCCCTCAAATCTGATATGTCACAGACAAAGCGTCTCGTGTATGAAAGAGGGACCGTCGAGAGAGCGTCATGAAATGTTGCATCTCTAGTGGGATTCTCTTCGAGCTTCACGCGTCACCCGTCCCAAGTGCTCGAGTCGATCCAAGATCCCGTCAAACCCGGCCACCAGCCTTCAATTTCCGTTTCTTTGGCCTAATGCCATGTTCTTTGGGTTGCACTCAAAACCTGAATACATCTATCCATCTGCAGCCTTGCACGAACTTGCACTTAGTTGAAGTTGTGGTCTACTCCATCACCCGAACGAACGAACGTTCAAGCGTAGGTGCACAGGCAATAATGGATGGATGCACGTTGCATTTAGGAGGAGAGAGCAGTCTGCAATCTGCACTGCTACCGCTGCAACTTCATTGACTGACTGAGTGAGTGAGTGAGGTTGAAAATTCGCCATTCTTGGCTGTGTGTATGAATGTTTCACAGGAGCAGGATGCATGCAGGCCTATGGGCCTGTCTGAGATGGGCAACGTCTAGCCCAACACCAAAAGTACACGAAGTAGTTTGCCAATCTTGAGGCACATATATTTAATGCGCTCACAGTGTGCACCAGACAAAATAGCACCGAAGCGTTTTGAAAACAAAAGCTGAAAATATTCAAACAATATTCGTCCAACAGGACTTACGAGTTTGTCGTCAAAAATCCCTCAAAAAGATTCGAACTAAATAGATCATCTCGTTTCCTTCACAATGCCAGTGATTTGTTCCATGCACGTAAGGGGTTTTGGGGAAGGGTTAATGGAATAGAAATCTGCGAAGAAAATAGTGTTAGGGAATATTGTGAATTAGTCCAAGAATCCATATATTCTTTCACACAAAACAGTGCAAAGTATCCAAGTTTTCTTCAATTTGTTCGCTTAAGACATCCTCTTAAAATACAACCTGATTCATTTTTAAGTGAAAAGGATGTAGGTGTTATTCATCCAATGGAGAGACGCTGATAGTAAAAGCAATAGCATGGCCCCCAACTCACAATCACTTACTGTGTCTTCATTCTCACTATTCCAAACAACAATAAAAAAATACAATATTATTGGCCCCTGCCGCCAAACATAAACGCCACAGCCCGCCTTCCCCAATCTAGGCCTGTCCTTGTTGGGGCGGGGAGTTCCAGGCGTACACAATGATTTGCCGATTTTTTTTTCCAACAAATAAATTTGCACGAATTGAGCAGAGGCCGCTGCCGTCAAAGTCGACGAGGCCCTGAAAAAAACGTCAGTGAAGAGCAGACCAAGGCACGAGAGTCAACGATAGTGAGATTGCACTTGAACTTGAAACATGTCCAGGAGAAAGGCCATGATGATCATTGTGCAACACTTTAGTTGAATGCAATCAGGTTTGCGTGTCTTGACTAAGTTTTTATTCGTTCGGTGACTCATTAGTGATTGACTGACAGACTGCATTGCGCTCGTGCATTCTCAATTTTAAAGTGGAACCACGACAGCGAGATGACACTCGAGAAACCCTGGATCTGGGACCCGGAACCGTTTTTGGGACCGTTTTGGGATCTATCATGAGAGATGCCACTCACTCGTCCCATCAACACGAAACAGCCACAAGTGAAGAGGACAGGAAAGGAGTGCATTCTAAAAACCCTCGAACTAATCCCATGATAAATGACACGTCAAAGAGTCGAGTGGTTGACTCATTGGATTGGGAACAGGGCTTAGAACCATCCGTGGCTCAATTCTTAATGTGTGATCATCAACAACAACCACAAAGGTCATCAAACGACGAAGGCCAGAGCAACTTGTACGGGATTCTTCTTGCCCCTACGACCTCTATTCCCCAATAACTAACACATTCCCTCAGAATGCATGAATGATAAAGATTTAATAACTTAAATAAAAGGAAGGGATGGGTGGGTGTTGATCTGCAAAATCTAACGTTAGGATGTTTTGCCGATTGGCGTTCACCATCGTTTGCTACACCTTTAAAAAGAAATCGTTTCCGTAGATTTTTCCAAGGTTCATTGATTGGAGGGCACGGTGTTTCTTTGAGCTGGAGAAGTCGTTTTCAAATGCCAGAAACCTTTGAGAGCAGTTTTGAGATGTGCTTGCTTTGCCGAACATTTATTTGAATTCGGTTAATTAGGTCACGGGTAAAACACTATGATGTTACTTAAAACATGCTTAAACATAGATATTTTAAGATTTACTTTTGCTAAAATCTTGAATGTACTTATGGCAGTGTTAAACTAAAATATTTGGGAAATACGTTTTGCGGATCTAGTTTCAACGACCTTTTTGTTCAGTTTTCTTGAAGGAACAAACAGAAGGGTTGTTACATCAATTAAGACAACAACTGAGTAGATTTCAACAACATTTGAGGTAGACACATTCACAAGACTACTTGAGAATTGGATATGAAAAAAATGTTTTGAGCATGTTTTCAGTGACCTTTATTGTTTTTTATGATTGTGACCTACGTTTTGTTTGGTTTGCTTGTGAAGGAATCAATACATCAAGTGGTTATTCCATGCAAGAATATTCCCGCTCCTTGTCACTTTTTGGTCGCCTAAATGATACATATTGGGGATTGTTTGCATTGAAAGGCAGTGGTTAAACACTAAATTCTGACTGTAAAGAGCCAAGTTTTTGAGGCCGACAGTCAGCTGGGATCGAACCCCAGTTATTCGTTCAACAAACGAACGCAGCAATACGCTATCAATTGTATCATTTGCCCATGACCTAATAGACAAAATTCAAATACATTTGTGGTGTGGCTTTCATACCTCAAAAATGGTCTCAAAAGTCTTTTATAATTTAAAAATTTCTGGAGCTACTGTTATAAAATGTATTCAGTTTATGATCAGGGCCACCGGAAAGCTGCAAATAAATGCATTTAATAATAAAATTACAAAAATCCCGAAAAATGCAATTTTATAAATGGGAAAGTTACTTAATATGTCGTTAAAATAAAAATAATATATCCACTAATACAAAATGAGCAAAGGAAAACTGATTTTATTGCAATAATTGAGAAAAGTGCCCGTAAAGTTACAAAACATCATATTTCGTCACATAATATTTCCAACAAAATTACATGAAAAGCAAAATCTTTTTGGCAAAAAAAACCATTGGCCATGCTTGCCAATTTAGGGCTGACGATTTTCTCGAACATTTCGATTCTCGAGAATAAGAATTTCTCGAGAATTCGAGAAAAATTCTCGAGAATTCTCGAGAATTTGAGAAAAAGTGAAAATAGCGAAAAAAATGTACATTCAAAGCTTCCAAAGCACTTGAAATTGTTTTTTTTTTTTTGAAGTTTTTACCAAAATCAATATGAACATGAGTGTGAAAAACAATGATTGGACCTCACGGACAATAATATCTGAAATTTCATTTCTGACATTTCTGAAACGTTCTACTGACATTGTTAAAACTTCGGACATTTTCGCATTTATGGTCAGCTGTAATTTTCAAAACCGGGGTTTCTTGTACACACCACCACAGCCATTAGAATCTCGAAAAAAATCAGACACAGAATCTTGCCTCGAATCTGGACAGAGAAGATTTTGTTTGGGTTGGTTCACGAGTTATTTTCTTGTTCGAATGTACCATAAAGATGTTTATAAAGTTTCAAACATTGCTCATGGCTCCTATTGTTCTTTTACTTGAAACTTTTGTTTTGAATGAAACAGTTTTGCCATCAATTCCAAAATATGACCTAGAGTAATCTAATAAAAAATTCTCGAAAATTCTCGAGAATTCGGAAAAATTCTCGAGAATTTTCGATCCTCGATTTTTTCGAGAAATTCTCGAGAATTCTCGAGCGAGAATTCTCGAGAATCAGCCCTACTTGCCATTAGAGCAAAGTTTATACTGTTTTATTTAAAAATGTTAAAGATTTTTTTTGGCTGTTTTGCTCATAACATTCCGATACATAGTAAATATTTTGTTCGTCCCATTGATCTTGAGCCCAATCTTAATACTTTTCAGAACCCTATGTTGTTAATTCTTGAAAAATTAAGGAAATTGCCTTTTTCAAGTTGACTGAAGGATTTACCATCGAATTTTGAAAATTGCCTTTCTGAGGGAGTGAGTCTGAGTAACAAGTATTTCATAATTCGTCTTTAACAATTAGTTTTCAAGGACATCAAAGCCGTGTTCAAGAACCCTCTCAACCCAATGAAGAAGTGCCTCCAGATCCTCCTCCAATTCCACACCTTCCCCCACCACAACCACTACCACCTCTTTCAATGCTCGCCCATGACTCATCCAGAACTGGTCACCAAGAAACTCAATTTCAGTATCAATTTCCAAGCTCCTCCCAAAATCAACATCATTCAAACGCTCATCAAGGCCGTCCTTCAAGGGTGTGTTTGCCTTCCATTTCCACTTCATGCCCAAGAACAATTAGCGTGTCCTCAAATGAGTCTGACTACTATTGCGATCGACTAA
This sequence comes from Tigriopus japonicus, assembly GCA_010645155.1. Taxonomy (NCBI): domain Eukaryota; kingdom Metazoa; phylum Arthropoda; class Copepoda; order Harpacticoida; family Harpacticidae; genus Tigriopus; species Tigriopus japonicus. The sequence continues at coordinate 10,140,859 of CM021323.1, forward strand.
CCAGTAGTCCCGATGATCCCCACGAAAACGAAGTGACCCACGTGGATCCATCGCCCACGGGAGAATGGGCGGGATGTCGCGATCCACGTTATTGGGAACGACGTCGCAAGAACAATTTGGCGGCCAAGAAAAGTCGCGATGCTCGGAGAGTTCGAGAAAATCAGTTGAGGATCAAAGTGCTTTGTTTGGAAAATGCCAATCAAGCTCTGCGGAATCAAGTCGCCCAAGAGAGAGAGGCAAATGCCACTCTAAGATCCAAAATTCGCGCTTTGGGTTCCAAAGATGATGACAATGATTGAGGCCCATAAATTGAATGGTGTTAATAGATTTGCACTTTTATCCTTTTGAAGTGAAAATGATATGCTGTAGGATATGCGTCTTTCTCTTCCTTGTTCAGAACAAATAAATATCCTTGACGCACAAAAAGAAACGTCAACAGAATTATGTATTTATAATCAAGAAATCTCTATGAATGAATAAAATTGACCACTTAACGAACTGTGCTTCTCATCGAATACTTTAAAAACTGGTTTGAAAAAGTTGACAATTTTGAATTTTACAAGCTGATGCAAAGTTAGAATACTGGTCCATGGTGGTTAGCTTTGCTCCATGAAAGTGTTTGCCAAGACTTCTATATGGACATTTTTTGTTATCAGAGCTCAAGATATTGTGTTCAGATGTACATTCTGTTAGGTATGTAGGTTACACGTCATACCAAATTGACTTTGCATTGCGAATTTTTGTACAGAAATTTATCGCCATGTTTCAATCATTACCTAAAACTCAAACATGGATACTTCACACCGTGTATATTATTGTTCGTCCCTAACTGTGATGACATTTAACACAAGTGTGAGTTCACCCTTCAGAATTTGCTAAATGCAATAAGTTCGGTTCTTCGAGTATTTTCCGACGCCCAATAATGGAATCCGTTTAACATGTTAACAATCTTATTTGATTTCACACCTTCACAAATTGGTTACTTTTGAATGATAGATGATTCATTTCCCAATAGATCTGCAATATTCTCGCTCATGCTCAAAAATTAAATCAGTTACATCGGCAAAAGGTTATCAAAACGTTGAAGAAGGATCTTATTAGAATGGCATAGAAAGGCAGGGTCAACCAAGGTTTGCCACGTGTTGAAAAACCCCGACGTCATTATTGTCCGCATTGGATTGGGTTTGGCAAAATACATTGAATCGGGGGCAATCACATCTCCTTCGCCCAAGAAGGAGCCCCAAATCCCTAGGGTTCCATGACTGCAAGAGGATGTAGTGAATGTGATTCCTTTTTGATATTGCAAAAAAATAAAAAGAAACACTTACCTAATGATGGTATGATTGCATTTGGTCAAGAGAATGAAATCAAATAAGTGAGGTGGCACGTGCTCTCTGGCAATCTGATCTGAAAACACCACATCACTGAAACTTGAGAACACGGCATGAGCCCAAACTGGATCATCGGCGATGATGATGAAAACACAATTGCGACCATATCGTGCTCTTAATACTTCCATGGCCTTGAAGTAATATTCTTTGGTGCTCAACCATTCGGTCTTCAAATCCACGTCGAGACGTTTGATTTGCACTCCGACAAAGACTCGTGGTCGATCTTTGGAAATCATGGGCATATTGCGGTCCACACGAAACAAGGAGCGTCTCACTACTTCGTCATGTTGGGCATGAAATTGCAATTCGTATCGAAGTACCTTTCGATGATTGAGAATGAGTGAAAACTTTCTAGTTTGGGTCTTTATAAGCAAGTTTTTTTTCTTGAACTGTTTCGTTTCAGTTTCGAAGGTCTGATTGCCCAAAGATATGTTCAACTCTTCGAAGGGTTCAAAATGACAAGGCAATTCCGAGATCCCTGGTAAAGTGATGTTTGGAAAGAACTCGGTCAGGCTCGTTCGGACTTGGTCGCTCAAAACCAAGCGATTTTTATAGCGATTTTGGTACACAAAAGACAAGAAAGTGGCATATTCTCCAACGAGATCCAGCCAGGAACTCTCTGTGTCCAAAGCTAGAAACATTTGACAATTGGTTCGATTTTCGTGATCCGTCAAGTGGATGTCGTTGTGTTGAGTGTTGAAACTCAATATTTTAGGAGGTTCGATTGGGGAAGAAGCCATGAAGCGAATTGGGTTTGTCTCTGCCAAGGAATTCGTTGTCCAAGTCACGGGTTCAACCTGACACAAAAAAGAAAAGAGATTAAAAGAAAAGTTGAGCATGTAAGATGGGCGTAAGTATAGCGGCTGAAAATATTTGATGAAACAAAAATACAGTGTTTTCAAATAACTCGTGTGTCAGTTTAATACCAATATACATTGCTTGAGTTTCTTTAAGTCTCATAAATGTCATATAAAATTCCAGGTAACAAAAAGGCAAATAAACTTAAAAATTGTCGTGTTTTGTTCCATTTTTGGGGGGTCTTTTTGGATCTCACACGGCAATTTGATCAAAAATGGCAAATAAAAACGAAAAGAAAACTTTCAGAGGTTTTAAATTAAACTTTTAAAATATGAAAGGCTAAGCTTTTAAAGTTTTTTTTCCATGTGCAACTATCAATTAAAGCAATGTTTATGTTTCACTATGTTTGGATTGCTTTGTTCAGCTTAAAGAAGTTATGTTCTTCTTTTCTTACTTCGTCAGACCACTCCGTTTCAAAAAACATAATTTTTAGAGATGCCTTTTCCCCGAAAGTCAGAATGATGTGGGTGTTAACTAAAGGATATCATTCTTAACCAGACACTTGAGGTATTGAAACTTTGTTCGGGACTTCAAGATCTCACATGACAAGTTAGCGTTCCGACATGAACCTTAGGGTTGGTTAAAGAAGCTCATGAGCCTCTTCAAGGTTGGTCATGTTTTGTCAGGTGAAGAGTGGTGGCAACACCTAAATTAACAGTGCAAAAATGCACATCATAAGGGGACACGTAGAGTCGTGAAAGTCGCTAAGTAAACTGTAGTAAACTGACCTGTCTCATTTTTTGGAACACAACGATGCTGGTCAAAATCAAAACCACCAAAATGAGATAAGTCAATCGTGCCATGCCTTCGAACAACAGCTCCCGCAGAAAATAGTTCAAATGAACATGTCACGAGTCTATCAAAAGAACAAGAGCAATTGTTAAGAACAAGCACAGAGTTCAGTCTTGCTCAACCGTTATCTCAATGAATGGGACATGCACAAAGGTTGCTCAAGTGAGTGTTTTAAATCATATTTCTAGTAGTAATACAGGGCCGATGGCTGGGCTGAGTTGCTCGGCCCATTTTTTTGACAGATTCAAGTCATTTCAATTTTAGCGTGTATCCAATGAGTCTAGGTCCGTGGAAATGATTGCTATTTTACATTTAGATACCTCTGCTTACACCTGCTTGATAATTTGCTCAGTTTATTTGATAGAAAATAAGATAAATCATACATTCCTAGAAGGAAGCGGTAAAAAAGATTTCATTTCTATTTAGTGGAAACATACTCAAATTTTGATATCATTCCATGGAAGTAAGTGTACAAATATGCATTATTTAATTATTTTTCAGACTTTTCTTATGTTCTAATTTTGCAGTAGCACAAGGCTTGTTCAAGAGCTTTTTATTCAATAATCCTGAAAGAGAATTTTTTCTTTTTCGAGACTCAAATGCAGCCAAGGTATCCTAACGCAAAATATCAATCGTTTCCTCGAACCTAAACTCTTTGAATATACACTAAAATTGAAATGGCTTGAATCTGCCAAAATGGGCCGAGCAATTCAGCACAGTCAACAGGACTGATTTACCGTTAGCGGTCTGATTTAAAACACTCACTTGAGCAACCTTTGTGCATGTTCCATGGCTTTTGAAGCTTTTTTTTTGGTGGTGTCACCTTTTTTGCCAAGAAGCTTGTTTTTCATACCTTTGAGATGGAACAAGTAAGATTTGTGGCGCATTTCCTCGTTGTTCTTGCCACTTATTCTACGTTTTTCAAAAAATCGGTTTCATATTTTCATGGCTTCATATTTGTTGTTAGAAACAAACATTGTATATTTTTTTAAAAATACGCACTTTACATACGCTTGGCTTAGAACAAATTTACCGTATTGCATCTTTTTCCCTAAATCTTTCGCAAATGCAAAATCTACTTAACTCTATTTTTGAAGTCTGCACCATAGTCAGTCGTGTAATTTCGCGAAAGAAATTCAATTCATCAAAGTAAGAGGAATTTCAGTTGGTTTACTTTATGTATGTCCACTAAAAACACCATATGGTGAATAGAGACTCCATATATCATAGAGAATATGGAAAAAAGAGATAGGTTGAATCATGCAGATATTTACGTGTATATAAAATAAGTGTTAGTGATGGTTCAATTCAAATGTTCGACATAAAAAATCACCGTGGAATGAAATGGTTTTCGTTATCGACATTTACACGGTTTCACTTGAATTTCATATGAAATTTTCAATAGTTTTACAGTTCATGTCACTATGCCTGATAGGGAGACTGACACACGTGTCTTTGACATGTTTGGTGATGAATTAGCCAATGGAAATCACGTGAAATGATATTCAACAAAGGATTGTCCTTCCAATGCAATCCATCAATATCAGACCAGAACACTTGAACACCTGACTGGACAAATTTCAACGAGAATCGTAAATAGTCCATCCCACAAAGAAATGAAATAAAAATTGGAAATTTATTTTAGGTTACTCAAGGGAGGCAGTTTTGAAATCCTTCTTGTCAGCAGCTTCCCATACATGTACTAATGTCTGTAAATCTTTGTAAGAAGAACTTTCTTGGGACATGAGATGTTTTCCACTTCACCTAAAAACTACCTAAATTCTTCTCAAAAATCGATCCCTTAATGTTAACGGAACAAATCATTATGATGAAAGTGAAGACAATTTATGTCAACAGCAATAGAAAATCTCGCAATTCGGAAAAAGTTTAATTGAAGGTTACAAAAATGGCCATTAGATGAAGTCAAAACAGGGGCAAATTTTCTTGATTTCAGATCAATCCTCGACTTCAACTTGCTGCCAAAATTGTTGCTTCCATCTTAAAGTGGGTTTCTCTTCATATTTTGAGTCTTGTGGAGCTCAGCTACGATACTATTGCGTTCAAAAATCAAAAAAAACATGCTGAATAATCACAAATTAAAGCCAAAGACTAAACAGAAGCCCCCACAACCATTTTAGTTCAAGATGGCGCTGATTGTCATTTTTCTCTTTGATTGATGCCCAACTTTGCTTCCTTAAGAGGGCTAACTTTGATGGTGAGTTGTTCATTTTGAGAACAAGAGAGGGCACCCAAGTAGGATGTGTTGATGGCATGCTAAATCATGTGAGAGCCAACTAGGTGAAGCAAATGTTGGTTTTCTTTAAAATCCTCTAAGGAGGGAAAAATCCAGGTTGCGTGGTTTTTTAAAGATACTTTTTATTTTATTTTTGTCCTCTAGTTTCAAAGTAAGTTTTGTGATGTTGGGTTGATTATGACTTGTTGCTTAATGGTTAAGATTTACTTAAGAAGACAATCACAACAGCACAATATATTATAAAAACTCGAGATTTGTTGGTTAAGACCTTTATTAACAAAGATAAGAATAACTAATTATAAAATAAAATGGGAAAATTATTCTTACCCCTACGTAGTCAAAACGAGACGGACATATCGACTGAAGGGAAATTGGGTGAATTGGAGATGAGGTCCAATGGACCCGGGACAGTTAGTTTATTTTTCTTAGTTCCCAAAGCTTAGAAAGATGGCGTTGGGCGAATTGGTTCAATTACCTACCGTTAGAAAGCGACACACCCGTAGAGGTTGAAAGGTGAATTTTTGATAGGCCATATTACTGAATTTTGGGAACAAAAAAGGTAAACGAGTTGTGAGGGGTTCATTTAATCAAATTGGAGGACTTGCATGAGAGCATTCACGATGCAGCTCACTGGCCCTTGCTGGAGTCGATCAAATATTTTCCGGGCCCTACTAATGACTTATTTAGAAACGCAAAAACCAAGAGGTTAGCCAAAAGTAACTCATTTTATGGCAGAATTATTCCTTTGTGGAACGCCGTCCCACTTTGTATGTGCGAGTCCCCAAGTTCCACAGCGTTTCGACGCTTTGTGAACTCGGCTCCGTTCATGATATTATTGAATATAAATTCGCAATGACAGCATTCATGGCGGTCTTTTTTGTTCTGACCGTACCACCTTTACTTCACTCTTTTAACCCTTTTTATTTTATAACCATAACTCTTTTCTGTAAGCCTATACTCTACCATACATGATCTAATCGTATTCAGAGTGGCAAATGACTAATAAATACCAATTTCCACTCAAAAGTGGGTAAAACATTTTAAGTCTGTGGTTGGAACTACAAGTTAAAATTTCTTTAATGATTTTTGGGACGCTTTTGCCACCCCAGTCATGTATTTCCCAGTTATTACAGTTTCTTTGCAAATTAAAACAACATGCATGATTCAAGTACCAGTTAGAGTAAGTAAAACTGAACTCTCAGTGCTTCACGATAGCGGAGGTGGCCATTTGATTGACCCCACACGTACTGTCGCCTCGAAAAACGCGATAATAGCCTTGCTCGCCCCAAGATGCTCCCCAAGAATTCTTGATGGTCCAATAAGGTAGCTTCTGTTTGAACAACTTGAACTCGTCCATTCCTGAAGCAATAAGACAGAAATTTAGATTCAAGACATTAACTTGTGCCTCAAAACTGGTTGTTGTTGTTGTTGTTATCATACCATATCCTACAATGAGGACCCCATGATCAAGACTGTCCTTGTTGCACAGGAAACTCCATGGATGAGAAATACCGCCCATGTAAAATTGCATGGCATTAGCATTGATCCCAATAGAGATGGGTCCATTGTGGACAAGCCACTTGGCCAAGAGATCTTCATCCTTGGTGAGATTCACGGCAGAGTCGATGGTCACTCGAACTTTGCTTCGGTCGAAGGTGCATTTCTCGTCCAAACCGTCATATTTGTAATCTGATTCGGTTTCAAGACCTAAAATAAGCAAGCAAAGCAAGAGTTGTGGGTGAATACAATATTTTCCCCCCGATTCCTGATTGATTTAATGAACATTTACTGACCTCCTAACTTCATGATGGCTTGGTAAGCGTTACTGGGAAGACCTCCGTTGCAACCATTGTCTAAGCGGTCACAATCAACCAGTTCTTGTTCCGACAATGAGACCAATTTTCCTCGATTGATGGCCCATTGGCCTTCTATGTTGCCAGTCACACTGAAAGCCCAACACGATCCACAAGCACCTAAAAGCCCAAAAAAACCTTAAATTGGCATTTTAAAAGACTATAAAAACTAAAGACTGACCTTGATTCTTCACCGGCGTCACAGCGCCATGATCACGCCAATCGAACTTGTCTGGTATTTCAGAGTCTTGAAAGTAATGCTCATCTTGCGGTTTTTCCCAATTGATGGATTGGAACTCGGGCTTAAAACCCAGATACTGTGTTTTGAACTCTTCGACAGTCAGATCCGAAAATTGAGTGGGTCCATACTTGGCTATCAAGGATATTTATGGAATATCACTCAAAGAACGAATGGATATATTTTTGCATCTCATACCTGTGCCTTGTTCTGTCTCACGAAGGAACTGGACTTTTTTCATGTTTTCTCTGAATATCCGGAATCTGAGTTTTAACTCGGCAAGGGAAGAGTATTGTTTCTTACGTCTGGTGATAAAGCTTTTGAAACTGCCGTAGCTTTGCAGTCTTTGCAAGGAGCGGATGCTGACTGATATGATTTAACAATTTTAAAAATGAATAAGCGAGTTACCTATTGATTCTAGTATACACCTCATTTGTTTGATTAATACCTTCATGAGGGAGTAATTTTCTCATGGTGTATTCATCTCCCGAAGATCGTTGCTTTCTCCCATCAAATGAAGATTGGATGATAGGGAGCACTCTAGGTGTATCTTTTCCTGAAATCAATAGAATTAAACATGAGTACATAGCACACCCTCCCTTTTAGCCATCTTATAGATACCTAAAAAGCCGCCAATGTGGGGAAGCAGAATGGCTGCAGATATTTAATTCCACAAGATAACAATAGGTGCCAATACTTTTGGGTTCGACTTTTACGACAAATTAGTTCCAAAACTTGTCAGGACACTGAAGAAGGCAAATGTGAGAATTTGACGTCCATACATTCTTTGAGTGAATCCAGTATTTTTTTCGGAATATCCCTTGATATGCAAATATTTTTGTCTCTGAACAAAAATACACAATCTCTACAATGTGACAATAAAGTCGGGCCCTTTCTCTTTTTAACCATTATTGTTGTTATTCTTATTACGGCGCACGGTGTTCCGAATGGCTTTTTAGGTTTGAATCAAAATACCCAAAGACATCATGGCACTTTTTAGACCCAAAACTTTAAGGGGAACAACTTTATTTTTATTGTATTATATGAGTGTAGGTCCAGGGAGAAAGTTTTTTAACTAAAAACCTATTAATTATAACATTTTTAAATAAACTATTTAACCCATATTTGGAGACCATTTAGTTACCTTACGCATCCAAATTGAATAAAAATTCATGCATCAACAGCTGAGTTATTTGACTTTGAATGGTCCATTTTTGACCCAAAAAAGCCGAAAACGGTACAGTTATTTGAAAAAACAAATTCCCAAAGATTTCATATAGCTTTTCAATAATGCATAAATAAATGAAATTTATTGTGTTTTGGAGCTTATGTCAAAATACCTAACCTCGTAGCTCAAAACTAAAAATATATCACCTAAAAGGCACTTAAAATACATTTTACGATAAAAAATCTTTCGCAATATCAAAAACACTCAAAGTTGGGTAATGCTTAGAAGTTTGGAAAAAATCGGTTAATGTTTCAAGTTTAGTCCATTTTGTACATGGTCCTTCTAGAAATCGCAAATTGGAATATGAATCTGTTAAACATATTTATTTGTAATTTTGGCAGAACACATATCATAGCGTACTCTAAATAAAAATGAAATATGTCTTCCAAAAATCTTGTTTAAAATTTAAGTGCCTTTTAAGTGATATTTTTTATTGTTTTGAGCTATTTTGACATAAGCTCCAAAACACAAAAAAAATCATTGAATTTTACAATATTGAAAAGCTATATGAAATCTTTGGGAATTTGTTTTGTTTTATAAATGTAGCGTTTTTTGGCTTTTTTGGGTAAAAAATGGACCATTCAAGGTCAAATAACTCAGCTGTTGATGTATGAATTTTTATTCAATTTGGATTCAAAAGGTAATTAAATGGTCTCCAAATATGGGTTAAATAGTTTTTTTAAATGTTATAATTAATAGGTTTTAGGCAAAAAAAACTTTCTCCCTGGACCTAAACTTATATAATACAATAAAAATAAAGTTGTTCCCCATAAAATTTTGGGTCCAAAAAGTGCCATAGTTAATGTCTTTGGGTATTTTGATTCAAACCTAAAAAGCCATTCGGAACACCGTGGGCGTTCATTTTAGATTAGCTTAAATAACTGTATTAAATCTCATAAAACCACTAAAATCAATGGCTAATATAAAACCTAAAAAAATACTAAGTATAGTTTTTTAAGCTAATTTAAAATGAGCACCTGCACAAATTATCTTCATTATGATACTTAAAAATTGAAAAATGATATCAAAAGTCTTGAAACACTTTCATAGAGCAAAACTAAGTATGGATACATCAAAGAATTTCCAAGAATTGACAAAATGGAAACTTTGATCCCCAATTTTTTCAACTATTTCAAAGGTAAACCCACTGATTAAACCTAAAGATGCTTTAATTAAACCTCACAAATAGTTAATTTATAGTTATATTATAATATATAGTTATTTAATTTAATTTAGATCTTGGCAATGTGATCCTGATGTGCAACCTAGAGATGGAGGAGTTCTTCCCCATGTGGCGGACGTAAGGTACGCCATGTATGTATGAGTGTGTAATTGGGTTCGAGAGTTTTAATTAAGTTTTTTGCCGGGTTAGTCTCGACTCTGACCCATCCCCAGCCATTTTGGCCCCAGAGCTGAATTTCTTGGCTTCCACTCATCCATTACGAGCACAGACTCCTTTAAGTGCATGTAGCCAGCGAAGTAAAAAAATTGTGCAAAATGTAAGGATTGTTACAAAAAAGATCTGCGTTACTGAGAAGTTTGAGAACAGATCAAAATTTTGTATCAGGGTGCAATTTTTTGGGTTACATTGGTATTATTATTAGCACGGACAGGAGGTTTAGACGAATAAAACTGTCAAATTAAACGAAAAATAACGAATACACTTGCCGGATGAGACGAAAAAGACGTCTAAAATTGACAGATTAAACGAAAAAAAGACGAATAAAAGTTCCCATAAGACGAAAAAAAAACAAAAAAAAACCACTTACTTTTAAGACGTAAAAATCGAATCAATTTCTCAAAAAAGGAGAATAAAACTGACCAATTAGAAAGAGGACAAATCAAGTACCCGTAAAGACGAATAAAGACGTTTAAAGCTTCTCCCACAAAATATACGAAATGGATATCAGCTTTGACGGTGAAAAATCTGTTTACTTGTGCAAAAACGCCAAAATCTAGAAAATTTAAAAAAGGAAATATCTAATGGGTAAGAATTTTTCGGTAGCACGTATGTCAAATAAAGCCAAGAGTTCAAAAATGCTTCTTTTTAGGAGCGTTTTCAGAAGAGCTTTACTTAAACTCAAATATGCAGATACATCAATGGTTCTCATGACCAGAAATCTTTTTCAACCCAATAGTAATCTTTTCTTTTGGGTCTGTCGGGCAACACTACCAGTACATCCAATGAGACGAGCAAGGATGAATAAAATTGCCCGATTAGATGAAAAAAGACGAATCAAATCCAAAATAGACGAAAACAAATCGCGACAAATAAAGGCAAAAAAAACGACAAAAAGATGAAAAAGACAAACAAGTTCATTCGTCTTAAGTTCCTGTCCCTAATTATTAGTATCCAAGCTAGAGACGCTAGATGTCACAATGAAGCGTCTCTAATCTCAGTCAGTTGTTGATACAGACGTCTATAAAATTGTTGTCGGTCACCAAATCTAGAGTTGTCGATCGATTGTTATTCTTGTACAAAGTGACGTGCTTTGACACTAGCGTCTCTTCCTGTTAGAATAACTTTTGATTTTAAAAAATATGTTGCTGCTGATCGGCAATGCTCTTATATTCACCTTTTTCTCTGCAAGACTTACCTTTTTGCCTCCAAAATACGAGTAGAAAATGAACTAAAAAAAATCTTGATATTCTTTTTTTTGGGTGCTTGGGTCGGAGGGTTGAGCCTCGCCCGGCCGGCGAAGCCAGCCATCACATCGTCCAAATATTCCCGATAGGCAATTTCAACACCACCATCAGAATGGTTCTCCGTCTGTGGGCGTGGATTTAACGTCTAAAAGTTTCCTTGAGGAAGGTCAGGGAGGAGAATCGACCTTGGGACCTTTCTCACTAAAGGGTACTCCGCTAACCACGACACCACGTCTCCTCCCCATATTCAGTATAAGTACGGCATAAAAATGAATGTAAATATTACTAACAAGCTATCGCTTACTTGAAACAGTCACGCTTGTATATTTGATAAAATCTCTTGATATAAAAATACTTCAGCTGACGGACAATTTTCTAATCACCAACTTTGACATTTTTTGGCTTATCAAAGTTCGTGTTGGTAAATCTAGGCAACACTTCCATAAAATGTTGATTGGGCATTGAATTAAATATGTACAACTTCTGTCTAAAATTCCACCAGAGAAAGGGGTCGGTTACCAATGGCCGTGGGCCATGTGTGGCCTTTGAGGTGATTTTTAGTTTTAGTATGCTTCGGAGCCATTGCAGAAATCAACGATTTGGGCCCCATCCCACCAAGGACTACATACAGTATTAGATTAGTTTGTAGAACTTAAGGTCGGTTCCTTGTCCCAAAAATTCCCTGAATTCCTTTTTTCAAAAAAGTAATGGCATCAGAAAGAACAAATAAATTTATGAGCTTCAATATTTTGAAAAGAGAGAGTGGCCTAATGTTAGACACGGTAACGTTAATAACTTGTCATTTTCCTGACAGTTTCCAGCTCGAAAATGATAGAAATGCTCTCTCCTAACATAATTGATTTATGGTGGGCACAAGGAAATCTTTTTCCTTGGGTGAGCCAAGAAGCACTGGAATCATGGAGTGGGAGGCTAGCAATGAGAATAATGATTTCCAGTAAGAACAATTCAATTACGTTCTTCTGCAAATGAGACCTTGCATATGCTTACAAGAATACGTATTTCAATTTTCAGCTCAATCAAACGTCGGAGACAAAAGTTATGCTCACTCAAAACTCAGTGCAAGTCCTACCGAGAATGAATGAACTAGCCCTTTTGTGGTTCTCGTTTTACCACAAAAGGGTGAGTTCATTCATTCTATGCTCTCTTCAGTACATAAGTTTGAGAAGGCATAACTTTTCACTCCGGCATTCGATTAGGCTGAAATTTGAAATACGTGTTCTTCTCAATGCAAGCCAAGTCTCATTTGCAGAAGAACGCAAATGGTTCCTTTCTGCTGAAAATCATAATTCTCATTGCTAGCCTCCCACTCCATAATTTCCGTGCTTCTTGCCTAGACTGAGATGGTAGCTTCAAAATTTATCATCTTTGCTCCCATTCAAGGGAATATCTTATATTTTACAGAAGCTGTGGTTTATGTAACCAAGAGTTTCTACACCAATTTTCAGCTCAATCAAACAACGGCGTCAAAAGTTATACGCCTTTTGAATTCAGGCAAGCAAGGCGCAAAATGAACTCGTTCAACCTCTAGTTGCAAGAGCTTGCAACAAGAGGTAGGACGAGCCCATTTTCCGCCTTTGCTTGCCTGAACTTCAAAGTAGCATAACTTTTATAAGATATCCTCTTGAATGGGAGCAATGATGATAAATTTTGAAGCTACCATCTCAGTCCAGGAGTAGCTAGGTCTCTAGTGGAAAATAGACATGTCAGTTTTAATGGTTTGAGTCAGTTGGATTTTAGTGCTCTAGTTTGAATCGAGGATTTGGAGATGATAAATTTCCAGCAGAAAATTAGTAGACCTAACATGAAACCTTGCGGACATTTCGGTTGCTAAAATAAAATAGTAATACAGTCAACTTCGGCTATAAGGGACCCGGATATAAGGGATTTTAGCTTATAAGGGACTGTTCTGGAAGGTCCGGATGATCGATTTCCATGCAATTTCGGTCGGATATAAGGGACAGTCGGATATAAGGGACGAATTTTGGTGGTCCCGCCGGGTCCCTTATATCCGAAGTTGACGGTATCTTCCCTTTTTCTCAAGTTAGGTTGTACGGATCTTTGAAGTTTTTTTTTGATGGAATTTCAATTCCAAGAAAAGGCCAAGCTAAGGATGAAAACAACGACTAGAGATGCCCAATCACACTCTACATCCCGTTGGCAACGAGACACAATAAAAAAGGCAGGTATCCCAATACTAAGCTGATCAGTTTCAATTGAGTACATTTGATCATATCTGTTAGTACATGGTATTAGAAATCAAAAACACGCTACAGAACAGAGGTAAAGAACAAGTTCATGCAATGCTATCGTTTTATTCGTTTTAGTCCCATCTAAGCAACTATTGTCGTACATCAAGGAACAAAACCACACGATGCAATCCTTTGGGTTTAGGAGGCATTGTTACCTTGCGAACCAGGTTCCCCACAATCGACTGCGGTGAGCTTCATGAAATTTTCCCAAGGCTTGGACCACACGGTAAGTCGACATTCCTTCACAGGAGCATCTAGACGTGAAAAAAAAAACAATTTTTAGCCGCCGTCTGAAATAGAACCCCTATAAGGTCGAATTGGACATGCCTTCTTGGACTGCACAATCCTCGGTGGGCTCTTGACCCGAGCTCTTGAGACACTCGGTGTCAACCAAATGAACGGTGAAGCGATAATTGGTACCCGCCACAACTTGGGTGCTCACGTTTGTCACCTGCAGACAATCCGGAAAGAAGTCATTGTGAGGCAAATTAGGTTAAAAAAAGGACAGCTTAAATTGATTTTTTTTGTTATGATTAACGAAATTGTCACGAAACTATCACGAAAGTATCAATCAAGTATTAAGTTCTTTTAGTACCTTCTAATACGTAACATAGCAGTATCAGTGAAGTAGTGTACATATTTTAAGCCAAGTGTAAGTAATAAACGGTCCACAAGTAAAAGTTGAAAACCATTTCGGTTTTATAAGAATTATGCGTTCATACTTCGGGCTTTTCGTGTCAATAATTCTACGTGTTCAAGAGTGGACTTCAAGAAATTCGATTTTTTATATTCAAGTGCCGGATTTTAAGTACTATCCCGTTCGAGAACAACGTTTCAATCTAATGTGACCTGGCTGACCTTGACAGCTTTTTGATGGTAAAGGCTGTTGTCGCCGTCATTCGTGGCCAATTGTTGCAGGGCAAACTTGAGGATCTCGGGATCCAATTCTTTTTGGGGCGTGGGCTCACCCACCCCCAAAACCAGAGGAATCAATCCGCACAAGAAAACGACCAGCAACTTCATGTTGTTGGCTAGAATAGCTTCGGCTCGATTGTTCTCGTTGAATGACTGATAAATAACTATGTTCACTTCTAGACAACCGAACGCAAACTGTTCTCGGAAATTCCGTCTCAAGCACTAAACGTCTTTTTTTCTTTCTTTCTTTGTCTTTTGACTTTAATACGAGTTTTGAGTCGAACTTTTTTCTGGCGAGTGTTGTTTTCCCAGGGATGCCAAAAAACTTGAAGTGCATCATGGAAGGAAAGCCCTTGATCTAGGAGCTTACAAAAGAGCCAGGATGGATGCTGAAAGTTTTCATGGATGGTTTTATTCTGGTTATATTAGCACAATTGTAGACAAAGTTTTTCTCATTTAAAGGTCATTATGGTTATTATTAGTTTACTATGGGTTTTATGTTTATTATGGTATTTATGAGTCAATTTATTTATTTTTGTAGGTCGTCGAACATCGTAAGAACATATCAAGTGTCTTCTAATTTTGCGTTGGCTAATCATTGAATTCAGATTTTTTTCCTGGGATGTCCATTTTGTGTTTGTTGCTTCGATCCGAGAGAGCTTTGGCTTTAGTTTTGACTACCGATTCCGAAAGAAGCAAAAAACGAATGGAGTTTTGGAGAAGACGCTATTTTTTTCTTTTTTTTGATGAACTATTTCCTGAAACCGTTATATTTCTGAGTACAAATTCCAAGTAATGTGCCGAAGGGCTTCATAACTACAAAACTAATTGCGTGCATTCACGTTGTTTAAAAAATTTCGTGGTCAGTGGTTTTCTGTTTCAATGAGGAAAGAATTGACAAACTTTTCAAATTGTGAACCCAAATCATTTAGATAACTTCATATCAATGCGAATGTACCAAGTTTCAAAGAAAAAAATTCCTCAATGATAAAAGCATGATAAATAAGACTTAAAAACAAGGGGTTGATAGAATTTGTCACCCTTGGTCCGATTGTTTTCATTCTGGCACACCTGTTGACCCAAATGTACAAATTTCATCGTCTCAAATCAAGAAATCGATTCACATAATGTCTTGTCGTGTGTCAACGACACACTCGATTCAAGACAGCGTTGTATGTTCGACCGACTAATTGTATAATACGAGAAACGAGCAAATAGATTATTTTCTATGTGCTAAAAGGAAAAATTTGCTGTCGGTACAAAGAGGTCAACGTCAGAGAGTTGCTGATAGGTGGAAATTGGACCAAACTGAACGCATCTCTCGTCATGACGAATAAGGTTTTGGTAGAGAATGATGATAAGTGAGGATTATAATGAGTTGAATATGTGCCATATCAAGAACTGTTCTGTCATCTTTGGACAAATGAAATCATCATTTCAGTTCAGACGGTCCAGACACATTGATCAACCCAATGTTCTCGCAGTCTTTTCCAAATCCCGCCAAAACAATGTATCTTTAGAAAAAGATACTCCAAAAAATACTTTCGCTGATAGATTGGATAGTGATTTGACCAAACCTTTGCAACTGTATTGAGTGTTCTTAACATACATGATATGATGTTTCAATATTTGCATTGGAAAAAAAAATCGTTCATACTTGTCCAAACCGTTAACACCTAGTTCCCAACCCCGGACCTAGGAGAGTGCAGACATATTTCTCCAAAACCATTTTTTGAAAATGGTCCAATCCCCTGTAGCAGTCGAAAAAAAGATTGGCTTTCGAGGTGGATATTCCGTGCATATGTCCTTCAGTCATCCATCCTTCTCGCTTTTCTTCTCTGCAGGTTTGTTTACAATAAATAGAGTTGCCAAAGATGGTCTACACTACCGCCCAGAGTCGCAGTATGCCTCAATAAACCCTTCATTCCGGCCCAAGGGCGCTCAATTTTTTAATCACGACAAACAAGTGCCTTTGACTTTAGATTATTGACCCTTTAAACCTTACATCTTTGGCTTTTTGACTCTTTTTACGCGCATCCCGTCTCTATAGTAAACTCCATTTGGCATCGCTGATTGGCCGTGTTCGGGTGAAAGCCCAGCAGTTGATCATGAACATGATGATGTTGTCCCCGTATCAGTGTTTCCGTGAAAGTAGTACGTAGCTAGCTAGCTGGCCTTAGCTGGCCTGTGTGCGTGTGGTCGCTTTTCGTTGTTTTTTGTCATCACGATTCGAAACGCGAGAGCCTTTCTGCTTCGATCGCTCACACTTGAGTCCTTCGGATTGGCCCTGATTGACCTAGGAATCGTCCACTTGTGCCAGGGGTTCGATCGATACGAAGGGAATCCTCGCTGATCATCCATCCATCATTCCTCATTCTCTCCTTTTTTCCTCTGTCATGATTCAAACTCGAACTCATCGATTTTGGGATCTAAATAGGGAAGAATAACTCAAGAGAGAGAGAGAGCTCAACACTTCAATGGATGACGCAATCCCATTGATCCTGGGTGGGACGAGAATGCCGAGTGGATCTCGAGCAAGAACGGGGCCTATAGGCGCTCCTCTGAGACTAGCTTTGGCGCTGGCGTGTTGGGCGTGGATGGGCGTGGCGGCCGAGAACGCCTCCTTAGCCTCGCCCGAGGCCTTCAACTTATTAGCTCGGACCTGCGGATCCGTGTACCCGTTGCGGGAGCTCGCCGCGGATTTTCAGTCTTGCCAAAATATCTCGGTTTTTTCCAATGATAAGGCCGATTTAAGTCGGGTGTTTCATTATGGGGCGTGTCAAGCCGTTCAGCTCCACCTTCAGCTCTTATGTCGTGGTTCATCGCAAGGGTTGAAGGCCCAAACGGGCGTGACCGCGGAAGAATTGCGGTCTTACAATTCGGACCAAGTGTGCGGTGAGCTCGAAGAGAGCGTGCCCGTCATTGATTGTGAACGCGTCCATTTGATGTTGGGCATCACGTTGGCGGAATGTCAGAAGCATGAGAAACTCCGCCAAATCTTGGCCGACCATCCTCAAGTGTGTCAAAGCTTTTGCGCGCCGGTCAGCCCCAATGGTACGATCGCGATGACGCCGTTATGCCGACATTTGTATTTTACCAGCCGCAATCTGCGGACTGAGCTCAGACAGTTCTTGCGCAAAGGTATTTCCAGTTCGGCGGCGCCTCCCGTGATGTCCGTCAAACCCGCGTTGGTCATTCCGCCCAAGATGATGCCCCTTAAGAGCGCCGGTGAGTGTAGGAATTTGAGTTTTGGGCCCATCTCGGCGATGTGATAGCATATTTGGATCTTTCAGTCGAGAATGACAGTCCTTTGGCTGGAGAGGAGCCCGTTCATGTGATTGATTCTCGGAAACATCCCGAGTTGCCCCAGAACCAATCGCGTCCCGAGACGATCGAAACTAGTCAAGGCCAGGATGAAAAAGTGGACTCCTCCAAAATGGCTCCCAACGGGTCTCAAGGTGATTTTCTCTATTTTAAGGCCAAGGACGATTTTCATGAACTTTCAGGATTGAATATCGGCGTTTAAGACAGAAAAATTAACAATGCCTCGTTTGACTTTGTAGTGCAAGAACCTCCAGTGGTTTCGGCATCCAAACCTACGACCTCTACGTCAACCACGACGACTGAAATGGCATTAAAGGATTCGCCCGCGTTGGTTGAACCTCAAGAAAATATTCCCGCTCCCAAACCGGTTAATCTCCCTGGTCCTTCATCCAAAGATTCGTCCCACTTTGCCGAGGAAAAGTTCCGTTCGTTTCACGAGGGCGAATCTCAATCCCAGGCTTTCAGTTACTTAATACTGTTCCTTATCATGGGCCTGGTCTTCTATTTAGTGTTTCATAACAAAAAGAAGGTATTTAGTTTCAAGTAAGACTGAACCCAAAGGTCGGAATGTCATGACACGTGCTTTTAATCCAGATTCTAGCGTTGGTGCTTGAAGGTCGTCAAGGTCGTCAAACTGGCGGTCGTCAAAGGCATAGAGGAGCCAGATACCACAAACTTGACAACAACCTCGAAGAAGCCATGGGAAGTAGTTCATCGGATTCCATGCGACAAATCATCTACTGAAGGGGTGGCCAAAACAAGTTTGGATTTTGAAAGTTTGTCAAGTTTGCTGTGATAGCCGAATTGAACCTGTTGACTTGAGTTCAAAGAAAAAGAAACAATAGAAAAGAGTATGATGGCTTTAATTCGAGTGTAATCCAATCTCACTCATGTAACCCGGGAACGAGTAGCCAAAGAGTTGAAAATCATAAAAATACAATTTCTAGAGCTCCTCTCGAGTCTCGGGTTTGATTAGGGACCAGAAAGCCAATTCGGATTGCCTCTTGCTCTTCTTGTTCGGAAACTCTCTCGAGTTCAAATGAATTTGAGTTCGAAGTAATTGAGAGACGTTGGCCTTTTGGACAAAAAAACTCGTGTCCCGATGAAGATGCTCCAGTCGGCTAAAAGAGATTCCTCGAAATTGTCGATAAAATTGGCAAACTTTTTTTCCACCCTTTAAAATATCCATGACCTAGTGCTGTTTTGTGAGTATAGTCAATTTTTCAAACTTACCAATAAGCGGTAAAATTGAAGGCACATATAGGACAAATTTTGTATTGAGGTCGGATGTGAATGTCCATCGGCCTGGTTTTCATAAACAACACATATTGAGCGAACTCTTCTGGGCTGCAAATAGTCCCAGGTTGAAATAAGTCAATCTTTTGTCTTAATGGGTTGACATCCCCTTTTTGTATTTTTTACCTAGCGTTCCGAGGATCTTTTGGATCTAGAATCGAGTGGTCCGATTTAGAGGTACTTTCATTTCTCAGTTCTTGCTCGTGTTCTTGGATGAGTTGGTCAGACATCCATGTTTCGAAATGTCGCTTGGGAGGTTGAACCCGAAATTTCCAAATGATGAAAAGTCTGACCATTTGCCACGATTTCCGCCCCAATCGAATGAGTTTGTCATAGTAAGCGGAGGCCAAGCGGGAAAATGGATGCCGAACAATGATCATGGAGGTTACATCTCGAGTAAATTTGTTCGGGCTATGGTAAAGGATGAAAACGATGAATTCCATTGGCATTGAACAGATTTAAGAATCAATTGGATTACATGCATTTACCTCATGTCCCGCGGAAACGGAAGGCGCTTTGGAGCGGCACGATGGCTAAATTTTAAAGGTGAAAGACCGGCCAAAATGAGGAAGTTGTGGGTCCAACTAGAGCTGGCCACCTGTTGAAAGAAAAGCTTCAAAGTGAAAGTATCCAGAAGGGGAAAGAGGGATGGAATTCAAACTAAAACGCTCGAGATTTTTGAAGAAGTAAAATATTTTATATAAAAACAAGTAACTATATGTTTAAAGAAGGTTAGATTGCAAGAACACCATTCTATTGGCTAAAGTAATAACTAGGTAAACTCTGGAACCAAAAACGATGCCTTGAAATTAGACCTACCTTTGGAATGGCACAATAAGCAATTTGGTGACTTTGGTCATAAATCATGAAGTTTGGATTGAGCGTCAAACCTTCGCCAAGGGCTTTGAGGTCTTCTCCACAGATCTTGGCAATCTTAGAGCGACGCTCATTCATCACCAGATTCACATCGTTCATCTCACCCTGGTTCAAAGTTAAAACTTTCGAGCTCTCTGACCCTGAATTGGACGATCTAATCATAAAAAAAGGAAAAGAAGTCTTTCGAGAAATGAAGTAAGTCTGTCAAATGACTACTGATTAAACATAGATAGATAAAAAGTTATGCTAAAGCTAGTGGGAAAGGTGAGAAATGGCTCCTTTCGCAAAAAGAACTAATTTTCATTGACCAATCTTGACCATCTTTAACATTGGTAGCTTCAAAAGTTACTGGACATGTTTCATTTAAGGCCTTTGAACCGCCAGAAGAGCTGTGAAGCCTAAAAGCAACGCTATCACTAGTGCCACCTGTCTCATCTTTGGCTCTTTCCCGTACAGCTTTACTTTCCCGGTCAATAATGGTGATGAAATAGAAAAACAATCCTATTCGTGAATTGCTCCAAGATATTCCCAGCATTATCCAAAAGTGACTCTATTCGCCATTTCCGTTGAAAAGATAGAACTGCCAGAGGTCAAGCATCACCTAAATTTCAATCCCATCGAAAAGAGGGTCTAAAAATCTAAGAATGACAAAAATGTGTGAACATATGTAAGATGTAACCGCCTTGTTTAAATAGGCTTTAGTCTCATTCGGCCCATAAATATCAGGTTCCTCAAAATACAATGGGCTCTTCCAGCTTTTTCAACCTTCATTAGCCTTTTTGGCGCACTCCGATTTTGTGGGACTCGCTACACTCACCATTCTTTGATTGAAGTTTCCAAAGGTTAAAAAGTGCACCTTAGTCACGCACTGCACCCCTTAGGAGGACCATGATGGGATCAAAATCAAGCCATACACTGGTTACATGCTACAAAAAGCCATCTTTGCCATCCATCAACCTTTTATGTGTTGACCTCGATTTCTTTCTTCCTAATCTGATAATCCAAATTATCAACTATAGATGAGGAAACTAAGGAATTCTCTAGCTTCTGGGTGGTTTACGTAAATAGTTAATTTATTCTTTTAATATGATATTTCATGAGGGGATCATTTGGTACATTCTTGCTCATAATGCATGCGCACACACAAAAAAAGAGTACGAGGGGTATCCAGACTATAGGTAGACTGGGCCTGTAATTCATTAAATTGCACCATTTTTGGAGTGCTGTCAAAAATCGAAATAAAGATTTAACTCTTGTGAGTAGATGTTATTTCCCAAATTTTGTTGTCAGACAAACCTGTTCGAAGCTATGATTTAATTAGACAAGGTATGTTGAGTGACCCCTGCACGTTTCAAAAAATGGACCTCAAGAGCGAGAAACTCGTCAAAATGTAATATTTTATAAATGAAGGATGTTACTCATACTCATAATTCTATGTTTGGTGAACATTTGTCCAGAAAAAAATGATAAATTTCGATTTGAGACAGCTTAGCTTTAAAAGATACATCATTTTTGCCATGTTGCTCGCTCTCTCTTCTTCATCTTCAATTCAATTTTTTTCATAAATCCAAAAATCGTGCATTTAAAAGAGTTACAAGCCCAGTCTACCTCTAGTCTGGATATCCCTCGTACTAAAAAAGAGTACACTCATGAGAACTCTTAACTTAAATGTGGTCCTTTGGTGAAACTTAATGTTGACGTACATTAATACTCATGCACTAAATGTTTCCAAAATATTAAGCTTCCAAACACCATTCCTACTACTTATTTCCTAAAAAATACTTTTTAATAATAGCTTGGTTTATCGATTGAAACTATTGCATGGTTCAAAACAAACTATGCCTTGGCCTGAACAGGGATTACTTCTGTATGTCTTCAAGAGCACGCATGGGCTCTGTCCCAACCAAGGATTTCAGGTCAGTTGTAGCGATCGTAGAGGTTTTACGTGCGTTCTGAGAGCACCTCCAAATTCAAGGAAATCGAGGCTAGTTCGATCAATGAAGTCCTCCTCTCTTCTTTATCGGGCTCCTTCATTGTTCAATTTGCTGCCCATTAGTCTTCGTCGGGAATATGTAGGAGCTAATCCTCTAACAGCCAGCTTTTAAAGTAGGATTGGACCAATTTTGATAATACTCTTCTTGATCAACCCACTTTTCAAAGGTTGTCCTTATCTGCCAACATTTGTTGGAGCAAATATCATGTAAATGTTAATTGTAGGCAGTAACGTTAGTGATGAACTTTCTTTGGTGGGAATCTCATTTCTTGAAGTGGTGATAAAAAATCTGCAACCAACAAAAAATTGCCCGCGGAATTTTAATCGGCTTAGGTTATTTTTCAAAGTGAATTTGTTTCATCAGAAAACGACTGTGGAAAATACTAAAGCTAAGTTTGTTGAATCTTTTCCATGTAATCTCACAAATTTCAAATAACGAACCCATCTTCGTTCCAGTCCCTTTCCGTGGAATATTCGTCGTTGTCAAAGTCCCATGAATAGGAAACCCAATCGCGAGAATGAGCACCAAACACGAATTTCCAGCTCACCAACACACGATCGAAAAGAGACACAAAGATAAATATTGCCATCAACACTAGTAAAAAGGCTTTGATGACACGGCGCTCTTGCATAATGGGTGCACTCAAATTTGTTTTTGACTAGAGAGTTAAAATCACGTCGAGTGGCTTTGGCTCACAAAGGTTTTTGTTTTTTAAGGGAATCCTACCTTGAAACTCAAGAAAGCTGAAATATCGCCAGTGAGTGGGCCAAATCAATTGTCTCCCGCTGAAGGCGGTGGGTGTATCTACGCTCATGAAATCAATACCCCACAAGGTGCAGCAAGAAAGCAATATTTGGTGTAAATGGACGGTCAATAATAATTTCGTCCGAACATTAAAATGTCAACAAATGTATTGCAATGTTTACATGATCAACGGTAATTTTCGCAGAGACCATTGACATTTTTGGAACAATCAACAAAATCAGTTTCCCTTTTTGTTTCAAGTTAAGAGTTAAGAGAATATGAAATTGGCGAATTGAAAGAAAATATGCACTGGTTTCGATCTTAATGGTTAACGGTCAGATGCACTCCACCTCCAAGTCCAAATTCATGGCCCAGTTCGTCATTCCCATTACATGAACAAAAAGTTGGCGCTTTTTGGCTGACAAAAAAATATCAGAATAAGACAAACTCAATCATTCCGTCTACATGCATATGTACTTATTTAGCTTTGAGAGCCCTTAGCTTTTGACAGTTTTCAACATCATTGCAAAATTTTCAGCGTTTTCGGAGGTTAAATAGGTTTCGGAGCTAAATAGGTCACAAGGTAAAGAGGTCGGTAAATTGGTGAAGGTAAAAAGGTCACAGCAAAAAGATTACGATAAAAAGGTCACACGGTAAGAAGGTCAGTGTAAAAAGGTCACAGTAAAAAGGTCACCGATCAGTGAAGTTCTGGAGGTAACCGTTGGGGGACCCGAGGGACCCTAATTTGTTCCATCATTGAAGATTATCCTATGAGCCCCTAAGACTAACCGGGTGGAACTCAATCATGCGCAAGCAAAGGTCTTTTTAGCATAGTCAACACGAAGCCATTCCCAGCACTTTTTTCAAGATCTGCTTGTCTAAATCGGCTGCTAAGACACTCCGGGTGGAACACAATCATCCAATGGAAAAGTGACCTATTTTTAGCGTGCGACTGTTTACCGTGTGACCTTTTTACTGTGTCCGTTTTACCGTGTGACCTTTTTACTGTGTCCGTTTTACCGTGTGACCTTTTTACTGTGTCCGTTTTACCGTGTGACCTTTTTACTGTGTCCGTTTTACCGTGTGACCTTTTTACTGTGTCCGTTTTACCGTGTGACATTTTTACTGTGTCCGTTTTACCGTGTGACATTTTTACTTCGACCGTTTTACCGCGTGTCCTTTTTAATGCGGTCTTTTTTCCTCGTGACCTATATACTGTGACCTATTTTCTTGTGAACATTTTTTGTGACCTTTTTAGCAACAATCTTCATTTTCAATTCAAATTTAGAAATGATATGATTTGGTATTCGGAAAACATCCTTGCAAATCACGTTTTTCTGCTCAATTTCCCCTAACAGTCTCCAAAAGGCATAAAAAGGTAAATAAACGCTCACAATGCAAATCAATCCAAATACGAACCCAAAATGCAAAAAAATCGTGGCTTTTTTCTGCCTACACTTTATTTTGGGGTTGCGTGACAAAAAATCATTGATATTCCATCTGTCTAAAAAGTCCCGTTAATTCACCCTATTTTTAGTTAGTGCAAAAATTAATCAGTTATTTTTACAGCTCCAGTGTGAACCATTCACTCTGTGTCATTGCAGTTGCCCAAAGTAGATGACATTGAGGGTTCTTGGAAGTTGCTAGAGATATAATACTTCATATTCATCCAAATAAATGTTCTGATTATTCTTAAGGTCTGGATTCTACTCAAGAAGTTTTGAGCCAATACAACAGAAGAAATTGATGATCAATGAGTAGAAAGTTAATTTGGGGGAAGGATGTACAACCCTATTGACTTGGACCATGCTCTTCTAGCACTTCAGAACCCAAACACTTCAAAAAACAAAACAAGAAGCAGCAAGCAGGGTGTAAATCAGGTCTTGAGGGAGGCCATGGTGGTGACAGTTACAATAATGATGAGTATACTCCCATTTTATTTTCACAGCATAGAAAGAAATATCTTCCATTTTCCTAAATCAATGGAAGGCCACATCCAGACATGAGATTCTAGATGTTCATAGTTAGTGGAATTAGCTCACAGGGACAAAAGGATCTTTTTTAAAAGGAAGTTACTCCCAAGATGAGAGAGAAAACATAAATTTTTAGACAAAAACACATAATTTATCCTTCTTTTCTACTTCTCAAATAAATCAGTAGTGGCTAAAATATTTTTATGCCAACTGAAATGTCAAGGAATTGAAATGAATTTTTCAGACGGAGGGAACATCAATGGTTTTTCTCACGCAACCCCTAAATAAAGTGTAGGTAGAAAAAAGCCAAGAAAAAAAATGTTTGCCTCAAATTTGCAGGCGTAATCATGACCATTCTTTGACAAGGTTCCTCTAAACTGCATGGATTCCAATTCTCATCATCAACGGGAAAACTGCAGATCGAAGACCATTTCCGAGTCTGATCTTATTTCAAAATTTCTGCGACCACTTTAAATGATGTATTATTTAGACCAAACCAATAGCTTTTCACCACCCACAATGCACCATCAAGATGGCACTTATTCTTTGGTTCCCAATCACGTATTTCGTACTCTTTTCTTTATCAGCTCATAACGCAATTTTCAAATCATGCCTGATGTTTCTTCAATAAAATCAACCAGGAACCACTGTACTTCAGGACGGATTTCAAAAATACACACTGGGTCCGATCTTTGTACTAAAATGTGAGGTTTTTGCTACAAATATATTGTTCCGTTGAATTTCCATTGCACTAATCGGACCCAGTGCGTATTTTAAAAGTAATCCTGGCTTGAGCCATCCTTGAATCAACATGCAAATGCAAAACATTGTGAACAGCATCTTAGTGGTTTATTGTTTCACAAGTTACTCTGTTCCCTTATCAATGCGCAAGTGGTCATTCGGGACCGCTCTATGTATTGTAGGTCCCGGCTTTTTTGATCGTGGGTTCGATCCTGATGATTGACAGTCAGATGCGCTCCACCCCCAAGTCCAAATTCATGCCCCAGTTCGTCATTCTCATTAGCTGAAGGACCCTTGGACTCGTCTGTGCCAAAAAGGAAGGGTGCCAAATTGTGAAGCATCTCCATGAAGAGGCTCTGTCCGTGACCACTGGCCCCCGTGATACGTGTCGAGGGCACGTCACCACCCACAAATCCAGAAGAACCTCGTCGTCGTTCTCGTCTCGTACCTCCTCCCACTGATGTGGATCTCAGTCCCTCTGAATAATTTTGAGAGTAAAATTATGGACCTGACTAACATATCAGGAGACGCCAGAGGCGGTGGTGAATGGTTGAATCAATAACATGCCTGATCGTTGTTTCCGACGATGGTGTTTGGTTCTCCAGCAAAATTCAATTATAGCCACTATCACAGCGAACGCTAAACCGCAGAGAAGCACGACAAAAATGCCCCCAATGTTGACCACGCCGAGTGCGTTGGCTTGCGCTTGATCGTTCAATTTCTTCTTTTTGCACTCGCGACCAGCTTGGGGTCCATGGTTCTTCCACCATTTATCGTAGTACATTTGTATCACACCTTTTTCCTACGGGAGAAACGCCAGCGATTGGTATTATGTGTTTTTTTCCACTGACGGGCCATCCGATTTTTGGGAGAACTTACTTGAAGGAAAAGGACGGCTTGAGAAATCTTATCTTTCCATTTGGATCCAATGGGCGTTGCGATCCCGTAGCCTTTGTTGTCTAGAAGTCCTCCGATTTGTGTGAGATTGCAATTCCGTTGCAAGAGATAGTCCAGCATGGTGGACTCGCACAAAAACGCGTAGTTTCCTCTCAGCACGCGTTCCACTCCTTCTTCATAGGAATGGACAAACGTATCGGGATCATTGCTCTCCATGTAACGCCACATCTTCTGATATGTCTCGATTTTGGAATCCCTGCAAGTGTTCAAGGCCCGATCGGCTCAATGAGGCTCGATTCATCGAGACCACCCAAGTGAGAGTCGGAAATTGGCCTTACCGAAAGAAGGTCATGGTGGATCCTCCGACCAGTGTTCCATACTTGATGTCGCTCTGATCAGCTAGATCCTCGGCTGATTCGATGGGCGTGGCCATTCGTTCCACGGTCAAGAACGCTGCCAGATTGGCTGTGTAGGAAGAGATAATAATGAGGGTAAAGAACCACCAAATACCGCCCACAATACGCGTTGAAGCCGCCTTGGGGTTCAAGTCCGATCTACAGGGCATAAAAGGAATATGAAAGGAAATGGACTCATTTTTGGCAAGATAGATCTACTACTTACCCTTGTTGCATGAGAGTTCCAATGGCAAACCAGAAGCTATTGGGAAGGGTAAAGTCATTCTGGAAGACAAGTCCTGTGTCGATACAGGGGTGAGGGTGAGCCCACTCATATGGCGAGAATCGGGCCACAATCCAAATGGTTATAGACACAAGGATGTAGGCCAAAAGCATGTACAGCCAAATTTCCAAGGCCAACGGGTTCATGAAAGAGAACAACTAAGAGACAGGCAGTCTTAAATACGCATAGCCCATGATTTAGTGGAACAATAGATCACTCACTTCTGTGGCAGGGTCTTTAGGCGCCTTAAAGAGAATACTGATGCCTAGATTCATGAATGGCTTCGTGAAGTCTATCACAGTTTCTCGAGCATAGTTGATGGTCATGGAGGCCACGGCCAAGTCGGCTCGCTTATCGGTTAACTGTCGGACGATCCCATTCCACTCGGCCGTTTCATGATTGTACACCCCATAAAGATTATCAGGCACCGTGTACAGTCGGAATTTGAATCCAACCACATCTGAAATGGCCTGGAAGAAAAAGCCAAAGAGAAACCAACATGAGACTAGGAATATTATTGCACGGCTCGCCCCACCGATGAATGAACGAACAAATGAATGGCTTTTTGAGAGACAAAAGCAAGCTCGAAATAAAGTTTGCTCTGAAATGGCTCTCAACATGGCAATAAAGTGAACTTTTCTTAAGGACCTTGCTAGGAAACACGCGTGGGAGGACTGGTTCTGGCTGGCATCCACACGCATCTTTGAATAGTGGGACAACCGATTTTTAATGCTACACCAATTGCTCGTTCCATTCCATTCTTGTTGGCGCTAATGGCTTCAACAAACAAAACACGAGGACCAAGGTGGGAACAAACATGTTACTCGGTGGTGCTTGCTAACCCAATTTGAAACGATGGACTTTCCCGCATTTAGCGAGTTCCCAGCTTGCTCCAAGACGATTCTTGATTTTTGGGCACCAGTCTGTGCGAATGGGAACAATGCTGGAAAGCGTGTGGGACGGAGGAGAAGAAGTCGAAGAAGGACAAGAAGAACAAGAACAAGAAGAAGGAGAACTTGGCCCAAATCCAGTCAGATGCACCCACACACTCTCAAACTCATAGGCCGAGAGTAGCTTCCTCGATTCCACAAACTTTTCCCTTGTTTTCCACATCTGACTTCCCAACCATCTAGTTAGGACGACGACGGAGGAAGAAGACTTACCAACCAAGCAACCATAAGTGTGAATTTCCATTAAGATGTGATGCCTCACAAATTCACCCTAAATTTATGATACAACGATCAAGCTCAAAAGACTCGCCTTTGATCGTAAGTCATCAATCACACAAATGCGTTCCAAGTTCCTTGAAAAAAGAATTACTTCAGCAAGAAAAGACCCGACTGCATGAGTTGGTTCCAACCATGAAACGCGGTCTAATGAGCATTGACTTTTCGACAGAGTGTCTCCACCACAAAGCGAGAGTTATTCATGTCTATGAGCTCAGTCAATGAGCTGGTTCCACTAAAGATGCCAGCAGACCCACCGTCCCACCAAGATGCAGAACCGCGTTCAAGTTGCCCTTCCCCGAGCAACCAAACTACCAAATTTCCTTCCGCCTCATTTATACCATTTGCCAATGCCACCACTCATCCCCCCCCCCTCCCTCCGTTCTCATTCACATTAACATGCGGACTAGTCGCACGTTAAAGTGAGCGATCAACCTCACATGACTTGACACTCCCTCAAGGGCAACGAAATGCCTTGTCTTTCCC
Organism: Tigriopus japonicus; assembly: GCA_010645155.1. NCBI lineage: Eukaryota > Metazoa > Arthropoda > Copepoda > Harpacticoida > Harpacticidae > Tigriopus > Tigriopus japonicus. Next base: position 10,169,539 of record CM021323.1, read on the forward strand.
AGACTTCCGGGATTCTCTACACGTACGTAGTCTTACCTTGAGCAAATCAATGGCGAAGCCATCAAACGCATCATTGCCTTTTAAAGACTTGTTGATCATCACATAGGGTCGCTCTTCTCGGGTGACCACGGTCAAAATGACTTCCTCGCTTTCGTTTGTCTGGATCAGAGATTCATTAAGGACGGAGAGGCCAGTGGTCGTGGACCAGTGACCGATTTTCGAGATGGCCTCGTTGTGACGAGAATATCGCATGAGTTCCAAGTTCAGACTGGCTCGGCGACCTCCCTGGAAAAGAAGGTAGTCAAGTCAAATCGCGGCTGGTTTGAATTGGAATCTGTCCCATGCATCAAGTCAAGGACCCATTGGTGGACGGACCACCAACCACTAAGGCCCAAAGTGACGGTCGAGTGGGCTCTGGCAACCAAACATGATGGTGGTTTCACTTCTCCCATCTCCAGCTAGCACTTGGGATTGAAGAGGGATCCTCCTTAACATGACGATACTCATCATGGAGGGCTGAGTTCCATTGTTTCTGAGCGATGCCTTGAAGAATTGGAACAAGGCGAGAACAACACGGACTCGAGGATGTTGTACGTGTCGTTTGGAAGAGGGAGAAAGCGAGTCAGTCCTTGAAGGGAAGTGCATGCTATCCATTGAAAATCAGCGGAGAGAACGGCTAAAAAGGGAAAACCATCCCATCCAAAACTCGTTCCTGACAAAAAAGAAATTGAGAACGGAAGCCAACTTTTTGTGTTCATGTTTCTTCGTAACCCTCGTCATAAGCAGATTTGTATGCCCACCACAAACTCCATCTTTCCACTTAGAAAGTTTGTGGTTTCAATGAAACAAATTAACTTCCCAAATTGTCTCCTCTCTAAGAGACTCAATTTACGAGGATCTCATGACTGTTACTTTGCAGTATTTCTATGTATGTACTTGAGTATCCGAACCAAATGGGCAAACTACGAACGGACGAAGGGGTGCTAAGTACCTTAAACGAGAGCTGCCCCGTCATTCCCTCCACTTGAACGGCATTCAGATAATTGTAAAATGTTGGCCCATACACCCATGGTTTTTCGCTCTTGCACGAGACCCTGTCGTTTTTGGGCCTGTTCCTGGCTTGGCCGCCGCTGGCGCCACTCTCTGCTTGCTGATCTCCATAAACCTTGGCATGTTGACGATCTTGTGCATTGGCGCCACCACCGACCTTACGCCCCAACGGATCCTCATTATGGTTGTGATGACTTGGCACCAACTGCTCGGGGGTGAGAAGAAGGAGGAGAGGAGCGTATTGGTAGTTCAGGGCTTGGGCCGTGCTCAAAAGTACGAGAAGGCTATCGTAAATGATCGCAGCTTCGTATGCCACATGATTTCCGATGTCGACTGCCTCGAAGATTATCGTGGAGGGCGAGCTCGATTCGGCAGATTGATTCGTAATCGAGGACGAAGAAGCCCCAGCACTGCTGCTGCTTTGGCTGTTGTTGATCTTGATGTTCCCATTGCTGTTTCGGCTTGTGGTGGTTCCAAATTTGTTTCCCTCGTCGGTGGTCCAATAGGGAACGCGTTGATCTTGCTTCACTTTTGTTATGAATGGAAAGGCCTCCTCATCTGATTGCTCTCTGTTATGTGTCTGAGGAAGGGAAAAGAGAAAGAAGAAAACTCTCCTCATTAATGATGGATGGACCAAACTACAAGGTTAGCTATTCTTATGTAAGGGAAAAGAAAAGTCCTGATGGACCACGAAGGCTCAACGTGGTCTGGCATGCACTGACTGATTGAGCTGTTTCAACTGGACCATTGGATCGTCGCCATGGGCCGTATCAAATATGACTATGATGCATTCGAAAAAGGTCAATGAGCAATATGGAGCCTACGCATGTTGCCTCTGTCAATAAAAGGTCCTCAATCTAATGTCGACAGCATTCACAGTGGACGTGAAGTCTCAAAGATTAGCAGCTTCAGTGAGAGTGCCTGCCTGCTTGTCTGCCTAGCGGTACCCACAATACGCACCCAAAAGTATTGTATACCAGGGGATGGATATCTTATCTATCTATCCACGTATTCTCCGCCTCGAGCTCCTTTTCTCTCCTCTTTCTCGATGGACCATCCTTATACTGAACGTACTCAACTCGACATTGAGCATCGGAGCATGACGTGGCTACCCTTGGGCACGAACTGGGATGAGCTCTCAGCAGGACTTGTCTCTCGTGAAACTGTCGCACAAGACATTCAATAGGTGTCCTTGGCTCTGACTGATGGAATCTTTATTCATATCATGTTCTCGGCAATATTTGTTCTAGGATTCAGTGTAGAGTCCAGTCACACACAGGAGACGACGCTTCGTTCTAGTCATTGCACGGCATAGCCTACTGGGTTTATTGATGGGATGGATGAGACAGGAATGGGTCTGGCCCTCAGTCAGGCCGAGGAAATGATGGACCCAAGATCATTGAATATCAATAATGGCAATGGTCATGGGTCTCCAAGAGGGACGCTGACAGCCTTCCTTTGGTCATGATATGACTTATGCAACGAACCGCACCGAAATTGGCTCGATTGCGATGAGTCCAAGAAACCAAAAAGAGATATGATAGCAATTAGTAAATGGAAGGTCAACTCACATCTTGTCCGCGTTCGTCGTGATTTCGGCTTCGAAGCAAACGTTGTCTTTGGAGTAAATGCATGGCACTCATGGCATCCGCAAAATCCAGAGATCCAGCCAGATCGCGATTGTGAATGCGAAAGAAGGAAAAGCTTTTCCAATGTGGGTAGACTTTGTTGTAATGCTTGTTAAACACATTGGGTGGGTTGGGTGTGGTGAGCTCATTGAATTCTAAGGTGCTTAGGAAAAAGTTCCGACCTTCACCATATAAGCCCACATCGTGACACACTTGGAAGAATTTGGGCAAGTAGATGTCAGGGTCGGGGATGTCGATGAGGACATTGTGGAAGTCCTTTTGTTTCAAGAGCTGAATGATGTCTTCCTCCTGAAATACATAAGTGTAATACGAGGTAGTACGTGGAGTCAGTAATAATAAAGGGAAAAGGATATAAAGACGACAGAGAAAGAGAAAGAGAAAGAGAAAGAGAAAAAGAGATGGGATGGGGAAATGGGGGGGGAGGGCATTCTGTGAACGAAACAACGAGCTCAGACTCCAAATACTTGTTCTACGTTGATAGAATCGTAGATGATTTTGAGAGTGGTACGTGTCCTGCTCCATTAACTTGAGGGTGGGTGACATTATCAAAGGTGGTAGGGATTTGTGGATTTAGGGCTTCTCTCAATCCTATCATGAAGACGCAAAGGTTTCCACCAACCAACAGACAGACATCGAATCGGACATTATCTCCATGAGATCGACAAGGAGTCTACACACAGACAATGTACTACTACATGTACGTGGTATACGGGCAACAATAAAGATTGTCCGCATTAACATCGTGATTTGAAGGCAAGTTTCCCTAACTTGATCCGTCCCAAGTGGTACCGAAACAGAGAATAAAGACCAGAGGATCTGATTTCGTTCCACAGACTGGGACGAATGAATGCAGATACGAGTGCGTGTGTGTTCCAGTCACGTTTCTAATGAGGCCCAGAACCCATCTAAGGCTGACCTCCAAATTCGGCATAAGAACGCTAACTGGATCCGAGCATTGGTCGTTAAGTCAGATCTGAGAGTTGTTATGCCAGAGTGTCATGTTCCTTGCTTAATTGGATCGTCTACGTCCTGTACATAAGGAGAAAAACCGGGCCAGATTGGAACTATTGTTGAGGCTGTTATCGATAACCCGACGACGAGCCTCAGTGGTTCAATTGGATTACTAGGCCATGACTTGGCCTTTAAAGGAAAAGCAGGCAAATCCTACTGACACAGATTTTCGCGTTTATGGCAGCACAAATAACAACAACAGTAGCAATGAGCCATCCAGTCATTTACAAGATGCTTGTAAACATTGGGCGAGGAATGGGGAGGAAATTGCTGAGCGCTCAATTTACTTGCACATTCAAGACAAAGATTAATTGTGTTGGGGGATGAGGTTGAGCCTCGGTAAAAAAGGGGCCTCACCATATTCAGCGAAATTCGCAGACTCAAACACTGAAAGCCCTGACTCAGAAGCAAGTCTTGGAGCAAGAGAGATCGCTTGGAAGTCTCCTCGGTAAACACGATGGCCACTCGGGTCCAATTAGCAAATCGAAGGAAATCTCGGAGCGCAGAATGAATATCTTCCAACTTGGGATGAGCATTGATGGAGAACTGACCACTGTCACGAATCATCAGGCGACTTGAGCTATCTGGAATCATCTCCAAGTAGGGAATATCAATGGCATTGCATATCGATTTGGCATGAGGACTAGGAAAACGACAGAGAGAGAGAGAATAGGAAAGTCAGACATGAAAATTGGAAATCAACGAGATACTTAGTAGTAGATCAAGGCAGTCCAATCGGAAATTCCTTTTTGCATGGCGCTCACCTGAGCTCCTCGCTATTGGGTCCAATAAGAGCATGGTATCCATTGGACTCCAGACTAGAGCAAACAGATTTCGAAAGATGGAAGCTGCTCAAGTTTTGAACGACGATATCGTTGAGCTGGAGGCAGAAATCGTCAGAGTTCTGATTTAACAGCCGCGAGGCCGCCTGGGATTTCGAGAAAATGGCATTAAAATTTCAAGATCCGTATGGAGTACCAACTTTTTGCACACATCCATCTGATTTGAGAACTTACCACAAATGCCTGTTTTCGAAATCCCTGAGCGAATTCCTCCTGCGTATAAATCACACCTATTCGCAACTCCTTCTTCCTCTGCAGATATCGATTGAATCCACTTTGGTTGGGTTGATTGGGCTGTAAGGCACAGCCATTGGTTTTTCGTCCTGGTGTGGTGGGCGGCTTGATGGGATGGGCCTTTGGAACACTTTCAGCGGTAGCCATGGATCTCGGGATGGTGACAAGTACGAGGATCCATAGCGGGAGATGTAAGGCCATAATTTGGCACCTAACACCCCCTGAGCACCCCTTGAAGAAGCCGCACATGCTCACCGAGTAACTTGACAATCCTCAGAAATTGAAGAACCATCCTCTTGACGTTATGATCTCTTCACTGCGAGCTTCACTTTAGACTCGAGCTTCTTTCGCTTTCTTGGTAGGGGATTTCAAGCCCTAGGATTTGGCAAAGTCGAGACCCCGCTGACACCAAGCCTTTTCACCAACTCCAACTACATCCTGGGTTATTTGGCAGAATAATCTCAAGCTCGTGTTTTCGTTCGCTTCCAGATGTTGGGCCAACCTTCGAGATCTGCACCTGGAGTTCACTAGAGTTCCAACAATTGCCACTTGTATTTGCATTTATGTTCACGATATGGTTAAGAAAGCATTTTCTGATGGCATTCATGTACCCTCTGAATAAACATTTCGGCCTGAAATGAAGGACTGTTCATTACGACACAAAATTATCAATAAACTTACTTTGACATCCCTATATCGATTGGGTTGAGCTATTGATAAGGGAAACGGTTGCCAAAAGCAATTTGATAATAAAATGATGCATTTGTGATGGAAAGGAAATTGAAAACCCATGAAATACTACCATGCTCAGTTGCTGAACTTTCTTCAAAATGATCGAGCTAAATTGATTAAAATTTATTACCCTTGCACGCTGATCTTTGTCTCATACGACTGCCAGCATAAATGGGAACGGCGAAAGTAAAATGGCACATGCATCAGCTCTCTTTCAACAGAACAAAAGGAAAAAAAGTATCATCGTTCTCTCAAACAGTCGGATCAAGGAATCAAGATTTGAAAAGAACTCAAGCACTGAAATTTATATAAAATCCCCCCAAAATGACTTCTAGAGTACCTCGCTTTTCCGATCAACATGGTTTTATGTTTTTATGTTGGAGTTCGTAAATGTTTGAGAAAACTCGTCAAGAAATGAAAAGTTTCGTTTCAGTGAGAGACGCTAAATTGTGTTAGTAAGAATAAACTTGAGCTTGGTTATTGTCATTCTATTTTAATGTCTTCACGTCAAGCTTCCGAACATTGCCAGCATTTAAGTTACCAACTAGAATTTTTTTGCATTGTCGAAGTACCATTTGCATAATTTTTTAACCTCAGGTGTGTTTTTAGGTAGATTTCAAAAACACAAGTTTTGTTCTAAGATCATTTTCATTGCTTGACATAGTCATAGAATATACTTTGCCAACTGTTACTCACTTTTTGTTCTCAACAATTGACCTACTAAGTATGCTTGAAGCAAGGATGGATCGCAGTGTACTTAAGAACATTGCGTATGTGCATACAATTTGCCGTAAGCGTTGACTTTTCCCTAGGCTACATACAATGAATCAGTGGTTTTGGAGAAAAAAACTGAGGCCGAGAGAAAGACGAGTGTACGTAAGTGACCACCAGCTTTTCTCATCTGATTTGGGACTAATCGTGGTGGTCCGTTGTATTTGTACGCACAAGTACTTAGACCGACCCCATCAGCAGGAGGTTTGGTATTTTGGTCCCTGGAGGCTCAACCTTTCAAAGTGAGTAACCCAATCTTCAAAGCTGACACGCACAAAAAGCAGGAAAATCTCGACAGTGTTAGTTTTTGTCGATCCGAAACCATAACTACGGCATTTTGTCATGAACAGAATGAAGTTGGGACCGAACAGGCTTCTTTTTTCTCGTCCAGATTAGAGTATATAACTCATCTTGAGCTCTTTGATGGAAATGATAAAGTGGTCTCTTGGCAAAAAAACAGAACCAATATATATCCATTGGCCGTCCAGAACCCAATCTCGAAAGCACAACATGTTCTCATAAACGTCGACTTGCCTGGTTTAAGTTGGACTTGAAGGAACAAATGGAACAGCTCGTAGCGGTTCACAATTTTCACATTCTTCAATCTATGGCTCAATCACGTCTCACTCCATCAATGCCGGGTTAGACCGGTGTCACTCAATTGCTTGTCGTGTCTGACTAAACGTACTCATACGTAGCTCGAAGAAAATCCTTTGGAAAACCCCATTTTTTGGACCCTTTGAACGGCCTCCATGGAATTTGGGCTCGCCCTTCAGAGTCTTTTGGGGACCACTTCCGACCTCTTGGTGAGCTCTGGCAACACACTGGGATACGAATGATTCTTCTACTCATCCCTTGGAGAGTCATGACCACGGATTTGGGACCAAATCCGCGTCCTCAGGCATCCTCTTCAAAGTTATTCCGATTTTCTCTCCGCCGAACCAACGATCTTCGTCGACTTCTGTCTCTTTCTTGAGTCTGTCCTTTTCTTCTTCTAGCGCCCGTCGAACAGAGCGAGTTCGACCCTCCCTCGCTTCTCTTTTTTCCCGCTCGAAACTCAAACTTGAACAAGGCTGGTTTGTGGGCGAGTGGCGCGAAACCGCGAAAAGCAAATTAAAAAGTGCGCTTCGGTCAGTGACACAATTCAGAAGCTAGTGAAGGGACGAAAAGGTTCGCATTGAAACATAAACAGGATTCAGTGGTGGCCATGGGATCATTAACAATTCTTCCCTGACAGAGTGTCGTTGCTAAATCATTACATCATTGAAATTGGGCCCAAAGGCTCTTTCACGCCATGTGTTTATTGGATAGAGGAGGGTCGATTTTCCTCACTTCAATTTGCCGTTCAATGGCACAAAAAAGTCATCTTAGCGGGATAGCCAGCAAGAGGGGGGCAGGATCCTTTTGGCAGGAAAAAAGCCAGCCTTTTGTGGCTCCTGGAGATAATGATTGTGGACCAAGCTCAAGTTGAGGTTAGAGAGAGAAAGAGGGGTTAGGCAAAGTGAGGCCGGAAGAAGAAGCTTTTACCCTCCAAACAGGGTAACAATAGGAAGACAATGACATTTTATGCTGACAATGGCAAATTCACAACCAAGTTGTCCATTTTCATGAGGATATAATCAAATTCAGGCTGACTGACTACGACTAATTGCCTACTTTCCTCAGTCGGTCAATCATTCAGGTTCAAAAGCGATATTTGTGACCAGTAGGGGAACAAGGAAAAATATAGTGACATTGCTATTACTGATGCAATTCAAACAATGTTTTGGCAAGTGTTGCCACATTGGCCCTTGTTCAACTTTTTGGGTCAATAAGTTTAAAACAGCTTGACTTCCATAAAACAAAGAGACACAAACTCTATGTAAAAAACGGCGACACTTTTAGCTAACTGATCGCATCACTAGTTGCTATCAAAGCCCCTTCAGTTTTTCGTTCTCAAGTTTACAGAAATGTTAGACAAAGAAGTAGTTGTCCAAAGTCAAAAAGTTGTTTGTTTGAAATAAGTGGTCAAACTAATGAATGACAGTCGAATCTCATTTTAAGCAACTTTTCTGTCAGCTGCAAAATGTTGCTAATATCGAGATTTTTCTTATATTGAGACTTAAGAAAATTGGCTCAAGAAACGATAAAAAATACAGGAAACTATTGGAGGAGTTTACCTCACCTTTGTATAACCTTATAAGCTTACTTTTATTACAAAAAATCTGAAAATGACTCAAAAACTTAGCTTTTGAAAAATTGTCCTTAAAACCCACAAATTGACATTACAAGTGCATATGCATTTATATCTCCATTACAAAGTTTAAGAACTTGTTTCAATCTCAGTTTGACAGAAAAAATGAAAGAAAAAAGTACAATTTTGCCTTCATGATTGTTGCATTTTTAAACCTTTACGGGGACAAAAAACTTCTTTTAAAAAATTTGAGCCTTCCAGGCTTTCATACTGATGAAGTTTTTTGCTATTTTTTTGGAATATCTCAACTGCAAATCTTCTATTCTCAGTTTGACCTTAAATTTCTTGGGATATCAAGACACTTCCTTGGGTTACTTATTTTCCATTTGGTTTTGCTTTGGCAGACACAGAAATTTGTTTCACTCTCAAACATTGCAGATTTGTTGGTGAAACTAATATGTGCTTTTATTAGTTTTTATAATTGTAAATAAATATGTTTTTTAAACTTAAAATAGTCTCTAAAATAGTTCTTGCTGAGTGGCGCGTGGCATTTTGGACAATTTTTAGTGATTCTAGAGTTCAAAATGCAATTTTTCATTCTTCCGACTCGAACTCGATTTGGGACCCATTTGGGCTCCAATGAGTTTAGCAGGTTTGCAAAAGGTCGAGCAGGTCCAAAGATGTTTTACTAGGAACATCACAGGAATGAGAGAGCTCTCGTATTGGGAGAGACTCCAGAAGTTAGGGTTGTACAGTACTCAGAGAAGGTATGAAAGGTATCTGATACTGTACATGTCTTCAAGAGCATTCATAGGCTCTGTCCTAACCAGGAACCCCTGAAAGGGGTGGACATGAACTCCGATTTTTGAAAAAATGGTATGAGGCCGAGGCTATATTTTGAAACAATGTCATTCATTCCTTATTAACGAGTAAAACTGTTGAACATGCATCTTGAAAGAATTCAGTCAAACTTTTTGTGCTAATATTTATTGACTAATTGTTCTTCGCCTTGATTTTAGAGGTCCCAGCACTCCTTTTACTCGTCTCATGAACGTTTGACATTCAGCACTCCAAAGGATTTTAGTCCTCTTGACAATCAGGAAAATACATAGATGGAATCTTGCTTCACCCATTAGTCCAACTTCTGTGAAACAATGCTAAATAGAAGTATCTGTGGTGATATCTGGAGGGTTACTCCTCTTCCATCCTCTTCAGCACCTCCACGACGCAGGAACCATTTCTATAGGAAAATGAAGGAATGAGAATAGTCTCATTTTGAAACAAGATGGAGTCCAAATCGGAGATGTTGTTGGTTGTAACTATTGAAGGGCACTTTTGACGGTTCTGGATCAGATCAGCCATCTGATCCGGATTGGAATTGGAACAAAGGCAATCACGACGTCCTTGAGACAAAATAAGTGAAAAACATGAGGATTAAATCCTGGATTGTGGATTTGATTGAAAATGTTTCAAGTCTTGGGGCTCAAGAAGGTCAGGACCACGCAGGACTGGGGCTAAGGGTCCTTCAGGACCAGAGGATCATGTCTTTTCATTGCAGGGATAGGCTCTACGTGCTTGATAGGGTTTCATTGATCTTCTTAGTTCTTAGATCCCTTTGTCCAGGAATGAACAATCAAATTGAGTCAAAAAATCCACACAATTTAATCTTGGTGGGAGCATTTCATTTTCAAGACTTTGAGAGGGTCCATGTAATCCGGGTTAGACTGTCAGATCACCAATTTGGGCTGCCTGAGTCGAAAGGCAAATCAAAATATTGAGCCCATCCATTGCTAGTAGGCACACCTGATATGTTTCGAAGTCATCTTAATTTGTTCTTCATTTGATGGAATTCTTGACATTGAGGACTTCTTTCTTTGTTTTATGTGGACCTTAATGCGAACGGAGATTCCTCTTGGAAAGGAACCAAATTTACCCCAGAAACTCTCCTCTGGATCAAAACGGGGATTTTTATGGCGCTCATCCATTAGACAACTTGAACAACCTAAGAATATCTTACCTGTCCTTGAATTATCCTGAACTAAAAGACACAACCATATAATAAAAGAAATTCGAGGATGGAACATCATTTATAGAACAATGGCAAGGTGACACAACCTAAAACAAACTTGATTTCATACAAAGTTTGGCATGTGTTAGTTAAGTTCAGGATAATACATGGATGGGTTCAATTGTAAGTTCAAAGATATTAATAAGACGTTCAAATCGGATAATAGATAAGCTCGGAAAACCCCGCTATTTTGTTGTTGATAATTCAAGGAATGGTAAGATATTCTTAAGTTGTTTAAGTTTTGTAATGGATGAGCTTAAGGAAACTCCCCGTTTTGGTCCGTGGGAAAGTTTGTTCTTAATCCTTTTGCGGAAAAGAGGAATTTGGGCTCGGATTCCGGTCCATATTCGTTCTTTTTGCTTTAGTTAGGTCTATCACTTCCGAAGGTTGTAGCAGGTAACCTAGTCATCATCAGATTTAATTTGATCACTTTGATCGTCATCTTGTGGAAAAGACACCTTGTGGGGGGTTCACTCGCACTCCATGATGTGGTCATTCATTCATTCACTATTTCATTCACTCGTTCTTGGCTGAACTTAATGTCTTCGAAACACCCACATCAGACTGATTTTGGGGCGTGGGGTTGACCTTTACCAAGGCTAGGACTTGGCTGGACCCGCTTGAAACACAGAAAACCCCGATTGGCGCACTATCTTTAGGAGTCTTGGTCGATTACCGTTTGATTTTCCACTCCCAACATGGCCGTCTGTACTTCTTGTTTACTTACGAACTCTCGGCCTCATCCGTGTGAGGTTGCGAGCTAGGAAATTCCGCGAGTTCGTATCCAGTATTTATACTATTATATAGGTTATCCCTGTCCTAACCCAGGATTTGAGATCAGTTGTAGCGATCGTAGAGGTTTTACGTGCGCTCTGAGAGCACCTCCAAATCCTAAGGAATCAAGGCTGCTTCGAACAATGAAGTGCTCCTTTCTTCTTTATCGTGCTCCTTCATTGTTCAATTTGTTGCCTATTTGCCTTCGTCGGGAATATGTAGGAGCTGATCCTCTAACACCATTTAAGGCAGGATTGGACAAATTTTTAAAAACTGTTCCTGACCAACCCACTATACAAGGGTTGTATAGATCTGCCAACAGTAACTCATTGGTAGATCAAATTTCATATAAACATTAATTATTGAAACTATAATAATGATTAACTCTCTTTACAGGGAATCCCATTCCTTGTAGCGGTATTGAAAAAATTTTTTGTGCTGTGACCAATTTAAGCAAGAGAAGTTGGCCAAAAACTTTGAGAATGTTTCTTATATCGAGATTGGGGAAAATGGAAGATTTCTTATATCGAGAATTCTCATGTAGTAAAATTTTGGTCAACGCGGAAAAGTTGCTCATATCGCGTAAATTACTTAAACTGAGATTGCTTGTATCAAGATGCGACTGTACGCCGAAATTGAATAAACAATGGTGAGTAATCGTTTGAAATTCACCAAAATCTAGAGCAGCGAGGATAAGTCTCGATTTTTTTTTAATAAAAATATGTTTATTGCGACTCAAGGATGAACAAATCCTTCGTCAGTTCCCGTCTTTGGTGGAGTTGGGCAGGAAGCCGGACGCAGGTGCGTGACCGCCAACATTCCAAAGGGATGTCGGGCCAAGGACAATAAGGTGTTGTCAAGTCCTTGACCGGGAATGACAGCATGTGTCCAGACATCACCTCCGGAAAGGTCAGGTTCCTAACACTGTTGGACACTAACCTTGCCAGCCCGATGGTGAAGGGCTCGGTTTCGCATGGCAAATGCGTCCATGCATTATTGGCATATTGGGGCACGCAGAGGTATCTTTTGAGGTATTTGGTGAAGGTGGCATCAGCGGATTTGTGGGCGGAGTTGGGAAGCCAGAGGTGTAGGCCGTAGAGCAGGGATCGGCAATTTTTTACATGTTGTCAGGGGCCCACCAAATAGACGTTGGTTGGTTCTGGGCCCACAAATTAACGATTAAATAGCATTGGACCCACTAGTTCAGTACTATGGATGTCTCGCGAGCCCACTATTTTGGACTTTCCCCACAGCTCCTGGGCCCACCAAAGACCACCCTTGGGCCCACCGGTTGCCGACCCCTGCCGCAGAGGAAGATGGGGGTAATGTAGGTTCGGAAAAAATTGAAATCTAACTAATATAAGTACACCAAACACGTTTTTTCGTAAACTGAACAAGTTTTTACATTTATTCACGGACCACAGTGCACTAATTCAAGAGTTCGTGGCTCCTGTCTTTCTTTCTGTGACGGAAGAATCGTCTCCCAAGTCCTTTTATTATTTAAACAGTTCGGTTTTCTTTAAAATCTATGTATTATTTTTACAAACTTTTAGGCATTGCTATTGGATAGCTAGTCCATTGACACTGAAAAGTGGTGAACATATCTTTGCCCTCACACTTGCCTTTGGCCTTTTGTACAAGGAACACATTTGCGACAAACTGAAATTCATATCTATTTAACAAGTAATTGTAATTGAAGTAAATTACAATTACTGACGCTGTATTTGCATTTAATTTCAATTTTCAAATAATTGACCCATGTCTGGTCTTAGCACAGAAAGTACCTTTAAAAGCCCGTTGGCTAATGAAAGGGTGGTCAATCGGATTTCGTGGTACTCTGTAAAGTTTATCTTAAACATGCGACCTATGAAACAATAACCTGTTTTTGATGTTAGGAAGTACGGAGTAACCCAGGGTTGGCTCCCCCATTTAGGGCTACAATCCAAGTAATTGTAACCTAGAATTTTATCACGATTCTTTTTTTTTTGCTTAAAATGAGATGCCTCTAGTAACTATGATTACTTAAAATATATCTTTACATATATTTACATAGCTTTACATGAAAGCTCCGTTTCACTTTTTGAAAATTTTCTTCTAAATATTGGCTTAAAGTAGGTCGAAAGTCGAAATGTTTCTCGGTTCAAGTCAATTAGAATTGGTGGAATGTTGTGAGCCCGAACTCTTCAGTTCGCTAAGTGGTGTAGAGATGTTTGAAAACTTTTGTGCGTTCTACCATAAATATAAGACCTCGAGAAAAGTTGTGTTAGCAAAGAAGTGCTGGCAAAGTAGAAGGCTTACACGCCTTCATGAAACATTTTAAAAGGGCCTTAACTGCGTCCGGCGTGAAGAGCATTCATTTATCAAAAGCTATCCTTAGAGTTCTAAGCGAGGAAGTTGATACAATAGATAATGTATTAACAAATCACGTTGCCTTCAGTTCATTCATTCATAATCATCGCTTGAAGTATTAATCGTTGCTTTGATCCTGCCCATCCTGAAGGGACGAAGACGTGGGTTGGAGATGCCATGTGGCCTGAGCAGATTGATTGCTCACGGCAATAACAGCGGGGGTCCCATGAGGACTTTGATGGCTACTTGATTGGCTTTCATCGTCGTCTCTTGAGACAGCTATGACTCCAGCAATTGAAGTATTTTGGCCGAGGACTAAATTGTCACCAGGAAAGGTCAGGATTGTGGCAGACTGGTCCAAAGTGTTGGATGGGGTTAACCTGGACGAAAATAGAGCAAGTCAAACAAAGACCAGTTCCAATGTGAGACAACTTACGATGGGGTTCTCTCAAAGGCTATTGTCGTTCCAGGGGCGGTACCATGGATGATGTAGGCAGGATCATCTTGCCTAGTATGTAAAACATCCAGTTGAAAGGTGGCGTTGGACAAGTCCTGAGAATTCGAAGATTGTTCCTCCAAGCTATTGTTCAGCATGATCTGGTCTGGAGGTTGGTATGTTGGATCTCGAAGGTCTTGATTAATATCAACATTCAGATTTTTGTTGTTCTCTGCTTCTGCTATAATTTGTGAATTAGATGAGTGAAAATGATGCTTTTTTGAGCGCATTTTTTGAAAAATTGCTGCTTACCTTTAGCTTTTAGGTAATAATAAGAAGAGCTCAACTTTTTGGGTTGCCCATCTTTAGGTTGGGCATTTTTAGGCTTCCTTTTCCTGGTTTGAATACCCTCCTTTTTCATAGTATTTGGCCGGTTAATCTGGAAAACAATGGGACGACTTTAAATTTCGCCTAGTGGGCTGCAACTTCTTGAAGTAAAATCATTTGTTGTAATCCATGCTGAGCGTTATCAACCAAAATATTCTTCATGGTCTGGACTCTTTTAACTTACTTTGTGGAGCTTGAAATAAAGGCCACAAGCATTGCAAACTGGTTCGCCTTGATCATTTCGTCGCCAAAGTGTCGTAGTGGTGGTACTACAATTGGCGCAAACTAGACCCGTTCGTCGATTTGCACTGGGCTGCAAAGATGAAATCTCAATTTAAAATGAATCTTTTTTAACAAAACTGTCTTGAAGTCCTGCATGCCCTGGACTTACTGGAGGTGCGTTTCGCGTTGCTCGAGTTCCTGATGATCCTCGAACGGCATTAGTGGCGCCTCGAATTCCATTATATTTGCTATTAGTGGCGCAGCTATCACATTGTGTTTGTTGAAATGCGTTCCGTCGCGAAGTGCTGTCACTCACGGCCCCTCCACAACTTATGCATGGTAAATTGGACACATAAGTACCAACCACTTCTAAACAAAAAAAGGTCATATAGTCCAGGTTGATGAAGCTACCTTGTAAAATGTAAAGTATCAAGGGAAGCCGAGTACTTACGATTACTTTGATCCATAACGCCTGGTCCCACGTGGTGGGACGATGAACTGGGGAATTGGACCGCGGCCGTTGGGACATAGTGACCGTAATTTCCCAGATCTGGCGTGTGCTTTCCTCCACTTGTGTTGTAGATATCATTCTCAGGTCTTACTTGATTGGGTTGAACTGAAAAAGAATGGGATGGAAAGGATCATTCAACTATTAAGGTTTTCTCACAAGTGCATCACGCATACCGTAGAATGTTGCATTTTGAGACCATTGTCCATCTGATTTGGTGGGATCTACATAAGACACCGTTGAAATGGATCCATTCATACATGGCTCGTAGATTGATGGTCTAGATGTTGGAGAGATTGTGTTAAAATTTGGCGTATTTGGTTGTTCATAGAAGTATCACCTTTGTTGGACATGGGTCTGTCGCACAGAATAAATGGGCGAATCTTGATCAAATCGTTGGGCAGCAACGGAAACCTGAGTCATTGGGGTGTAAATATGGTTGCTGCCCGAGAGCACAGGAGTAGCTGTTCCGTTTCGATTGAAAGATGTGGCATTTTCCAATTGTATGTAACTGGGTGAATCCACATTTCCATTGTTATACGCATTCAAGTAGGTGTCACCCCGGATGAAGCGCGAATCGTGATCCTAAAACGAGTCATTAACATATGTGCCACTCGGTTTCTTTTTTATTGATTTCTCACCACATCCACGTATGGTGGGGGATTCTCATAGGGTCTTCCAATATGATTGGAAATGTTCAGAATCAGAGGAGAATCGTCCTTGTCGACCTCGGCAGACTCAACGGCAGCCCTCAATGCATCTGGTTGTCCGGTGTTAGCAGACATGGTAGCAATTGATCCTAGTGTGCAAGAGTCCAATTCATGGGTTCGAGAATATGCGATTCCTTGATATTCAGGATGGGCATCATCTTTGATTACGTGGATCATTCCACGCTCATCGGTTCCAGCATGTATGAAGTTGGCTCCATTTGAGAAATCTAGAAGTTCCATGGGTTCGTACTAAAATAGATCAAGAGATAATGGAGTGCTAAAATGAGCTGGGATATTATATCCTTGTACAAGCCTCACATTTCTTTGTTCAAAATATTGGATCGTTTGTCCCCCTGGAAGAGAGCCCACGGCACAAGATGCCAATCCATGTGTGACCACTTGATCAGGAATGGACAATGAGAATTGAATTTGCGAGTCATTGGGGTCAAGCGTATTTCCATTAGACGTTCCACTTGTTAGAGCTCCATTGTCCGCGGGATTGGAGTCGATCGGTTCCAATGTGTTTGTGGAACCGCTTAGAGGATCCGTTTTTGGTGGCGAGTATTGTGTTGACGTATTTTCTTCCACCTCTTGGGTTTGTTCTACGGGTGAGGTTTTGACCTCATCTTTGATTTCCGTTCCACTTGAGGCAGGACCAGTGGTGGCGACCACCTCCGAGGCCGGAATTTCTTCTTTCTTGGGAGATCGAGGATTGTTGGATGCGAGTGATGTTCCATCATCTGGGGTTGGAGGCTGTGCGCAAGAGAAACAGATTGACAAAAAGGACAATGAAAAGAGAGAGATCGAGACCGAGAGATTTCACGACCGTTGGAAAAGCTAAAGATAAAGCATAATCCGTGGGTTGAAGATATTGGGAGTTCCTATCTTTGGACAAGATTGTCTATCAGTACGTGCACGTATCAGTTGTTACTGGAGATATGGAATAATAAGGTTAAACCCTAACTGTGAAATGGAACAAGGACGATAAGGCATTTGGAGTTATCAAGCCAGTCTCTCATTCGAATTGTATTATCTCCGGTCTCCTTGTCTCCGGATAATCAGTTGGAGTGGGATCCGTCCTTGTGAAAGGTAGTTTAGATATCTGAACATAGAAAGTTAACAACTGATAAACTCCATCACGATAAGATATCTTCGAGACCAGTATATCCTACTATCTAAAACCCTACCACAACTGAAGATAGTAGCCGGTCTTGGAAGCATCGTCAGTCAGTTGAACGACTTACTTACCTTTTGGATCATCGACACTGCGGTGTCCTTCTCCACGTTGTCTTTGTGGTTCTTCCCAATAGAGTCCAGGGATGTGCCAACTCCTTGGGGAGATTTGGTCTGTTCCGTTTCGGATCGAGGGTCTTGGATCGATTCCATCTTGGGAAAATTGATCTTCTTGGCCTTCAGATTGTGAGCAGGTAATGAAAGGCTTTCGATGGTGGCTGTATGACGATCAAAATGTGGGCGAGCTAGTTCAAGGAGGTTGCTTGTGAACTCCTTTCGGGCGGCATCATCATCATCCATGAGGGAGTTTGTCACAATTTGCCACTCGTTAGCGTTTCGGTTGTCGTCGTCGTCGTCTCCGTCGTCTTTCTCGAACCCACCGACGTCACCCTCGTCAACATCATGATCATCATCATCCCCGTTGTACTCATATGGATCCCAAGCTAGAACTGTACTCGTTGTTCCCTCCTCAGAGGAGCCGACGCCGAAACTTGGGGAGGTTATCCAGCCTTGATCTTCATATGACACAAGTGGAGAAGCAGTAGGAGATTGGCCGTATAACAAATTTTCCATCGCTGTCGACGATATCTCGGTTGCGTTGCAGTCACTTTCACAAGCGAGCAACGTCGTCTTTGCTCTAGTTATCCTTGTTCAAACAATAGACCTAACTTACTCTCGAGCACCCATTCTCGCGACTACTGAGACACGATAACTACCACCGCGATCGAGTTTTCAAAATGCGTTCTAGAGGTAAACTCCTAACAAGTTTCCCTTCAGCCAAATCTGGGGTGACACTTTTAGGACTCATGTGCCATTTTTTTTTCTTTTGTTTTTTGACTAGGTGCGTCCGAGTATGTACATATTCCCGTTGAATAAAACCACCCCGAGTCTCCCGAATACCGAAAAAAAACTTTAATATGATCAATATGTTAAACAGTTCAAGGCTAAATGGAAATAGTCAGATTGCGCTATGATGTAGTTCGTTTGCCAAGAGAGAGCTCTTCATCTCTTATCTTATTTGCTCAGTTGAGTAGGGGCTCATAGGTAAAAGCTCCCAAACACCCGTTATCACGTCAACTAGCGTAAAAGAAGGAATCACAAGCAATATCGATGACTAATGAATTTGTCCACTCGTCTTCAATGCCTGCTAATGAATGGAAGGGACCAAATATCGCCACTGACAGGGATGAAGTCGGCTTGACATTGTAGACCACGGAAAATCTTGGATTTGTCCCCTTCATCGGCCATCTCATCATTCAAGATTCTAAAATCAAAATCCTCGTGTATCTATCTTAACTTGAGCTTTCGTGTCAACTCTCGACAAATTACCTCGGCAAATCTTCAATTGAGGGTCTAGCGTAGTCCTTTAGTACGTTGATCAAGCATCCAGTTAGGAATCCATTGGTTCGTCGAGGATGACTATCTGCCACTGCCACAGAACCATACTCGTCAGTACTAAGAAAGTTCTTCGGCTATAGTTGGGTTCGAGGAACAACAAATGATAGGGGGAAATAATCTCGTTTACCTCGGATAGATGGTGAACATGGTAGGAAGCTTATCGATCGACTCCTCGCCAATGATGGGAACTTCCCAATCAAAGTCGCTCTCGGTAATGATCTCGTCCTCCATCCCGAAACTTTCATCAGAATTATTCTGCGTCGCAAAAGGGTCCAGGCTCATTTGTCGTCTCATGGATCGACTACAGACGTACAATGAGAACCACAATGAACAGTTAGTGTTAGTTTCTTAACGTAATCGACAAATCACGCCCCCGTGTCAGATTGTGTCTCTCTCACCCTTTACTATTGTTGGCGATCCGTATATCCAAAATGATGAGTTTCCTCTTGACTTTGGGGTTGAGAGTGCAGAGAATGGTCTGAAGTTTGGCTACAGGGAACAAAGTCTCGTTGCCTGTGGCCAATGCCAAATCATGTGAGATTCCGACTCGATCTAGGAAGACGCCCAATCGACGTTTCTGGGCCAATTTCTTGGGGAGGCCTTGGACCCCTAATCCGGCATAATAGAGCACCAAAAGTTCTGTAAGAGAAATCAATCAAGGTTGCCGTTTCAATTTCCAATGCATGAAAAGCTGACGTCAATCAATCATGCGTCCTTTACCAATTTCTTCGGGTTCTTTATTGATGGCGTCAACGAAAGCTTTGAGGATGTCTTCAAAATGCTGACGAGATGGGACGTTTTCGTAAATGTTACTCAAACCAAATCCTCCCACCGACAGAATGGTTGTCATGTCCTTGATGTCATTCAATGGTGTTACAGAGAGACTCTTGAAATCCTTGCCCAAATAATTGCGGTTCCCAAATAAAATGGCTCGCTTCTTTCGACCGGCATCCTATAGGTTTGAAATGCATTTATTACATTCTTTCACCCAATCTTGGCGTGTTTTTTGAGGCATAATAATGATAGTAATGGTATCGTTCAGTCCTTGAAAAACGATTTTTTTAAATTAATTCTTGAAACGTGAAACGTTTTGACTTTTTTCACAAAGTCTTGGTTTCGCTTTAGGCACTTTCGCCCCTTCCATGGAACACTTCTTAGCAAAAAGAATGAACTTGAGGGCTAATTTCACGTTCAAAGGTTCCGTGAGTTTATGCGTTCCTTTTACCGTTATTCTTAAACATATTGAGGATCTCTATCACATTACTTTTGCGTTTCATGTACCTGCTTGACGTTCCACTCAATTTGTTGGCGAATGAGTGGATCAAATTTTCGCGTTCTCGCAGAATTGATGATGCGTCGCCCAGGAAATATAAAACTTGACGCTTGAGCAATGGACACACGATTATCACGTTGAACTGAAAACAAACGACCAACTTATTAACATATAATGAGGACAAGATTGGAGAAAATACACGTACTTTCGAGAATACATTGTTGAAGACCTGTGGTGATAAAAGTGGCCGAAGGGCGTTCCACTGAATTGAATTGAAGACACTGAGTCAGGATTTGAAGTTTGGGATTAGCGGACCTGACCGTCATCACAATAGAGGGCTCCAATTTGAGGCTCACTGCCTAAAAGATTGTCACAACTCATTTTTGGGACTAAAAAGGTTGTGGGCTACAATAAACTTTAACCTGTTCTAAAGCCGTGCTTGAATTCTTGACATTGAATTGTTTGTTGAGATTGTGAAAATCCCAAGTGTATTGGTCGAAAATAAACTCCATAATTGTGCAACCAAGTGCCCAAATATCCGCCTTCATATCTGGCTCTTTGGTTTGCTTAACGATTTCCGGGGCTTGCTCTTGAAGATTGAAATTAGAGCTGCAAGTGGGATAAGAAGACAGGAGGATAAAACTTGAGCTGCTTAATGTGTATCCATATTGAGGACAACTAATGTCAATATGATTGAATTTGCCCTCAGACTTCAATGAAATGAAAACTACTTTCTACGATGGCATGAATCAAGGGTCGGCAACCCTTGGGCCCGTGTCCACAGGTGGGCATGAGGCAAGCTTAGGTGGGCCCCAAAGTAAATTCTTTATTGCTACATAGAGTGGGCCTTGTATCCTCGTTCAAACCCCTTTGATAGTTTCGATTTCAAGTATTAAAAACCACGCCCTGCAATAGTTTTTTGCAACATCTTTTTGCATGTTCAAAGATTTATTTTGGATTTTTTTCTTTGCAGCTGAAAGAGCTGGAATCTACGGTACAAACGAGATTGTTGATGATTTTATTACAAGCAACTCCCTTTTTAATAAGAATGTAAATGTAAGAATTTCCTGCCGGAAATTCAGTTACGTTTGCCTTCCTATGGTTGCCGACCCAAGGCATACGTATAATATGTAAAATAATTAGAAATAATAACAATTAATAATAGGGAATAGAATAATAAATGAAATGAAATGCAAATGAAATTATGCATATGCATAAATGACTGAAAAAACACTAAATATACTGGAACAAGAAACATTTTTGGTTTTGTTGATGAGCTTTTTATAAATAGAAATCCATTACTTGAGACCCAAATCTGTGAAATCACCCTCGGGATGAATCTTCTCCAGAATCTCGTGGATTCTTCTGAGCGTTGCCGAGGCCATCAGTTTGGCTCGATGAGTCTCTCCATCGATGACCACGCTGGCCAGGCTTATCAATCCATGAACCACTGGCTAAATGGAAAGAAACTATAAATGATTCATCAAGTTAGTGCTAGATTATGAAGGGGTAAATTTGAATAGCCGTCTTTCTACATAGGGTCACAAGTTGATATGTTTAACCTCGACGACTCATTTGCATTCTAGCCGAATTCTCGTGTCTTTAAAACCATTGTCTTCCTGCTTTGCGTCAATTTTCTTTTGATCCTTGGTCACCGTAAATGTGAGCATACACCAAAAGTAAAACTTTATAGAATTAGAAAAATCGATTCCCTAACATTTTGTGAAAGCCTTTAAATTTCGGAACTGAATAATCGAATAAAAATTCATCTTACTTAACCATAAGTAATAGCAAGGATGGCTCAAGCCAGGATTACTTTCAAAATACACATTGGGTCCGATTAGTACAATGAAAATTAAATGGAACAATATATTTGTTGCAAAAACCTCACATTTTAGTACAATGATTGGACCCAGTGTGTATTTTTGAAATTCGTCCTGAAGTACAGTGGTTCCTGGTAATAAGAACCAACTACCAGCTTTTGGAAGTTTCAGAGTGAAACCTTTTACGTATAGATATTCTTATTACTTATCAACACGGTAAGTACTTAATAATAGAAAACCTTTTATCACCATTTGTTTTTCGTGTACAATTTGATATGTAAAAGTTATCTACTTTCTTCAAAAAAGATCAATATGAGTCATTATGTTTTTAGAATATTGTACCGAAAACCAACCGTTGAATGTCCATGCAAAAAATACACTGCATCTGCGATATCCATGGCTGCTTGAATCTTTTCTTCCTCGGAAAGCTCCATAACTTGTCGAATGTCCGGCAACTTCCAGATTTCCTGTAAATGAGGGCGATTTTGTTAACCAAAAAAGTAATCTTGATATTACAGTTTTCAGCATAACTCACTTGAATGGTAGCCCCAGCAACAAAATCCGTAATAACGTAGGCTTCTTTTTTGACAGCATTAAAGCAAGTTCCAAGGTAGCGAACATATCTGGGATGGGAAGTAAGTTGATCAATCTCCTGATCCTTGGCCATAATTTCCTTTTTGACCATCTCAAAGCAATTATCCGTCAAAGGGAACACGTAAATACTGATCGGAGAGTTGTCCATTTGACCCTAGAAAATGTTCTTCGACTCAACACAAGTTCCTTTTATTACTGCAGTTGAGTTGATTCTAGGCCATTACCAGTTGACTGGGTTTTGCCATTTAGTTACATAAATACTTTTTTGGAAGATCATAAATTGAAATTACGCTAAACTTGCAATTATGTGTTCATTCAGAATATCTGGGGCTGTAAACGCTTGAAGTGTAGACTTACATGGGGTGTCTAATCAACTTAAGGTGCTTGTTTTTTTTGTCTGACTTGCAGTAAAGGAATTTGTAACAATGGTCTCGTGGAAAACAAATTTCCCTTTTGACCATGAGGTAGTTTTATTTTGAACTATTTGTTTTCCTGCAAGTCAAAATTTGCTAAATGGTCTTAGTTTGCTTACTTTTATAACTTAAATTACAGTATTAATGTAATCGAGAACAGAGATTTTTCACACAACGTCTCCCAAAAATTTCAAGAAACCTCTTTTCAAGAATTTGCAGCATTACAAAGACTATAAACATTTTTTAACTGAACTTAGGTTCCAGGGATGCATGTAAGTATTCGAACCAAATATCAAAAAATCAAACAATTTGAAAGTTTTTCCATAATTGTTCTTTGGTATGCCTTTTTGTACTTTATGTAAGCATTGCATAATCAAACTGAGAACACGAAACGCACACAATACGGTAAAGCAGGGGTCGGCAACCACTTTTGGGCCAAGGTCCACCAAATTTGATTACTTGTGTCAGGAGCCTACCAAACAGATGTTGGTAGGTTCAGGGGCCCACAAATTAACGATTAAAGAGCGTTGGGCCCACGAGTAAAGTACTTTGGATGTCTCTCGGATCCACTATTTTGGACTTGCTCCATCGCCCTAGGCCAGTTAATTTACAGGGTAGTCCATACTTAACGTCCCATAGACTTAAGCGGTAACTTATGACAAAACAAGGTGCCAAAGGGGCTTTTTGGTAAAAAATAACAGGAAAAGTAGAGGTGTTTGCCAAAGACTTAGTTTTCTTCGTCTAAGTAATTATGTCACTATTAGGCTGCGTAAACGTCGTCAAGGCTAGGATGATTTTTCAAAAAAAAAGCGGGCTTGATTTGAGTGGGAGAGCCCCACTGAATACAAAATCATGGTTTCTAAACAAGTCGATCAATTTCAGCAAGACTTCTACAGGGTGACACATAAATCTTGGCCGGTTGGGAATCATGACAAAATCACATATTTTTGCCTTACTAATGGCAAACGAAGAAGGTCTACAAAATGAGATATGTTTATTAGTCATTTATAAACTACTTTTATATTATACACATTTTTGTCACACTATAGGAAAGCATCAAAATGAATTGATTCTCTTAGGCTCTTTTTTGGTAAAATTTGATTTCTCCATGATTGAGAAGTGCTCAAAAGACGATTTACAATTGCTCTCTTGTGCTTGGTTTCCGTAGATTCAAATTTAGATGATGACTCAATGATAGTTTAAAGAGCAAATTAGGTTTTATAACATGATGTGAATTGTATTTGAGTTGGGATGTATGAGTGTTGGAAAAATCCAATGGATGTTTTCAGTTGTCTGGATGCAATTTAGGCTTTTGGGGCCTTTAGAAGACATGTGCACCAACTAATTTTGCTAAACCATGTCATCATCAGGGGTTCAGGTTGATATCTCTTGGTCCTATCAAATTTCGAGGCATTTTTCTTGTCAGCTTGTGAATCTAATCAATCTGTTCTGGAACCATTACCTTTCTTCTCCTCGCCATAACAAAACGTCTCACATTTCAAGGGTAGTTAAAGTGACTCTAGTTTATCTTGTATTCAGTTAATCCAGCTTTAATCATACTCACAGACACCCACCATATCTTAAGCAATTGATTTGGGCGTCATTTTGAAATAAGAGATCAAGACATGTCTTGCACAATACTTTTTCGAAAACAATCTGGAATCATGGACATTCAAAACATCACCAGAATCTAAGTGTGGGGATTAAGTTCCTTTGGCACTATTGATCACTCGTTTGGAAAAGTGTAAAGCTGAAAGTAGCTGATTGAAAGAAATAAAACAAAAGTTATTTTTAGGCTTTGTTCTTTGATTTTGGAAAAGCAAAAAATAAATAAGATTTTGTCTTGTTTCTGAGGAGGCAAAGATTTATGTGTCACAGTGTATGAGTATACATGAAGATGTTTCCTATAACTGATTGATCTTTAGTAGTAGTGTGTCATTATTGTGTTTCGAGTAATTCTTTGGTTGGCATTGGACACTATATACGGATGACCCTGTACCTTTCCAGTAGTGCATGAAGTCGGCCCAAAAAGCAAACCTCTCTCTTACGCCATTTATGGAACGTTATGTCACAAAAACAAAGAATAGAGAGGGCATTATTTGTAAGCTTTTTCTTCTCATTAAACAGAGAAATAACTCCGAGAAGTACTTGCCATAACAAACAATCACCTTGTGAATGGAATAGTATTTCAACTTGCGTTGACGCTCCTCAATGGTGATTCGGATCCTCGTGATCTTGGTTATTGTATTGTGGGTCCCTTCCACTTGCAAAATGGTGTTGTCATCAGGATGGAATTCAAGGGTCACGCCCGTGGGGACTACTGCAAGGAAATTGGACCTTTTAAGATCCTTAGGTCTGCAACCATTAGGGATTAATTAGCTTGTCCAACCTGGAGAATGCTTTCGAAGATATGCAGCCGCTGATATTTGGCGAGCGGTTCCTCCCACAGAAAGAATTGGCGAGTCAATGAGATCCAAATGATCCTCCAAAACCGCATAATTCCCCGATGGTTTGGGCAGGGCAGTGCCCGTTCTTCGAGGTGAAGATTCCGACTGAAACTAAACGTGTTGGATGTAAGAACTGGATTGACACTGAGAGCCAATCCATAACCAAAATGTACTACTTACTTGAACAACCCCATTGCTCTGGGGTTTAAAGTAATGCTTGCCATAATAAAAAACGAGAATCCCGGTAATGGCGAGAATGCCTACGAGAAATAAAGATCCCAGAATAATATAGACTGGCAAAAGATCCATGGTCAAGAGGGGCCTGCAATCACCATGAAACTGATTGTTTTGTTTTAAGGAATGCCAAGACGGGTGCTTGTATTGTCTAATTCAAGCACGTGAAAGCTACAGGTTTGGAATGTTGGGCCTTAGGGCTGATTTTGGGTCCTAGATTAGTCACGAACCCAGGAAAAGGTGGGGAGAAAGAGAGAAAGGAAGCGATCAAGTAGGAGAAAGTCAACCTGTCCTTCAAGCTCTGATTGAAAATGACCTTTTGGTCCAAGAAGGACACGGCATACTTGCGGTTAGTTGGACGGGCAGTATTTGGACGTTACATGGGACGATATTGTTTGTAATTCTTTAAGCGGTACCCCAAGGATGACGAAATAAATAACAGATACATTTGGTGTAAGATTAGTAAAGCCATTGAAATACTTTATCAAAAATGTTACTCCTTAAGCAATTTGTAAAGTCAATAATGATTTTATGACCTTCATAATTTTATTATGTTTTGTAATAAATGCATTAGTGATGGAGCAAATGAATAGAAAAAAGTTCATCAAAAATACTTGACTGGATATTGCAATGAATGTAACTAGATGAATTGGATTTACATAATATCTGTTGTCTTGGTAAATGCAGAAAGTTTTCAAAACGAGGCTACTAGAATGTCAGAAAGGAATAAATAAGCACAATGAAAAGAAGCATGAGCCTCCAAAAAGATATCAAGGGCCAAAACGTTTGGGAACCACTGTTCTTGTTTAGAACAAGGATGACTTCAGTGGCATCGATTACTTTTATTTGGAAGGCCGTTTCAGTCGAAATGCCCACGTTCTATTTAAGGCTTGGCAAAGGCCTTATCTCCCGTCTGAACTCGAGATAGAGATGAGATAATGAAGTTTAGTTCTGTTGCTAAATTGATGCCTACTCAAACCAATTTTAGGTCCGTTTAGCTTGATTCGATTCATGATGATTGTAAATTTGTGAAAAGGTTTTAAAATATCATAGTAGTAGGTGAAATAATTTCTTTGAGCATAGAAACACTTGGAGGATTAAAATTGTTTCATATGTGAGTAGAGTATTTTTTTTCATTATTCATTAACTTACATGTTTTTTTTTCAAGTAGGAACTATGTGTTTTCTGTGGTCATAGTACACAACTAATCTCTTTCACTGCCAATGGCCACCTCAACTTTTTTAGCTATACCAGATACCCTTTTTACAGCCGAATAAAATTTAAACAATTTAAATAACAAAGTTTTAAGTCAAATATCTCCTTCTTTGGCTACACAGCATAAGTGACGAAGTTTGTTCTTTAACTACCTCTTTTACCACCTCAAAGAAAAACTATTTTACGTCATTAAACCGGTCGACAACAAACTAAAGACAAAGCAAGCGTGAATCTGATTCTCAAAAGAGCAAATTGTTTTCAAATCATTTAAATTATGCTTGATTAATTTATGAGCAGGGCCACCAGATAGTTGTAAATTACATTTTACAATGAAATTACAAATATTCTCAAATTTTGTTGAAAATTCAAAAAATGTGGAATTTTTTAAAATGTGGGAAATTTTTGAAAATGGGGAAATTGCTTGTTCCATTGAAAATTTCTGAAAAAGCTAGTATATCAGTCCAAATCAAAGTTAGAAACTAAGCCGACATTTTATATCATTGTTGCATTAAAAAATATTTAGTTTACTTTTGGGCCCACCAAATACTTACAAATCATAATTCACAATTTAAGTACATTTTTTGCCCAAAATAACAAAATTGGGAAAATTTTATGAAAATCTGGAGATATTGCCTATTCCTAGATTCTAATATAATTATTGTGAAAAGTGCTTGGAAAAATACCAAAAAATCCGATTTCGTTGCATTATTTCTCAAAATAGTTACAAAAATACTACCTTTTTTAGCAATTTTTTTACCAAATATGGTGGCCCTGTTGCCGAGGTTCGGTAAACAAAAGATCTTGAGTATCCAAGTCCCACACCGGAAAAGAAGCAATAAAGAATGAAAAGTTCGCTCATTACCTGAGTTGAACCCTGCCATTCTAAAACTCGTTTGTTCGATCTTAATTGAACCTTTTAATTGACTCAGGTGATTAAGTTGAAATGTTTTTTTTTATGTTAGGGAGCCTAACGTTTTTGTGATTGGGCCCGCCCAATTCAACTTTAGCTACAATGAAAATAACTCTTATTATGGCCTTTACATAATCAATTTTCCTCCAAAAGCAACCAAAGCCTCCAAGAGCATTCTTCCAAAATTCTTAGGCCTCTATTACTTTTACAAATGTTGTTACAAGTGTTTACAGGTGTTACAAGTGCTGTCCAAATCTCGCAATATCTTATTTTGAAATTAAAAATTGTTGCTCTACATCAATAACGCCATTTTAGATTATTGACTAAGCAACGTGTAGATCAGTAACTTTGGGGGAAATGCTCTCGAACGAACGACCTTTGGATTGCCTCCTATCTATCTCGCGGTGTCGTGTGACAAAATCAAGCCAGATCAATATCTTTTTTATTTATTGTACGCCCAAGCCCATCCCTGACTTCCAAATCCTCGCGTCATTTTCGATCACGTGATGTCCAAAATTCAAGTTGTTTCATGATCACGTCAAGTCAGTAGATAAACAATGCGATATTAGATGACAACAAACTCACCAGCAATGACTTGTTCCTTTCCATTCTTAGCCGTTTCTTCAGAGTCTAACGAAAAGTATAGAACAATTTCAGTTTTATGCAAACTTTTATCGACTTGTAAGTAGGATTTGTGTATGCGTTCACAAACCAATCTCTCAAACTACAGTAAAGGGTCAATTTGGTAAGCAACACAATGAGTTACACAACGAAAAGAGTTAGCTGACGCCAATGATGGCGCTGTTCAGAGGGTCGATTCAGTTAAGGATTGTACCAAGAAGTTGTTTTAGCTTGAGCGAAAAACAACAAAGTCCGAAAAGCGAAACCCAAAACATTACCCCATTCACAAATCTCGCCATTAACAATTTACAAATAGGCCTGGGAATTTAATGCAAATAAAACATCTCTTGTTTTTCCAAAATGCAAATAAAAATTGGCCCAGAATGCAAATAAAATCATGTTTCAGAAGGGCATTTCATATTTTGATTCGGGTTTTAAGGCTTGGGTTGTCGATTCTAGACATATGGGGACAAAAATTGCAATATTTCTTCGCTTGAGCAGCATATTACCTTATCTTAGGTTGCTTGTTCGGCCTGTGGATGTGAAAAAGCTTTAGAAACGAGACTTGTATCAAACTAACATATTACACTTACTAACACTATTTTGGGATACCTCAAGAACAATTCCTCCAATCAAAGTTGAGCAACAATATCTTCATATATAGTTCATTCATTATTCATTTCCAGAAATTCAGTGTTAGTAAATTCAACTTTTCGAGCTTAAACTTTGAAAAGAACAGGAAATTTCGCTAGAAAAAAAAAATCACGCTCACTGCATAAGGATTTAGAAAGGATTATTAACCTGCGATACCTACACTACGTACATAGAAAGGACTTTGTAGTCAAGACACCACATCCTCTGAAGTTTGTAATAGAAATATCAAGCTAAAAATACGAGATGGCAAATTTCTTGTCAATTACCTTAAATCAAGTTTCCAAAAAAAACTTTTAGGAATTGAATTTAATTTGATCCCCATACCACTTCCAAAAATGACTTTTTTGTGCTCAATTTTCCCGAAAATTTCCCAAACTACAAAACAAAATGCGAAAAGGCACTCACTTTGAACGTCATCTTCTGTAAGCCAATACTCCTTATCGCCTCCTGTGGTGTGGAGCAATAAACAATAAAATGCAAACCAATGCAAGTAAGCGCTTAAATTCAAATCAGTGCAAATAAGGGCCCAAATTGCACCAAATTCCGAGGCCTTGTTATAACGCTATAATTCATAACATTAGCTACAATATTTTTTTCTGAACCAGTCTTACTTGAACGGCAGAATTGACCCTCCGAACATCCCCACCCTAACGTCAGACAACTCATCTTCTCATGGTTTAAAATCAGTGAATATCATCCAAGTTATGTGAAAGAGGCCTTTAGATTGCAGTCTCTGGCTGCTATTTTGAATATCGAAAACCACAATAGTGGCCTAGTGATAATAGATGCCCTATTTTTGTGTTCATGATTGCACCCTTACGAAAACACGCCATTTGTAGATTTACGTGCTAAGGAACTCCACAATGACGACGGGGCTCTCTCGATTACGATTGATCTTAATGGCCATTAACATAGCCTCGGGTGAGAATTTTCCCATCGACATATTATCTAGTGATTCTTGAAACACTGGAAACCGATATTAACTTTCTTCTCTGGATAGCTTATATTGTGTGGGGACTTTTGATTTCCCTCATTCCACCCATTTATCCCGCTGAAGCTGCTCGGAAAGGCGCTTCTTCATCACAAGTAAGAAAATTTTCCGACCAAATGTTCTGCTCGATGGAAATTCATTTCTTTCCCTTCGTTAGTACGGGTTTGTGTTTGGCATTGCTAACTTAGCAGCATTTTTGACTGCGCCTTTTTTCGGCCGCTACGGAAACCTAATCGGTCCCAAGATCTTGTACAATGCTGGAGCTTATCTACAGGCTGCGAGTGGAATTTGCTTCGGTTTCCTCACATTTATCAATGGGAACACGGGTCTTTTCATTGGCCTTTCTTACTTACTCAGGTACAATCTTGAAAAGTGCATTAAAACGACGTAGAGAGAGGTCAAACAGATTTGGGGTCAGACGGAGGTTGATTTCATTGATCAGGTTCTCGCAATGGACAAAGAGTCTAGACTTTGAGACAATTTTCTAATTCTCGTGGGACGCACAAACTTAAATTGGGACAAGATGAACTGGATTTTTCTTTCTGCTATCAGTATTTTGGTACGCTTAGAGCGGACAGAGTTCCTTCCGAAACCGACAATCGTTTGAATGGAGATGTCAAAGAAATATTACGTCCCATCTCAAGATAACCAGTTTGGACACAGTAGTATGGCGGAGTAAAACTATCGAGTAAAGGCTTTATATACAAAGCAGGGCAAAGGTCTGGAATCGAAGGTCTTCTTTGATTAGAGGGTTCCTCGGGACCCAAGTTCTAATTGGTCAATCAACTCCTTGCGCCAACGTGACTAAATGCGGCTTGTCTTGGAAGCTTTCAGGCCACAAAAAATCACCAATTCATAGCCTCTAAATTAAGATTAAAATTTAGAATGTTTTACACGACTTAGAAAGAGGGCCCCAACAAATTTATTAATGTTAGCCATGAGATTGCATGAAAAAGTGGAAAGAGTCAACCCCTTTCTTTTTTTGGATACCCTGATGATCTCTACTCCACAAGAGATTGGGAGTGCAAGGAGAAGACAGGGGATCTCAGTTGCTGAACAAAGGGTGGCACTTTACATGCCATTTCCAAATTGGTGTTCTTGGACTTTGAGGAAAAAAAAATGCTACAGAATGTTGAAATTTCTTTATGTAGTAACATGCCAATTTGTATCTGCAACATGTATCTATTGGATTGAAAGCCATTTAATTGCAATTTTCCTGGGACAAAAGCTTTCAAGACATGCCGCATCTAGTCACGCTGCCGCAAGGTGTTAATTGGCCATCCCGAGGAATCCTCTAATCAAAGAAGACCTTCGATTCCAGACCTTTGCCCTTCTTTGTATATAAAGCCTTCACTATCGAGAAACTTGAACCAACATTGACCTCACTTTGTTTTCACAGAATTAAGAAAGTATCAATAAAGTGGCTAACAAATATGGGAACACAACACAAATACATAAGCATTACATGATTTGCGTTCACTTTAAACAATTTATTCATCATGTGGCAAAACATTTACAAGACTAAAACGGCTTTTTGAATGTAGAAAAGGATACGTACAAATACACTGGGTTTGGGGGGCGCCGAACTGAACAAATATGCATTTGTGAAAAACAACAAATTTATGAACCATAATACCTTTGATGGTTAGTTAATATTGTCTGTCTTTATTGTTCATGGAACAAAACAGGGCTTTGGGAGGTGTTGCCGATGTGGCTGCGTGGGGTGCCGTTCTCAGTATTCTAATGAAGTTATTTCCTGCCAGAGTGGCTCAAATCATGTCTTGGACCGAGATGTTCTTTGGTTTGGGCTACATGATGGGTAAAGAAAATTGATCAACTTTCGGCTTACTTCTCGCGACGAAATCCATAAAAACATGAATCCTCCCTGCAGGACCGGCCTTGGGAGCCTTTTTATTTGAAGTAGGTGGATATTTACTTCCGTTTGTATTGGTTGGATCAATTGGTTTGGTGGTTGCTACGGGCATGGTTTTTCTCATTCCCAATGTCAAATCAGAACCAATTGCCTCTGCGTCTGGGCGCAAATTGACCTTTTCTTTAATTATTCGAGTATGGGCTTGGTTTTTGGATGTCTATGTATTGTTAACTAACGAATACTGGCTTCCAATTTTTTAGTCTCCAAGTATATTTCTTCCGTTTTTGGATAATATGGTTTGCTTCTTCGGAAACGGAATGGTGACGTCCATGATGGAACCACATTTGGAACAAGTGGGTGCCACTCCCACCCAAGTGGGGATCACCTATTTGATTTTTGGGGCGGTTTTTGCCGTGGCAACACCAACAGCAGGCTTTGTAAATTATTGGGTTCAGTTCTAAAATAATATGACAACCATATAACAATTTTCACCCTCTTTTGCTCTAGATCTGTGACAAAATTGCCTATCCCTCTATTGTATCGGTAGTTGGAAATTTTATTATGATTATAACGTTCGTTTTCATCGGTCCCTTACCATTTATTCCCCTTAATGCCTCCTTGACATCGCTTCAAATCGTGATGGGCGTATCAGCCTTTGGGTTTGGACTTGTTATGGTCTCCACTTTCAGTCGGGCTATGTTGGCAACCTTGAGGAAGGGTTATGAAAAAGACATTGAAACATATCTCTTGATATCTAGTAAGTACGACATGTGTCAGTTTTTAATGAAGCAGAAATTCGGACTAAAAGCACCAATGTGATAAAAGAAGCTGTTTTAACCTTCATTTTGATCTTGCTTAGGTTTGTGGTCTAGTTCATTTTACTTTGGAAATTTTCTGGGACCCACGATTGCTGGCATAATGATTGATTATTATGGATTTGAAAAGACTTCCATACTGTATTGGATCATGTACATACTAATTGGCGTGGTTGATATTGTTGAACTCGCCTACAACATCAAGAACAAACTAAGCCGAAATAATGTCGAATACCAAACAATTTCTGATAAATGAAATGCTCAAGAGATTCCTTTGCTCAGGAAGTTGAAAATATATTTTCAATGTCTTGGCACTTGCATGACAAAGGTTGCTTCAAGTGAGCGTTTTAAAAC
This sequence comes from Tigriopus japonicus, assembly GCA_010645155.1. NCBI lineage: Eukaryota > Metazoa > Arthropoda > Copepoda > Harpacticoida > Harpacticidae > Tigriopus > Tigriopus japonicus. Next base: position 10,202,303 of record CM021323.1, read on the forward strand.
TTACCGCCTAGCGGCAAAACAGGGCCGCTGCCTGTGCTGCGTTTGCTCTATGAGCCCTATATTTCTAACAAATCTTCGTAAACAAACTTTTTAGCGTTGCCAAAATCTGACATCATCATGCCAGTTTCGAAGGTCAAACATACTTGTGAATAAATATGCCCGAAATAAATGTCTCATGTTACAAAAGTAATTTACAAGTAGGGTCCACGAACACGTTAGGGAGGGGAGGGTGTCATGTGTAAGCACCAAGAGCAGGGGAAGAGAGACGAATAAGCAGGGAAGAGGTTGTGGATGGGATTACAAAGCTGCTTCAAGAAAATAGCCCAATGACACCCATAAGTAAGGTTAATTTGATGAAGGTTGGCTTTGGTCAGTTAGTTTACGTGATTTAGAATAAATAGGGCTGTTAACGTTGTATTTTCCCCATTAACGAACAGTCTAGTTACAACAACATAAACTAACCTAACGTTGCCTTGCCTAAACTTATCAGTCCACTACTGTTGCTTCCTGTGTCCATTACACTGAATTTGTCAGGCTCTTTTAAAACCCACCGAAAAAACAAGGGAAAGGAAGCATCAGAGGAAAGAGGAATCAATCGAACAAAAGCGATAGAAAAATCATAACGGCGAAAAGATAAAGCTAAAAGACCAAAAGATCAGAAGACTCAGTTCAAAGTTCAAGAAATGAAGATTTTCGAGAAATAAACCAAATAAAAAATACACATGAAAAAAAGAGTCTCTTTTACTTCGATTTCAACCAAGAATTGGACCTACTCCCCGATAAGAAAGCTTTGTTACAAAATTTGAAGCAAAATTTCTTAATTTTTTAATTATATTTTAAAACTTGACATCCAATCGACCTCCAACAAGTCTTTCTATCTTTGGAATTGATGTTTAATATGCTATCAACCAATTTGGAAAGTTTGGACAACTCAAGGATTTAACCCATTTTTAAGGTGTAAATTTTTTTGGCGAAAATGGAAATAAATGGTCAAAATTCTTTGAGCTCTTGAATCGTGTTGGACAGAAGTATCTCAGTTCTTTTTTGTTGGAGATGTTTCTAAACTACTTCCCTTTCTCCAGGACCGAGTAAAACTTAATTCATGCCATTCAGTTTTTTTATAATGATTTAAAGCAGGGATGTGCAAACCTATTTAGCGGTGGGCCTAATTGACCGGACCTTTGGCGCTCGCGGGCCACACCATCCAAAACGGCAAAGAATTTCTAGTATAAAATTATACAATCTACCTACCGTACATATGCATAATCAATCTTATATATTTTACTGATCCTCTCGCGGGTCACATTTGACCCGCGGGCCAGGGTTTGCCCACACCTGATTTAAAGCGATCTAGAACACTACATGAAAAAGGCAATGGACATCAAAGTGACACTTCCTGTTCCAGCAATAAATTCTCACTTATTTGTCTTTACATTACATCCTAAATTAATCCAAACCATCCTAGAAGCTAGTGGAGGGACACTGGATGCTTGATCATGGAAAACTGTCAACACATTACTGTAATATACGTATAGGCTCAAAGTAAAAGAAAGACACGACTTTCTTGTCAGAGTATATCGTCGTTCTCATTTGTACTTCATTTCTTGTGCACTTTGATTTGTACTTTTACAGCACAATATTTCTACCACCATATTTTTAATAAGTGAATAGGAGTCGAATACATATTCCTTATCTTATGTATTTATTAAATTTAGAGAAGCACTATAGGTAGAGAGATATCTGAGCTCTCTGAGCTTCAGAACCCGACTGAGGAGAGTTCTGAAAACGTTCACTGCGCTGCATCGAACAATATTGTTTTTGTGTTAAAGCCAAAATGAAAACTCATCTAACACAAATGAACTTGGATGAAAAAAGGATCTTAAATATAGTCTAGGAATAAGTTGGATATTAAACTATTTAGATTAAAATGAAAAAGAAAAAATTAGAAACGATAAGAATAGTTTGCTCTTCACGAGAAAACACAACAGAACATCTCTTCATACAAGAATCACATTTGATTTGAGAATAATATTACTAAGAAAGACAAAATTCTTACTTTGAAACTTTAACTGTATGTAGAAACTACTGACTAATTTTTGAAATTAAGTTCATCCAGGAATGTAAGCTATCTTTGTTTTCATAAAAAATCCACAAAGCAACAAGAGGTTTTTAAGAAGTGTTTGTGCCTTTTTTTTTCCGTTTTTGTTTCTCCAGAAGATCAACCATCAGCTCTTTGTTTCTTGGATTCATTCTAACTTGATATTTCTACCAAGAGGGTTTACCTTTTGACCTTTCCCTCCGCAATTTACTAACACAGCATAATACTCTTCACTTGGATTTAAATTATCAATAAAACAAATTAAATCCTAAATTACAATGAGGCATCCATTCTCAGTCATATCATAGCCATAATTGGCTTTGAAATGACATCATACCCAATGGCTTGAGTTTTGGTGAGTAAAGTATCCTTGATTTCACTATCTTGTTGGATAAAACTGAAACCTATTTTTGTGGTTATTTATTTCAAAGTAACACAAAACGCATGATGCTAGCAAACCAAAACAAAATGCACTCCTAGTGATGTGAATGATGCGTCAGAATGGTCATTCAAACTTTTCATAAAACATTGTGATCAAGGACTTATTAGATGAAATAAAACATTTTGAGCATGGAAAATGAAGTCTAAAACTTGAAAAAATCCACAAAATACTTTCTGACAGTGCATCTACACCTTTGGCATCACCCTTTGCACTTAGATTTTCAAGGTTTTGATCTTAATTTTTAGAACTTGAAGGTGCCACTAGTTCCTTAGATGATCTTAGTGCTCTTGGTTAAGCAAATTTATTTTGTTCTTGTAATGTGAAGCCGTTTTAAAGATTATTAAAGATTATTCATTGTTTCTTGCTCCTCCGTGTTTTCTTTCTTTTGGCCTATTTCTTCTTCAATCAGAACCAACCAATCAGAAGAGAGAATCCAAAATGAGATGATCATAACTCTGAGCTTCTTTAAATCATCTTATGTTTAGAAGTCTCTAATGGTTTCAAACGTATGTGCCATTTGTCTATTCCTACTTCTCCTTCATTACCATATTCTCTTGAACATTTTCCCAATCTAAGCACTTCCTCGCTGTTTTTCTTCTCCCCATTGCTCTTGCTGTATGAAGACTCCCTCTGGTAAGTTCGTGGACCCTGCTTGGAAATTACTTTTCTAACAAGAGACATTTATTTCGGGCATATTTATTCACAAGTATGTTTGACCTTCGAAACTGGCATGATGATGTCAGATTTGGGCAACACTGAAAAGTTTGTTTACGAAGATTTGTTAGAAATATAGGGCTCATAGATTTGCCATCGAAATTCGCCAGAATTCGCCACCTCATTTGAAAAATCGCCAGATTTTCACAAGTCCAAATCCATTTGTCCAAGTTGCTAAACTGTTTTTTGAACGGCAACCCTGTCCATGTAGCAACCGAGGAAAAGTGGCCTTCAGTGTGGCCACTTGATAGGAATGTTGAACAAATTTCCGGGATTGAACATCATGGATGGAAACAAAAAGCCCAGCCATTAACTAAAGACTTCAAATGATATATTGCTTTAAAACACACAGGACAATGTTCTTTTGCTTTTGAAAAGATACAGCTGGTTCAATATGATGATATGATATGTGTATTTTTTCAAAACGCTTTTTTTACTTTACACTTCAGTCACAATGCATGCAAGATCACAACATCTCAAGTTCATAGATATCCCCAGATGCGACATACTACCAGGTCTTTAAAGACTACTTTTTGCTGAAGACACAGAATGTAGGGAAACTTGTTGAATTTCCACTTTTCCAGTTTTCAGCTTAGTATGTCCAAATTTACTTGCTCCACACATGAAAATCTTTGTTTGTATTGGGATAATTTACATGTTGCAGACATATGTAAAAATACCAAATTTGAGTTCTGATATTTCTTAGGGGTTTTAATTGCTTATTTATGCAAAAAAACACAATTGCTCTTAGCATGCAATTATTTGACATGTAAATGATAATAGTCCTTCTGCCAAACCCCTCGTTTGGAAATAAGATATTGTCTTGAAATATCTTATCAAATCATTTTGAAGGTGGAAATAAGTTTGGTATTTGTAAAAGCAGATGGCTCTGAGTAATTAGTTTGGACATACTTGTTTTTCAGCAGTAACTGAATGCAGTACAACAACAAACTGACTTTTCCTTCAAAACAAAGCACCCATTTAGCTCAGTTTGTCATATCTGTGTATGTCTGTGCTAGAGTTCTGATTCACTGAGTTTGAAAAAAACGACTTAAGTCCATCTCGGTACCGAATTTCAAATATCCGCCAATAGATGGACCTTCAAGGTTGGGAATCTAGGCGCTTCACGCCTATATCTATGGTAGCATGCTAGTGACTCCGACTGCCGTCCATACTATTTTGGCGAATCCGAGTTTTCCTCATTTTGGCGTGAAGAAATGATTTTCAAGAAAATATTTTTTTCAGACTATTGTACTCAGACTCTCACCTACTTTCGTTCATTTCAGTGTTTCCCCTAATGGGTAATTTCAAACCTATCAACTTTGGACTTTGTCTTTATTCTTTATCGTCTTAAATTTTTTATCAAGTTTTTGAAGAGTTGGTCTCAACTCTGACACATCCCCGGCCATTTTGAGCCCGGAATCCCCAGCTTAATTTGTTTGATAACACTCTTCTATTGGAAAGAACTTTTTCCAGATGTCATTGAAAATAACATCAACTTTCCTTCAGCAATAAATTCTCAAATCAAAAGTCATTCTTACATTGATTTACCACCCAGAACATTGTAAAAAAATATAGAGGGTATTGGTGAGAAGGCAAAAAAAATCCAAAAAAGACAAGTGGAGAGCCTGAATAAATGATGGAGAAGAGAAAAAATGAGAGACTCTGGGTTAAAATAATATCAGGTGGGAACAAAAGTCAACAGTCTTGACACCTGATTTGAAAGACGCACAAGAAGGGGTTGAACAGATATTTAGGGGCAATGAGTCCATTAGTTGAAAGGATACTTCTATCCCATGAGCTTCTTTAGTTCCATGTAATAATTAGTGACAAAGTCCAAAATTGATAGGTGAATTTCAGAAACTTACTAAAATAGCTTCTGTCATATATGTTGTGAGTACAAAATATCAAAACTTTTTACAAAGTTAGGCATAACAGTCTGTAGCACCAGAGACGGCTTGGCCACACTTCCAGTGAGGGAGACTCCCAACCCTACGAGGGACTCTTGCGGCGCAACTCTGAAGTTGAAACCGAAAAACAGGTATTGCGCGCATGCTCAACCAAGCCCACTGGCCTCAAATCGACTAAGTCAAGGATGACTCTACGAAGGATTCACTTCAAGGTCGAAGGACCTACAGCTTAGGGCCGACACCGGCAATTTAGGACATGCGATGACTGCCTTTGATTCAATAAATTTTGATTATTTTGCTAATAACATTCGTTTTTGAGTGAACGGCGGAACATAACAACATTTTAACAATGTCAAATAACCAGAGAAATGACGTGTGTTCAAGTGAATGGTTGTATTTTATAACATTTCAAGGAGAGTAAAAGTCATGTTATACTCCAGTAGAAGTCTAATGTACACTTATAATTTTCTTGTCCCTCATGGTGAAAGTGCGTCTCAGGAGCCCCATCATTCCCCTAGCCCGCATGACGGTATCAGCATAGTGTTCACGGAATTTTATTCTACCATCGAATATGATACCAAGGTCTGTTTCCATGTCTACACTCTCAAGTTCCTGGACTTTCAGGATATACTTGGGAGTGGTTTTTGGCCTCATTCCAAACCTCATCATCTTACACTAATCCACATTGAAGGTCATTCCATTATTCGAGGCCCATTCTTCAGCTGAGTTCAAGGCACTTTGGGCTCATTTCTCGTCTTGAGGTTGCAAGATAATCCCGATGATCTTCAAATCATCCGCAAATTTTAGCATCTTTGTGGATGTAGTCCAATCCAGCCATGAAGGCCCTCTCTTGAGGTTGGTTAACCATTGATGTCTTGTGTTGACTGGTCTTCTCATAATTGATCTTTCTCAAAGTTGGAGGACTTCAGCCAAATGTCTCTGTATGTCTCTGTATCCGAGGGTTGCCACTTCAATTCCACGTGCTTGTCCTTGTCTAATTGGTGATGATTCCATTGCTTTTTCCCATTCATTTTCATGTTGAATCACCACACCAAAGTTTGCAGTAGTGACAAGAGAAGACCAATATTCCCTGAATCCTACGATCCATTTCTTGGATCTATCTATCCATTGAATGATCTGAGAGAAAGATGAAATGCTCAAAAGCACGCTGAGCAAACACATAGGTGACGCAAATGACTTTGAGTAGTTCTCATCAATGGAGAATACGATGTTCTTTGATTGGAAGAAAGAATGAAGGATGAAGTCAAGCTCTCTTTTTTTTGAAGGGCCACACACGACCCATCCAAATTTTCTTTCTCAATCAGCACGACTGGATTTCTTTGTGCACTAAAACACTAGAATGTGACACTTGGAGATGGCAAGATAACCAGAAAGAGAGGTAAATCCACAAAGCTTTTGAGTGGCATCTTCTTTGAAGCTCAGTTCACAATGGTCACACGTTTCTCAAGGTGACCAAATTGATTAGGGTTGGTTCATAACCCAAATTGACCACTTCTATCCAACATTCAACAACCCTCTTCAAAAATACTCCAAAGACCACTGTCAAAAACTGGCTTAAAATATTGAGTTAAAAGAAGACAAAAAGAACACAATTTCTGTTTTAAAGAAGATAAGAAATGTTGCCCCTCTCATTGAACCTCTCGTTCAAGTGGTCACCCTGTCAAACGAACAAACACTGACACCACATGGAGAATTCTCAAACTAAACCAGGGTTGCCATGGGCAAAAGAAACGATATTATAATAGATTATTGATTCACGTAAATCTTTCAATAACTTCAAAGTTTCAAATCGCTTTTCAAAATCCAATGTAATGAGCTTTGCTTATGAAAAGAAATGAATAGATTGTAATAACATGTTTGAGTGGCGTCCCTGACTGAATTCTCTTTTCCTCGCAAATGAATGGTGAACTTCTCTCAACCTAGAATTAATGACGGATCAGTGATGATCCAACGCAAGGTGGATTGATGACGTCATAAACACTGCTCTGAAATTCGTCCTGTAGTACAGTGGTTCTTGACTAAGTCCATCTCGGTTTCAAATTCGAAAGTAATCATCAATAGATGGCGGTGTTGACCATCAAAGACGCTTATGGTTGGAATTTGCTTCTCTACCGGGATAAATGTCAACTAACATGAGAATCGGAGTTTCCTAAGGAATCATTGAAGTTGCCGTTTTGGTGCCATGACAGACAGGTTCAAAGTTGTATTTTCAAATAGAATCTTAGATATCAGAGAACTTCACTTCGCATTGAATTTATAAATGGTGCGTCAACATCAAAATTTTTTGGGTGGTTAATTTGTCCAAGTTGCTAAACTGTTTTTTTAACGGCAACCCTGTCCATGGAGCAACCGAGGAATAAAGGGATAGCCTTCAGTGTGGCCACTTGATAGGAATGTTGAAAAAATTTCCGGAATTGAACATCGTGGATGGAAACAAAAAGCCCAGCCATTAACTAAAGACTTCAAATGATATATTGCTTTAAAACACACAGGACAATGTTCTTTTGCTTTTGAAAAGATACAGCTAGTTCAATATGATGATATGATATGTGTATTTTTTCAAAACGCTTTTTCTACTTTACACTTCAGTCACAATGCATGCAAGATCACAACATCTCAAGTTCATAGATATCCCCAGATGCGACATACTACCAGGTCTTAAAAGACTACTTTTTGCTGAAGACACAGAATGTGGGGAAAGTTGTTGAATTTCCACTTTTCCAGTTTTCAGCTTAGTATGTCCAAATTTACTTGCTCCACACATGAAAATCTTTGTTTGTATTGGGATAATTTACATGTTGCAGACATATGTAAAAATACCAAATTTGAGTTCTGATATTTCTTAGGGGTTTTAATTGCTCATTTATGCAAAAAACACTATTGCTCTTAGCATGCAATTATTTGACATGTAAATGATAACAGTCCTTCTGCCAAACCCCTTGTTTGGAAATAAGATATTGTCTTGAAATATCTTATCAAATCATTTTGAAGGTGGAAATAAGTTTGGTGGCTGTAAAAGCAGATGGCTCTGAGTAATTTGTTTGGACATACTTGTTTTTCAGCAGTAACTGAATGCAGTACAACAACAAACTGTGACTTTTCCTTCAAAACAAAGCACCCATTTAGCTCAGTTTGTCATATCTGTGTTTGTCTGTGCTTGAGTTCTGATTCACTGAGTTTGAAAAAAACGACTAAGTCCATCTCGGTACCGAATTTCAAATATCCGTCAATAGATGGACCTTCAAGGTTGGGAATCTAGGCATTTCGCGCCTATATCTATGGTAGCACTGTCAGCCTGACAATTGCTACGGATGCGCAACTTCACCAGGGCTGCCAGATAATTGTTCAACAAAAAAGTCATTTCATATGACAATGCAATATTGTGCGCAAGGAAAACGCTCTAATGGCTTCAAGTGACGTTCTAAATATTCACTAATCAATTTTGTATCTGATTAGATTCAGTTTTCCCAAAAAGTAAGAAACTTAATGCAAATCAGCGTGGAGATTCATCAAGAGCTGACATTACCGAGTCAATTCACAGCAGCACTGATCTTGAACGCGCATCGAGGTTTAAGGAGAATGAGAAGGTTATCTTCCGGCAACCACGGTTTTGGCCAGTCTTTGCCTTCAAAGGCTATTAAGGTCAAACTTTAAGCTTTCAAAGGTAAGCTGAGATCATGAGCGTCAATTTGGTAGTAAATAGTGCATAGGTAAAGTTGCCTCAAACAGGTCGAACCCAAGAACCACAGTACAATGGAACCGACGTCTTGGGACCAAAATGGCACATTCGCGTACTCTTTTATTATAACAATTTAAAAAATGTGGAAATGGTCACGTTGGGCCCATGGAAGAAATTGCGGTCGGATCGGAATTATGAGATAAGTCCGAGGTTTGGTGATTGCTTCATTTTGAAGTTCAAATTCAAACGTTCATGATTGATACATATGATCATTTTTTTCTCATGACTTCAAGTTAACCATTGTAGATTCCAAATCAATCACGATTGGAGGACTGCTTTCGGCAGAACTCATTTCCTAGGAAGAAATCACTTTTCATTGAAGTAAAAATGTCCTCAGTTTTTTATTTGCTGTCAGCATGACGCAATCAATGATTTTCAAAAACTCAAATACCATATAAATCATTTCTTGAAGTCCAGAATCAAGATGTTTTATCGATTCATATCATGCAAAGGGAACCAAGAAATAGGTCTTTTGAAAAAATGTAAGAAATAATCGTTTTTTTACATTCTAAAACATGACGACGCAGCACTATTAGAATAAAGTTCATCACACTGGGGAAAAAAACACCTCTTTCAAAGCGGCCCAGTCCTTATTGGGAGAGACTCCAAAATTTAGGGCTGTACAGTACTCAGAGAAGGTATGAAAGGTATCTGATACTGTATGTCTTCAAGAGCATTCATTGGCTCTGTCCTAACCCAGGATTTGAGATCAGTTGTAGCGATCGTAGAGGTTTTACATGCGTTCTGAGAGCACCTCCAAATCTTAAGGAAACTAGGCTAGTACGAACAAGAAGTCCTCCTCTCTTCTTTATCGGGCTCCTTCATTGTTCAATCTGTTACCCATTAGTCTTCGTCGGCAATATGTAGAAGCTGATCCTCTTAACAGCATTTAAGGCTTCGAATGCTGGTAATCCTTTGGTTCCGATTTCAAGTTGTATATCTTCTGTTTTCAGAAAGACTTTGTCATATAGATTTCCGACATCTTGAGTCAGGAATTATACCAAGTGCTTGTTTCTCCTTTAGTTTTGTTCTCGTCTTTTCTTTTCGAATGCTGGTAATCCTTTGGTTCCGATTTCAAGTTGTATATCTTCTGTTTTCAGAAAGACTTCGTCATATAGATTTCCGAAGGTACATCTTGAGTCAGGAATTAAACCAAGTGCTTGTTTCTCCTTTAGTTTTGTTGTGGTCTTTGGATCGCTGTAAAATGGTTCGCATGCTGCCTTTTCGAATGCTGGTAATCCTTTGGTTCCGATTTCAAGTTGTATATCTTCTGTTTTCAGAAAGACTTTGTCATATAGATTTCCGACATCTTGAGTCAGGAATTAAACCAAGTGCTTGTTTCTCCTTTAGTTTTTTTCTCGTCTTTTCTTTTCGAATGCTGGTAATCCTTTGGTTCCGATTTCAAGTTGTATATCTTCTGTTTTCAGAAAGACTTCGTCATATAGATTTCCGAAGGTATATCTTGAGTCAGGAATTAAACCAAGTGCTTGTTTCTCCTTTAGTTTTGTTCTCGTCTTTGGATCGCTGTAAAATGGTTCGCATGCTGATATGCGAAATCTATATGACCAAATCTTGAACTCCATTTGTGGCAAAAACTTTTCCATCTATGAAGAAATTGGCAATTTTTGGCTAATTCTTACTGGCACCTTGACGAATAGAAAAGTTCTTGATTATAAAGAGCAAATGATGAGCTTTGGTCGCTACTTTTTGGAGTTTGTTTGTTTATTCTTTACAACACATCAACACATTTCATATTCTCCCGCTTTTTGGGTGGAGCGTTCGTTTTGTTTTCGTCACTTGGCTGCTGTGGCCGGAGTGCTTCTTGGTAGTGATGGACCGAAAGCGCTTTCGGCCGAAATTACGGCCGAAATTTCGGTTTCGGTTATGCCTACCGAAACCGAAAGCAGACAAGCACTACATAAAATGAAGTTTGACAACAAAATCGAAAAAAAAATTGATCCAAAAACCTCTGAAATCTAAGTTTTAAGATTTTTCAAAATTTGCGACTACCCAACATCGAACACATTCTAATTTTTAAAGCAGATTTTGCATTTGAACAATTTTGTAAACAGTGAACACTGCTGTCGGTTTCGGTTTCGGTTAAGCCCTCTTTCGGCCGAAACTTTCGGTTTCGGTTATGAGCCCTTTCGGTCCATCACTACTTCTTGGGCTTGTGACCTGTCACTTCAGTTCTCTGCTGGCAACTGTCAGTGCGTCCAGAGCAGGAACCTCTCACTTCTGTAAGTATTGGGTCCTTTAATGAGCAGCTGACTGGGAGGTCACAGTACATAAGACTGGGAGGTCACCTTAGTAATACAGCTCCAAAAATTGGAACCTGACAAAAACGTTAGACCCATTTTTGAACTTCTAGAGGTACATTGGACACGTAAGAACATAACTTTCGTATATTAAAGGTCAAAGGTTGCACGTGTTTTCTATTTCCCTGGTTGCGCTTAAATGACCCAATATCCATGGTCCAGGGCCGGTATTCTCAACTCGTACTTGGTACTTGAAGAAAGAGTACGAAGTTCCGAAATTGAAGTAGGACTTCAAGTACCAAGAACAAGTTTAGAATATGGGCGCAGATCATTTTCGACAAAAATCGCCAATTTACCCCAAAAATTTCGAAATGCGCCCCGAGCTTTCAATAAGCGCCCAATTTGCACAATCGCGCCCAACTGGACCCACTGGCAACGCTGATTTTGTGCGACAGCTACGCTTTTTCCTTTACACGGGTTTCAAAGATGGCCATTCCATGGCTCGTGCAAGCTTTGACCGCCTCACTTTCGGTCCTCGCATGAAGCATCTTCCTAAAAGAATTCAGAATTGGGCCAGGCACCAGCGTTGTTATCGCATTGGTGATTTGTTCTTTTGTGGCCATCGTTCTTTGACTTCTGAAGCCAGAACAGGAGAAATCCAGCAAACTACCCTGCGAGCCAAACGGCCGCCCATATCGTTTTTTGTAAACTCCTCTAGCAGTTACCTGTATTTTTTGTTGGTTCTTGAGCCGATTTATATGAGTCTCAATAAAAGAAAAATCTCAATACAAGTTCTCAAGTACGTCAGTTGGTGTGTTGATTACTCAGTGCCTTGGTATAAAAGCCTACAACGACTTCTTCACTGAATCATGGGGCAATGAAGTGATTTGTAGGGCAACAAAGTAAGTTGTAGGGAAATAATATTTTGGAGCTGGCCTCTTCAGGCTTGGAGGAAGTCTCGTAATAGGAGAAGGTAGACGTTTTCGGGTTTAATGTAAAAGGGCGGGATTGAAGCAACCTTGTCTATCCATGCCTTCTGCTTTATCATGACTAGGGACGGGCAAAAAGTGCAAATCAACACAAGCTTTTGGTTACCAAAAGTTGCACAAAAATCAGGCCAAAGTCGTAAAATAAAGTGCAAAAAAGGTCAAAAGCGCAAATAAAAACAAAAGAGCGCAAATAAAAATGAAAATATTCGCAAAAAAACTGAAACAAAAAGCTTCAGATACTTTCTAGTCATCTGCTTGTTATTTTTCAATCTTGAAGAGCAAAATTTAGATTTTGAAGTAGCAATAATCAATACTATGTTAGCCTACGCTGAGAGCCGTAAAATCAGAATTAGTGTTCAAGTTTGAAAGAAAATCTTCCAAAAGTAAACATTTTCAGAGAAGAAATAGCAAACTCTCGACATTTTGTTCAACTTAGGCCGAATTCGTAAAAAATCGTGCAAATAAAGGCGAAAAGTGCAAAAAGGCAAAAAAAATGTTTATGTTACAAAAAAAAACACTTTTTGCCCATTCCTAATCATGACGCACGCCCGGTCCGAAATACTAGATCTTAACCACCTCACCTCTTTTAACTAGATACACTAAGATAGATATTGGCATTCGTAGGCTAACACATGGTGCCGATGATTCACGCTGGTGATTGGTCAAGTGCTAGCATTCAGTTGAACATTCAGCTAATTCTAACGAAGTTCAACAACAAACCAGAGCACTTCTTCTTTGTTGATTTTGTAGTGATCTGACCTGGTGCTGGGGTTGCCAATTTCCTTAAGTGAAATCATATTCCCCACTGTCTACCAGCCTTCATAAACAGGTTTTTTTTCTTTAAGAAGCGACAAAAGGCAAGGCATCCCTGACTTTCGTGACTTCTGAGCAGGGTTGCAAATCAACCTCAAATTCTTGTTTGCTCATATACCAGAGCAAAGCACCCATTCTCTAAGAGGTAACCCTACCCTGCCACCTCCCGTGAAAAAAATTGCCAAGCCGAGATTTCACATCACTGAGATTTTGTTGTCAATCACCCGATCATGTGAATTAATTGGCCCCTATTTAAACTCCACACTTGTTAAAATTCACTTTTTGCATATCGGGTTAATACCTTAGACACATTTCCAGCAGACTTGAGGATTTTCAATAACCAAACTGCCCTATCAGATGCGCGAAATAGTTTAGATGTGTTTCTTAGAAGAAAAGGTTCCTTTAATCATGAACTTCGGCTTCCCGCATGATGAATGACGTCACAGACAGTCCGTGCCAGGTCGGGCAATCATAGATTTGAATGCCAATCTCTGCCTTCTAGTATTTCTAGTTTTAACCTTACAAGCCTACTTTTATTAGAGGGCTAACAGAGAAATGACACTCCGAAAATATTGGTGTGTGTGGTAATGCGTTGAATTTATGAGGAAAATGTCGCCATCACAACTGTTGAGCGGACAATTAGTGTGACCAAACATGTGAATCAAGACCAACTTTTTTTAACTTGTTCTTGAAGCCACAAGTTAGTTTTGTCCATATATGCATTGGATTAACCCTACATAACGGAAAAGCTTAAATTTATGTTCTTCCTACCAATGACTTTTTCAAGTATTGGCAAAAAAGTTCCAAGTTGAAGTATTCAAATCCAAGGTATGGTCACATTAGGTCATATGTTTTGTGTATTCCAAGGTGTGCTAGCAAAGTTGACTTCAAGGCAACTTCAAGGCAGTTTCAGCCGTTTTGTTGATAGCAAAAGCTTTCTTGAATCAGAAGTACACCAAGCAACTCATGAAAAAGAGAAGTGTACCACTGGTGCCAAGGTGCAACAAGTAGATACGTCAACAATTTTCCAACGCTAGTCATATGTTTAGCATGCACAAACATGTGCTAGTTCCATTGACTTCAAGTAAACTTCTAGCAAGCTGGGTTGCTATTTGGGCTTAGCATCAGGTTTAATTGATGAGAGGTTCTCCGAGAAGCACGCCTAGAGAGGAGCATTCCAACGTTGTGGAAGCACTCCCATTTGAATACTTCAACGCTGATCAATCGAACTGCAAGCGAACTTCCTTCCAGTGTTTCCTTAAATTAGCTGCCAAAATTTGCATGCTCCTGTGAGATCAATCAATGTTTTGAGTTGAATGGAGTAATGTGAAATAAAGAAGGAGAAATGTGGAAGAGCTGAATCAGCGGGCAATTAGTGTTTCGAGAGGATGAATTTACGATCATATATGTAGAGGCACTTCTAGGTTGGAATGAGAGACTTACTTTTCAAAATGGCAGCTGTCTCAACAAAACCAGCCAATTGAACTACGAAGTGTACTAACAAGTAGACTTTCTAGAGTTGCCATCAAAACATATGCTCACACCATTTACTTGAACTGGACGATTCATATTGCGTTTGGCACGATTTGTCAAAATTGCACCCAACAAACTATCAGAGTGCCACAAGTTCAAATTGAGTTAGTATATGAAATCACTGAATGCGATTTGGTTGGGTTGCAGAAATCTTCAAAGGAGTTGTGTTTATAAAGTTAATGAAAAGTTTACTCTCAAGTAGACTTTGGAGCATACCTTCAAGTAAACTAGCAAGCATTCCAAGACCAATACAACCAAAACTATAGTCACGTCTTTGATCCTTCCAAGAAAGTGACCACTAGCAATAGCAAAAAATGACCCAAAACCATTACTCAATTCCGCCTTTGACTTATCAATTTCATAGTTGTCATTTGCCTGGTCACTCATTTCAAATGTTCCCGCACTTTTGTCCGCTCAACAGTTGGCAACCGCGATTTTTAAGCGATTTTAAGCGATTTTTATGCTTACACTCCGTCTAGTATTAACAGAAGTCAATGATGATTAATCAAGTCACTTAACACCAGGGTTGCCAGGTGGCCGAGTCGTCGGCACTTTTCAAAAGTGGCCGAATTCGAAACCCAGTGGCCACAAGAAAAAAAAAATTCGCGGCCACTTCTAAAAGTAAGGTGGCCAAATTTGAGATCTGGTGGCCGAGATAAAAAATCCGCGGCCATATCCAAAAGTGGCCGAAAGTGGCCGAATTTTAAATCTGGTGGCCGAGAAAAAAAAATTTCCTCGGACATATCCAAAAGTGGTCGAAGTAAGAAACACCCTTAGTAGAAATTTTAGATTGATGTGACTTCTGTTTAATGTTAAGCCCTCTTTATGAAGAAACTTTCGGTTTCATTTGGTTACTCAAATCGTCAACCACTACTAAACTTATCAAAAATGGACCAGTCAAACTCACACAGTCAAAAATTGAAAAATGAATCCTCTTATTTCTCTAGATTTGAAACATCATTGTGTCTGCAAATTTGTATACCAATTGGATAACAATTTAAAGTGAGGTATCTTTACTTGGAAATGTTGGAATTAGGAATGCTATTTAGGAGACTGGGCAAAATCTTGACAAAAAAGACGAAAAAACCTGACAAATGCGACAAAAAAAGACGAAAAAACCTGACAAATACGACAAAAAAACGAAAAAACCTGACAAATACGACAAAAAAGAAATTTCCATTCTTCCTCATTCTCGACATAAGAAACATTCTCTAAATTTCTGTAGTTTGACCTTTTTGCTTAATTTGGTCACAGCACAAAATAGATGAACACCCAAAGCAAATCTAAAATGATTGATGCAAGATGGAGCTCAAGAAGACAGAGAACAAGAACCTCTCACCACAGGACGCGAACTTCAGCTGAAGCTTAGCCCTCACGAACGATGTTTACAAAAATCCGCCCGTCAGCTGACTTCGTTCAAGGCTTGTCAACAAATCTCAAAAACTGTTCCTTCTTGTATGCGAGAGTTGTCTCTCAGTCAGTGATGGCATATGAATAAATAAAAGTCACTTTCTGCCACCTGGCAGAAATTGGTGGCAGGAAATGGTTTTTATTCATGCGAAAAAAGTGGCAGAAAGTGGCAGAAAATGGCAGGAAGTGGCAGAAAGAGGTAGAAAGTGGCAGAAATTAGTTTTTCAAGAAACTTATATAAATCAATAAATTCAATACTTAAAGATATAAAATCTAGCACTTCTGATGTCTACTTCCTTACCATCACTCCAAAAGCTCATTGCATTGAAGAAGGAAGATACAAGTTTGTGAAATCGATCTCCTTGATTCGTTTTTGAATTTCCCTCGAAGTCAGGGTGGCCAAATTGAGCACTCTGATTTCGTCTTAAATATATACCGAGAGTTAAAACTTGAATGCGATTTAATTATGTAATGCTTGTTCTCTATTTGAACACAATATTTTAGAATTGTAGGTTGTGGGTAAATATTGTAGATGCAAAATGTTTTCAAAACTTAACTACTAAGGTCTAAGGTACATTTTTCAAATCCAATTACAACACAGTCTTACAAAGATCATCTAAAGGAAATACTTGTTATTTTTAAGTCAAGTTTGTTTACTCAAATATGAATAAAATCACACACTGACTTTCTTAGCTTTTACAACTGCAATATGTTTGATGTATAAATTACGACTTAACATTAGGTCTAATAAAAAGGTGGCCATCTCTTTCCCCCAACAATGATCTCCCCCTGTAGGTTTGCACAAGGTGATCTCCGCCAAGGTAAACTCCCCCAGCACTTATCTCCACCAGGGTTAACTCCCCCAACAATCATCTCCACCAACAGCGATTTCCGCCACGGTAAACTCCACCATGGGAAACTCCGCCACGGTAAACTCCGCCACGTTAAACTCCACCACGGTAAACTCCGCCACGGCAAACTCCGCCACGGTAAATTCCGCCACTCACCTGCTAATGATTTCCACCAAAAGAAATTGCGCCATTGTATCAGCCGCGACAAAATAAACTCCACCCTTTTCAAATTTCCTTTTGTTAGAAAGATCACTTCTCATCCTTACACTGAGACCATTAAAAACCAACTATATGTTTACCAAATCCATTCACGACCTACCCAGGGACTTTGGGTGAGTGTTGTGTCAAGTTCATTGATTCATCAGCGCTATAATGGCACAATAACCCAGAAGTTTCTCATGTTAGAGTTTTCTGAGGCGGGGTTTCTTGGAGTGGACTTTGCCTTGGCGGAAATCACTTTTGGGGGAGTTTACCAAGAAGGAATTTACCGTGGCGGAGTTTACCATGGCGGAGTGTGCCGTGGCGGAGTTTATCGTGGCAGAGTTTACTGTGGCGGAGTTTACCGTGGCGGAGTTTACCGTGGTGGAGTTTAGCGTGGCGGAAATCACTGTTGGCGGAGATGATTGTTGGGGGAGTTAACCCTGGTGGAGTTTACCGTGGCGAAGTTCAATGTTGGCGGAGTTGATTGTTGGTGGAGTTAACTTTGGTGGAGATAAGTGCTGGGGGAGTTTACCATGGCGGAGATCACCTTGTGCAAACCTACAGGGGGAGATTAGTGTTGGGGGAGTTGTATGGGAACCTAAAAAAAAGGCTGATTTACAGATGCTTTTTAGACCCTATAACTGGAATACCAGGACGAAAGCTTGCAAGCTGCTATCCCGACTACGAATCAGTGTTTCCACAATATTTAAGATGGAGGCAGAAAGACCGCACGGACTGACGCACCGTGTTTCAGGCGACAAGTAAGTCCTCCGCAGACGGTGTAGGTTTGAGTCCCACTATCAGTTTGAAACTTTGTTTAGTTCAATATTACAAGGGATCTCATTCCTTGTAGCGGCATTAATAATCCCCAATTTATTAGAAAGAAATGGCATCAATTTTGAACTCTGTAATCCCCAAAATAATTCAAGTAAAGTTATGTCATGTAGACTCGTCGGGTTTATACCATATATAAGGTCAGATGTTTTGTGTATTCCAAGGTGTGCTAGCAAAGTTGACTTCAAGGCAACTTCAAGGCAGTTTCAGCCGTTTTGTTGAGATCAGAAGTACACCAAGCAACTCATGAAAAAGAGAAGTGTACTACCGGTGCCAAGGTGCAACAAGTAGATACGTCAACAATTTTCCAACGCTCATATGTTTAGCATGCACAAACATGTGCTAGTTCCATTGACTTCAAGTAAACTTCTAGCAAGCTGGGTCGCTATTTGGGCTTAGCATCAGGTTTAATTGATGAGAAGTTCTCCGAGAAGCACGCCTAGAGAGGAGCATTCCAACGTTGTGGAAGCACTCCCATTTGAATACTTCAACGCTGATCAATCGAACTGCAAGCGAACTTCCTTCCAGTGTTTCCTTAAATTAGCTGCCAAAATTTGCATGCTCCTGTGAGATCAATCAATGTTTTGAGTTGAATGGAGTAATATGAAATAAAGAAGGAGAAATGTGGAAGAGCTGAACCAGCGGGCAATTAGTGTTTCGAGAGGATGAATTTACGATCATAGATGTAGAGGCACTTCTAGGTTGGAATGAGAGACTTACTTTTCAAAATGGCAGCTGTCTCAACAAAACCAGCCAATTGAACTACGAAGTGTACTAACAAGTACACTTTCTAGAGTTGCCATCAAAACATATGCTCACACCATTTACTTGAACTGGACGATTCATATTGCGTTTGGCACGATTTGTCAAAATTGCACCCAACAAACTATCAGAGTGCCACAAGTTCAAATTGAATTAGTATATGAAATCACTGAATGCGATTTGGTTGGGTTGCAGAAATCTTCAAAGGAGTTGTGTTTATAAAGTTAATGAAAAGTTTACTCTCAAGTAGACTTTGGAGCATACCTTCAAGTAAACTAGCAAGCATTCCAAGACCAATACAACCAAAACATATGACCTACTATATATTTAAGTGGTAAAATAAGAAAGGCAAAAAAGAAGATTTTGTGCTGAAACATTGTTACATTGAACATTATTATTTTAACCTTTCTTGTCAATGTAAATTGTAAAAAATTGAACCAAATTTCAGATTTTGAGAGGGTTTTGAATGCAAATTTACTAGTTTTTTTTTATCATCAGTGCACTAATTGTTAGGATTTACCTAGCTGCCTTACAACATCAAGCAACATCCTCAACTACAAAATAACTCAACCCCAATGATTGACAGACTTAAGGTCATATGTTTTGTGTTTGGAGATCCATGCTTGAAGCATACTTCATCAATTGACTTCCATCCATTTTGCATATTTTTAACGTTTTCAGGCATCTAAAATGACGCCATACGAATGTCAGCTTCTGCGTATTAGATGTTTAACCCAAAACTTATTAAGAAATGCTCTACCAGGCTTAAAATATGCTTGAAGTCAATAATGGAAGCATGCTTGCAGCATGCCCTGGTGCAGACAATAGGTCAGATGTTTTGTGTATTCCAAGGTGTGCTAGCAAAGTTGACTTCGAAGAAACTTCAAGGCAGTTTCAGCCGTTTTGTTGATAGCATAAGCTTTCTTGAATCAGAAGTACACCAAGCAGCTCATGAAAAAGAGAAGTAGAGAAGTGACCACTGGTGCCAAGGTGCAACAAGTAGATACCTCAACAACAATCCAACGCTAGTTATATGTTTAGCATGCACAAACATGTGCTAGTTCCATTGACTTCAAGTAAACTTCTAGCAAGCTGGGTCGCTATTTGGGCTTAGCATCAGGATTAATTGATGAGAGGTTTTCCGAGAAGCACGCCTAGAGAGGAGCATTCCAGCGTTGTGGAAGCACTCCCATTTGAATACTTCAACGCTAATCAATCGAACTGCAAGCGAACTTCCTTCCAGTGTTTCCTTAAATTAGCTGCCAAAATTTGCATGCTCCTGTGAGATCAATCAATGTTTTGAGTTGAATGGAGTAATATGAAATAAAGAAGGAGAAATGTGGAATAGCTGAACCAGCTAGCAATTAGTGTTTCGAGAGGATGAATTTACGATCATAGATGTAGAGGCACTTCTAGGTTGGAATGAGAGACTTACTTTTCAAAATGGCAGCTGTTTCAACAAAACCAGCCAATTGAACTACGAAGTAGTGATGGGAGGCAAACAAGAGCTTGGGCAAGCGGTCCGGTACAGTACCTTGGACTTGCCGAAACTTGGGTCTACTTGGGTGCCTGTACAAGCATTTTTCCCACCTTAAAGGTTTGCCAAATTTGCTAGGAATGAAGACTAAACCTTCGGCGTCAGAATTTCAATTAACCAGAAAGTTTCAGCGAAATAGGGCCCATGCCCTTGTTAGGATGGATTTTTAGATGAAACTACACAATTCAAAGCTTTTGTATCAAGAAATGCAAAAGCTTTTGAGAATATTTCAAGAAAAAAAAAAAAGAGTTGGCATCTTATATTTTTTTCTAGCAACTCTGAGTGACCGAGCTTGTTCCCAAGTGTGACTGTTAAATCTCATTCTTGATTGGCCCGAAAAGTGTATTCATGTGTGGCTTAGAACGGAAACTAAAGAAAAAACATGGTTTTGCAAATGCTATCCAAATCAAAATATTTCTTGTTTCACTTCCACTGCTTATTGCTAAATTATTAAGGTCAAAAGATCGTTGAAAATGCAACTTGACATTCTTTTCTTCTAAGTCACACTGCAAGCATCTGAAATCTTCTAAGAGCAACTGCCGGCAACTGCATCTTCCAATGTTCCTTGAGCTTGCCAAGTGTATTGGTGTATTGCCCAAGTAATGCTTGTCAACAACTTGTGCTTGGGGTGTCTGTGATGACTCATTACTTGCCCAAGTCACATCACTACTACGAAGTGTACTAACAAGTACACTTCCTAGAGTTGCCATCAAAACGTATGCTCACACCATTTACTTGAACTGGACGATTCATATTGCGTTTGGCACGATTTGTCAAAATTGCACCCAACAAAATATCAGAGTGCCATCAGTTCAAATTGAATTAGTAAGTGAAATCACTGAATGCGATTTGGTTGGGTTGCAGAAATCTTCAAAGGAGCTGTGCTTATAAAGTTACTGAAAAGTTTACTCTCAAGTAGACTTTGGAGCATGCCTTCAAGTAAACTAGCAAGCATTCCAAGACCAATACAACCAAAACATATGACCTTAAACATATGAGCTAGTATCTTGATAATTACCTGAAGCTGATGCCATAATGATCGCTTCAATAGGATTTGAAAATTTAATCCTCTGGCTGCATGTTGCATGTCAATTTGACTATGATTCAGTGTTGCCTCCTCATGTTGGAATTTAACAACATACCTGTCAATGCCGCGCTTTCATCTTTCATTTTTGCCATAGAACCTGTTTTTACAGCAAAATATCACAACTAGCACATTGCCGAGGAAACATTTCACCTAATTCCAATTTATTTTATTTGAAAAAATGTCATCATGCCATGGTTCAAAATTGATGCTATGGGAAATTCCCGCAACACTGATTTGTTGTCTGAATAGCAACTTGCAAGCTGTCGTCCTGGTGTTCTAGATATAGGGTCCATACAGATGCTTGCTTGCTATAAACCGAATTAGTTTAAAATGCACGACTATAAAACCAAAATAATCAAATTTGGAATCTAGTCCCAAACAAGTAATTTTCGTTTTCTTTAAAAAAATGATATTTGTTGAAAACACGCTTTCCAAGAGTCCGATGGCACGGGTAACGTTGCTTTTGTACCCTCTGTGGCCGGCACGGGCTCTCTCTAAATTAGGGTAGGCAAAAAGGACTGGGGTAGGTTAAAGAAGGTTACTTCTACTGATTGCGCCATGATAGATTACCATCGGAGTACTAAGAACGACTGCTAGTATTCGAGGAGGGTACGAGAGAATACCTGACTCTATTCGAGTAGAAATATTTACAAGAAAAGAGAAATCTGCGTTCCGCATTCAACTGATTAAGACCTCACAGTAGATTAATGATTTTTGGCCAGTCTTCTGGAATAAAGCATTTGGTCAACTTAATCCTAAATTGGGTTTTTACGTTGACCAAATGCTTTATTCCAGTAGACTGACAACAAATTATTGCTCCTAAAAGAGTCTCAATTAAATTTCATTAATCGATTTGGAGAGAGAAATGCAAATCCCTACACGTCATTGTGCGGAATTTCATCCTGTTCAATGCCATATTACTCTGGCCAACCCAAGAGTACACTTTCTCCAAGTCCTCAATTAAACATTTTGAGTCCTGACCATTCCTTCCACAAACTAATTTTGAGTGATCAGTAGGGACGGGCAGAGAGTACAAATAATCTTACCTTTTAGTTTCCAAAAGTTGCAGAAAAATGTACCCAAAAGTTCAAAACAAAGTGCAAATAAATGTCAAAAAAGAGCAAATAAATGTCAAAAAAGAGCAAATAAATGTCAAAAAAGAGCAAATAAAAGTCAAAAAAAGAGCAAATAAATGTCAAAAAAAGAGCAAATAAATATCAAAAAAGAGCAAATAAATGTAAAAAAAGAGCAAAAAAATGTCAAAAAAAGCGCAAATAAATGTCAAAAAAATATCAAAAAGAGCAAATAAATGTCAAAAAAAGAACAAATAAATGTCAAAGAAAGAGCAAATAAATGTCAAAAAATGTCAAAAAAAGAGCAAATAAATGTCAAAAAAGAGCAAATAACTTGCATTTGGACTGAAAACGTCAATTCATGGAGTCTCCGTTGTAAAAGTACCACGATTTATTCCAAGATTGCGTGAGTGTATCTATCCTAAAGCAATATTTCACTACTTATACTAACTTAACGTAACCTAACCTGACCTAACCTAACCTAACATAACCCTAGTTTTAAGGTGAAGAGACCATGCCGGACAAGTAATCGAGTTCCATTAATTAGGTCACGACCAAAAAAGGGTATAAAGTCAATAAAAGCAATCTTCTGAATTTTCCATTATTAAGGTGGTTTCATGGTTGTCTGTACCTACAATATTGTCGAAATTATTGGGCCTTTGTTTTATATGGCTTACCATCTGTCTGTTTTTGTCCTTCAAGAATGTTGTTCAAAATTAACCTTTGAAAATTGAACAAAAAAATAGATTTCACCAATACTTAACTCATGTGTGTCTAACAATTGTATCAAATAAAATATTCATTGATGTGTTTTAAGCATGTCTTAAGTGACATTACTTCAATATCTGGCCCGTGGCTTAATTACCAGAACTCAATTTCAAACATGGCATTGTCTCATCACATCAAAACTGTTCTCAAATTCTTTTGGAACTTAAAAACAATAATTACAAGTCAATTAAACAACACGTATTACTACACTGATGTTTCTTTAGCTTGATGATTTCAAGTTTATAACGGCTTCTTTTTAGAAATAGTGATCTTTGTAGGCACCATACCTAAGCCTACAACCTATTTTGTTTGTCAGATCCTTCCATTACCATAACTTGAGTTTCTTTAGGTTTGATATTTGTTGGTTGCATGAAATGAGATTCTTTAGTCAGGGAATGGGGATGCTATAATTAAAATCAAGAGGGTGAATAAAGTGTGAGGTTTGTGTCTGAAATGCACATATTTCTTCAAGGTGCTGAGAATGTTTGGTTGCAAATGCAAGCTTTTTTGACTAGAACAAAATTTGATCTTGAAACTAAAAATTCTTTCAAAAGTCATTACATTTTCTTAACAATTTGTCAATTTAGGCCAAAACTGTAAATAAAAAGTGCAAATAAAGATGAAAAAAGCAAAGAGGCAGAAAATGGGTTTATGTTACCAAAAATCTTTTTACACTATTTGCCCGTCCCTAGTGATCTGCATATGAAGAAATACTGGCTTTTGTTGAACAATTGACTTGTACAGAGTTTGTATTGTAGTACTATCTCTGGACTTGAAAGTGTGATAGATCCAGCCACATGTTTGTAATGCCTTCCCCACTTTCAACTGGATATGCTAATTATACTTTCCAGCATCTTGGATGACAACTCCTAAATCCCTCATGGATGATACCTGCTCAATATCACAATCTCCATTGTCTTTGAGTGGAAAATCTAATTTTGATGTCCAATATGTCATTGTGCGGAATTTCATCCCGTTCAATGACATATTTCTCTGGCCAACCCAAGAGTAGATTTTCTCCAAGTCCTCAACTAAACATTTCGAGTCCTGACCATTCCTTCCACAAACTAATTTTGTTTCATCAGCATGTGAAGAAATACTGGCTTTTGTTCTAAACTTCTGGAGTGGCACAATAAACAGAATAAACATGAGTGGACCTAAGATGAACCTTGTGGAACACCTGACTTGAGATTAACGTGCCACTAAATGATCTTTCAACCTTAACCATTTGCTTCCTAACACTCTTGAAACTACCAATCCAATTCAGGACCTTACACTGGATCCCAAACTTGATAATTTGAATTCATATCATAATTTGAGTTTATATTTGGTTCAATTTTAGCTTCAAATTCGTTTTACAAGTTTGTTACTTTGCAGGTGTTTGATGTGATAACTATTGGGGTATTTAGTCACTCCTATTGGAAAAAATATCAAAGCAATTTGACTCCAAAATCAGTGGCTCATAAAAGCAAAAGTGAAATAACCAAAGTCTGAGGTTCTTCCTTGTACTTAATTCAGCATTTGTTTGAAAATTAATTACTCTTAAGATCCCTAGATTTGCGTGCACGTACAACTGTGCAAGATGTAATGATCAAAAATAATGTCATTGACAGGAATAAAAGAGCAAAAAGAAGTGCTTTACTTGTCAAACTCTGATTGACTATTAGAGAAAAAGATCCTTGTATAATGTAAGCTCAAACTAAAAGCCCCTCAATGTGTAGTTTCACGCCAAAAGGAAATTGGTAGCATGCACTAACTTGTCAAATTAACGTATGAAATCCTGAAAATTGGCCTCACACGTTGGTAGAAATATAACAGACGCAAATCCATCAAAGCCTCTGTTTCTAGGGTTAAGCGCAAAGCCGTTACAGATTTCATTGTCGATCCACTCTGGGTCACGGCAAATTTTCGTTCCGCATCCACTTCTTTTAGTGATCCGTGATTAGTACTACTTCTGAATATGGCCTGATCGGAAACCTCGTGCTCGTTGTATTCCGTTACGTGCCTTGTTCTCTAGAACGGATTGAGGGAAGGAGAGGCGCGGTCCACCGGTTCGAGCCCCTCGCCCTCTCTCCCTTTCTCTCTCTCGTCTCTGGCCATAGAAGGTTCCCGCTCTGGCGTGCTTGATTTCTTTAAAGAAAGCAGGTTCTCGGTGGGCTCCATCAATAGAGAGAGAGAGAGAGCGAGTGAGCGACGTTCGCCGCCTCTGCCTCTGATTCTTTGCCGACTGAAACACTGAGTGAGTGAGTGAGTTAGTGAGTCAGCTCTAGAGGGATCAGCTTGAAGTGAACCAATGACCGAGTAAGCAACGATTTGACGGATCATCTTAACAATCTCGTCATCACAAGTTCGTTTCATCCGATTATTCATTTCTCGCCTTCGAGTCAATCTTCGTCGGGCGCTCCTCTTTGCGCCACCTATCCACCCACCCATCCTTCCTCAATCGGCCCAAGAAGAAAACCCGGGTTCGTTTAGTTTCGATCGATTTGCGATTTGGTCCAAACTCGTCGGGAGAGGCTTGAACCACCCTTCTTCCTCCCTTTTTTCTCTCTCTTTGTCTGTATCTGATTCTCACTGAATTGGTTTCACGGCCAATTGCTGACCCGTCCCACCCGTCGGCAGACAGACAGACTTCAAGCGCTTGGGTCATCATGAGCAGTGGCGGTGGCGGTTCTTCTTCCGGGAGCGGCGGTGCGGTGGCCCGCCGTGGCAATGGCAACTCTTGGGCTTTGCGGCCTCCGCCCCATCCCGTGTTGGACCAGCTCAGCGACACCATGGAGAACTTCATGGAAGACCCCTCGTCCTTGGCGGCCACCATCGGGGTGGGTCTAATCCAGACCGTGGTGTTCGTCTACGATTTTCTGACCTACCCGTTGTACTACGCCGCGCAGGCGCCGTGGACGCGGGTGCGCGCCGGTCAGCGCGTGCGGGCCCATATCGCCCATCGCTCGGAATCCGAGCTCCACGTGCGTCCCGAGCCCAAAAGTTGCGAGTCGCTCGAGGTGTTCAAAAAAGCCGGTATCCGCACCATGTTGGAGTGTTTCGAGTTCGCCGTGGCCAGTCATTCCCATAAGCGAATGGTGGGCACGCGGAAATTGCTCCGCGAGACCGACGAAGAGCAGCCCAATGGCAAGGTCTTCAAGAAGTGGGAGATGGGCGACTACGAGTGGAAGTCCTACGTCGAGGTCGACGAGATCTCGTCTCAGTTTGGCAAGGGATTGCGCGAGATGGGCTTGCGACCTCGCGACAATATCGCCATCTTTGCCGAGACCAAGGCCGAGTGGCTGATGTGCGCCATGGGCTGCTTCAAGCACAACTTTCCCTTAGTCACGCTCTACGCCAATTTGGGCGAGGAGGCCATTTCGCACGGCTTGAACCAGACCGAAGTCACCCACGTCATCACCACCCACGACCTCTTGCCCAAGTTCAAGAACGTGCTCCAACACACGCCCACCGTCCAGCACGTTATCTTCATGGAAGACCAGCTCCACCCCACGGATCGTACCGGGTACAAGGACGGCGTCGAGATCGTCAGCTTCACCGAGGTTTGCCAGAAGGGCCGCCATTCCACGGCCCAAGGGTCGCGACCCACCGAGGATGATCCGGCCATTATTATGTACACTAGCGGCTCGACCGGCGTGCCCAAAGGCGTGATTCTGCCCCACGAGGCCCTCATCACCACCATCAAGGCGTTTCATTTTGTGGTCGAACCGCCGAGGGAAGACGACATCTATTTGGGCTACTTGCCGTTGGCCCATATCCTGGAGATCACTTCAGAAATGACCATGTTTGTCCAGGGCATTCCCGTGGGCTACTCCTCGCCCAACACCATGATTGACGCCTCCACCAAAATCAAGAAGGGCGATCGAGGCGATTGTTCGGTGTTGTCGCCGTCGCTCATGTGCGCCGTGCCGCTCGTGATTGACCGCATTTACAAGGGCATCCACGCCAAGATCAACGCCAAGGGCGTGTTCTTCAAGAAGCTTATGGATTTCTTCTTCCGCTACAAGTCCTATTACCATCAGAAAGGCATGCGCACGCCCATCTTGGATGCCTTGGTGTTTCGGAAGTTCCGCGCTCTCGTGGGTGGGCGAATCCGCCTAATGCTTTCGGGCGGGGCCCCATTAGCCCCCGATACCCATGACATGGTCCGGAACGCATTCTCCCTGCCGCTAGTGGGCGGATATGGGCTGACCGAAACCTGCGCCTGCGCCACCATCATGGACAGTGACGAACTCTCCACTGGCAGAGTTGGACCGCCTCTTCAGGGCGTGGAGCTCAAACTCATTAACTGGGAAGAAGGCAACTACACCGTCAAAGACACACCCCGACCTCGAGGTAAGATTTAAGAAAAAAAAACAATAGATAACGTAATGACCAGGAGAACTCTATGTGTTCACAATCAATCCGTGTTTAGGCGAGATCGTGATTGGTGGAGGCAATGTGGCCACGGGCTATTACAAAATGGAGGAAAAGACCAAAGAAGAGTTCTACACGGACGAGAATGGGCGTCGCTGGTTCAAGACCGGCGACATTGGTGAGTATTGGGAGGATGGCACCCTCAAGATCGTGGATCGCAAGAAGGATCTGGTCAAGCTACAATACGGCGAGTACGTGTCTCTGGGTAAGGTGGAGTCCATCCTCAAGACCTGTCCTCTAGTCGAGAACATTTGCATCTACGGCGAGTCCTCCGAGACGTTCTGCGTGGCCATTCTGGTGCCGGATCGAAACAAGGTCACGACCTTGGCCGAATCGCTCGATTTGGACGTGTCCGGTGAATTTGAGACACTTTGTCAGGACAAGAAGCTAGTGAACGAGATCCTAAAGCAGATCTGCACCCACGGAAAAAAGGCCGGTCTCGAGCGATTCGAGCTTCCCGGGGCGTTGACTTTGACCTCGGAGCTTTGGACGCCCGAAAGCGGTCTCGTGACGGCGGCCTTTAAGTTGCGACGGAAGCCCATTAAGGATTACTATCAGAAGGAACTCAAAGAGATGTACAGTCATCAGTGAACCACCACCTACCCCTGAACGCATCACCAACCAAGGTCATTTCCTTCTGCCCCGATTTCACCCTCGTAAGCGTGATGATCTCTCAAGTATTGTTTCTCCTACTTTTTGTTCCGTAGATCTTGTTCGACCCTCTTCTTGTTACACCCAATTCTTCAGAGCGATCTAGCTAGAGTCCTCAATCAAACATCATCACTACCATCCAGTTGATCACCCTCATCAAGCATATTCATTCATTCACTCATCAGAAAGGTCATGGTAATAACTGTTTTGACTGTCATTGCATCGTTGGAATCTTTCTGGAGGTTTTTTTTTCGCTATCAAATTAGCTCTCTCTCTCTCTTGTTCTTGGACAACTTTTATCGCTCGATCCTCAATACTTGTACTAGTACTCCTACCTAAACTTCTAATAACTTAATATGATTATGATAAATCGCTCATAAGACGAATTTGAAGAAAACAACACCTATCTTAAACTAACAACCAAGCACGAGCTGGTAAATATGTTTGCTGTTGTCATTCTTTAGTGATTGCTGTTTTAGTGATTGCCCAGAAAATCCATTTTCTCTAGAAATACACATCTTTTGATTGATCCCGATCATGTATTAACGACGCACTGAGAACGTGTCAAATGAGTAAGACTCCACTTTGGTTTCATTCTTGAACTCGGCCTTCGTTATAGAAGATTGGGGAGATCCTTTAGTTCTAAGCCAATTCTTCCTGAAGATAAGAAAGAAGGCAGTTATTTGCGCAGTGATAAAAGCTGTGTTTGTTAGTTCGCCAATTACGAGGCGCGATGCATTTTCGGAGAATCACGAAGCTAAATATGACGCAAATGTGATTCGGCGCATAAAACCTTACTAAAAGAGTTTTGACAAAAATGTGCTAAAAAGAGGCTTTTCCTGTATTTACTATTTGTTGAAAGGTTTCATGCTGTCTCGAAAATCAGCAATTAATTCCAAACTGATTGTTGAGCGTTGGGTACAAATGCTTTCACGTGATCCAGTCTTTGCTCAAGCATGAGTGAAGGACTCGATTTCATTCTTCATTTAACTGTGTTTTTACAGAGCCACGTCATCCCACGGTTTCATCATCGTTGAGTGTCGTGTATTAGTGCACGCATGCAGTGATTCTAATGAAACTTGAGAGCCTCCGTTTCACTTACATGTGTTCCACTTGTGAGGGCTGGCCTTCGAGTTGGCCTTCCACGGTTTGCCGAGGCGTGTTTCGAATCCAACCCCGAGCCCCAACTTTCTTGGCTTCGGTTTGCGTGCACTTCACGGGTTCAAGACGAGCATGGAATAAAACAAAAATGACACCAGATCACATTGCCACACCGTAAAATAGTTTATTGACAGGTAGTAGAATCATCCTAACTCGGGAAAAAGAAAAAAAAACCGACGAGGGGTGAACAAAAAGGCCAAACAAATCAATTGCTCTCCTCGGGCAAATTGTGGTACGAATCCTCGTCATAGCCTTCATAATCTTCATCATCCTCATAGGGATACATATCGGCGTCATCGCTTCGCATAACTTCATGACCAGCCGATCCCGTTCCATATTGATGCGACGATCCGGTTGGGTTCTGTGAATTTCCCGTTTGCGAGTCGTGCGAATACTCCTCTTCATACATATGCTCGTTGGGATTAGGCGTCTCCAAATGATCGTGAGGCTCTTGTTTGACAATGGGAGGCAGATCAGATCCCGAACCTCGCGATGGACCCGCTCGAGAGGGCAAAACAACCCCGGCGGCTGGGCTGGAACGACCCGCCGGACCGCTTTCGCCTTCCAATTTCGTGATACTTAGGCCCTGTTTCCGATCCGTCGTGGGACGAGGACCACTGGACTCCATGGATGAGATGGAGATCTTGCCGCCGAGCCGCATACCAATTTTCCGGATATCCGGCCGAACTCCTCGATTATTATACGGAGGCTCGGAATGCGCCTGAGGGTGGCGTAAGGCGTTTTTGACGCCCGATCGTGAAGTGCCGGCCAAATCTGATTGGCCAGGCAATAAATGAGGCCGGGATTGCGGGGGTCGTTGGGGTCCACGCGGGGTCCCCGCCCCATAGGGCCGAGGATCGAGCAATTCTTCGCCGGATGTCCCGGCACCACTCGTAACAGATGCCGCCGGATTAGTCGAGGAGTAGGCCGGCAACTTGTTGAATTTCTGGGCTTGGGCCTTAGGTCGGGTCATCTCGGGCGATGAAGCGTCCATGAGCTCGTTTTCGTTCAAGGGTAGGTCCGGATAACCCTCGGCGGGGTCGGGCTCCATGACCGAACTGCTAGCCTCTGGCTCTTTCACCTCAGCGAAACTGCCGTGCATGCGTTTGCAATGATTGATCAACGTTTTCCGGGTCTTTAATACCTTGCCGCAGATATCGCAAGCGTGCTCTTGATCCACCGGTTCGGGTTCACGCTCAGCGGCATCGGCGGCCACCCCGGCCGCGGCAGCCCCTTCATCGCCTTCAACGTGATATAACTCCATATGCTCTTTAAAAGCGTCAACCCCCGGCAAACGACTGGGACATTTCGGACATTGAAGCGCGATCAAACGCGTTCCGGAGGCAGCGGCAGCGGCTCGATCGGCCGCGGAGCTTTTGCCGGTAGCGCTTTTAGTCGAGGCGGGTGTCGGGAAGGGCGCGGGCGCCGGCATATCGTCGTAGCTGTCGTCATAGTCGGTCTCGGGATGGACGTTGGCGGTCACGTTGCCGGAGGCAAGGTGGGGCTGTCGCGGCGAGGGTTGGCGGCCCGAACCCGAAGGTCCGGAGCCTCCGCGTCCGCGAGGCGAGGGTGAGGCGCGAGCCTGATGCGGGCGGGCGCGTTTGGCCGGTGAAGGTAGAATGGGCGGAGCGCGCGCCGCCGGTGTCGCCGTATTGGAGACGGGCTGGCGACGGACGTTCAGGCCGGGCGGGAGTTTGGGGATGGGCGGGCGGACTTTCTCTTCGAACAAGCCCTTGACCTTCATCATTTCGGCCAGTTTCATGAACGAGTCAATGTTCTCTTGGAGGACGCAGACCTCGCCGTTGTACATGAAGTCGATGAGATTGGCCAGTTCGTTCAAGGAGACGTTGGGCGGCATGAGCAAAATGGGTTGAGGGGCCGGGTTTTGGGCCAAGATGCGTCGAAAGTAAGCCGAGGAGGCGGCCAAGATGACCCGGTGGGCCCGGATTTGTCCGCCGGCGGTCTCCTCATCGCAAGTGAGGGTGACATCGAGAAAGTGATCGTCTTGACGGAACTCTTGGAAGCATTGAGCGATATTGGATTGGAACTCGTTCCAACGGAGCACGTACGATTCGTGCGACGAGCCCATGGCCATGAAAGGATGCCAGGCCAAGAATCAACCGAGGATAATCAAATAATCAACCGAGAGGTCACGGAGGAGGTCTTTGGGAGGATGGATACCCGATTAGAGTTTATTTGATGATGATGATGATGCCGAATGCATGGCAATGGAATGGAATGGAGGAGGAGGAGGAGGTGAACTGGCCATGAATAATCATTCATTCACTCACTCACCTTGCGAAAGAACACGCCTGAAAAGGAAGAACCCGCGGAATGATATTTACATTATTATTCATGGATGAGGGGGTGGAACTCGGAGAGAGACAGGCCGACTGACTGAGGTTCATCCTGGATGAGCCGGACTCTCTGAGGCGCGGCTACGCGTGTCTTACCTTGAACCCGTCCCCAGACTTGGAAATCCACCCGAATCAGTTCCATGGAAGCCGCCGTCGTCGTGGCACTCATGAGTCCTCGTTCCACGTACAAATGGGAAACGATCAAGGGGGATCAAAGATGGACGGTGACAAAGTAAGTCAACGAGGTATAAGGATGAGGCTGAGGGGGATGGTGGCCGCAATATGGAAACCAAGAAACTAACGACCCAATGTCAATCCAATCCAAACACAAACGACGCAAAGACGATAGGAGAAAAAGAGAGACAAGAGAGAGACAGAGAGAGAGTATCGTCGGTAAAAAGTATCGAAATTTTAGTACATAGAGCGGCGGCGACAGCTGACCAGTACTGGAGAGGCGGACGGAGATGGCAGGACGTTCTTTTTCTCTCAGCGATGGGGACTTCGAAATTGAAAAGACAAGTTGTGCTCCCAACTTTCGAGTTGGCCAGCGGTTGGCAGTGCTGCCATTTTTGACTCGGACTTGATTTCTCTCGCCTTGAAAGAATTCGGCCTGGTTGTCATTAGTGATGATCGGGGCAAATTTTACCAAATTTTGGTAAAAAATATTATATGTGAAGTATTTTTTGTTATTATTTTGAGAAATAATGGATCGTAAATCAGATTTTTTGGGAATCATCCTTGCAGTTTTCTCATTAACTGTAATACATCCTAACCGCTTCTTTTCTTATTTTGATTTTCCCATGCTTTTTCCGGATCATGCCGAAATGAACGAGTTATCTCTTCAAATTTTGTTTAAAAATTAGCCCAATTTCGTAATGGAAGTGTGGGCTGAACTGGCTAGAGATGGGCCAGAACTAGCCTAGGGCGCTTCAGAGTTTCAATTGATTGTCAAAGGAAGCGAGTGAATTAGTCTTAAGAATATTAATTAGGTTTTTGGAGGGTTAGTCTGAACTCTGACGCTACGCTAACCATGTTGGCTCTAGAATCTTCAGTTGAATTCATCCGCTTACACTTTTCCATTCTGGATGATGAATCCATAACACAGATTGTTTCAATTACATTGTAAATTATAATTTGCAAGTATCTGGTAGCTCCAAACCTAAAATGAATATTTTTTTGTTATTAGTATAATACGTGAAGTTGGCTTGCTTCTTTTTCTTTTGGGGTGGGGGGGGGGGAGTGTTGGTGCTAGGGTCGGAGGGTTGAGCCTCGCCCGGCCAACGAAGCCAGCCATCACATCGTCCAAATTGTTCCGATAGGCAATCTCATGTCTAGTATCAGAATGGTTCTCCGTCTGTGAGTGTGAATTAGCGTCTAAAAGTTTCCGTGAGAAAGGTTGGGGACGAGAATCGAACCTGGGACCTCTCTCACTTTAGGAAACTTCGCTAACCACGACGCCACGTCTCCTCCCCTCATCATTCATTTTGACTGATAAACTAACCATTGTCAGAAATTTTCAAAGTCCCACGTTTTTCAAAAATCCGACATTATTTTGAATATTTTTCCATTTTCATAATCTTCGACAAAAATGAAGGATTTTGTAATTACATTGTAAAATTTAATTTGCAACTATCTGGTTGATAACAACTGTCGGTAATGGTGACGATGAGAGGTCCGGTCGAAAGAAGCGAACCTGTGATACCAGAACTTTACGAACAAATCATGCCAAAAAATATCGAAAAGAGAGTCAAATTCGGCTAGATGGAAGCAAATTGATACTGTCATGCTTTGGTATTTCAGAAAACAAATTTGAGAAACCCAGGTTGTAATGAATCAAAGCAATTCAGATGTTCTACATAGAATACTTTACTTACAAGAATGAATTTCAGATCAAAACTGCTTGTTTGAAAAATGAAAATTTTCCTTTAGGCCATACCTTAAGACGTTTTTCTTTCTGTTTTAAAAGTGGAACATATTAACATATTTAAAATAAAAGGCAAGTGTTTTCTGTTAATTGGCATTTGCCATTATTTAACTTGATTGTTGTTCTTTCGTCCGGACCTTACATAGTCACCATTACCCAAGCGTCATCATCAGCTTTCGGACCCAACTATCCAAACCGAAATCGCAACACTGCCAAAAATCCAAAGACAGACCAATGCTAAGTTGCTAACAGTGTTACCAATGGATTGGAGCTGGAGACTTAGTTGTAGCGAACTTTCTCACACCATGCATTCCAGAAGTCGCCAATTTGTTCATTTGAGCTTGATTTAAAAAAAAAAACAATCCTGGAAATAAATGCAGTCAAATGATCGAACTCACGGCTAGACCGCATTCCCCCTTGGTGATTGCCGTTTGGACATGACATGCCACGCATTTTTTGGCAAAATTCTTGAGATTTAGTGTATATTTACTCTGTGACAAGGCACCTGGCAGGGTAGTGATGATAGGCATATTAAGGAATCGAAAAGCATGCATTTTCAAAAGCGAGAAATTCGTCACAGAGAGGGTGAAAATCGTTGAAATATTTGCCCAAGTAAGTTTTTGGAAACTCACAATGGTCAAATGTCGTTTATTAAGAGAGAAATAATACGAAAAACGGTTTTGGACACTTTTTTCTCAGTTCCTTGTCTCTTTAAGCCCAGCTTAGTTTTGTCGGTGGTTTTTTATGTCTTTAATATTTCGGTAGAAAAATTTTCTGGGTTATTGTTTCCAATGGAAATTGTTTTATATATTATGGATTTTTATTTTGGTCGGCCCGACATTGTGATAAAACATTCTTTTTTGGTTTCAAATTTACCTTGAATCCGTTTTTGGATAAGCAGTAAGGTTATTTCACTTATTTCACGAAATCTACCCCCAAATCCACATTTCGATTAAAAGGGATGGCCTTTCAACCTTTCCCCGGGCGTGAACCCCCTACGTGAGAAGCAATTTTTGGTATCATTTTTTATCATTTTTTTTTTTTTTGGGAGGGGGGGCCTTATGACTGAGACAAGAGACAAGTTACAAAGTAGACACGGAAGTCATTATAAATGAATATCATTGAACCCACGGAATCAGGTTTTAAGAGCCCTCGTAAGTGTAAACGTGGGTCCGGGAACAATCATGGAGCCTATCCAGAAAATCTAGCCCGATCACGTGGGATTTCAGGATGACGAAAGGTTCCAGGATTCGACCCGTGCCACGGGACTCGAAGCCGGTGAGTTCGTACGGCCACATCCCTACTGCCGCCTCAGCTGATTACGACTTGGGCCCTCTGTTGTCCGATCGACGGACTACTCAATTTTGACGGTCATCGTGCTGGAAATATTGCAGACATTCCTCCAGTTT
Organism: Tigriopus japonicus; assembly: GCA_010645155.1. Classification (NCBI taxonomy): domain Eukaryota; kingdom Metazoa; phylum Arthropoda; class Copepoda; order Harpacticoida; family Harpacticidae; genus Tigriopus; species Tigriopus japonicus. The sequence continues at coordinate 10,237,264 of CM021323.1, forward strand.
GACTCCGTGAATCCTCTCGGAAATCGCCTCTTAACCAGTCAAAAGAGCGAATTAGTCGCGGTGAAAGGTCGTCGGTGGATCCCCTTTCCTGATCCTTTGCCTCTGCTTGGCCAGGATGAGCCTGATGATGGCCGACGAGGACTTTGACGAGGAGTACGACGATCCGTTCCCGTTGTGCTCGGAAGAGGCCGCCGCCTCGGGTCTCCAAGATGACGAGGCCGCCGAGGGCGGTCCGCGCTGCCAAACGCTGGGCTTCCAACCGCAAAAGGAGATCTTCTATCAGGCCAATCTGCCGTACGGCGCCCAATTGGACCGCGAATCGGTCGAGGACTTGGCCCGCCTGAAAAGCGCCTTGAGCCAGTCCGTGGCACGCCGAGAAGTCCAACCGGCCGCCCTCATCTGGCTCACCAGGCTCTCCAGGTTGGTCAAGAGTTCAGAGTTCAAACCCCTGACATCTTCATAATAAAAGGACGGCTAAATGACCTAATCATGGCCATGAAAATTCACCTCGAGCCCTTGAGGCCAAAGGAGTTCAAGTTTGAAAGAAGTTAGGGGAGAAGAGGGTGAAAGTTTGGTTTGCACAGAGCCGTTTGGGCTAACCGCGTCAGGGCTCGTTTCATGAAATGCCGGGGTAGACGACAACTCCGGGTTCAAATTTGGCGGTATTAGTTGTCACAGCCCGGCGATGTGTCACGGCTGAAGAACTCCGGCTAGGAGTAGTGGACCACCACTACATTTGATAGCCGAGGCGAGAGTTTATGAAGGTCTAACTAAACAACGTCTACCACATAGAAATGGGACGCGGCCTCCAATTCATTCAAAATAATAATAATCTTAATAGGAAGAGCTTGAACCTGGCCAGAGCAAAGTAATGTTCAACTTGAAAATAATATTCATTTCCTGGGAGAAGAGATGTTTAGTCGACGGATTCACCCTTTTGAAAACAAATTCAACGAAGAGTTGAGCCGTCCAAATATGGGAGAAGCGCTCTAGACTCATTAGTAAGTAGTCCGTTGGCTATGATCGAACGAACTCGTAGGTGCTGTGGTTGCTCATCGTGATCAAACTCTGTAGATAACCCATTTCGTCATTGATCCGTAGGTATATGCGTCAGTACGGCTTCAAGTTCTCTTTGACGGACCATTTGAGCTTCATCAAGTTGGTGGAGTCTCTGCTATGGTTGCCCGATTGTGATCCCTGGTGGATCACCAAAGTCGCCTCGGTTCTGATCCAGTTGCTCCGTCGCAAGGAGCTCATTCCGCGCTCGGAACTCACCTTACAATGGCGCCCTTACTACGACCTCTACGAGCGGATCATGTTCTCGCCCTTTGAACCCGTCGGATTGGTCCTCAATCCCAGGTAATATAGCGATGAAATATTGATCCCGGAACACTAATGCAGACCTTTTGGGATTCCTTAGTTCGGTGGGCAAGAACTTGCGTTCGCTGAATCGTTTAGTACGGGCGTATTTCCCGCCGGAAGCCACCGCCGAGATCCTGGTCGAGATTCGTCCGCTCATGTGTCCCTATGACGTGACCATGGGCAAGGCCATGGCCTATGCCGAGATGTTCCTACCTTCTTACGACGTACAGGCCATCGTCGATCAGACCTATCGCCTCTGGTTCGACGAGTTCATGCGGTTTTGGCACGCCTGTCACAATTCACCTCCGTGGGAATCGGTAAGATCTCAAGTTTTAATTGGTGATAGTTCTAATTTGATGTTTAAAAACTGTGTTCTTTATGGCTTATTGTAGAGCTTGATGGCTTTGTTTGCCCGATTGGCCGAGAACAACATCGGGCAGATCGATTGGGAGCCGTACATTCCGTTGATATTTACGCGCATCATGCGGGGCTTCAATTTGCCCGTGAAATACAAGTCGATGTCGGTGGGCGGGAAACCTCAAATGTCGGACATGACCACGATCGTGCGATGGATCGTGTCCACCATGGGCCCGAGCTCGTCCACGCAACGCCATCTCCGTCAAATGGTTTTGGCCATCGAGACCTACTACAATGCGGCCAATTGCGGCCGACACTCGGTCAAGCTTATCGAGTTCATGTGGAAACTGGCTCAAGCCTTTGTCCGGCGCATTCACAGGTGAGAGGATTGCTTATAATGATGAACCTTTGGAATTCCTGCATCATGGTTTACGTTCTTTTTTTATCCCTTATTTCTAGGGAGCGATATGCCAAAATCAAATGGGGTATGGCGGTGGCCGAAGAGCACAAATTGAGCGACGAGGCCATCACGGACTTTGTCACGTGTCTCAAACCCATCGCTTTGGCCAATCTGTACTCGCGAACCGGAATGGTCGATCAGGGCGTGACCATTCAAATCCTGAGCACTCTCCGACCCGAAATCATGCTTCCGCCCATTCTCGAGCGCATGAGCGCGGCTTTAGAAACGTTAACCGAGCCCCATAAACTGACGGCCTCGCTTCATGCCATGTCCTCCGTGTCCAGGAGCCTGGTCTACCCGGGACCCGCATTCCCCGAAGGTCCCACCCACGTGATCCCCCTCATGATGGCTTGTCTTCCCGGGATCGATCCCAATGACATCCGCAAATCCATGGTCACCATCCAATTCATTTCGATCTACTGTACGTTGATCCCCATTGTGGATTGCTCGCAAGCTTCACAACATTATTCGGATTTGACGGAAGCCGAGCGTGAGATCGCCTGCCAAACGGCCCAATTCGAAGATTTCGTGGCGGAATTTCTCCAACGATGCTTTGCTCTCATCGAAAGCTCGACCTTCCATCAAACGCGCGAGGAAGTGTCCGAGCATAAGAGCAACATGGAGGATTCCATGAAGGATGTGGGTCTGGCCTCGACCTTCACCTCCATCTTGTTCCAATGCTCGGAGACCATTTACGACACGGCCTTAAGGAAAGTGCAGGATTTCGTCCAAGGACGGATCCTGGAGACCAAAGTGGCCGGCAGGATGGCCGCATCCTTGTGTCGAGCCTTGTGCAAAGTCCGTCCGGAAAAGGCCCTGAAAGTATTTGTACCTTCGGCCATTCAAACGGTAAACCAGCTTTTGACGGATCACACGCAAACTGACGAAACCTTGGATGACGAACTGAAGTTCAATCTCTTGATCTTATCCGAGGTCAGCATATTACAAATTCTTCAAATCGGAACGGTGTAAGCAATGAATGACCTTTTCTTATTCTAGTGCCTCCGATCGCCCGGTCTTCATGTACTAACCTATGTTTCGGAAGTGGAAAAGATCCTCCAGCAAACTCTGCACATCAAGAACAAGGACGGCCGTCTTTTGGTGGTGAGCATGCTCAAAAACGTGTTCACTGTCTTGACTTCGTTGTCGGTGCTAGATCACCGATCTATCGCTGAAGGCTATGATCGACCTCTCGATGAGTTTCTGCCCATTCGGGTAAGCCAACCTGTCAATAGAAAAGAAATCCAATAATACAACCGGAGCGATGGCTTTTTTTAGGCGTGGGGCAAACCGGGCGACATCCAAAATCTTCAGTTTAAGTGGCACATTCCCTCCAAATCTGAGCACGAGACGGCTCAAAGACTCTTGAACACATTCCTGGGCCAAGAACTAGATTATTTGACCGAATTTGCCAACAGTCAGAGCTCTTGGGATAAGGAGGCCCTTCGAGCTCGTTTGGAGGTGGTGCAAGCCATCCTTCAGGGATCTGGGTACGTGTTGCCTTTATGGTACACTGAGGAGACCGCCATCCCACTGTTTGAGTCGCAAGTGGATTGTGACCCATTGCCCATTATGACCATTCATCCGCCGGAGATGGAACTTCTCACCTTCAAAGGACGCAATGCCAGGTTGGCCATCCTTGAAGTGATTGATTTGGTGCAGGTGAGAAAGAAAGACAGAGAGGGGGGTCTTCATGAAGAGACAGGGCTAACTAACATCCCTGATTTTTGCTCTGAAATAGGCCAAGTTGTTGAGCAGTGTGGAAGACGATACCAAATCGTTGCTATCGATAGTGTCGATCTACCAATCATTGGTATTGTACATGGGGATCAGTAAGGAAATGTACGAATCGCGAGTCAAAAGCTATCGAGCCGTGAAACGCGTGTTGGACAATAAGTTGGTCGGATGTCGACGGCAATTGCGGGTTTTGATCTTGGATCGAGTGTTCCTTCACCATCAAGAACGCATGGCTGAGAGGAATAATGTGAACTTCACCAAGTCCCATCAAAAGGTGAGCAAATTTATCGATTTATTTTTTTCAGCTCCGAGATAGGTTCGTGGTTAGTTTTTTTGAGCCCCTAATGTTATCAGGTCAGAAGCATAATGGAGAATTGAAGCGTGCTTCTTCAATGAAGCTGAAAAAAGAGAGTAGGGATTTGACCATGTGATTAAGACGAGTTTTGCGACTGAACCAGACAAAAGATCTTCGTCAATCCCTTTTTTGTTCCCATTAATTTCCTAATTGGACGAAATTCTTGGAGGAGCTCCTCGTTTCTCGAGAACTTACTTGGCCTCGCTGTCATCACAATCTTGCCTCAAAAGAATTGGGGAACAAAGAAAGGCCCATTCCGGGAAAAAAAGGAGAAAAAGAAAACTGCCAAAGAGCTGAGGATGAATTTTTCCACTGGATTACATCTGCTGACCCAGGCTTTCTGCTTTCTTCGGCTTAAGAGGGTCCTTCCTCCGTCCACATCGCGATCTTGAGCACGTTCCAATAATCGAAGCATTTTTTAGCCGTTTGCTTTCGTTGCCAACCATCGACCGTTAAAACATCAAGTTTTCCCGTCTATGATTGCAGGTTATCGATAACTTGTTCAAGTTATCCACATCCCACTACAGTCAAGTCCGTCGCGTGGCCCAAGATGCCTTGTCGCAATGCATCACCAATTTCAATTCCGGCTTTCAAGAGGTCGTGCCCAAGGTTCTGGAATTCCTCAAGAACGACCCTACCGTCAGTCATGAGCAGTTCAAAGGGGCCTTGTACGTCCTTTTGTCCACGGGATCACGGAAAACCCTCTTGGCCAAACGCAAATGGAACGTGTTGGGTCAACTTTGGCCGGCTTTGGTGGACGCTCAGCATAGCGAGAAGTTGAGCATCATCAAACTTTTGGACAAGCTCATCAGTGCCACCTTCAAGGCCTTGCCCACATTCGCGCTCACCTATCAGGTTCCGGATTTGGCGGTGGAACGAGCTCGAGAGCTATGGAACAACGAATCGGTGCCGAAACCCTTGGGCGAGTTTCCCTCGGAAGCGGAAATTGCTTCGGGCCAGGCCAATTTGGCCAAGTGGAATGAAGCCAATATCGCGTCCTATCACAAACTAGTCAACGACTTGTGCGAGCGTCTAGAATCGGGTCAGCTTCATTGGCGACACTATCACATGGCCGTGTCTTGCTTTAGTGCCCTTTGTCGATACGATATCCAACTTCCCGTGAGGGCAGTCAAAATCCTGGTCAACAATCTGATCCACGAGAACTTGAATGTTCGGAAAGCCTCTCATTGTCTGGTGGCCAGTATCCTGAAACAACAGAAACGCAAGCATCCCAAGATTGAGATTCATCCCGTGGAGAATCCCGAGATTCCTCCGCAATTTCCCGGAGATCGACCCGACAATGAGTGGTTGTGTTATGATCCCATGAAAGTGCCACGATCCGCTCAAGAATGGGACGAGCCTCGATATGTGCATAAGACTCATTTCGGGTACTACAGTTGGCCCAAGAAGATGATGATCTACGCCCCATCTTCCGAACAACCCAAATTGAACCGGACGCGCGACGAATTGTCCGAAGGCGAAGAGCCCTTGTTCGATTTCTTCTCCGACGCTTCCAACGTGGAGCAATTATTCACTTTCCTCTCGTTAGAGGAGTGCAAAGGCCGAGACAAATTTGATCCCCGTCGGTTCTCCCTGTTCAAAGGGCTCTTCCGCAACTTTGGCGACACTTTTCTTCCATTGTTCCGTCCGCATCTGGAGCGTTTGATCGCCGAGGACAAGGAGAGCTCATCGCGATGTGTGGCCGAAATCTTGGCCTCGATCATTCGCGGAGCCAAACATTGGCCCTATGACATGACCGAAGCCATGTGGGAATGGGTGGTGCCGCTCATCCGACAAGCTTTGGGAAAGATCACCGTCGAGACCGTCAACGATTGGGGCACTTGTTTCGCCACGGCCTCCGAATCTCGCGATCCATTTCGAATTCATTGGATGCTCGAGGTGCTCATGGAGGAGCCCGTGCGATCCCAAGGCTCGTTCATCGACGCCTCCAGACTTTACGCCGTCCAGGGCAGTCTGGCCCAACAGGAATGGCGAGTGGGGGAGCTCTTGCATCGACTACTGGCTTTCCTCAAACCCTTCCTGACGCATCCCTATCAAAACGTGCGCGAGAGGATCGGATCCGTGCTCACCAGCATCTTCTACGAGGATCTAGAATATGAAGGCGAGGATCCCAACAAGCCCCGGCGTTGTCCTCGATTGGCCGATTTTGTCAACGAGCTCGTGCCACAACTAGAGATTTTGTGTGACGAACCCGATCCGGCTGTTGTCACTTTCCAACGAAACCAAGTTCCGGCTCCGGCCAATCCCTCGCCTCCTATGGAATTAGGGCCCAATGGCATGCCCATGTTGCCATTTCCGGGCCCTGATGGGATGGCCATTCTACCGGAAATGATCACGATGAGTCCCGAAGGGACACCCTTGATCCGGATTCCTGGACCTCCCGGAGCTCCACCCATGATGATGCCTTTGGTGGGTCGGAATGGGGAGCCTATCGCTCTGCCTCCTAATGGAATGATGCCCATGATGAACCCGGGAATGTTCAAGATGCCAACTGAGGGACCTCCCTCGCCTGTTCCCGCCCATCTACTTGCCCCAATCGCCACAGATACTTCCAATGTTGATCTGACCGACGAGAAAGCCTTGGAGTACGAGAAACGACAAGTGGCCATTCGACTCCTCCAAACGAGTAAGTTACGAATCAGTTTGGGTCTTATAAATCCGTCTGACTTTTTCCCTCTTTTCAGGTGCTCGTTTCGTGTATGGCTCATTGATCCGGGCCTATAACGGAGCCAAGCCCGAGATCTTCAAGCTTTTACCGGTGCTTTGTAACAATGAAGCCAACGATTTCGAGCCGAATTTGGCTCGAGATTGCAAGGTTACGTTGGCCACCATTGGCTCCATGATTGTGCCTTTCGAGTCCGTCCCGTATCTCCTCCAAGGAGTCAAAGATGTGATGGCCCTCTCTTCGTGGAAGGCCAACTGCTCGGCTCTTCACCTTCTTGAGGTAAGAGAGTAAGAAGCCTTTGAATATTGAATGTTGGGCTTCTTTTTTTCCTTGTTTGAGGTCATATTGTGAGCGTTGGAAGGAGGCCTTTGATCTCGACCTTTTGCGCAGCATGCTTTAGAATGCAACGAAATGCTCACTGTTCAACCTTTTCTCGTCCCCGCAAAAAACCCTCGTCAATTCAACTGATTTGAATCTTGATTATGTCCTTCTTTTGCAGGTGTCTGTGTTCATGAATCTTCCCTCTTTGATGTCGAGAACGGAGTGGATGGATCAGGTGTTGGATATTGCCACCAAGGCCGTGGACTCGGAAAGGGTCGAAATCCGAGAGAAGGCCGGTCAATTCCTCAGTGGGTTACTCCATTGTGATTTCATTTCTGAGACGAAGAAACAAGAATTATTGGTGAGTGCTTAAAACTGCCTTTTTTTGCCCATACCTCTCAATCACCCTCAATGGGTGACCCCTTTCGACCTTTTTGTGAGAGGAGCATTAGCAAAAAACGAGATCTGTGATTGATGGAATTACTTGAGGAACACAGATAATCACCTCGAGTCACACCACAATATCCGGGCAATGAAAGTTGTTAACAAACTATCTACTTAACCGAGACGTTCACACAAAAATAACGTTGAAGGAAATCCGGGTTTTGGGGATTTTCTCTCTGAATCGTATTTCGGTCAAAAAAGGCAAGGAGACTTTGTTCAATAATTCAACTCTCATTGAAGGTCGGTCAGAAATATGGCGCAATGTGTGCATTCGCAAAGTTATAAATGGGGCACGGATGAGAATATCACCTGAAATTCTAAATTGCCAATAATAATGCCTCTTGAAATCAGTTTAAACTATTTCATAAAATCTTGTTTTTTGAGATATTGAGATAAATCTTGGTACATCACTTCTCATTCGCGTTTTTTGTTTTTCAAAAGATCGAATTTCTCCAAATTAAAAAAAAATTCAGGGACACTTTTACTGCCAATAATGGCGCTTTCAGTACAAAAGACTGTGGCAAGATGTCGAATTGCAACATTAGTTCCTTCACACAAAACGTTTTTTGAAAACGATTTTTTCGCATTTTCACTAACTAAAAATCTGCCCCCAAGTTAAAGAGCTGGAGCGCAGTGTTCTTTTTTTGTGTGCTCTAATTCACTTTGGTTGTGAAGTGCGATCGTTTTTTGGTGTTCTCGCGTGATCTTTCATCTTGACGACCGGTTCAGAAGACCTCTATGAGATGGAAGGTCGTGCTGTTGCTCGTTGGTTGTGGGGTCTTATCCTTAACTGTCGTGGAAATCGTCGGTCCAAAAGGTTCCCTCTTAAAATCATCGAAGAAAAACGTTGACTCGCTCCATTATTGCATGCCTCAAAAAGGCCTTTCTTGTTGATCATGGGACCTGGTTCATCGTGGCTAGTAAACTCTAGTTGCCAGCACTAGTACCCTTTGGACGGATAGATAGTGCTCTCAGCCCATTGTACTGAAGGAATCCATTCTCTTCTTCTTAAGGGACCTCCCGATTCAAAGCGTCATGTATTTCTTGCCCAAAGAAAGTGGACTTGGAAAGGTGGGTCCGAGAAGCCAGGGAAATATGTTTCTGCGAAATAACCAGATTTGGAGGCCGCGTCAAAGTTCCTCAAAGCGTCGAAAACAGAATATGAAAGACGGTTTTGTCGAGTGTCATGCATACATTAAAACTTGATGCCAACAAATCTGCTTCGCCACGGTCACGGGTTTCCAAGTTTTGGATGGCCGCTTTTAAATAGTAGTAGTGTAGATTTCGGAATGACGGAGTTTCCAATGAGGTTTTAGATTATTAGTAGCCGAACCGAAGGTTTGAAGCGAATTGCACATCTAAGGGAAACCCAAACAGTGGCAAATTGATTATTGACGTAAGAAAAGTGATCACCACCAGAATGAACTCTTCTCCGATCGTCATACCAAAGTCATTTTTCTCCGAGTGCCTTTCCAGTTTTAGGGCTTGAACGAAGAATGAATGAATGGATGCACTCACTTGGTCGATGAAAGCACGTGAAAAGTGCTCAAAATTTGCCAATCTTTTGGCTCATTCTCATTCGCTCGTAGTTCCAGTTTGGACTGGTTCTCTCTTTTTCGCAGGATTCATTAAAATTCAATTTCCATGCCAATCCCTCGGCTGACATGATGAAACTTGCTTCGAACTCCCTCCGCCTTTGGGTTCATTTGGCAATTTCTCATTTCACATCACGCTCCAATTCGATCCACAAAACTGGTGTGAGAAGATAGGCAGTGTTCCAATTAGTGCGGAGGAGAACTTTCTTCCCTTTTCTCGCTTTTGGTTGTCGTTATCGTTTGCGTTGGTTTGGGTGAAACCCGAAAACCTCGACGGTTTCCTTCCGAGTTGGATTCGTTTCAACGGGTCCTAACCCCTCCGATTTATTAGATTTATTCAGGCCTCGATCCAATCTATTGTCGACTTCTGTGCCAGCGAGAGATTCTTGGAGAAAGAGAGAGAGAGCAGGATCGTGACAATGACAAGTGGAATTGATTTGGTCCACCATTTGATCTATTCCAAGTATTCAAGGCACCCCTCCGTTCCTCGTTTTCTTCTCTCCGTGCATTTGTTTCTCTCCTCCGAACGTGTATGTACTCTGCTTGCTGAGTTGGTTGGTTGGTTGGCATGTCACTTGTACATAATTGTGACCTGAGCTGGCTAAAAGTCGTTCCAACCATCCATCTATCTATCCATTCATTTATTTCTCCCAGGACCCCGAAAGAAGTCTGCATATATGATGGCGAAGCCACACATGAGTTCCAGCTCTTGCCATATCTGTCTTTGGGAGTGCCATTTTGTTTGTTTACCACCGTTCCAAGCCCTCTGAAGGCTATCTCCTGATTTTCTTTTCATACCCAAGGGATGATATGTCAAGGATCTGCAGTCGTTTGGTCCATAAATTCAGATGTCTTTGATCCCTCCCAAGACAGACCACCGCGAAGAAATTCTTCTTTCTTGGATCTCCTTGACTCTTCGAGCGAGCAAGCTAGCTCGATCTTTTTCCCTTGGTAGAAGTCGTTTCGCTCTCTCATCTTGTCATCGCTTTTCTCTTCCGCGATCCTTGCGGTTAGTATTGGCCTTTAGGCTTTAGGCCAACAGGCTGTGTCACAATCTATGGGTCACCAGAGTCATAGATTTGAAGAAGAAGAAGTGCTCACCAGGATGACCCATATTCGGTCTCAACTCTCAACCAAAAAGCGCTTAGTTCATGATCTCGAGAAGTAATCCAACCAATACAGGGAGGAGACGTGGCGTCGTGGTTAGTGCAGTTTCCTATAGTGAGAGAGGTCTCAGGTTCGATTCTCCTCCCCGACCTTTCTCAAGGAATTTTTTAGACGCTAATTCATATCCACAGACAGAGAACCATTCTGATACTGGACATAAGATTGCTTATCGGAACAATTTGGACGATGTGATGGCTGGCTTTGCTGGCCGGGCGAGGCTCAACCCTTTGACCCTAGCACTAGTAATCCAAAAAAAATCAGTCTGTTCCTTTGCTGTTTCCATAGCAATGGTCGAATTTGGTATGAAAATTGTCGAAACGTGGAAGGAACTCTCTGCAATGAGGAAAAGAGGAGGCTTCCTCTCTTTGTTCTCGTTTCCCACTCTATTTCTGAAATAGATCCAATCTTGAGTGGTGGTTCATGAAGAATGAATGGCTGATGCAGAGTTGTGGTGAAAGGCCGTCTTTCAGCACCCGGTTGTTGTGCTCGTGTCGAAGTCAAGTGTTCCATTTTCTTTCCTCGATATGTATGAACAGTCCTCAGATAGCCAATATTGGGGTATTCGGCATATTCTAGGGCCTATTTACTAGGTTGCACACCCTGAAGGTCGTCGAACCACGAACGCCAAACATAGCAGTATTCGTGATTGAGATGCAATGAGGTGCCAAGAAGTTCCAGGACCACTCATACTTGAACGTACAGTGCAGGCCAAAGAGAACTAGGAAGACGTATCCAAAACACAGAATTGATCTATTCAAGAGGCAAGGAAAGGTCAAGAAAGCCGCAGTTCCTGGTCTGGTTATTTTACCAAGATAAAAGTAAGGGCTTTTCAAAGCTAATCTATCACAACTCACGACAATCTCGACGACTCATGACCTAGTTCTGCGTGTTTCGTTATGAAGATTACCCCTTGGTATTTTTGGAGAGCATAAGAGGTGCCCTCGAGACATGTTTTCATATTATTAGACCACCATAGGAATGGTGTATTCCATTTCTTAGTAATTTCTCGTGAGGCCTATCTTGACTTTAACCAGAGAAAGCAGGAGTTGGAGGCTGTTCTTCGTGAGAACTCGCATCTTGCATTCGTTACACCAAATTCCAAGCAGTTTGGGTCCATGGCGCAAAAATGTAGGGAAATAGTTGCTTTGACTCACGTGATTGTCGACAAGGGATAGATTTAGTTGCCTGAGTTGAAACTGCATTTTTCCCGAATTACCGAACTAAGGCCTAGACAAAAGCTGTAAAACTCACTTATATCTCAGCTAGCAAATGGCATATCAGAGTATATTATGAAGTGCTTTGGCGAGAGAAAAATATGTTGGTTCCTTGTTGCGGGACTTGATTTCTAAAAGCAAAATTTTCTCATTTACATGAATGTGTGTATTTCGATAGCGGTTGAAAATTCAATTTTCGATCTTTAAGACTGTACTTTAAGAATCAGATGAGTCCCGTGCCTTTGGTTTTCTTTTTAAAAAGGGGATTATTATGGGCATTCATCTTGCTTTTCGTGAGAGAAGAAGTTGGAGAGGCTTTGGAAGATCTGGCACCAGGATGTTGGGGAAACTTGAGCTTGCTTCCACTCCTCTCAAGCTTCTGGTACGTCGAAGGCATACTTTGAAAGTCATTGGATATTCTTTGTGGTCTTTCAAAACGAAACTTCCAGGGTAATTCCGTGGTTTTCTTTCAGGATAAATCAGGCCCGTCTCAACTTTTGGAAGTAATGACTCTTTCCCAATTTTGTCATCATTCATATTTCATAGCCTTCTCTGAAGCATCTGCTCTCCCGTTGATACTTTTTTGCCTTCGTCTCGCCTTCAAGTGTCTTTGACATTATTTAGGTCTTTTGGCCGCCGAAATGTTGCTTGGTGTTCTTCTGGGTCCTTGTTCCCTCTTCCCAGTTCGCTTCTCTTAAGCATTCGCAATAAAACTTGAGTTGGCAAAGGACATCATTAAGGTCCCTAATGAAAAAAGTTTTACTGGGTTTTCGTCTTGGTGTAGTGCTCGCCTTATTACAGTGTCACACGACACTGCCAAGGCTGAGAAATGTTTGTCATTTAACTCGAGGAGAGTGGAAATCCCTTTGACACCAAACTTAAGGTGCGACTCCAGGTCACTCTCAAAAGTTGCCTTTCAACCATGCCCTCAACACAAAGCCTCAACACATCCAATGCAGATACCGAACTTGAAGCTAACATGACACTAGGAAAACCCTTTTTGCCTTTGACTGCAACGAAACAAGTATTCGGGACAATCGCTACTCTTTATCACCCAACCTTTCTTCTAGCATCTTTGTTAAATCTTTGTCCCAATCCATCATGACCTAAATACAACAGCGTTAACCCTCTCTTTTATAGGACACTTACAAATCCAAGGCCAAGACCAAATTGACCAAAAAGAAGAAACAGGCCGCCCAAGGAACGGAGGAAGAGGTTCAAAAAGACGAGGCACGGAAACAAAAGGCCATTTTGAAGCGTCATATTGGCGTGATCGGACTGAGTGCCTTCGTCTCGGCTTATCCTTATGACGTGCCCGATTTTGTCCCGGATATTCTGATGATCTTGAGCGACAGAGTCCACGATCCCCAGCCCATTCCCGTAAGTACCATCAGCAATGTCGTTCCTCATCGTTTAGTGTTTCTTTTATGCAAAGTAGCAGAGCCTTTTTGGATTTTCTCGACGGTGCTTGCGCCTCTTTTCGTACTAGATCAATGAAGGGAGATAGCGCAAAGAACCTTTTTCCTTTGAGATATTGGTCCCTATTGGATCGCATCTTCTCTTAAAAAGGTTTTTGAAAATGAGCTCGCAGTTTCTTCGTGCAAAGTTGTTGTGGCTGTTCTTTTGAGATGGACGAGATGGTCAGATCCAACCAAAAAGGGGGAAAACACCTTTCATCAAGGAGTGTGGCAATATTTGTTCGTTCCATCTTTTCGATGATCCCTGTTTTGAGATATGTTTTGATTCAACGCTCAATTCAGCTTCCTTTAATGGCATCAAAAAACCCATATGACCCTTCTCCAGGCGCTAAAACATTACAGTAGAAAAATTGGGCCTCAAGTTCGTACTTAAAAGCGAGATATGTGAGATCCTACCAACTCATTAACATCTAATTCTAGTTGCTGCAAAAAGAACCTTCGCAATTTGAGGTGTTCTATGGAATGATTATTAAAAAGAGCTTAAAAGTTTTTAAGAATAGTAGTTTGAAGAAGGATGGGAAATCCATCTCCCTAGGGGTTATTAAATGTTTTTCATCACGCTTTGTGTTGAAAACTACGTTGGGTTGTGAGAGTTATCTATCTATCTCTCCACATGATTCTTCCAATGGCCGATCCCAATTGATTACTTCCTATCGGTTGGCATGGAACCGAATCGCATCCCATGGGAGATCAGTGTTCCAGAACCCCGAGCAGGAATTATTTTCGGATCGTGAATGGCACACGAACCATTTTGGCTGCCTTAGCACTATCTGAGTTGGAACGCCACCATCAACCAACCCTCTTTTTGTGCCCTTTTTCTTCCGGCTAAGTGAACAGAACCCACGGCAACAAAAACATGCTTTAAGTTGTTCTTTCTTCCCTTTTCGTGCGTTCCTTGTTCCCCCAAACATCTTCAGTGGGATCATCCTGCCGGTATTCGAAGATGAATCATAGCCCTTTGTTTCAACAGCATTCATTTCCTCGTCTTCAGTCTTTGGCGCTGAAATGGAATAATGCTTGAACCAACGTCCCTCAGACATGTATTTGGAATCCATCTTCAGGCCCACGAGCCACCCACCCACAGAGAGCGAGCTGTGAATAGGGGTACTTGGGAGCCCGGAGACATCCCATTTAAAGACCGATCCATCAATTTTGGAACCCTCTCAAGTTCTCAAATTCCATTCGTTGAGCTGCGTTGTTCGTTCCCGGGAAAGACTTAAAAGGGGGTTTGAAGACTAAGCTTTGGCCTCAAATAGAACTTTGGGTGAGAGAAATGGATGGTTTTGCATCCTTTGGAAGACTAAAAACCATTGTGAAAAGCACATCCTTGGTCCATTGCATGCATTCTCATTCTTCTTCTTCTCTACTTTTTGAACGAGTTGTCGTAGTGAGTGTCTGTGCCACCAAGGCGAAAAGATGCATTTGTCCTCCCTGTACGTATGTAGTGCACAAAAGTTGTCTTGAGATATTTAAAAGCTCTTCCTCTAAAAGGTCTTGTTCAACTGGATGCCATTGTACTAACCACTTCCACACTCACACACGTGGAGTAGTGCTCTACGTAAAGCAGTGGTTGGTGTCCCTGAAAGTCCAAAGCAACTTAAACATACTCTTTTAAACCGTATGATCGCACACATTTGCTACTGGCAAGAATTGCTCCCACGAGAAATCCGTTCCTAAATGGGGGCCTCAAGGAGCCTCCAAAAGCAAGAAGGTCCAACTTCAGAGGCCTTAACCATGAGGCCCCATGCCCGATTAATGAATCCTAGGGGGTGCTGAAAGTCAGCGGTTTCTCGGAGACAATTAGAAGAATGTCACCAAAAGGACTTTTCATGATGACTTGAAGAAAAGCGAGAAATATTTCTTTTTTCCTGGGACACCATGACTTGCAAAAAAATGCTTATTTGTTAAGGCAGCCCCTTAACGCGATTCGTATTTTCCATTTCCTCGAGTACCTCTCAATCTTCATAAAAAAATATCCCGCGAAAACGAATAACTGTGAGGAAGAGAAATAAGATTTTGGACACACTTTTTGAGCGTTAGGCCTTGGATCTCATTAGTCATCATCATCTCGCCACTATTCCAGTTTTATTCCATCCCGCGAGAGTCTGTTGGAAATGCGTGGTTGAACAGTTTTTTGCATCACATCATCATCTTTCCCTTCCAATGGTGACTTTAGATTCGTCTGATTGGTTGGTTTGTCTGCACTATCGCAGACAAGGTCCGTCGTCTTGTCCCGTTTCTCAAGTGCAAACCCGCAATTTGCGAGGGTGTGCTTTCAGACATTTTTGTTCTAGCACCTGATCGTTCATTTTGAATGATCTGAATCGTGCTCAAAGAGTAGTGATCTTGTTTCAGTTCCAATTTGATATGGCATGCATTGGCCAAACTTACTATTTGGCCTCTTTCTCAAGGTTCCCTTTCTTCGGGAATGTGGATGCTGTGTCCGCTCTCTTCTTTCTTATCTTTGGTCTAACCAAACTTTTGCTCTTATCATTCATTGAACATTCTCGTTTCAGACCACGGTTAAGAAGACTCTTATGGACTTTAAGAGGACTCATCAAGACAATTGGGAGGAGCACAAGATGAAGTTTTCCGAGGATCAGCTTTCCATCCTCACGGACTTGCTCGTGTCACCGAGTTACTATGCTTGATATTCTGATCCTGATGATATAAAAGTCAAATCACACTCAACGTCAAGACAAAATTGCCCCTGGACTGAGTACCAAAAAAATGGAACCAAGAAAAAAAAGAACTCGACTCAGGGTCCAGAATTATATTAGTGTTTCTTTTTTATCTCATACTGGATATATATATTTTTTCGTCATGACAATAGGAAGATTGTTCTTGGATATTTCGATTGTAATACATCACTACATTATTGGATTGGTATTTGCTTCACTGCCGAATCGACCTGAAAACGGAAACCTTCAATGCCAAACAGGCCTCGTCATTGACATAATCTTCAATTCACGGCATGACTGCTCGATTTATTCAGTGTCTTTAAATGTGTCGCAAGAACGAAACGTCGCAAGAATTCTTCAAACGTGCAATGCTCCAGGTATAAATTTGCTTCAAGTTTTCTATTCATGTTGATCTATCTACGATGATCACCCACAGAGACCTGGTTGGGCGTTGGTCTGTAGTATATGCCTCCATTTGAAGGCATTTTTATACTTGTAGGGTTTCTACATGATGACCCTGTGGTTGAACCATGAGCTACGTCCGTAAATTCCACTACGGTTTTCGGTGCTCCTCCGAAAGCGATGCGTCCGTTCTGCTTCAAGCTTCACTGGCTTTTAAGCACAAATTTGAAATTTTGTTGAACACATCCCAAATCTGGATGATGATGGTTTTTGTACCATTCAATTTTCAGCCAGACAAGCGACCAAAGTGCAACTGATTACGTACTCATAGGTCTGGCATGGATCTGAAATCGATTGAACGCCTTTGGATTTCAAGGTTTGACAGATTTCCACAGGATTATCTAAATGGAGGTCAGGCAAAAAATGTGGGTGGACTAGTGAAGTTTGTGCCCCTTTTTACAGTTATTTGCATAGTCGTCATAGCTAATCCTTCTTCTATGAAAAGATCGTTGTGAAGTTGTTGGAAAAAATGCTTTTACCTTACCTTCCATAACCAGATCTCCAACATGAGGCACGGTGTTTTTTGAGCGTGAGAAGTCATTTTCAAATTCCAGGAACTTTTGAGACCACTTTTGAGCTGTGAACGCAATGCAGAACATTTATTTGAATTCAGTTAAATAGGTCACGGGCAAAACTCTATAATGTTACCTAAAACACACTTAAAAACAAATATTTGAAAAATTACTTTGACCAAAGTCTTAAATGTACTAAGAGCAGTGATGCTCTAAAATCTTTCGGAAATCTATTTCGCGTATGTTTTTTCAACGGCTTTTTCGTTCAGCATTCTCGGAGGACCAAACGGGAGGGTCGTTACATCAATTCAGACAAACGGCTTAGTAGAAGTTGACAATATTTTAGGTAAATTCACCCATGAGGTTACTGGAGAATAAAGTGTAAGAAAATTTAAAAAAAATGTGTTTAAGCATGTTTTAAGTGACCTTACATCATATTTTTGCCCGTGACCTAATTAACAAAATTTAGATACAGATGTGGTATTGCATTCACACCTCAAAACTAGTCTCAAAAGTTTTTGGAATTTAAAAATGACTTCTCACGCTCAAAAAAACACCGTGGAGGTTCATCCGAGACCCATTTTAGTGTGATCATGCATAGGCATATTAAGAGATCCTTGGATCATGAGAAGAATTGTTACTAAATCTCAGTTTGTCATAATAGCTAAATACTATTGGCCATGTTGTACCAACGCAATTCAATGACTAGCTCGTCCCTTTTTCTGCCTAGTCTGCCCTCAAACTCAGAGTGCGGGCTGATCTGTTACGGTAGCCATCTTTATTTCTCTGATAGAAATGCTTTCGATTTGGAGACTTTTCGACTTGAATGAAATGGTCTTAACGCTTGGTTCATCATGTATGGAACACGTAAGTAGCAAGGAAATCGCCAAACGGAGTGATTGAGAGAAAGCAAAGAGGCACATCCTGATGTGAAAAGTATCTTTTGAGGTGCGTTTCTTTTGTCAATAGTATCGCTTCTGGGCGTCATTTGTGACCCAAATAAATAACGGAGAGAGAGCGAAGATAAGAAATATTAGCTAGAATTCGACTCGTTGGAGAAAATGGATTTAGGGATTTTTGGCAGGCAGTGGAGCCAACCAAGTTCTCAGAACTTTCGATAGTCCAAGTCAGAAACTGGTTGTCAACACGCTCTCAGAGTACCTTCTTTAAACAGAGTACTATTAAGTAGGCTATTAAGTAATCATGCAATAATTGGGCACACGAACGAGGAAATAAGCGCATTAAACGATCAAAAATTAGTGATGTACTTTTTGTCCAATTGGAATGAAGATTTATCAAGTGATCTATTTCTGTTCACGTATTTTTTCGAGCAATCATCATAGGCAACCACAAATTCAATTTTCAAGTCATAATACGGGTCGGGGCAGGCATTCATGAAAAATACCTCGATTTTGAAATTGGAAAGATAATTTTTGTTAAAGATTCTTACGCAACAACAGGTATAAACTGGAATCTCTCTAAAAGAAATGAGTGGGAGGACCCACTATCCATCTAATTACGTTTACAGGTTTCAAACTAAAACTGAAAATCATTCAAACGCTACTTGAGCTTGAAGCTCATAAAATATCCATGGTGTTCCTTTGTGGGTTAAGTCTTCATAGCTCTTTTTATCAAGAAGTAGCATTACATAATTAATTAGTCCTGAAAAAACAATAACGAAATTTACCTTTGAGGGTTTACACGATGCCTGAGAATAAGAATCTTAGTTCTTGAACGAGTAGTTCGTAGACTAGACTTGATTCATTTGAACCACAATCCATGTTAGAGAGATGGTGCATTCATTGCAGGCTATGATCCGTAAAATAAAAGACATTTTGTATGCAACACATATTCGTAAGACTATTTTAAATCTATGAAAATGACCTCTGAACTTCTCTGGTCTTCCAAAGGGATTGAGCTCCTTCTCATTCTGCACGGCTTGTCCAAAGTTATTGCGAAACTGTAGGCCGCATGTTAGCGCACTTAATTCAAAAGCGAGAGCCCACCAAAATCAAGTCAGATTAACCGGCCTCGAGTATATACTCGTGACAACTCCTGTGTTTGAAACGCAGCAACTAGGGAGAGTATATACTCGACGAATGCTAAGTCGACTTGATTTTGGTGTACTCTCGCTTTTGAATTAAGTGCGTTAACATGCGGCCTTTATATAGGCTACATGTCAACGCACTTTACTCAAATAGCTCGAGTATATTAAAAATCCAGTTGGGCCGCAAGTGTACTCTTTTTAACAGCTGTTGTGTTTGGAACGCAGCAGCTCGGGCAAGTATTTGCTCATGGCCGATTGATTTGACTTGATTTTGGTATGCTCAAGCTACTTGAAGAACAAAGATGGCCATTCTAAAAATTAAGCTCTTTTTTGCCTACAGAGAGCATCTGATCTTGTATTTTTGCAACACCTACTTAAATGAATAAAAGTGAGTTGTGATTTAAAAAAGGCTCAATTTAGAACGTACACTCTGTAGCACATAAATTCTTTTCATTGGTTTTCTAAACATACTCGGAGAAAACTACTCAGACACTCGGTTGACAAAGAAGTCAATGACGAAATAAGGATTTTCGGGTCACAGAATCAATTTCTCAACAACCAGTTTTGAGAAAATCCCATGCTTCCAGATTTTCACTGATAAGCAGTGCTGAAAGATTTACCAATTTTTTGATGTGACATTCCTTTTTGAACGAGCTCCTCGACCACAAAACCACTCCTGAATGAGGCTGACAATACCAAGCCTTTGATGTTTTAGCACAAACTCTTAAATTTGAAACACATTTAGTATTCAATGAAACACAATGGATTAAAATAATTTAATCGAGACGAGCCAAAACATCTCATATAACTATCTGGCACTGCTCATCCCAATTTCGATTGAAGAGCCATGTGAGAGATCAAAGTGTGTCCGCAATTCCAATAACATATTCCTCTCGTGGTTTTTTTATCTTATTTTGTTCATACTTTTTCAAGTTTGTTTCTACGATATTCAACGTATCGTACATTGAATTTGTTTTAATCGAAATCATGACCAATAAAAATCATTATCAGTGACTTTACTTTTTATGTATCTTTTTAATCATGGTCAATTTTTTAAAGTTACTTCGTACCCAAAATCAACTCCCCGAACTCGTTTTTTGGCGCTCATCAGTTAGACCAATCCACACATGACAAACCATCGCTAACAAAAGCGAATTGTCTCGCCTTCGTATCTGCTCCTGTAAATGTGGGCCTGTCATAAAAAGCCATTCTATTCTACGTAATTGGTCCCACGACGAGGGTAAAAAGCTCAAGTCTCCGATCGGTCATTTGTGTGTATCATCTAAAGTCATCCCTCAAAAAGATCTTCGACTTCTCGAATTCTCAACAATGGGTCGGTCATTTGATTATTGGACCCGAGCCTTATTCATTGTTAATCGTGAAATTGTGATTTAGCGCCTTCCTCGCCGATCGATTTTGCTCTCTTGCAGAAGTGGCCTTCTAAACGTATCTGTCAATATCTGTGTGCCTACCCTACATAGGTAGAAGATAGAGCAAGGGTCGGCAACCGCTTTTGGGTTAGGCCCATCAAATTTGATCACGTGTTGGCAGGGGCCCATCAAACTGACGTAGGTAGGTCCAGCGCCCCACAAATTAAAGATTGAAGTACTTTCGGCCCACGAGTACAGTACCATGAATGCTCTCGGGCCCACTATTTTGGACTTTCCCCATAGCTCTTGGGACCACCAAAGACCACCCATGGGCCCATGTGTGAGCTGTGGCCCACCGGTTGCCTACAACTGAGATAGAGCATCATCACAAAGAGGTATGGATGAATTAGAGCGGGAAACAATTTGCCGAATAGATAGATAGTGAGTGAATGCATGGAATGTAGAGCAGAGTAGTTGTTGTCGTGTCATTGTCAGGTGAATCTGGCATTTGTTTGCGAAAAGGCCGAGATGAAACGAAGCTAAAACTTTGTCTCCAAAAGGAGGAGGAAGGGCCATTAACATATATCCATGTTTGCTAACTCGTTACAATGGATTAAGCCAAAGAGAGAGAGAGAAATGGAGACGCACTCACATTCACATTTACCATTTACAAAGACAGATTGGTGCTGATTGTTCATGGGCATTGCGAAAAGGCATTTGTCACTTTCCAAGCATGGGATTCGATTACATAAGTTTGACTTTTTCCGCTTAGACATCTTCTTTCTTCGTTGAAGTTGTTATCGTTGGTTGGTCGTGGTAACTAAATGAGTGAGTCAGTGAGTGACTCTCTGGAAATGGCAATGCTTTGGAAAGTCCACGTAAATGTTGAAGACGTCTATTAACTGAAACAAAAGACTAGAATCGTGTGTTGCCAAACATCTAGTTTTTTCAGTAAAATCCACCATGTACGTACAACAGGCGAGCCTAGTCACGGAAGCTTTCATCTCATCGGAAGTACTGGCTGGTTTGCATAAAACACTTGGATCCATGAAATCACAGGGGTGAAAATGAAACTTTTACGACTAATCACCAAAAACCCAGATTGGGCTTGTCTCAATGGACAAACATATACTTAATTGATATAGACTGTATAATATATAGATTGAACATTGTATTCTCAATCCAATGAGGCAAGTCCTCGCAATAAAGATTAGTACTATTATTTATGACTAATGTTTGGACACGATGATTTGTAGCTATAAAAATAGTTTCAATCAATGGAGGATTTTAAACCAAGCTTGAAAAATTTGCCAATAGATGGCGGGGAAGGTTGGGCAAGTAAAGAGAAAAGACTTGTGAGATTAGTGCTTAGTACTTGCCCCCTCTTTCACGCTATCTATTGGCGAATTTTTCAAGCTTGGCTTAAAATCCTCTATTGACTGGAGTTTGAAGGTTTTGAGGATTCGTAAAACCCCTAAGCAATCGTCTTTACAGGGTTGGTTACAAAAAACTCTAAAACTTTACCAATAATTTGTGACCAAAACGAGGCAATGAAGTTAAGTTGTAGTCCAAATACCTTGAAAATTGTATATCAAACTATGGCGTGTTTCAAACATTTCGTTTTAGTCGTTCGAAGCATTTCATCAATATTAGTCTTAATATAAGCTCGAAGAAAGGATGTTTGTGCAAAGAGAGCATGCGTACTTTTGGTAGAGCGTCATTTCTTGATATGAAATCTTAGTTTCACAATGAACTTATCAATTTCAAAAATACTTAAAGATACCTAAAACTAATGACTTTAATTGTCTCATAAACTGAATTTGTCAGGAGTAATTCTTTTTTTTCGGACTCCAAATGTGACAACCCTGTATGTATGTCGGTCGCGCTCAGCTAAGCATTTCTGTTAGCTGCGATGAAAAGTAAAATTTAACCGAAGACTATTCATAGGCGGCAACCGTTTGTTCTAATTAAGGTCCTATTTGTTCTAATTATTGAACTGGTAGGTCGTTCCAATAGCACACCCTGAAGCATAAGACCATCGCTTTTTCATTCAAATTTTGCACATAGAATGTTGCCTAACAAACTCCATAAAACGGGCGTGATTGGACTTACAAAAAAATAAAGTCATAATGACAAAAATTGCAAGAGGGACCTAAAGTCGAAATCAACCGAGGACAATGCCTTCAAAATTTGAACTTTACCGAGACAAATTTGCTCGTCTGACTATAAAACTTAAAAGAAAACATTACTCTGAGAAATCTCAAGCCATCTAGAAGTCAATAGGCAATATTAAGGTACGGTTCCAACAAAGTATTTCGATCCTGACATCAAAAATCACATGCGTTAAATTTAGTTACTATCATTTGGTTTGCTCTTGAAGGCGCGTGTTTGTATTGGATTAGTTGACAGTTCTCGGGTTTGGCAGGATTTTCCAACTTGTGAAGGTGATTCAAGGGAGCAAATTAGCAAATTAATTCTGGGAGGTGGTTCGATCGAGCACCAATCAGGATCTCATTGTCCTCGAATCGGTCGGACAAAAACACTTTGAAATTTCACTCACCTTGCCTTGACTAACAACAATACTCACTCATGAACAAACGGAGCCCTCCTTTGGCTTCATGAGGCTCAAAATTACTTCATTCAGGAAATTTGCTGGGAATGTGTTTTGATTCTACGTTTTTTAACATAAAACTCCCTTAGACTCTAAATTCAAGAGAGAACAACCTAATAGATTTCTTTTCAAAACAAACGCCGATGCCTGAATTCTTAGTAGGGAAATTTCTGGCGAATTAAATAAATCCTTGAGGTTCCAAAATTGCCAATCCAGAACTGTCAATTGATAAATAAAATGGCAAGGAAACACAAAAATTGTCGTGTTTTAAAGTAGAACAAAATGTTTGATCCCGAGTTTACATATTTGATTTTCTTAAGAAATGTTTTAAGGCGATTTTTGCGCTATGGTTTTGTTTCAATTGGGTTTCCTGATACTATCTAGAACTAAAAAACGGCAAATAAAAACAAAAAATAGCAAACTAAAGGCACACTGACAAAGAAATGAATAAACTAGAGAATAAACCCTTTTCCCGAGATTGGATAAAGGGATTGATCAAAAAAGGGTCTCTTTCCCCCAAGTTTAAAAGTGTGGAATTTGGAATTTCCACGTTTTTCAAAAAAGGTTTCAATCGAGATCAGTTTCAATTATGTTTAAACTGGAAAGAAATTGTTGTCATGCTCAAGACGACACGAAATGTCTTTATTTATAACAAGTTTTTCTTTAATTTCCCAAGACAGTTGTTTGGTTCATCTGGAGGGGAGTTTTTAAGAATTTAAGAATACAATAAATGTGCCCAAAATGACTTCGACTTTCTGCTTCATTTGCCCCTTTGAGACCGTTCATGACCAATGACAAATGAGTAATGTCTCCGTAAGTTGGAACATGCGTTTCCCCACAAACTAGTTTCACATTGAAAGTAACCCGGGATCATACATACAATCCATACCACACAATGAATGACCTTCACTAGTTGGGTCAAATCGATCGTTGGCCACGTGGAAAGTTCTCTCCAAACTTGTTCATGGGTGAAAACTTTGGCCATCGATGCAATCCTTCGGAGTTGGTTCCTCATTCGTTGGCTTTCATCCCAAGCAAACCCCTCGTGAAAACTGCGCGACTACAGTATAATAATGCGTCTCCTGCCGAAATCCACTTCACAACTTTGGCATCTGCTCCGACAATCTCCACGCATTTCAGGCAGATGTGTCGTCAACACTACTCTCCAAACATGTGAGCGACAAGCTTAATCTTTTAATAGGGACCTATGAAGCCCTGTCCAGACAGAGACCCCGTTTGTTACGGGGCTTACATACATGTAATATTTACGAAGTCGACCACGGGGAGATTCCACCATCCCAATCATCCTCCAAGGGCCCCCTTCTCCCTCTCTTTCTCTCTTTCTCTCCCAATGCCTGAGTGAGTGAGTGAGTGAGTGTGCGAGATCCTCGAAGCAAGAAGAAGAAGCGCCCTCCGAAGAAGAGCGAACCGCCGATCGCTGGCCGACTGGTAGCTTTTTTTCTGGGATGATTTTCGTGTGCCACAATCCGAGTTTGGTTGTCAGTTGCCTTTCCAGAGTCAGTCCGATTGAGCTTCATCGTTGTTGGTGATGATGATGAGGATGAAAATAAAGAGTGCGAAGATCGAATCGACAGTGAGAATATGAACCAAGCAAATTCAACGTTGTGAATTCGTGTGGTCAAGTTTCTTGTCGCTGGGATTTGTGTTACTTTTGATGCGAAGGATTGCCGGTGATTTTGATTTGACCAGAGTCGACATTCGCCATTGCCTGATGAAAAGATAACTCAGGTAAGCCTTGTGAATGACTCATTGGGTTCACGGGAAATCTCCATCCATCAGTAATGCAATAAGTCATGCTGAGTGTTCGTCACGTTGAATGTAGCCGAATGTTCATACACGCACCGTATGTAGGTATGTGTCGCAGGAATTCATGCACAAAAAAGTGTTTCCAAATGATCCACATCCTTGACCCACTCCCTGACTTCGTCCACTGGAATTTCGGAATATTGATTATGTCATTAGTCAATGACTTTGGCATATTACAGAACGTGCGTACCGGACGCTGTAATCCGATGGTTGGATGAATCCAGTTTTAGGCCGAGTCACTTGGTTGAATCGGCGTTGAATATGGTTCATACTGCCAGTACATAGACGTACATGAAGTACAGCCATCGACCATAAGATGAGCCACGGTTCATGCGCATACAGACGTTGAATCTAGGAATTCATGTTTAGTTAGCTACTTTTGTGAAGGCCGAGTTTTATTGTTGGTCGGGTGAAAATCCTGCAGTGGATCCTGTCTAACAATGGAAAGAAGAACCACCTCCTCCTCCTATTGTTTTATGGCTGATCAATGCAGTCTCTTTCCGAGGAGTTCCACCAAAGGCCAGCCTTAGAACCTTTGAATGCCACGTTCTCATAACTATTCAACGGACGAAAAAAAGTTCCAAGGCTTTGAAAGAGAAAAATATGCTCAAGTGGAAGCCCAATTCATACTGTTGAATGAAATGGGAAATCCTGGGATGAGTGTGAACCTAGATTGGTCTCTTTCCCTGGAGAAACCTTGTCCACAAAGACGGGGTAATCCTATAAGTCATCCGAGTGTCGATGGATGAGAAAAATCCAACCACTAATAAAACGGGAGGTAGTTGTATCATGTGGCTCGACCAATTAAATAGCGCTAGCTCTTGGATGTGCTTGACTTGTTCCGTTCCAAAATGAAATTACTGGCCAGAGGAGGATAGATCCACTACTAGTAAATATACGTGCGTTGATTGTTTAGCTTAGCTCCAAGGTGATTACATCATCTGTAATGCCATGGATGGACGGGACTGGCGCTCTTAGTCAGTGGCACATTGGACGGATGGCATACTTTTTATCAGGTATCCTGAGGAAATGACAGAATAAAGCCGGTATTGATTGCTCTTTCATCGATCCGAAGCCACTCAAAAGGTAATTCAGAAGAGACCAAAATCGACTCAATCCCGAAATGATCAAGAAGCCTTAGGAGCGCAACGAATCACTACGAATACTGTTCACGGTGAGAGGACGAATTCAGAACAGTCATGGCTTCGAATCCAGGCCTAAAAATAGGAATTTTAGCTTAACGGGATTAGTTTTCATGTCTTAGAAGAACCCTGAGGAGGTGGGCAGAATAAATCTCTGGAGAGTACATATTTAAGCTAGAAATCTGGCCAATCAGAGTCCATCCTTATCTCCTGTACTAAAAGTTGAGGACTCAGGACTCGAGGCGAATCCTCCAAAAGGCCCCAAGTCCAATGTCAAACCGTATTGAAACGACTGCGCCTTCAAGAATCCAACTTTCTTGCTCATTCCGCGACTTTGAATGCACATTTTTGTTAGCATCATCCATTCATCCCTTCATCGGTCACACGTTCGAGCCTCGCTCTGACTCCACCCAGAGTCTCATGGCATGGATTTGAGGATCGTTCTTGAAGTGCGAGTGTGTCACTTCCGGACATTTATTCATTTCCCTTTACCAACCAACCAACCAACTAACCAATGCGATGCAACGACCTATTCATAAAGTACGCTCGTTTGGTGGCGCTGTTTTGTTCTGTCTTGGATAGAATGACAGGCAAATCTGTCCCAAAAGGTGGCGAGAGATCAATGGATGATGCTCTAGCTACATTTTGTAGGGCTGATGGCGAGCCTGATCTGTCCTTGATCTTTGCGTGCCAACAAGGATTGATTTTCACGTTTTCTCACGCAAATGAGTTTACTATTCATTGAACAGCGCTGTTCCTGCTATTGTTGCTATTATTCTGCCCTTTGGAAGAAACGAACACGTGGATGGAATGTAAGTCATTAGCAGATAGGATCTCGAGTCTTTTGTTTAGTTTTTTCAATCGTTTCAAAGCCGCCATAATGAACGAATGGCTTCGGCAATTTCTGGCTCTGAAGATAAGGATGAGTTTGTGGCCCCAAGTTGGTCGTTTTCATTGAACCTCGGATCGGATTTTGGCAATCTCCTCGACAGATTCAATGTCCGTCCGTTGGGAGCAACGCTGGATGAGCACTGTCCTTTTTGGCGTGTCCCCTTTCAAGTTCACATCAAACGGTTTTGGAAAGTCTCTTACGGCCTCCGATTGATGTTAATGGCTTGTGTGGAGATACCTTTCTCCCTCAAAAACGGTTCAAAGAGGTATTTCCTCTAGAGGGAACCTCAATTGTTGAATGGGTTATAAAGGGGGGTTATTTCAGTTTTATTCGAGAGAAATTTCTCCATGGAATCAGGTCAAATACTTGAGGGCTCCTCTTGAAACGATCCAACCTGGTTTTAACTTCATCCGTTTTTAAGTAAGATGAATTGAAATTGAGCTCGAGGGAAATGAGAAATAGGAAGAAGAACCATCATTACTTATCCATTGAGAGGCATCAATTTTAGGATTAAGACCGCAATGTTGAATTAATTAAAAGTGTTGCCAGATTTTGAGAAGTTCCCTCTCTTATGTTTAATTTGGAATGGAAACGTCTTCAATCGAAGTAGCCCAAACCCAAAGAATTGAAGCTTCTCATTGTAATGAAAAAGCAGGTTTTGGGCTAGAAGTGTTATTGAAAAAGTAGGCTTTGGTTCTTTTGAGTCTTTTTTGGCATATTTTAGGAGCTTTCATCATTATTATCCAGCAACGCTGAATTAGAGCTTACTTGAAAATTCCTGGACTAATTTCTCCAATCGGATTCACTCGAGTAAGCTTAGGTTTGAATCATCGATTTCCTGCGTTTCGATTTTTAGTATCAAGAGCCTGTGAACGACAAAAAAGGACCTCGTCAGCAGATTTCGTTTGGACGCTCAATCCCTTATTATAACTTGTTGTAGGACATGTGTTTTCTTTCACGACGGATTAGGTCCAATTGATTTCCGAAACCTCCAAACAGGAAGTGCATGTCGAGGAATCCCTATAATTTAGCTAATTGCACGCTCACCACTTTGGCATTTTTCTGCCTTGATTTCAAGTCATGGCGGATTCATTTTCCGGATATCCCTCGTTTTGCTTGCTCTTCAGCCTTCAATTCCCTCACCATCCATTGGAACTGCTCAAGTAAGTGGTCGAGCATTATCCGCCGAGTAATCGATCCTAACTGAATGCCAGAATGGCACTCTCTCTCAGCCAACCAACCAACCAACCAACCAACCAACCTAGCACTCATCAAATGCCAATAGGCTTCCATTCGGATGAAACGAGGTTCTCTCAGGTTTTGGGATACATAAGTAGTCAATCCTTTATTTATGGACAGGCTGACGAATGAGTATGGTGGTGCTTTGGGTTGTTGGAGGAAGAGAAAAGAGAGGCTCATAAAAGAGTTTGCATTCGTGTTTTGATCCGGTGAAGCTTAAAACGAGGATGGAAGAGAAAAGTAAAGAAGAGGCATGATGCTCAATAAATAGCCAACTTAATGGTCGGCTTATCCTGATGCTCGGTCTTCTGTTTCTTTTCGGTGGAGCTCATGATAACAGAATGGAAATGCTCAAAAGTGAGTTCATCAGATGGCCTTAACTTATAATCACATGCATTCTACTTTCACCCTCTATCATATCCTGTTCAAGATAGTGTATTTTTAAACAGCGCTATCCAGTTTGTTCTAGTTCGATGATCACTAAAATTAGAAAAGGATCAACCACTGTTGAGTTGGTGTGATCTACCTGCCTTGCTATGTTTGAGCCTTACGATATCTGTGAGTCGAACGAACTACTAGGTGGCGGTGTTTGCGATCATACTCTCCTTATTACAGGATGAAAAAGCCTTGCGAATAAATAGTGATCCATCATGGATGCTAACCGATTACCCCAAACTTCAGACTGAAGGCTCGTTCGTTAAGCGTTCGATTAAGAAACCTTTTTCGGAGAAATACGTACGCCTTCATCAAAGGAACAGAAGACACGTAAAAGTGCACATATGTGACAAAAGGGAAATTATAAATATCCTTTGGGATTCCGCCATTCCGTCTTTGTTTGCCTTTTGTTCGACTCGAGTTATGGCTCAATGAGAGGCTGACGAGGGCCACTCAAAAAACACAAAAAAAGAAATCCCGCTGAGAAGGTAGAAACAAATGTACACAAAAGCGCCGACATTTGGTTTGCTTATACTCGTATACGTTCCTACCAGCAGATAGCAGGACAATCAGTAGTTTTCAGGGCATGATATAATAGGACGTCTCCAGAACAAAAACAAGCCAAGCATGGCAAAAGGGATCTTTTTCCAGCCATCATCAGGATGACTGACGAAAACAATTCAGACGACAATCCATTCGCATGACAAGGACTATCTAATGTCATCAAGGAAGACGATCCTGTTAAAGTTATTCGACAAAAACGTGGATTATTTACGCCATCCTAACATATTTCCGCTATTTTGTCGTTGCCAGTTTCATTCTTATTGCTTGCTTTTATCACTCCGCCCGTTTCTGATTAAAAGGCCACACTATGAGATGTTGAGCATCCATTTGTGCGAATCCCATTCAAAGATAGTTTGTAGTTTGGAGGGATCATCTTAGACATATTGTGCTTCCCGCCCACGGCATCAAAAGTAAACTTCATTGAAAATTGAATGGAAGACTCAATTTGGATCGATCAAAATACCTGAAGGGCAACAAACACTTTGCATATCCACGCATTCGAATGCGCTCTGTTTGTAGAGACTTCGAAGCGAATGATACAGTAGTGTTCGTGTTGAGTGATGTCACGAGGATAATTACCCGGACACGCGTTGGGAGGATCTCAAGTGATTGTACAAATGATTGCTGTCTCAGCTCGGAGCTTCTGCTTCATCAAAGGCAAGATCGGATCGTGATTGACCTTTTCTTTTACTCCTCCTTTGATCTTTCTCATCTTCTTCGTTTGCTACCTCTACACTACTACGCTTCACTTTGAGCAGTACACGCCACAGGGTTGGGCGCAAATACGCTTTTAAGAATGGTTTTCTTAACTATTAGGAAAAATCTCAAAATGTATAGGATTAGCAACATCACTGATCAGGTGGTTTTACAGACCTTTGTTTTCATTGCAATGGGCATTTTTATCAAGAACTGTGACAACAAACGTCGAACAAACGTACTAAGAAAAAAAAATCATATTTGCCACATTCTCTTTAAGTTAGACCCGATTAGATTTGAAAGCTCTCGTCAAAGAGTTTGTAAAGTGTCGGAACTAAAAAAAGAAATTTGTGACATCCGACAAACATCGTTTCATTGAATAATTGTACGGGAAAAATGCCTGACCCTGTAGAGGCGCTAGGACAGCCCCTTGGGTCTATTTTTGCCACTTCTTCTTGGGTGCAATTTCAATGCACTTACCACTAAAATTGGCTTAAAGTAAATAAGCTATTTGGACCACAACTTGGGTGTGCATTGAAGCCAACAAAAACGTCAGTTGCCAATCAAGAATTTTATTGCGGTGGTGGTTTGGCCTTTTATGAAATGCTCTTTTTGCTCATCAACGACACAATATTACGCCGCTGTACGTTTTTAACTTTGCCTCATAAACTGGAAATAATTTCCTAATTGCTAGATGAGCTTGACAACAACCACTGAATGTTGCTTTGGTTGAATTTGGTTACATCCGTCCTTATTTCATAACTCGCATTTGAGAAAATGGAGTGCAGAATCAACCAAAATCCGGCGTTAACTCTTGATTAGGGGAAAAGGAAATTTGGGGGTTTTCTTGAAGTCAACCCAAGCGCGGATTTTTTTTTTTTGCTTTATTTTACAAAAGTTAAAAGGGTAACATACTGACGCTTTTTCGCAC
>CM021323.1:10267919-10287980 GCA_010645155.1 Tigriopus japonicus
ACGCTCTTTTGTATGGATTACCCTTTTTCGCACCCACAGTTTACTTACTGTTTAAAAATCACATCTGAACGATCATTGCTGTCTCTAGAATATCACAACGTGCCCTTTGATAGAGTATCACTCGTACGTTATTTACGGTGAACGTCCACGTACATTTCTTCTGTGTGAAGAAGCCTTCCTCTAAAATGAGGATGGGGAACTTTGGTGATTCTCGGTGAGAAGCAGCTACAAGGTCTTTACCTTCAAATCAAAGTGCAGAAGTCTCATTAAAGAACAGCATCTTCTTCAACAAAAGCAGCCAAAAGCCGCTATTGGCAACATCCAATCCAGGTCTGACAAAGTGAACCAAGCCCAACGAGCCATTTACTACGTGGAGCAACGGTAGCGTTCGCACTTTCCCAAGGAAACCAAACACGATCATGATGATCATTTTCATCACCAACATCATCATCATCATGGCTACGGTTCGTCGTCGTCTCACGTTGAACATTCAAGCACTCACTCAAGGCCGTGCAAATATCACACAAAAAATTCCATGGTACTGCAAAAACCAGAACAAATTGGGAGTTTTTCTAGGTCGACGTGTGTTTCGTTTTTTTTCCTCTTCTCTTTTATCCCGGAGCTGTCATTTCCACGTTTGTGCAATGGTTGCTGTTGATGTTGGTGCGTCCAACCCCGGATTTCTCGAGATTCCCTCTGAAATTCGAGGAATACCGCAAACCGAAAGTGATCCTTCCACCTTCAAATTCGGTCTTTGAACTGAGTCGCATTCCATTGGTGCCAATCTTTGGCCTAGTTCGAGTTGGTCACGCTTGGCTGGCGGATTTGAATAGACCAGGATGTCCTCAAAGGGTTGATATTGGTTGTTGGTTCTCAGGAGAAGCGAGTCTGACCTTCGACCTTTGGTGGTTGGGATTGTGGTGGCAACGTGGCCGTTGAGCGAATCAAGACTATCCTTGATCTTTGTCGATTGAACCCCCAAAAAGTCTAATGGAAGATTGTACCATGAAAAGAACAGGGAAATGAGGATAATTACCCGGGAGTAATTGACGGTGTCGTTAAACCGCACGAATTGGAGACACTCATTAGATTTTATCCAGGCCAACTTACTTGCCATTTTTCCCGTCTCCATGAGGTCATTAGAGAGTACAAGGCAAATTTGACATCTCTGTCAGCGTTTACATCGAGACCAAGGTCGGCTGGATGAAATTGAATCACGGATAGCAATGAAAACCCGGCTAATGGCTAGTAACTACCCATTCTTGGCGAACAAGTTTAATTGCCAGTGAAAAGAAAATCAAGTCGAGTCACTCCCCACTCTGAAAACCATGTCTAAAGAGACGCTGAATATACTAAATTGGCAATTGAGCGACCTCTCAAGGTTTCCATTGCGTCACATAAACCTCCCAAAAAGTTCTAAGGTCCTTTTTGGGTGACCAGGGTCTATTTTCAAGATTAACCGATTTCGAAACCAGTTCAAGAATCGAACATCATACTAACCGTAACATTAGCATCTCTTTATGGCTCTTTTTGAGACCCAATGCCAGGATCGTGGACGTATGAGGACATCTCGAGTGGTTCCAATCTGGCTGGTTCCTGAGCTCTTATGGACGAAGATAACTGATTCCCGTGTGGGTTATCAAATTTCTGACCTGTCAACCAAAACTGCTTTGGTTATAATCTGCTCCAATCAATCCTCTAAACCCGTCGACAGACACAGAGACAGAGACAGTCCAATCTAGTCCACAGAATGAACTGCTAGTCGAAACACAAACGCGGCGGTGAACTGTGCGAGAACCATCATGACATCCTCGGATGAAGCCACTAACAAGCCATTTCCAGTTGAAGACCCACCACACTTGTCACATTGTGGTAGAAATTACAGAACACACACACACACACACACAAGGGTGGTTATTCTTGTGATCATTTTCCTATGGCCGCCACAACATGAAACGAATATAACCTTGAAGTCATTAAGGGACAATAACACTCGCTACTCGCTTATGTATGTAGGTACATACGTAGATAACATCACGGTAAATAGCATTAACCATCTCGTTGACTCTTCTATGATGATGATGATGATTTCAAACGGGAAGAGACGGAGAATCAATTGACTTCCTTGTGAAGTGACAATCTGATACCTGCGAGTAAGCAAGTGATTGCAATTATTATTCATAGACGCCTTTGGAAGCATCAATTGTCATCTTGATTGCTAAACGGTACCTCGTCTCATTGATATTGGAGGAGAGAGACAGAGCCCGTTTGAAAAAAAAACTGACAATACAGGGACCAATTAATGGAATCGATGACAGAATAAAACTATACGAAGTTAGCTGGAGGAGACTACCACTATAAATAGAAGTCGAGAGAGTGATAGTGACACATGTTTGGAGGATGCATATCAGGTTAACATGAGGGATACGATCACTTGAGATGAGACTGAATGAAATGTTGTCAGATATAGAGATGTCGAATGGTCTTCTTCTTACAAAACATGCACATGATAAACCACTCAAAGTTGTAAGTGGAGTTGTACAAAGTGAGAATGATAAAAAGATTTCCATTGGTTGCGGTATGTGGTTGAAAAGCTTTGTTTCCATTCTTTGAATAGTGGCAGTCTTAAAAATTGTAGTGTTGATGAAACTTTAGTTGGAACTTTATTAAAATTTTTAGGTCTTAGTCGACCTTCTACTGAGAAGAACCGATGTTTGCCTTCAAAACCGACATTTGAATGACGGTAGTTGATCTATTCGTTGTTCCATCATTGCTCAAGTTTCATCTTCTCAATGTCTCGGCAACCAAGAACAAAGACTCCCACAAAAAGCCAATTTCTGGAAGGTAAGAACGATGCTACTCTCTCGTTGTCTTCCATCAACCATTTTGTTCCTCAAATTGCCACTGAACCACAATAACAACAACAGCCATTATTAACATTAACGTCTTACCAAGCTAATCGAGATGGATAGAGCGGCAACCAAAGACCTGGGCAATCATTATGCATACTCTCAGCACACAATTCGATGGTTTCTCGGCTCCCTTGGGACTCCTGAACACATGTGTGGCAATAATCAGGAAGGAAACCAGGCCAATTTCGGTACAACCGAACAAGTGGTAATCGTTTTTGGTGATGGTCTGTTTGCCTCCATCCAACGATACGTGTGAGATGCTGGCCAAAAAAACCGAGAGAGTTCCTGTGGCACTTCCAAAAAATGAGGTCCAACTTTTTCCCACCAAGACAATTTTGATTTGAGGCCAATTCTCATGAACATAATCATCATTAGATAGCTCAGCTTGTGGAAAAAAACTCAGTCAAGTGGATGACGATCATCGGCCAAATCACGAGTCTAATGATACGGTGGTTTTCTTGAAAACCAGGACTCCTGCGGTCAAACCAGAGCAATTGATACCTTAAACCCATCCCTCCACGCAATCGATATCGATGGCTTGAAGATTGAAAAATCGCTCTGTCCGCGAGGATTCAACCAATGAGGATTGCCACATCCAGACTGACTGACTGACAGACAGATTGACACAGAATGGGAAGCATCAGACAAATAACCCTTTCTTTTCGAGGTGGTTAGTTCTTTGGTGAACAAAGACACGCTTACACACACCCACACGCTCTTTCCTCGTCTCCTTTTGTTTCAACGACTTTGAGGAAGTCAAGTGGCATGGATGCCTTGGCTTAATTAATGAAAAGAGACCCTCTATTCATTGTTCGTCAATTTTACAACACACGTCTCTTTGTGTTAATGATCGAACATCAGGCACTCCCTGAAAATGGCGAAACTAGAATCGGACACAATGCGGAAAAAGTCGCGCGACCAATTGGCGAATTCCGGTTCTTCCGGGAAAGGTTGAGCTGAATTCCAGGTTGACATGAACCGGGATCGATTCAATATGGCTAATCAGTCGCAAATCAAACTGGTTCCTCTTCTTTTTTGAGCAGAGGAAGTGTCCTTGGAATATCCATGGCGACTCGTTTGGGAATCCAACGGGGTTTTGATGGACATTGATGAACTAATTGGGGATCGGGAGAGACAGACAGGGTCCTTGTATCCATCCTTATGATTAAATGAGTAAATTACCGACCACTTCGAGATTCTTCAAGTTCGAGCACGATCAAATCAAGCTCTTTTGTTCGGTTCCTTGACTAATAATACTAAAGAATACAAAAAGGTAGAATACAAAATCCAATCATCATATGGCAAGGTGAGACATTGTCGTTGGACAAAAGGCAATCAATGTTGTTGATATGCAGAATTTGGTGGCGAGTGCGAGTTCACTCACCATGGGCGTTCAAATGTGGGTAGACAAACCTCGAAGATTGAGAAGACGAAACATGATGGCTTCATGACAATCTGGAAGAAATGAGTTCACTCCATTGCCAAGAACCTCTTCACTTTGCATATTTATTGCGATCCTCTCGGTTCAAGATCAGTGAAGCATTCAAATTGATTCAAATGTGAGGAGCTCAAGCGAAGCTTCACTCACATCCAACCAAGTTTTTCGATGATATTCTCAGGGTTTCTTGCTCGTTTAACATAAGCCATTTATTCTTGTTCTACAAACGATATGACTACGCATACACACACAGCTTAGGGTAAAGACTCGAAGTTGGCAACAAAACTGACGATGAGGTCGAAGACTCTCAATCTCACACAAAGAACTGGGCCTACACAAGAAACTAGAGATGGTTCAAGTCAAGTCAGTGAATTTGAAGCCATTGTTAAGGTTAAAAAGTGTTGCCATTGTAAGTGGAGGTTAAGAGCCAGAACGCAGCAACTTGTTCTTGACAATTGGGTCCTTTCACAAGCAGCTGACTGGGAGGTCACCTTAGTAATACAGCTCCAAATATTGCACCCTGACACAAACATTTAACATATTTTCGAACTTCTCAATGTACATTGGACACGTAAGAACAAAAATTTTGCGTATTAAAGCTCAAAGATTGCACGACGTGTTTTCCATTTCACTGGTTGCGCTTAAAGGACTCTATAGATCTTGATTGTTATTAACTTTGTTATTTGAATTCAAGTATTACCTTTAGATTACCTGTAAACACAAACCGAATATTTGCCTAACAATCTTTGCTATCATAACTGTTGTCTTTTAGTTTGAGATAGTGCAGATAAAAATGACATGCTGCCTCTGAAGATGTAAAAACTGGACTACTAACAATGTTTTGGCTTTACAAGAAGTCCCTTTCATGCAAAGCAGAGGGCTTTTGTGAATTGATGGAATTTAATATTGCACCTCTTTCGACTACCAAATGCAAAGGCCTTGAAATGCTTCAATGGTAAGGAGTGGGTTTATTGCCTAAACTCTTGAACTTTATTGCAAAAATGTGGAATTTGTTACCCCTTGAACCTGTTGCCTCTTATTTTGAAATAATTTGAGTGGTTTGCTTTTGAAGGTCATCGAAACCATTTTTGCTTCATACAGTCAGGCCTTTCATAATGCTCTAATCTGAGCATCACTGACGAAAGGGAGTGTTCTTCTTTGTGTTTGTCCAAGTTATGTTTCCATTATGATCACATCCCTACTGTACTATCCCGAACTTTTCTTCAACGCGTCAAAAAGGGAATACCATCTTGGGCAACAGACTTTTCGTTGTGAGTCAGAGCAAGAAGATCACGGAGTACGTAGATAGAACAAAAGTAATGAAAGAGCCCAAGACTTTTCAGCTGATCGGTGGCAACAATGAGAATTGGAGAAGCTGGCAAGTACGAAGCAAAACTCGACAAATTGAACCAGCCAACGTTTGTGTGGACTGAAATAGCGCTGCATTGTGCACGATGTTCTTTGTAGGCTGACATTTAATGCCATTACGTTGAAGACTTTTATGATGTCACTGATGCGCCCAAGTTTGGTTTCAATCGCGACGCCCAAATCGACCCTTGAAGTGATGCAAAAGACGTCAGCAGTTAGTGAACACCATACGTATATAAGTTGATCTTTGTTTTGAAGTTCAGTTAGGCAAGATAAAGAATTTCAATATTTGAACTGGGGAAAAAGATGATTTAGTCGGCTTAAAGTTTCTTTGCTCGCACGATTTTTCAATGTTCAACGACTGGTGAAGATGAATCTGTCTGAAAATGTCAAGAGCATGCTCTCAAATTCCAAGTTCAAAAGAGAGGGCAAAAATGATAATCAAGTCTCTCAAATCTCTTTGTTCCCGTGTTCTTAGGGTTTTTAAAAGAATGACTCTTTTAGGCTCAATCTGTTTGTCGAACAACAAAAGAATGGCGACAAATTCCGGTGGGTGATGTTGTGACAATAATGTCGCCATGTTGTTGTTGTTGTTGTTGTTGTTGTTGTTGTTGTATCAAGCATTGCTTACTCTCTGGTACGGTTCGTGCTTAATCGTTTCTCTCGATCTAGATTTGATCATTCTGCAACATTTTTATTACTGCGTCCAAAAGTAGGTTTCTCGTCCAGGGAGATAAGACGTAATCGTATATAATGGATAGAGAGGATTCGCTGCCAAAAAGGCATTATTAGGAGGAAAAAGTGAAAATCGATTTCTCTCACTCTCTTCACTTCTTTCCGGTTCTGAGTTAAGCTCATGTTGTTCGATGATTGATAAAGAAATCAGCCCAGGAAAAAGTGTTGAAGGGGAAAATTAGCGATGAAAAAGAGAAACCCCTCAATGTTCACTCACAAATCCAGAACCATGAACCAATGAACGTCAACAAGAGCAATCTTAGTCTGATGGAGGTCATCACCACTAACTAGCGAGTGATTACATTCGGCGATCGGTTCATTGGTTTCTACGCGTTCAATGTCTGCCACGCACGAAGGACAAAAAAAAAATCTTATCAAAATGATAGATCGACTTCTTTAAAGGCCATAATAAGCTTTAGATCGACGTGTTGGTGGAACCAAGAAAATACTTTCAATTCTGGTTGGAACGAGTTGGTGGAGCCGGCGTCTCGACCAATGCCATAAATTGCAAAGGACAGGAGGCAATTTCGAGTCAAGACCGTGTCCTAGTACGTTAGGCAATGGAACAGAATAGTCCTGCCCCCAAAAGGCAAGAAAATGACAAATGTACGTCGAAACGGGGAAAAAGCCGTTCTCGTTCCAATTCGTGGCAAGATTTGCAGTTTGCCACAAGATGTGCCTCCAACATCAACTAACTTTGACAACCTTGTTATTTCTAGGCATGTTCCGTCGCTGCTACCCTTGGCAACTTGGGGATTTCCAAACCAGCAGGTGAAAAAACGCACGTGGTGGTTCGTCTACGGGCATCATGGTTCGCATTCGTCACAAATGGAGCCATTGGTTTTGGATTACTTTGGTTACTCAAGCCATAGCTATTCCATTGGGTAAGTTCTTTTCCTGGAGTACTAAAACCTTGCTCAGTCAATGTTAGAGTAACCACGCCGAACAACGCTTCGAATTAAAAATTCCATGGAGTTTTTGACTTTTGTCGGGATAAGTTTCTATTTTTTTGTTGTTTTTTGCTCTCATAGAGCTAGAGGTCAGCACTCAGTGGTTGATTAGCGAGTGTTATCCAAGATCCAGTCCAAGTAGGCGGTGGTACGGGTGAAGCCATGGGGATAACCAGAGGCACATCCAGCACCAGAGACGAAAGAGGTAACGCCCACAGTCTTGTATTGGCCGGAGGAGGTCTGCATGTTGAGAGGTCCGCCGCTGTCGCCAGAGCACACACCCTTGCCGTCAGAGGTGTCAATGCAAATGTGTCCCGAGGTGATGGTGCTACCATAAGTTCCGGCACACTCAGCGTTGGACATGATTTTACGTCCACGGACGAAATGCATCTTGTCGGCACGGCCTTCGAAGGGACTGTCGGAGAGCTTGCCCCATCCAGTGCAAGTGGTCTCTTGACCCACCATATCGTTTCCTACATCACCGGAGTCAACCAGGCACGAGGGTCGGACAGCGTCTATTAGGAACAATGCAAAGAGGGTCCGTGATTGAGTCCTTGAGGATTTTCCGAATCGATCAGTCTATCTACTTACTGTTGAACTGGATTGCCTCGGGCAATTCTACGAGGGCAATATCGTTGGCGAGGGACACCGAGTCCCATTGAGGGTGGGTAAAGCCATTGCTGGCGGGGGCGTGAATGGTCTGGGCAGTGGACTCGGGTCGGCTCAAATCGTGCACTCCCACAGTGACGTCCCATCCGTTTCGGCAGCCATCCACACAATGGGCGGCGGTCAGGATCCAGTTCTCGTTAATGATGGACGAGGTGCAGAAGAAGGTGTTGACACAATTCAAGGCAGACACCCAGGGGAATTGGTTGGGGTTGGTCTCGGCACCTCCGACAATCTTGCCGTTGGCGGCTTTGTTCTCAATACCGCAGTCAGACTGACGGGGAGCGGGGATGGCGTCCACGGGGGTGGTGGGAAGAGGGCTGGGCTTCTTTGGCTTGACGAAGCTCAGGGTTTGCATCTGCATGATGTTCCTGGTCTTCAAATTTTGGAAGTCAGCCTTGGTGGTTGGACGCCAAAGGCTTTTCTTGGGGGCAGCCTGTAGATATAAATAGACAGCAATATTATTTCAGGACTGAAATAGGAAGCCCAATGGAGCAGGCCAATGGGAGAAATGCTTACCTCAGCGGCCAAAAGGCAAGCAACTAGAACGACCAAGTACTTCATATTGATGGGTGATTGACTGACAGCTATGCAAACCTTTTATAGTAAATCTCAAATTATGGGCATGGGGATAAGTAATCAGAGTCTTATCGGGATTAACATAAACGCGTCATTCTGGTCAAAATGAAACGATGTGCACTTTGGCTTTATTTCACTTTTATATTTCATAAATATAATACTTCATACTTCAACTTCATTGACTCGATCCAGGTTTTAGTTAGACCATTTCAATTCAGCAATCGCGATAGCTGAATAAATTCCAAAACAGGGACCAAGCCAGATATTCTGTGGAGGAAGACCATGGGATTTTGCACTAAACCTGAGGCGCTGGTAGAGCAGAAACGGAAGAGCATTCCGTTTGATTGTGTTAGGAGACTTTAAAAAATTATGTGGTACAATACAGTTTTTGCACAAGAGAGCAAATTAAAATATGTAAAGAAATTTGTTTAAACCTGACCATTTTTCAAGTTCAGGTTCATGAGGAAAAAACATAGATCATGCGTATTTTGGATCGAAAGTTGAGCAAAATTTCGATTGATAATATAGTATATGACTTTGGCTGGGCATTTATGAACCTCCCCACTACTTACGCCAAATAAACAAGCGTTTCAAATCAACGAAATAAACAACTAGCGTTCAGTGATGTGTGTTCCAATTTGTCCTTGAAGTAATTATTTTGATATTCAAATATAGCTCTACATTTCAGAGCATAATAAACCATATTTCAAACCAATGTACATTACTTTAAAAAGAAATAGTTCATATTGATTAATTGTTCCTCGATCTTTGAACATTTTCACTACGCGGCTCAAGGGACTCCAATCATTTGAAAAATGATTTCAATTTGCTAATTAGTAAGTACGGGCAAAAAGTGTAAAAAGATTTTTGGTAACATAAACCCATTTATTTGCCTTTTTGCACTTTTCGCCTTAATTTGCCAGATTTTTTTACGAATTCGACCTAAAATGAACAAATTGTTGAGAGTTTCCTATTTCTTCTTTGAAAATGTTTACTGTTGGAAGATTTTTTTTTAAATTTGAAAATTAAATCTGATTTTACGGCTCCCAGTGTAGGCTAGCGTGGTATTGATTACGGCTTCTTCAATATCTAAATTTTCCTCGTCAAGATTGAAAAATAACAAGCAGATGACAAGAAAGTAACTGAAGTTTTTTGTTTCAGAAATTTCAGTTTTTTTGAGAATTTTTATAAACTTTATATTGTTTGCGCTTTTTTGTTCTTATTTGCGCTTTTGACCTTTTTTTGCATTTTATTTCACGATTTTCAGCTGATTTTTGTGCAACTTTTGGTAACCAAAAGCTTCTGTTGATTTGCACTTTTTGCCCGTCTCTACTGATTAGTCTCTTGAAGTTTTATACCTAATTAAAAAGCTCGTTTTGTAAATGCATTCGCTTGTTACTCCGTAAAATACTTTCCTGTTTAACACTTCCGTTGTAAATGAGTTAGAAGCACCCTATCTAAAACTCAATTATAGTTAATATAAAGCTATATAGAATAGTTCTAAGAAAATTGACAAGCGTTATGCAACAAATTTCTTGATTTTGCGTTGTAACCCTCAATAACTTCCGAAGATTTTTACAGAAAATGGGACCATGTTATTTTCGAGTGCCCAATTTAAGTACATAAAAGACAGAACTTCTGTGTCATGGGTTAGGTTAAAAAAGTATGGATGTCAATGTTTGTAAAGAGAAGCAACACGTGAGCGCAAGTTTATTCAGTTTCTTTACAAATGTTTACGCAAAGGTCAAATTGATTAGAATTTGCAATAGTTCACGGACACAAGTGAGCGATTTCGGGGTTTTCTTTATTGACAAAAACAACATGCCCTCGCTCAAACTAGAGGACTTTGAACTTTAGGGCTTTTTCATAAATGAATCATACATAAATGGTGTTGGGCTCCTACAATCTAAAACCTACACACGGCCATCGGTTTTTCCCAATTCCACCTTCCTTATCCAGTGGTGTTAGATTGATCTAGGTTCGCTCATGGGTCCTAATGCCCGATTCAAGAAACCAGAAACCGATGCCCATTCTGAAGCCGCTAGGTAGACAGGGCCTTTAAAGAAAGCCTTTGACACTAACTGACGGTGACAGGAGTTGATTTTGGCACTTGGGATTGGCCAACACACTTCTTGTTGATGGCCGTTGGCTGGAAATAGCCGCAAGATTACATTATCGTGTCCCATTCGAGAGGGGGTCTCGAAAACGTGTGCTCAAGCTTTGGGCTGCCAATTCCCAACAATAAAGTAACTTTTCCCACCACTACTCTTCCAAGAAGTCTGAAGAGTCTAGCCACAAGTCCGAGAGAGAGAGGAAGAAAGTTTGGGCCCTGTTTTTTTTTCTCTCTTCGTCTCCTCCTCTGAGGTCGACCTTTCCACTTTTTTCCTCCACCGAATTGAGTTACGAACCCGACCACATTTACCTCTTATAAAGCCATTAAGATTGAACAACACTCAAAGTTCCGGGTAATTTCTCTCCTTTTAGAGCCTGCGCTCGAGTTTGACGTCTTGGGACCAAAGTTGGTCTCAAAACAATTTGGCTTTCGTAGTAAACACATTCCTAGAGAGTTTAGCGAATGGTTCCATTAATCCCATGTTGTTCCATTTTCTAGGTGCTGGTTACCCGAGGGCCCCCGAAGAGGCTTTTGAGTCGGGGAGATCCATTATCCTGCCCCAAAATCCCCATGAGCCGTCTGATGTGGACGATGCTTTGCCTGTGGTGGTGATTACACCATCATCCGTCATGTCTGTCAGTCCCACCATACAACTTTCTAGCATTGTGATTAATCCAAAGTGGGACAGAAATCCCGTTTCCAGTATCACCACGTCACAAAGGTCCAATGACGAGAAAGAACTGTTTTATAACAACAACAATAAAAACAACATTAGAAGTGTTGAAGCCACCACAGCGACACCATCTTCTTCAACTTCAGCAGCCACAACAATCACAACCGGAACTCCGAGGAGTGCAAATATTTCCGTAAGCCACTCGGTGAGTGTGGTCTCGGTCAAGTTTTCGAGCTCGGATGAGAAAACCAATGAGCTCGAGGAAGAACTCAGTTCCACATTGTTGCCTACCCCGTTGTCGACTCGAGTGCATCCTCCACCTCCTGCTCCTGCTCCTTCCGACACCTTGATTGAATTGCCGACCTCTTCAGATAGGCCAACAAATGAATCTCGTAAACCTTTGGTCCATGCATCTGCCACTCGAAGACCGCAAAGAGAATCTCAGATCTCATCATCAAGAACAAAAGAGTCAGAATTGAGCAGTAGCCTGGCGAGCGATGAGGCTAAAAGTCCATCAGAGGCTGGTGAGACCCCCGAGTCTCAAGATGGTGCCCGGTCTAATCAAATCACTTCAGACAGAGATCCCAAATCTCTTTTGATCCCTCCGTCTTCGTTTGGCTCAGCTTTATCCTCCATGGCAGACTCTCCCAAGTCAGAAAAGTCCATTCCAAGTGGGAACGACGCGGGGAACAAAGACTCGATTGTGCTTCACCCGGTGATCTTACGCTTGAGTCGCAATCAAAGCTATGCCTTGACCTCATCGTCGGCGTCAGATCCCAAGCAAATATTTGAGTTTGTCTCTCCCAACCAAAAGGACCACGTGACTTCGCCCACACCTCGGACCCCGAGATCTCCAGCTTCTTCTATTCATGCTCCTACTGCACTGAATTCTGCCTCAACTAGTACGACTCCTGTTACACCCACAACTACTACCATCGGGACTACCACATCTAGAACAACGGTAACAACAACAGCGACACCGACGACAAAACCAATGTCAAGCGTCTCCACTCAGACGACGACCATTGCCCCAACTACTACCACTGGTTCCACCCCTGAAAGCCAGTTGCCCTTAAACCATCCTAACCATCATCACCATTATACCATTCCCAAGTCGTCCATCGACTTGGATGTGAGGAGTCTGCTCCAAGAGTACAACATTACTGATTTGGAACTCGATCGCGATGAGGCCAACGACTATAGTAACTACCCCTATGCAGAAGGCCGTTCCTTGAATATGGAACTAGGTGAAACAGAGGACACCGAGTATAGTGAGTTTGACAGGGACGAAAGTGATGAACTCTTGCGAATTTATGACCGTGTCCGGGACAACGACAGTGGTCCCAAGAACCCGAATCTTCACGAGGAGGTGAGAACGACCCAGATTAGGGGCCAGTCGTCTGACAAGGTCATTATGAGTGATGGCGGTGCACTTTCGGCCCAATCAGCGGCCGCCGTTGTCGAGGAGAACGTCTTGGGCGTGCAAATGGTGGGACACGAGAGACCCGTCGAATCCTTCAATGCATCCGTTATCATTGGAATTGCTGTCGGGGCCGTGGTTTTCGTACTCCTTGGTCTAGGTGGGTGCAATGAATGTATGATAAGGCTGAAGGTGTTGGGAGAAAA
Source organism: Tigriopus japonicus (assembly GCA_010645155.1). Classification (NCBI taxonomy): domain Eukaryota; kingdom Metazoa; phylum Arthropoda; class Copepoda; order Harpacticoida; family Harpacticidae; genus Tigriopus; species Tigriopus japonicus. The sequence continues at coordinate 10,280,980 of CM021323.1, forward strand.
ATGCATACAAGAAAGACGTTAAAATTTGGGCCATTGAAGCTGGGCAATTGTTCCACCCTTTATGTTCAAGTTCCAGAGTTCTTTCATCTCAGTATATTTTAAGGGTTCCACCTTAACCATTTTAAGGTTCTGCAGCTAATTCTGCAGGTCCTTAGAAGGATAGGGCATTAAACTAATGATGGACCTGAATGAGACCTTTCTATGAACCGAAATTTGATTGACCAAAACAACCAGTTTTCGATAGAAAATTGTAAATAATATTATGATTAAGAAAACTAGCATCGAGAATCCGAAAACGAAATTGTATCCTTATGTCTGTTCAGGTTTACAGGCAAAGCAAAGCCGAAAACAAATTTAAGTTCATCGATACGTACATTATTATTATTTTTGTGGAACAATGCACACATTTTAAGACATCACCATTTGTCATGCATTAACAGCTACTTGGACCTTTTGAAAAGGCACGAAGGTGTTATTCCTGTGAAGTGAGGTTTTGCTTTAATGTAGACTTCTTCAGATCAGTTTCCACCTCAAATCAAATATGAGCGGGTTATTTTTGTTTCTTTTTAGTGGGTCTGGGATTGTTCGTGTACCATGAGCGCTTTGTCAACAAACCACAGACCCTGGAGGATTGTGGATCAGATTCCGGCGAGTATCAACCAGATTCTTTTGGAAGAGTCAGCCAAATGGAATGTATCGGACTTGATCTACCACGGGTACGACACTGTCTTCTTATGTTTGCTCAGTCAATCTCAGCGTGTTGACAATCCGTTCTGATCTGATTCCAGGACAACTTCAATGAGGAAATGTACAGTTTAGACAATGACTCGTTTCTGAACAGTTTGGAAACCATGACCATCCCATCCACTTGGTCGGAGTCTGTCAGGCATGACTCGGATGTGTAGACAGCGGCCATTCACGGATCGACCGCTATTACTACCACCACTACGACTTCTACTGCAGCAACCTCTCTGAACACTTCACTTCAATGAATCAAGCCAAAGTCCAATTCAGTCGGTTTAACTTCCAAGAAAGGCGCTTAAACGTTTTAAAAGAAAGAAATCAATGTCAAAGGCTGTGAAACCTTCACCCAAATTCGTGTCACAAAAAATACACACATACACAATTTACTGACTCAACTATGTATCACGTACGCAGAAAGAGGTCCCGGAATCGGCGGTAGTTGGGGACAATAGGATTTGTTATAATGGGAACAATTCAATTAACATCAACTTAACATCAACTTAGTCAAGCAATTATGTCCATCTAGTATCCAATTGCTAGTGATGGACCGAAAGGGCTTTTAACTGGGGCTGAAAGTAAAGGCTAAAAAAGGACCTATACAAAACCGAGAGGAGCTGACTTCTAAACTAAATGTTAACACAAGTCACCTTAAAATGCACATTTTGATCATGACATGGGACCATGGGAAGATTCGGAATTGATCCGCTTCCAGAAATTTTTGGACCAAAAAACCTCAGACGTTCAGCTGATCCTTGTATAAAATTTCAACTCATCATTGGCACTACTTTTCAGGCCTTTTTGGAATCAGGATTTTTTCCATAAAGATTTGTGTATTAAACAAGGAAAGCACTAAGACCATAAGAAAAAGTAAGGTTGCGTGATGCAATGATTTTCCTATTTTAGGGTTAGGCTCTTAGAACAAAGTCAACAAATAACACATTACCTGATGAAATATCTCGAAAACAGTCCTTTTCGACCTGTAGAGAAGAAATGCACCTAGTTGAGGCAATGGAGATTGTGGAGACCGTTGAGAGGGAACTCCTCCATGACCTTTTTATTGTTAAGCTCAAGGAACAACTTGCCAAATAAAAAGAATTTCATGCCATGCATGAGGTGCCCACAGTTCTCAGAGGTTCAAATGGCGCCTTCATTAATACCTTCAGTTAATGCATTAGACCTCCCATTTATTAATGTCAATGGTCCTATTGTGGCTGCTTAATGTGAGAGGTGTGTGAACGTCATCAATGATTTTGAATATGCCTTAAAATAATACAGAAACATGTCATGATGCCTTCATTATTAGCTGGAATAATGATACACGCACGTCCATTTTCCCCCAAAGTTTATCCCCCAAAGAGGGAGTTGTTTTCACCACCAAAGTTGTACAATTTCTTGCTCCAATGGGCCTCAACAAAAGCTTTTTTTGCACTTTTTGGTCTTATATTTGCAAGAAAAGTGTAAGTGTATAATCTTGATATTTTTGACATAGGGTCGACTACAACTCGAAAGCCAGTGAGATCGAGTCAATAGGTAGACTTCGTCAGAACCCTTTTTTGCAGGTTTGTTTAAGTAGGATGAATGATGCGATAATAGATGATTTCATTTGGGGGTTTTAAATGCGAATGAAAAAGTAAAATGGGTCAATAAGATACAACTTTTATAGATGTCTCCATGTAATCCTTTTGCCTATTGGCCTTTTTCAAAGATACCCTCTCTCTTTAATTTGGCACATGGTAGGTCGTTGAGTTTTGGGAGATGTTCTTTGCCATACAAAAAGAACGCGATGGAGCAAGCATTTTTGAGAATTCGCGTTTTTTTGCGTGAATAAAAGCCCTTCAAGTAACAGTTTGTTTTGTAGGCAAGTTTTTTTGTTGAATGTGAAGTCATTTGTAATTATATGAACATCGACTTCAAGTCTACATTACTCCGATAATAAAAACTTGAACTTTTTTTCAAAAAAACTTCCGAAATTCGCATTTCCTCTATTGTTATCTCTTTCGAACTAATCAATTCTTTCACAAGAACAAAGACTTGAGACGAAATTTATCCTTAGATACTTCCCTTCGCAAATCACCACAAATCATGACGGCAACACTGTTTTTATTTGGGAATGGTACAAATTTACCCAAACAAACACATATTCTGATAACCCAAACAAACAAACAAACAAACAAAGAAATGGCCAATTTGTTCGCATCAGTACAGTTTCTCAAAGGTTCCTACTACTGATGCGAACAAATTGGCCGTTTATTTGTTTGGTTTTTTAAATATTTGTTTGTTTGGGGTGAATTTTATCATTTCTAAATAAAGGCAGTGTTGCCGTCATGATTTGTAATAATTTGTCAAGGGAGTGTCTGACGATCATATTCGCCACTATGATTAATTTTGTTGAAAGGACAGATTGGTCTAAGAAGAATATTCCATTCAATTGAACTACTAAATTTTGACCCTCGAAAGTTTTTAAGACCTTACCCTAACCTTACCCTGCCATTAACTTTTTCCACTTCTAAAGTGTGTCCCTTTAGGCAGCCCTGTTTTTTTGGGAGACCAACACAATGGACAACTGTTGACTTCTTTTTCCAATTTGTTTGTTTTTTATTTATGATTTGTATTTGTTTTGTACGCTGTTGTTTGTATTTTGTTATATTTGTTTGTTTCCCATCAGTAGTTCCTACCAGGGTTGCCAAAAGTGGCCGAATTTGAAACCCGGTGGGCGAAAGAAAAAAAAAATTCTCTCGGCCGCCTCCAGAAGTGGCCGAAAGTGGCCGAATTTGAGATCTGGTGGCCGAGAAAAAAATATATCCTCGGTCATATCCAAAAGTGGCTGAAATTGGCCGAAAATAGCAAAAAGCACAATAAAAATTTATGCGGGAGAAAGTTTGTATCAGCTAGAGAAAGCAGAAGTGTGAAAAAGTGGTCATTCCGTACTTTTAAAAATGAAGAAAGCTACTCGGAGTAATAAGCAGTCTCCAAAAAATCTTTTGGGACTGTTTGATGAGTTTTTAGCCCCTCATCCAAACCAATCAACAACAGATATGGAAGATATGGAAAAGGATGTGGATACCAAAGAGGCAGCTTTGGAATGCCTCCAAGAAGTGGCCCGACTCGTTAATGAAGTTGGAGAGTCAAAGACGAAAAAAAAACAATATCTGCAATGATAAAATTCATGAGAGCCACGTTAGTCATGTGAAAGGAATGGGGTATTCGTGGAGTCTTACTTATAAAACTACCACTTCGTGTACGAGGTTGCTTGAGTGAAAAGGACAACATTGCGCATAAAATTCTTGCTTTCCATTAATTCCAAGTTTCCTTGAGTATGAAAACTTAACTTCTTGAATGATTTTGCATGTGGAAATGAGAAACACAATGCCAAGAGGGTTGCTATTGTTAGCTAAGTGTTAAGGTAAAGCAAGATGAATGCATTGTAATGCACAGACTTGTGAACAAATGAACAGAACAAAAAGAAAAACAAGGAAATTTGGAGGCTTAAATTGTATTCATTTTTTGGAGGACAACAGAAAATTTTCTTTATAAGCACACAAAAAGGGGATTCCTTTCCTAACTTTATTGTGTCTCAAATAACAGCAATCAAGTTATTTCATAAATATGTCATCCAAAATTACAAAGAAGGATTTGTTTCAATATTAGAGTATTGAAAATCAAACACACACGTGCATTGTAACATGTTGAAGCAGGTATATGAATAAACTAGTGTCAATGTAAATTTAATCATCCAAGATTACACTTTGAAAAAGGAAGGAAAACTGAACTAAATCAAATACCTGCACAGCTACATATTTATTTTCATACTCTATCATGAAGCAAACTTGTGTGTAACAGTTATGAAATCGTAATAATCTTGTCCATTTCAATTGAGCTTCAAAATTTCAAACCACTTACTTCCCATCAAAAGTTGGATTTGGAGCATATGTGGAGGGCCCTTTTTGTTCCTTTTTCAAGCACTCTTAAGAAAAATTTCCTATTGTCCTCCGAAAAATGAAAAAAATCAAGCCTCCAATGCCTATTTGTTCTTTCTTCTTTCTGTTCTGTTTTATTTTTCTTCACATGTCTATGAATTGCGATTCTATAAATACATTATACCAAGGAAAACGTAAGAAATGGGGGCCTCTCCTCAAGCGATCATTTTTTTTCATAAACTGAATCCCATTCAAGTATATGGTTTTGTTTTGATAAAATTGATAAGACAGCACTTCAGGATGTTGTTGGCTGAATCATTCATTCATCCACTTGCTAGAAACAACGTTTTAGAATTTGTAACATTCGCAGTACTTATGCACAGAAGCAAGAGACAAATTGACCCTACAATAGCCCAAAAGAATGACTGTAGGTATATTTGTTTGGTTGGAAGAGCGCCCATTGCTCTAGGTTTCAAGTTACTCTCATTGCCATATATTTCAGTTAATCAAGTTGAAATTAAAGCATGTGAACTTTGAATGACGACTTGGACAACTGGATAGACTTTGTTGAAATTGGCTCAGAGTTCAAAAAGCTGCTTTTGGCAATGGCAAAGCATCCAGGTCTTCCGAGATCCTTGCAATAGTACATGCTTCCATAGCTTTGCCACGCCCTCCTTGTTGGTAATCTTGATCTCTTGGTTCATCTCCTGCTCACTCTCATCAGGTTCACCTCATGAAAACATTCAGTGTTGTCATAAATATTCAATCAAAAATCCTTTGATTCAAGTCATTTTAATTTGGTGACCATTTATGTAATGACAAATCCACCCCCAAGGAAATAATCCCTTAAATTTAGATCCAACTGTATGCTTAGTTACCCTCGGCACTTCAAAATACACCAATTCATGATCCTTGATTTTGCATTACCTTAACAATCATTTAAGTTCACTCTATTCTTGCCTGATATTTATATGTAGTATGAGTATTTTTTCTTAAATTCTTGATTCATTCGCTAATGATCTTAACCCTCTTGACATTGTTTATCTCACTTCAACATGCAAAATCATTCAAGAAGTTAAGTTTTCATACTCAAGGAAATTTGGAATTAATGGAAAGCAAGAATTTTGTGCGCAATGTTGTCCTTTTCACTCAAGCAACCTCGTACACGAAGTGGAAGATTTATAAGTAAGATTCGTGGAGGAGACAGCTGATGAAGTTGCCTAAAATCAATTGTAGACGGCGCCACATTTGACTAGGCGAGAATAAAATTTTGCTACGGAAGTACTGCTACCTTGAAAGTCCTTTTTAGACACTATTTCATCAGTTTTTCAAGGATTTATTGATCTAAAAACAAAAGAAAATAAGTTAACCTAATGATTTTGTCATATTTTTACCCATACACGGACACATTTCTTTTAAAAAGCGAGTTTCAGTGTACATATAATGTTGCGTAAGTTTGGAAATATCCTTAGTGCGACACTTCCGGCTCGGTAACATCAATTTGATGAATATTTATTGTCGCATCGTTGTTTGCCGTTGTTTGCAGTCAAAAAATGGACACATTTGCAGGTAACTGACATGACACCTAGCTTTTACAAAATATGCAAAACTTATTTACGTTGGAGTTGCGTGAATGAAGAATACTATTGCGAACTAGTAGGGAACTAAAATAGACTAGAATCAAAGCTTCTTACTTCGGATTGTACTTTTTCCACAACTTGTAAGAGCCCAGCCGGAAAAGTCCCACTGCCGATAATTGTTGGCTGAGAAATTGAATGATGAGCTTCGAAGTCGTGGTGCTTGGGGTCATTGAAACTAACATGGATCTGATCAAACCACCCTTCCCAGCCAGCCCTACAACAATTCCAATCATTTATTGGTCGATTTTGGGGTTTAAAACCTTATCAGAGTCCCAGGGACGAATTTGGTCCTGACCAGGCAGGAAAAAATCCGTGCATGCGTCGTTTCTGACTTGCTTGATTGAAGACGTAATTTTCAAACTCACGCAACATTATATGTACACTTGAAACTCGGTTTTCGAAAGAAATGTCCAGGTGTATGGATAAAAATGTGACAAAATCATGAGGTAAACTTATTTTCAATTATTTTTAGATCAATAAATCCTTGAAAAACTGATGAAATAGTGTCTAAAAAGGACTTTCAAGGTAGCAGCACTTCCGTAGCAAAATTTTATTCTCGCCTAGTCAAATGTGGCGTCGTCTACAATCGATTTAAGGTAACTTCATCAGCTGTCTCCTCCACGAATACCCCATTGGGAGAAGCAACGGAGAGGATCGATATGAGCCCTATATTTCTAACAAATCTTCGTAAACAAACTTT
>CM021323.1:10288143-10301666 GCA_010645155.1 Tigriopus japonicus
CTGAAAAGTTTGTTTACGAAGATTTGTTAGAAATATAGGGCTCATAAGAGGATCGATGTACTTGAGAAAAAGCAAGAAGGAGAGCAAGCAAGAAATAAAATCGTGATTAAAGGCTTGAATTCAACCAGACCGGTGAAGGAGCGAAAATCTTAAAGAAAATTGATTTCGAGCACCCCATCAAAAATTCTAACTCCTTTGTGCCGAAGATCGTAGACGGAACCTCGAAGAAAAAGGCTTCAATCAAGATCACCTCAATTGTTGAATTTCAAACGGAGACGGACAAACCGGAGGTTTTCCGGTGCCTAGTCCGAAAAGGACGTGTCCACGAAGGCTTACATTTTGGCGATTATATCCCATCCCATCCCAAGGACCGTTTTAGCCTAGAAAAAAAGCCTATGACTTGAGAAAGGATACTCCGGGAACGAGAATAAGAGTGGTGTTGGGGTTTCGAGGACCATTGCTCCTTGTCAAAAAAAGGGAGAATCGAATTAGACATGCACAAGGTTGCTCCAAGTGAGCGTTTTAAATCATTCCGCGGGCGGCAAAACAAGGCCGTTGGCTGTGCTGAGTTGCTCAGCCCATTTTGGCGAATCCAAGTTTTTCCCATTTTGACGAGCATTTGATGATTCTAGGTCCTTGGAAACGATCGGTATTTCACTTAAGGATACCTTGGCTGGAATTGGGTCAATAATATGCAAAAAATAATATTAGGGTGATTGATTTAAAAGCAAGTAAGCAGGCCTTGTGCTATTGCAAAAATAGGACTTAACATTGATCCAAACACTAATATTAAGATGCGGATTTATTCAGTGGGTTCCAAAGAATCATTTCAATATTTCAAAATACTTAACATATAGAGAAATGTAATATTTTTTAACGCTTCTTTCTGTTAAGATCTAATCTTTTCTGTATCATTTTCAAGCAAACAAATTGGGCATATTTTCAACCAAGTGAAAGCAGAGGGATCAAAACGTAAAATTAAGATCGTTTCCAGGGACCTAGAATCATCAAATGCACGTTAAAATGGGAAAAACTTGGATTCGCCAAAATGGGCTGAGCAGCTCAGCACAGCCAACGGCCCTGTTTTGCCGCCCGTGGAATGATTTAAAACGCTCACTTGAAGCAACCTTATACATGTCCTATTATGCCAAGAAAGTTTAAACAAATTTCGTACGAGGGTAAATGCTGTCTTTTGTGTGTCTTTCGTCTCTCGCTTGTAAATGTCCCACGATTTATTCCAAGGTTGCGTGCGTTTATTTATCCTAAAGCAATATTTCATTACTTAAACTAACCTAACCTAACCAAATGTTAACTTCAACTTCATTTGTTCCTTTGAAAAAAACATTATATTTATCTGAGTCACGCAACTTATCAAAATTTCACATGTCATTTATGCAGTAACTCAGAGTCTTTCGTCCTCTCAACTATTTTGTGCCGGTCACTTGTTACCCCAGTTCATTTCTGCTCTTCAAGAACTGGGTTACCAGTCTATTTTATCAATATCGCTTTGGTACGAATCACTTTGTGCAATTTACCACTTACCTATCTTTCACTCTTCTCAAATCATATATCAAGTCACTTACTTTGCAAAATGCTTCTTATCAGCAGAAAACTAAATACCGCAAAACCTTGTCTTGAGAATGCATGTACTCTCCTAAGGCATGGAGCTGGACTTTGATGGTGATCAGTAAAGACTGGAAGTTTAGACGAATAAAACTGTCAAATTAGACGAAAAAAGACGAATAAAATTGCCCGATTAGACGAAAAAAGACGAATAAAATTACCCGATTAAATGAAAAAAGACGAATAAAAGGCTTCATTTGACGAAAAAAGACGAAAAAAAAACACTGTCTTTCACGGTAAAAAACTAACGAATTGCCTGTAAAGAGGATACAAAGAGCCTTAAACTGCTGCCCACAAAGTAGACGAAAAGTACGTCCCAATTGAGGGGAAACACCTGCTCACTTGTGTAAAACGACAAAATATACAAAAGTAAGGAAGGAAAAGTGCCAAAGGAGCAAGAAATGGTCAGTGGTACATATTAATTTTAAAAAAAACCAGTTCAAAAGGAGTTCAAAACCGCCCGTTTTTCAACGTTTTCAGTTGGGCAATATTTTATAGCAAATTTGCTGACACATTAATTGTTCGCAAAGTCGGATAGCTTTTTTCAATCCAATTTTTTCAAAAAAGCCTTTTCTTTCCGTGTCTGTCAGGAAACCCTAAAAGTTAAAATTTAAGTGTGGATCATATTTTGTTCGAGCAAAAACGCAACTGACAATCAAACTATTACTTTGGCCCAAGTTTTGGCGTTGAACTTTTTTGAAAGTGTCAATATGATTTAAAATTTGAGAAAAAAACTTAAAATCCAAGAAAATTTTCCATTTTTCACTAATCAGACAAAAAAATTGAGAAAAATTGCCGGATTAAACAAAAAAGACGAATAAAATCCAAATTAGACGAATTAATTTGTCGCGACGAATAAGGTTAAAAAAGACGAATAAAGACGAAAAAACACAAATACGTTTATTCGTCTAAAGTTCCTGTCCCTAGTCATCAGCATATGAAGAAATACTGGTTTTGGTTTTAAACTTCTGGAGAGGAGCAATACAGAGAATAAACAGGAGCGGACCTAAAATTGAACCTTGTGGAACACCTGACTTGACATCACATATGCCACTAAATGATCCTTTAACCTTGACTATTTGCTTCCTATCACTCATGAAACTACCAATCCAATTCAGGACCTTCCCTGGATCCCAAAATCGTTGAGTTGATCGAGCAAAAGACCATGCTCTACGTTATCAAATGCCTTGACAAAGTCCAGATAGACTACATCAACTGACTCGTGACTTTCAAGCCCGTCAATAATCTGTTCAATGTGGTCAACTAGTTGGGTAACTGTACTAAAATGAGCTCGAAACCCATGCTGTCCAGAAGGAATAAAATCGCGGACTTCCAAATACTCAACAAGCTTGGACTTCATGATCTTCTCAAAAACTTTTGCCATACTGGAGGTCAGTGAAATGGGCCTATAATTACTAGGATGCGACTTATTTCCACCCTTAAAAAATAGAACAACATAAGATATTTTTAGAGAAGAGGGAAACTTTCCCTGATCCAAGATACGACGCATCATGGCGGGCATCATCGACGGACATGGTTCTGTTTCTTGTGATTCGTCCGGTATGTATTGGAAGTGCCGTAATGGGTCCTTTTGCCCATATGAATTTGGACATGGACGAGGGGGAATTTCGTGATGAGGGATGTATCTCCACCGTCAAAAATGGTTGCCTATTGTAATTTGGCCAAGAATTCGGAGATTTTTTACTCTCTGTTTCCGTTAGTTTGTACAAGGTCAAGATTTGGGAAATGAACACGAATTACGTGGTTTATCGAGGTTACAATTGCAAAAAGTCGCTGGTTCACGTTTGCAACGTTATGAATATCCATCTGATCTTAAACAAGGACTCTTGAGCAAGGAAGCGACACGACATTTTTGGTCCCGCCAACTTAGGCCATTGATTGCAAGTCTGGAAAACTTTAATTTGCATACTTTTACCCATTCCAAAAGCATAAAATATATTCATATGATACCATTTTGTATTCAAAAATATATCTGAGGTTTGATTTGTTGTATTTTTGGCAAAAAAGTCATGCACAAGTTCAATTTGTAAGAACAAAGGTTGAACAAAATATCACTTTTTTCCCAATTTTTGCTTTTTTGCATTATATTGAATAGAAAACAAATAATTTCAGACTCTATATTACTGAACATGAATTAGGGATAGTATGAAAGTAGTTCACAACTAATTTTATTAACAAATACATAGCCTTATTTATGTTCTCATTCAGAGTCATAAATGGCATTAGGTAAGACTCCACATTTTTGAAAATCAAACTATGGTGCTTAATATGACAACTTTCTTGTCTTTTCCAAGTTGGTCTGAAGATTTAAAGAACTTTCAATTGGCATGGAGAAAAAAGTGTTTTCAAGGAATTATTCAGTTTTCAAATAATATCAGTCAATGGGCAAAGGAGACCTCAAATGCTAATGTGGGAAGTCTTGATGGCTGCTTGGATATTTTGTGTTTGCTTAAATCAGTGGACACTTTCATGAACAAGGTGCCTGAGTAGTATTTAAAATTGCAGAAACCCTTTATCCATGGATATTGGTTTGTCTTGGAGATGAACCCACAGGGAACTTTCAGGTTTTGATCCTAAACAACTCTGAAAGAGGAGCTTGTTGTTCTTGTTGTATTGTTAAGTAATAATAGTTTTTCATTGCTCTACTATTCTTTCTGAGCCACAAGCACAATGGCTTTCTTGAAATTTAGAGACCACTGGGCATTGATAAACAATTCCTTGATAAACTGGTGGCATTGTGCCATTGCTTAAATTGTTCTTGGTCTTGATCATTGAAGCCTCAGTTCAGGAGCTCTTTTCCAAATCAAATGAAACCACAGTTTCAAAACCACTCTTTGATATGCCTCAAACACATTAGTTTGCCTTGGCACAATGCAAATACTCATTATCAAACATCCAAATCAATATTCATAGCCAGAGCATGGGGGATTTTGGGCACTTTTCACAGTCAAGTTAGGCTCAAAAAGGTTCTTTAGAGCCATAGAATCAAAGAGATAATCATGGCAACTTAAAGCACAGCTTTTCCTAACCACGGCACTTGGGTTCAAGGTGAGATGACACACAATTTAAAGCTTATTCTCCTCTTGGCTGTTGGAACTTTCTTCGCCTTTGTTTACAGTTAGGCCTAAGTTGGCTGGAAAGGTTTGGTGAATGCAAAAGGTGACCATTCCTTGCTGGAGGGTCCTTGTTTTAAAGCATGAAAATAGTGGTATTCGGTGTATTTCAAAAGGCGATTGTTCAATACAATTATTGTAGACATGATCATGTCAGAGGCTGTTTCTCGGAGGAATTATAAATTGTTAATAAAATTAAATCACTTTAAAAAAGAAAGAATTTATTACGGATGCAATGTAGGAGCTCCTTACGACAAAATCATACAAATTAGGGTACATGTGTGAAAATGTTCATCTGATCATTGTTCATCTTATCATGGTTTCATTGTTCAATTAAAGGCTAATATTATGGGGATACCATCGAGTTCCTTGGTGTCCATATCCATACCATCCCTTGAAAAGGGATCAAATTTGATCCGTGCCATTCTCAGCATTCGTTTGGATGCCTCATTTCCGAGAGTACCCTTGTTTTTGTCAGACAGATACACGACTCTCTGAATGCCCGATTGAATGATAATCTTGGCGCACTCGTTGCACGGGAATAAGGTCACATACACGGTGCAGCCTTCCAAATCCGAAGCACTCTTGCCCACAATGGCGTTCATCTCCGCATGGCATACGTACCAATTCTTGTCTTCGAGGCTTTTCTTGTTGTCTTTACCCCAAGGCATTTGATCGTCGGGACAACCTTTGGGCATGCCGTTGTAACCGAGGCTCACGATGCGATTTTGACGGTTCACGATGACCGCTCCCACTTGTGTGGACGGGTCTTTGGACCGCATTGCGGTTAAAACAGCTGATGCCATGAAATAGTCTTCCCAAGGTAACGCGTTTTTTCGAGCTAGGCTCTGAGAGGTAGAAGAATTCTCCGAAGTCATATTGTTCAATCTCAAGTTCAAACAATTTACAGTGACTTGTTTGGGGTCTGATTCCTTCTTATACTGGATGATTTCTTTATCGCAATAATCTATAGATCAGGGGTCGGCAACTGCTTTTGAATGTGACTTTGGGTGATGTCAAATTTGCCTGTGAGTAGTCAAGGGCCCTCCAAACAGATCCTGGTTGGTTCATGGGTATACATATCAACTATCAAAGAGTTCCGTGTGCACGAGAACAGTACTTGGGATGCTTTCGGGCCCACAATTTTGGACTTTCCCCATAGCTATTGGGCCCACCATCGTCCACCCTCGGGTCAATATGTGTACTGAGGCCCACTGGTTGCCGGCCACTGAACTAGATTTATTTCATTGTTCATTGATTTTTCCACTCCAACACCAATGATGTGTTGACGAATATTTGAGATAAGAGGAAGAAATAAAAGGCTAAAATAAAGTAGCCTTGCCGAGATGTACGTCTGGCCACTATGTAATCCATCAAGGTACTTTGTGAACTTTTGTTGAATAGAATTATAGGAATAATGTCCTTTTTTACGCACAGGGGCAAAATCAGGATAGCCATTTTCTAAAACGGGCAACACATACTCGTACGAGGCGCCCGCCAAATCAAATGCAAATCCATCCGCTGAGAGCAAACCATGGGACAAATTGCAAAAAAATCATCTCTCCCTGAATTTTGTGAGTCTTGGCATTTTTTGTTTTTCATATAGTTACAGTAGAAATCAACCCCTAGCTATGAGAAAGTAAAGAAATGGTTCAACATGTTCATGACTTTGTCGTGGATGTGGCTCATGGTGGTTAAGATGCCGAGACTATTATGAAACTTTGTAATGCTGCTCATGGGAGCTATTCCCTCAGCCTCAACCAAATCTACCGGATTTTGAGAGATGTTAATGCTAAAAAGACCCCTCCAACAAGCGCAACCAAAGTGCCAAATGCACCAAGAGAATCGCAGACTTCATCGAGGCCGAGGTGATGACCTGGCCTCGTAAAATGGGCTACAAGGTGGGTCCTCCAGCAACTCACAGATGATCACAACAAGGAGTGTGCGAGATGTGCATAGGTGCTCTTTAATGCCAAATTCCACGAAGGTCAGGCCTTTCCTTATTCCATTGTGGCGATGGACTAAACGAATGAGACCTTCTACACCTCAGAGACAAAAAAATCCAACAAACAATGGATTCCAAGAGGTCCAATAGGCCCGAGTAGGCTAAGGTTCAGGTGAGTCGGAAAAAACAAATGACTATTGCCTGGTTCAACAACATGGGACTTATCAACCAGCATTTAGTCCTGGCCGGAACCAAGATCAATGTAGTCTACTTATGCAATATCATGGCCACTTTCTTGAACAAAGCCAACCATGCCCAAAAACGGTGGGCAAAAGCTTTTTTGCACATGGACAATTGGAGCTTCCACACAGCACACATCACGAAGAAGTTCATTGCCACCAGATCTATAAACTGATCTACCACCCATCCTTTTCACCTAATTTGGCCCCGGTAGATTTCTTCTATTTCTCCACGGCGAAAAAATGATTGGCTGTCCCCTTCATTCTAAGCAATACAACCAAGAAGGAATGGGCGGGGGTCTTGGAAAGGTACGTAGCGGCTTTCAATAAGCGAGTAAAGCGATGGGAGGAATGTATTAAAAAAGAGGGAGAATATATTGAAAAACAATATGTAATAAAGTTTGGTAAATTCCCTGAAGTTTGTCTTCAGCATTGACTTTCGCATTTGATTTTGGGGGCGCCTCGTACATTTTGAAAGCGTTGACAAGTCCATCCTTGTTTTTTGTAGTAAAATGTCTTTTCAACATTCCCATCAAACGATTTGCCTTTTTTGCATTGTGCAAAAACATAATCTCCAAACATTAGGTGACTATAAATTTCGACACCAAGGTCCCTGTGTGTCTCAATCTAAGCAAGAGGTTCCCCAGACAACCATGTCTCCGATATGCCAAATCGTTGGACCAGGAACTTTTTTGTATTGAAGAACATTCCATTCTCCAACGCCCAAACATGGAGATCATCGATATCACACTGGCGGGATTTAAAAGCTTTAGAATCGTCAATTACAAAGGAGAGCTTCGCAGCATTGGACAGTTTTTAATCAAGCCAAAGTTGGGATTTTTCTCATTTTGTTACCCTTTTTCTGACCTCTTCACTGGAAGAAGTCAAAAATACTTTCAGTCATAAAAAACCGGGTGGGGATTCAATTCGTGCACACGTTTAACCGATTAACTTGTACGAAAGGATTGAACCCTGCAGCACCCCAGACACCACCTAACAAGGGTGGCTCAAGGTGCCTTGCACTTTACGGCTTGAGTGTGATCAGTATGTATTTCAAAGTTCGCGAACACAAGTATGCACAACCCGGCCAACTTGGCCAGGTTAATGGTTGTGATGTTCTTGTTGAAGAGAGGATTATGTGGATTCTGCTTGAGTGAATATCATCTGTAGGAAGGAAAGCATGACATGGAGAAGAGCCTTCATGTATACAATTTTAAGGCATGTATTCTGGGCTGAGAGTGGAAATCAGCTCTAGAGTGGGGAACCCCTTGCAAATGCCTCAGCAATGTTTCTCGCACTGTGGATGGATGAGGCCTCTCGAAGTTGTGGACATGCATTCCATATTCTATATCTAGAGTAGGCCATGTTAGGAGCTGAAAAAGGAAGCGGCGGGGGGATGTTTCCCTTCTTGAGCCCACGGGTGCAGACACCACCTGTGAGATCAGAATAGAACAGATCAGAACAATAGATCAGAACAGAAGGCAGCCAAGGGGATTTCTGGAACCCTCCGGTCCATCGCGGCTTGACCAGGCTTAGTATGATATGGAATCAACAAAAATGCTGGATATCGAAAGATCTCCAACAAAATTTAGTTCCACATCCAGATGCTAAGAATTCACGCACGTCTCTGTGATCAACACGACATCAAAATCATGCATGACGAGAAGAGACTGCAAGTCGACAAACTTGTTGACGATAAGCGATTCTTGCGTTGAGTGTACGTACTAGACTATTCTGAGTGGCATAAAGAGACACTTGGTTATACCAGATCTAGTGCGAGAGAGGGTCCTAGGGGCTCCAGTGTTTTTGAATTTGACAATAGATTTTTGACAACAGGTGGGGTTTTGGGAGCGATTTTTTTTCTTTTTGAAATTGGGATCGTTCATCTCGTTTTCTACTGAATGGTCCACCCTTGAATCAGGAATCATTCTCGGGACGACTGAACGTCTTGGAACGTGATCGGAACGGATCTGACGTGATCAGGACGGTCGTAATTTTAGTTCATGTGTGTGCTTCTTTCATCCTTTCGCATGACGTTCATATAATTCATCACTGATGATAAGCTAACAGTTTGATTGATAAGATACGGAAGCAAATTCCAAGGAACTGGCAGCAATTTCAAAGTTCTCAATACTCAATGTTGACATTTCCATCAAAGGGAAATCGGGAAACTATAATTGATTTTCAGAATATTAATCAGCTTAACAACAATTTGAAAAAGCAACAACATTTATTCAAACATTACTTGTGAATTTATTGAAACCAAATGTTCCAGTGCTTGAATGATGGCTAACTTCAGTTCCTTATTTGTCCCTTGCTTTTCTGATAGATTCCGATCTGGCCATCCCTTCAATTTGGCACGTGGGTGCGGTCACAAGGGTTATTTCTATTTACTTGGGGGTCTGTCTTCAACCAAGTCTTCAAATTTGCCAGTGGATGTTCCTAGTACATATCTTGTTTGACGCAACGAGTTTATTGGATGTGTCTTTGATTGGAAGATGAATTGAGATTTGCTAACTTAATTGCCGTTTAAGGAGTCTCACCCGTTGGTAAAAAGGTCCTTAGGGATTTGGTGCTCTCTGGATTTTTGACGGATCTATTTATAGTAGTTGAATGATAGATGATGTTTCTCTGCTATGGTAGTTTGAGGAAAATATTTAAAGAAATATTTCTTTTTTGTGCTCGTTCCGGGGGCACAAAATATCCTTGGGAAACAAAAGTCCTTCTTGTCCTTTTTATGTTCAATAACGGAACTATCAAATTGAATTTAACCATCTTACATAAATGAAATTTCAAAAAAGAGGTCGGTTAATCATGATATTAGGGTCTTCCATAAAGGTCGTCTGCCACCCACCACCTTCCATATCAACAATAGTCCGATTGAAATCGTCAAGTTTTTTAACTATGTCGGTTTCACCTTCACCACTCAACTCTCCTTCAACAAACATCTGAACCTCGCAATAACCAAGGCCAGGGCCCGGATCGGATACATCTGCCATGGACTTCCCATCAAGAATCTTCCTCTGCCAATAGTTCTTCAACTCTTCCAGACTTACATCACCCCCATCTTCCTCTACGGCCTGCACCTCTGGCTTCCCAACTCCGACCAATCCGCTCTCAAATCCGCCGATGCCACCTTCACCAAATTCCTCAAAAGATACCTCTGCGTGCCCCAATATGCCAATAGTGCATGGACGCATTTCCTATGCGAAACCGAGCCCTTTACCACCGGGCTGGCAAGGTTAGTGTCCAACAGTGTTAGGAACCTGACCTTTCCGGAGGTGATGTCTGGACATATGCTGTCCTTCCCGGTCAAGGACTTGACAACACCTTATTGTCCTTGGCCTAACATCCATTCGGAATATTGGCGGTCACGCACCTTCGTCCGGCTTCCTGCCCAACTCCATCAAAGACGGGAAACTGACGTAGAATCTGTTCATTCTGACCCACCCTCTCTACTGCAATAACCAAGATTTTCATCATCTCCCTCTACCCAACTGCATCTGCACTGTCTGTCAATCCCCGCTTCATTTCTTCCATGTGCACTGAATGTATTCTAGTCAACTCACTGTGATATCATGATTTACGTAACTATTTTTAACGTTTTTTTTAACTTTTGACATGTCTTTTTACAATTTTATATGATTATACATGTACATATATACTTTTTTTTTAATACGCCATGACATGACCAAGAGTCGCAATAAACATTATTATAATAACACCAGCAAGCAAGGCAAGGAAGCCAGAATGGCCACGCAGACTAGCGCGTTCTTAGAAGTGCCGAGTGTAAGTGCTTCCCTTGATGGCGTAGGTTCGAATCCTGTTGGGGGTCGGATTGAAGCTGTCGGGAGAAATCCTGTTAAGGAAGCCAGAATGGCCACGCAGACTAGCGCGTTCTTAGAAGTGCCGAGTGTAAGTGCTTCCCAGACGGCGTAGGTTCGAATCCTGTTGGGGGTCGGATTGAAGCTGTCGGGAGAAATCCTTCAATTTACAGGGAATTGCATTCCTTGTAGCGGTAATAAAAAAAATCCGCAAAAAAAAATGAATTAAAAAAAACACGTATATAGTATTTCAAAAAATAGATTTCTAATTTGCTCCAATTAATTTGCTCCAACTGACATGCTCCTATCTACAAAAATTGTAATGAATGCTGCGTTTTCTGAAATAGACCAAACTTTTCATTTTTAAACCAGATGGACAATAGTAATGTTACAAGAATGATCCTGCCGCTTTTCACAACATTAACCTCGGTAAACCACGAGGCCTTTCTCCGTCTCCCAAATCTTGACCTCATACAATTTCACGGAGCCAGAAAGCGGGGTCATCAGTCTCTGAATTCGTTGCCAAATCACGATTGACAGATTTTCGGTGGTGGAGATACGTCCCTCATCTCGAAATTCCTCCATATCCATGTCCAAATTCTTATGGTCCAAAGGACCCATCACGGCCTTGTGAATCAAATGTTTTAGGTCCACCAGATTCATAACCATCCCGGTTCTTGGGTCAATAGTCCCACATATGGTCACTTCCAGTACATAGTTGTGTCCATGACCGTTGACATGGTTGCACTTACCAAAAATGTCTCGATTCTCGTCATCGCTCAATTTGGGATTGTGGAGGCGGTGACTGGCACTAAATGTCTCACGCCGTGTCAAGAACAATGAAGCCATGAATGAATCAGAATTTTTAACCGTGTGAATGATGCCTGACTGAAAATGCCGTTTCTCGTCCGTTTTTCTCCCAATATTGAATTGATTGTCGGCCTTAAATTAAATTTTCAAGTTGGCGAAAGGGTGGTGAGAAATATTTTGCCCAGAACTAGAATTCTGTTTGTTGAATGCGTCTTCGATTGAATCAGGGAATGAGATTTGCTCGTAGCGATTACGTCACTCCTTTTGAAGGGAAATATCCCAATCTTAGAAAGAACCTTTGAGATACTGATTTCTAAACTTCCCACGTCCCACGTAATATTTATTTATAGCTAAACGGCAGACGGGGTTTCGTCTCATTTAGGGTGTTGAGAGTGCGGAAAAATATGTGACTATGGAATTTGGATATGCGTGCTTGTCTTTTCGACCATAATAACATTAAGCATCTGGTTGATTGTTTTCTTATGTGGGCTGTTTTTTTACTGGGAATTGCCCATCCCCTTGTTCCAATTTTAGACAGAACTAACTTCAGACTGTTTTGAATTTCAATTTCTTTCTAGGCTCTCCTTCATATCTGATTTTTGTACGTTCTACTTTCCTACTAAAACCACTAATGTCATTTTTGTTTCATCCACTTCTTTGTTGTTCAAAGAATCAACTTCCGCCACCGTTTTCCCGGACTCATATTACTGTTGGGGTGTGAGATGGTTTGTATTTGTATGGCACACAAACTCTTCATGCTCATTACTAGTATATTTCTCAGTGACTAGTCTTTGACCCATAATCCAGGTTCCATCCAATTACTTCAACAAGCAAGTCTCCAGATTTAGTTTCTCGTAGTTCCAGCAGCCTTTATTTCCCTAGGGAAGTGAAATCGTTGTCGATGTCTGACTCATTTACGGTTGACAATAGATGCCTTTTAATCCTCGCTCTATTCATGACTTTTATCCTATATTTTGGTAAATTCCATTTCTCCCCTTCAGAATCAAATATGGATAGTCAACTTCGCTTTGTACGAAAGAGCTATGCTCGTTCGTGACTATTTTTAATTAACTTCGTAATTATATGAATTTCATGTACTCCAATGTGAATGAAGGAATGATCCTGAATAATGATTATTGGACGGGAATGATAGAGAAATAAAGCAGGATTCAAATTTGAGCAAAGTACAGATATTACTAAAGGGACGTAGATTTACATCTAGTGGATATCATATCACCTCAATTTGCATATACAATATTGCGCATGATTGGAGCCCGGAAATGAATATTTTAAAATATAAAATATCCTAAAAATACCTATCCGTTTTTATTCGATTTTTTAAATATTTTGGCTTTTTCAAGGAAAAATCAAATATATTCTCGAATATTTGAGTCAGAAAAATATTTCAAGCAAAATGGAAGAAAATAATTGAACGACCAATGCTCAATAGGGCTTACCAAAAATGCACCAAAAATACAAAATCCTCTACAAAACGGCATTTGTACTAAAATTATTGACATTCACAACCAAAACTACTGTCATCCACGATAAAAGCTGCGCCATTTATTGAGGCAAGTTGAAAATTACACTTTTGAATCAATTAACCTTGATCAAAATTTCAGCTGATTCCACAAAATAAGCGCCTCTTGCGGTCGTATTGAGACATAGTTCCCAGCTAGAGAGTGGTTTTTAATGCCACTTTTGGCAAAACTTTGGAGAAATAGGTTTATCCTTAGATGCTTACATTTCTTTGCAATGGCATTTTGTTATCAAAATCGTACATTTCGGAGAAATGTTGATTTTAAGAAAATCTTGAACGGTTTGCCAAAGAGTGGCATTAAAACACACTCATTAGCTGGCAACTATGTCTCAATCTGACCGCAAGAGGCGCTTATTTTGTGGAATCAGCTGAAATTTTGTTCATGGTTCATTAAAATCAAGTATGCCT
>CM021323.1:10301981-10399714 GCA_010645155.1 Tigriopus japonicus
ATTTGTCTTTATTTGCAAACATTGGCAAACGCAAAACAGCTTACAAAATTTTGAGGTTGATCAACTGTAAGCTGTGAACATCTTTTTCTTGTTTTGATTTCAACAGCGTGACCGCATGTCAAGGGTTGAAATCTGCTTCCTCTCTATCTTAAGTCAAGATGAGCTTGATGAAACAAGTTTTTTCTAGAGCCGAAAACTCGAACCCTTAGTTTTTGCAAGCTGCTTGAACAGTTTTTCTCTTTGTTTTGATGATCGCTTGATCAGTTAATGCATAGTCAATCCACGAATAATCATCCTTTAGTAGTTTTTTCTGTCATTTTTCTTATATTTTTTAATTATTCAGTATTTGTTGTAAGGAAGGCAGAGTGGCCGAGCGTACTAGCGCGTTCCGGAAAGTGCCGAGCGTTATTTCGGCGCGCGGTAAGTAGGTCACAAGGTAAAAAATGTCATGGTAAATAGGTCACAGTAAAAAGGTCACCGTAAAACGGTCACGGTAAAAAGGTCGCAAGGTAAAACGGTCACAGTAAAAAGGTCACGAGGTAAATAGGTCACGGTAAAAAGGTCACAAGGTAAAAAGGTCACGGTAAAAAGGTCACAAGGTAAATAGGTCACGGTAAAAAGGTCACAGTAAATAGGTCACGGTAAAAAGGTCACAGTAAATAGGTCATGGTAAGAAGGTCACAAGGTAAGGAATTCAAAAGCAGAAAAAGGCACAATGAAACTTCAAATTAAAATGATCAAAAAATGTTGTTGAGCACATGGACTGTATGCCATGCAATCCATGCACAGTTGCCAGTACAGTTTTAATTCTTTAAATCTTCTCTGGCTTTGACGAAAAAATATTTTTTCGACAAATCTTGTACAAAATGATTGACATTAATCACCAATAACATATTTTTACGATTCAGAAAAATAAGATTACCATCCCAGCCCCACAAATGATTGTATAAAATATGAAAATGGTAAAGGTGTTCACCACATACATTGCATATACAATTGTCATGAGGTAAGATGTGGAATTCATATTTACTACAAGTCAGATGAAGGTCACTGTCTAAAACTTCACTTGCCAGCTGAAACTGGGGAGCAAATATCGAGTTGCTTTGGCTTTTATAGTTGTGATACCTAATCCAGAACGTTGGGAAATTCTGGCTCTTTTGTATATCAGTTCTTGGAACAAAGAGAAATCCTATTTTAGCACTAGTAAAATGCAAGAAGCACTGAATTCATGGAGTGGGAGGCTAGCAATGAGAATTATGATTTCCAGCAGAAACAAACCATTTGCGTTCTTCTGCAAATGAGACTGGTTTGCATTGAGAAGAACACATATTTCAAATTTCAGCCCAATCAAATGCCGGAGTGAAAAGTCATGCCTTCTCAAACTTATGTATTGAAGAGAGCATAGAATGAATGAACTCGCCCTTTTGTGGTAGAACGATTACCACAAAAGGGCTAGTTCATTCTTTCTTGGTAGTATTTGCACTGAACTTTGAGAGAGCATAACTTTTGAATCCGACGTTTGATTGAGCTGAAAATTAAAGCACGTAGTCTAGTTGACAAAAGAAAGGTCTCATTTGCAGAAGAACATTATTGGCTCGTTTCTCATGGAAATCATAATTTTCAGTGCTAGCCTCCCACTCCATGATTCCATTGTATCTAATTATGACATGGAATACCTTGCCCTTGTGTCGGCAAGGTGTTTTTTGAGCTGGAGAAGTATTTATTTTATTCCAGAAACTTTTGAGGCCAGTTTTGAGATATAAAGGCAATGCCAAACACTTACTTGAATTCGGCTGATTAAGTCACAGGGAAAAACTCCATGATGTTACTTAATAGATGCTTAAAAACAAATAGTTGAAAATTTCCTTTGACTAAATTCTGAGATGAAGTAAGAGGAGTGAGTGTTGTTCTAAAATGTTTTGGAAATCTACCTAGTGCATCTATTTTCAACTACTTTTACGTTCAGCATTCTTGAAGGACCAAACAGGAGGGTCGTTATATCAACTTAGACAAACGGCTAAGTAGATTTCAACAGTAGTTTTGGTAAACACCCATAAGACTACGCGAGACTTGAGTAGAAGGAAACATTAAAGAAATATGTAAGTAAGTTTTAAGTGACCATACATCGTTTTTTGCCCGTGACCTGAGAATTCAGAAACAGAAATTGCATTCAGACCTCATAACTGGAAGTTTTTGGAATTTAAAGCGACTTCTCAAGCTCAAAAAACACCATGTCAGAGAATTTGGCAAGAACTATGATGTAGAAAATTAGTATTGCAAGTTAAATTGATAGTTCTTTGTTTCTCTCTAAATTTGCCTAGATTATGAGATTGAGGTTGATACATATCTTAATAAAAACCTCCCACCAAGTGTCCATATTTGCATTATCTCTTAAGATGGCAAATTTTGTCAATGAATGTTTGTTAGAAAATAAACCATCAAAATTTATATTTCAAATTGCAACAAATCATGCAATAGAATGCTCATTATGTGTTTGAGCTTTTGCCAAGAAACTCTTGGCATTCTCAAAACTATAAAAGAATTTCACGTTTCTCTATCACACGGTGTTGCGAATGGCTTTTTAGGTTTGAATCAAAATACCCAAAGACACCATGGCAATTTTTGGACCCACAAGTCAATGGGGAACAACTTTACTTTTATTGTATTATACAAGATTAGGTCCAGGGAAAAAGCTATATACCTAAAAACCTATTAAATATAAAAAATTAACAAACTATTTAATACATATTTAGAGACCATTTAGTTACCTTATGAATTCAAATTGAATAAAAATTCATTCAGCAACAGCTGAGTTATTTGACTTTGAATGGTCCATTTTTGACCCCAAAAAGCCGAAAAACGCTACAGTTATATGAAAAAACAAATTCCCAAAGATTTCACGTAGCTTTTCAATATTGCAAAAATAAATGATTTTTTTCAGTTTTGAAACTTATGTGAAAATAGCTCAAAATATGAAAAAAATATCACTTAAAATGCACTTAAACAAGATTTTTGGAAAGTTATTTTCATAACTATTTAGAGTACGCTTTGGTGTGTGTTGTGCCAAAATTTCAAATAAAAATGTCTAACAGGTTCATATCCAAAATTACGAGTTCTAGAAGGACCATGTTCAAAATAGACTAAAATCGAGACTTGAAACATTAACCGATTTTTGCAAAACTTTAAATTATTACCCAACTTTGAGTGTCTTTGATAGTGCAAAAGTTTTTTTATTGGAAAATGTATTTTAAATGCCTTTTATGTGCTATTTTTTCTTATTTTGAGCTATTTTGACATAAGTTTCAAAACTGAAAAAAATCAGTTATGTTTGCAATATTGAAAAGCTATGTGAAATCTTTGGGAATTTGTTTTTTAAATAACTGTAGCGCTTTTCGGCTTTTTGGGGT
This sequence comes from Tigriopus japonicus, assembly GCA_010645155.1. Taxonomy (NCBI): domain Eukaryota; kingdom Metazoa; phylum Arthropoda; class Copepoda; order Harpacticoida; family Harpacticidae; genus Tigriopus; species Tigriopus japonicus. The sequence goes on from CM021323.1 coordinate 10,305,389, forward strand.
CAAAAATGGACCATTCAAAGTCAAATAACTCAGCTGTTGCTCAATGATTTTTTATTCAATTTGAATTCATATGGTAACTAAATGGTCTCTAAATATGGATTAAATAGTTTGTTAAAAAATGTTATATTTAATAGATTTTTAGGTATATGACTTTTTTCCTGGACCTAATCTTGTAAAATACAATAAAAGTAAAGTTGTTCTCCATTGAATTGTGGGTCCAAAAAGTGCCATGGTGTCTTTGGGTATTTTGATTCAAACCTAAAACGCCATTTGGAACACCGTGATCATTCACTACAGGTTATGTGAGTGATATGCTTTAGAACTTTAGAAAAACTTCAAGTGTTCATTTTCGGAATATTTTTTTATGAATACTTCCTTATATGTCAAAAATGATTGAATGCAAAAATAGCGAGGTTCAATTTCTGATTGAAAATTTTGATTTGATGTCACTTTGCCAATTTTACACAAATTTCAACATATTTTAGCTCAAAACAATTCCACTTTTAACCAGATTTTAACGCATTTTAACTCAAAACTAAGCAAACAATAGCTGTTAAGCATATGTTGTTCATTTTTCAAGGAATTGGTCCTATTTGTAAAAAAGTTACTCTTAGAATTTGTCTCCGGCACCAGTACTATGGCTATTCTAACTTTGATTGATTCATAGGCTTTTTTTGACAGATTCCAGCGTCTGAGGATGAGGTTCCAAGCCTCAGCAATCCTCTCTCAAAAGATCATGACATTTGGTAACCTCAGCTTGATACCCTCAGTCTCGACCATTGACCATTCAAACAAGTCCATGGGTTTCAGGTTCGGCGAGGACGGGGCTCCTTAAATTTGGCTCAGTAGCCATCTATATCACCGGTTCCTAAACTGGGAGCCGAGAAGGATTTTTGAAAATTGACAAAATAGGTGATCTTGTCCATAGATAATGCTTGTAAATGATTTTGATTATTAATATCTATCAGTCCTTTTCAACTTTGCTCCAAAACAATTTTATTGTCTTTGAAAACCAAGAAACCTACAGTGAAGGTGTCACGTGCCACAAGAGGAATTTTTAGAGGAAAGTATGGATTTACATTGCAGTCTCAATTTCCAGGTTTAATCTACTGAATTTTCAATTGTCACTCACCTTAGTGCTTTCAATTCCATTGCTTGATTTGGTATCTTTAAAGCAGAGTCTCAGCAGAGTCCTTATTATTCTATTTTGAATTGTTATTGAATTGAGCTGCGACCACACCAACTTCAATTTTTGGTGTTAACTTTTGAATAGTAACAACTGCAAATTACCTATAACCAATACCTTTGTTGAAGAGACACTCCTTGCTATTTGATTTGCTGAATTACTTGTTGCTGTTTGGTGTCATACTGACGTTTTCTTAACATCCAGTTAATCCCATGATTGATAAATTCATCTCAACCTCAGTTAAAGTATGATGTTTAGCCCAACAACATTATGTGTTTGCAATGTTTGCAAGACCTTTTCCTCGTGTGACCTTTTCCTCGTATGACCTTTTTACCTTGTGACCTTTTTATTGTGACCTATTTACCGTGTGACCTTTTTACCGTGACCTATTTACCGTGTGACCTTTTTACTGTGACCTATTTACCGTGTGACCTATTTACCGTGTGACCTTTTTACTGTGACCTATTTACCTGTGACCGTTTTGCTTGTGACCTTTTTACCTACAATCGTTATTTCTTCCCCAGATGACGTAGGTTCGAATCCTTTTTTATTTTATTTTAACATTTGAAAAATACTGAATTTAGTAGATTATTAGGAGGATCAACTGTAATATGGACCTGTCTGAAAAACTTTGAAAACTGAAAGAGAGTTATTTCAGTACCAGGTAGCTCTGGCATGGGTGTCAAATATGAGTTGTGTTTAGATTTAATCCTCAACAATCAACTATGTCAATGTTTTAGATGCAGAGGAAATCAAGGGTAAACTAAGTAATTCCTGCGGAAATGACCAATAAATTGGAAAAGCTTCCAGTTCAGTGATGTAGGGCCAATCTCGACCATTTTCATGCTTTAGTACGAGTTTAGAACAAGATTAATGCCAAAACAAGGTGAATAAATCCATTTCTAGAATTCCATTGTAAAACTAGAAAATTTACTCATCAATGTTTTATATTTCCATTTATTTATTACGTTAATAATTATTCAAAAAAAGGATCACATTTTTATATTTTCACCTTACGTTACATGAAATGTTTAACATGCCAACTCGATGAGATCCAAAGGCTGGAGGTTCTTTTCTGCGCTCACTAACTCATTTGGTTCAATACTTAAAGGTAAGCAAATCAATGAAGATTTTGAGAACAGATCATAATTTGGAAGCATAAATCATTTTTGCATTTCTTTGACGCTACCCTTGGTTCCACCGACAAAACAGCTAAACAGATTCTTCTTTCAATGTTCAGGTTGGTTTATCAATTCCTATTTTCTTGCCCAGCTCTGATATTCATTTACTTGGATCTTTTAGAACTCTTAGGTAGCTCCTTTGGTAACTAGTTGGTGAAACCACTCGTTCAATAATGTGCGGAATCCGATTTCCACTACTTCCTGCGTCGCTTGATTGTTCTGGCACTTGACCCGAAGCCTTCAGATGTTTTCGATGGGGTATCTTCGATGGTGTATCTTCTTGCTTTTTTAACTCTATCCAAGGAGGACGGTATTACGTGGAATGGGATCGAGCGAGGGCGCGTTACTGTGTTGGTGTGAATTTTCCTGCGTGATAGCCTGGAGTTAATGAAGAAATCCAATGTAATTCGGATTAATGTCGTTTTATTGACATAGATCATAAAACAAAAGCCCACGAGGATTCAATGAGCAATCATTTGATGCTCATGGGAGACAATTGATGTCTCCCAAAGAATTCAAACTGTGTTTTTTCATTGTGTTAAGTCAAATATCTTCAAACTTCTGATCTACTGACTTGCTTTGTGATAGTGATTGTCCATCTTTTGTTGAAAGCAACATGGTTTTTATCATTGGGATAGTTCAATGACATTCTTCCCTTTGTACAATGATATGAATGTTCTTCTCTGTCTTTGTTTTTAGCACTTAATTGGGGTTCTAAAGCCAAAAGAAGACTGTAAAATGTTGAAAAAAGATACAAAGAAGATTTTTTTAGCATTCTACGAAGAGAAAGATGCCCTTAAACAACCCCAATGATAAAAACAATGTTGCTTTCAACAAAAGATGGACAATCACTATCACAAAGTAAGTCAGTAGATCAGAAGTTATAAGATATTTGACATAACACAATGAAATAACACAGTTTGAATTCTTTGAGAGACATCAATTGGGCATCAAATGATTGCTCATTGAATCCTTGTGGGCTTTTGTTTTATGACCTATGTCAATAAAACGACATTAATCCGAATTATATTGGATTTCTTCATTAACTCCAGGCTATCACGCAGGAAAATTCACACCAACGCAATAACGCGCCCTCGCTCGATCCCACTCCACGTAATACCGTCCTCCTTGCTCTATCCAGGAACCCCTGAAAGGGGTGGACACGAACTCCGATTTTTGAAAAAATGGTATGAGGCCGAGGCTATATTTTGACACAACGTCATTTATTCCTTATTAACGGCTAAAACTGTTGAAAATGCGTCTTGAAAGAATCCACGCAAACTTTTTGTGTTGATATTCGTGGACTGGATGTTCTTCACCTTGATTTTAGAGGTCCCAGCACTCTTTTTACTCGTATCATGAACTTTTGACATTGAGCTCTCCAAAGGATTTTCGTCTTCATATCAATCAGGAAAATACATAGATGGTATCTTGCTTCACCCATTAGTCCAACTTCTGTGAAACACTGCTAAATAGAAGTATCTGTGGTGATATCTGGAGTGTTACCCCTCTTCCATCCTCTTCAACACCTCCACAACGCAGGAACCATTTCCATAAGAAAATGAAAGAACAAGAATGGTCTCATTTTGAAACAAGATGGAGTCCAAGTCGGAGATGTTGTTGGCTATAACTATTGAAGGGCACTTTTGACGATTCTGAATCAGATCAGCCATCTGATCCGGATTGGAATAGGAACAAAGACAATCACAACATCCTTGAGACAAAATGAGTGAAAAACATGAGGATTAAATCCTTGATTGTGGATTTGATTGAAAATTTTTCAAGTCATGGGGCTCAAGAAGGTCAGGACCACGCAGGACGGGGGCTAAGGGTCCTAGAGGACCAGAGGATCATGTCTTATGATTTCAGGGATAGGCTCTACAGGCTTGATAAAGTTTGATTGATCTTCTTAGATCCCCTTGTCCAGGAATTAACAATCAGATTGATTGAAAAAATCCACACAATTCAATCTTGATGGGAGCATTTCATTCTAAAGAGGGTCCATATAATCCGGGTTAGACTGTCAGATCACCAATTTGGGCTGACTGACTTGAAAGGCAGATCAAAATATTTAGCCCATCCATTGCTTGTAGGTCCACTTGATAGGTTTCAAAGTCATCTTAATTTGTTCCTCATTTGATCGAATTCTTGACACTGAGGACTTCTTCTTTCTTTGTTCTATATGGACCTTAATCCGAACGCAAATTCCTCTTGAAAACGGATTAACTCTTTCAGGACGATTGGGTGTTATAACACCCAAACGCGTTTCTTGGAACCTGTTCTTTCGTCCTGAAAGAGTTAAGAACCAACTTTCCCCACATACTCGCACCCGGATCAAAACGGGGAGTTTTATCGCACTCGTCCATCACACAACTTGAACAACTTAAGAATATCTTACCTGTCCTTATTATCCTGAACTAAAAAACACAACCATACAATAAAAGAAATTCAAAAATGGATCATCATTCATAGAACATTAAATTATCCCAAGGTGACACAACCTATAACAACCTTGATTTCATGCAAAGTTTGGCATGTGTTAATTCAATTCAGGATAATACCTTAAATATTGATGGATGGGTTCAATTGTAAGTTCAAAGATACTAATAAAACGTTCAAGTCGGATGATATATGAGCTCGGAAAAACACGTTATTTTGTTGTTGATAATTCATGGAATCGTAAAATATTCTTTGTTGTTCAAGTTGTGTATTGGATGTGCGTAAAGAAACTCCCCGTTTTGGTACGGGCGAAAGTTGGTTCTTAATCCTTTTTCACGAGGAATTTGCGCTCGAATTCAGGTCCATATTCATTCTATTTGCTTTAGATGAGGCTATCACTTCTAAAGATTGTAGCAGGTAACCTGGTCATCTAATTTCATTTAATCACTTGATCGTCATCTTGAAGTAAAGACACCTTGCGGGTTCATTCGCACTTGTAACCAATGAATTAGCCCTCCATGTTGTGATCATTTATTCACTCTTTCATTCACTCGTTCATGGCTGAACTTGTTGTCTTCAAAACACCAACATCGGACTAATTTTGGGGCGTGGGGTTGACCTTTACCAAGGCTAGGACTTGGCTGGACCCGCTTGAAACACAGGGAACACCGATTGGCGCACTATCTTTTGGAATTTTGGTCGATTTCCGTTTGATTTTCCGCTCCCAACATGGCCGGCGTTTGTACTTCTTGTTTACGAATCTCGGCCTCATACCGGAGGTTGCGTGCCGGAGAAATTCCGCGAGTTCGCATCCAGTATTAATACTATTATATAGGTTATCCCTGCTCTATCACATTAATTACCGAGGATTTATAGCAAAAACTCTCCGTTCATAGAAATGAGCTCACTCGATGTACCTCCTCAGGCTGCTCGCGCCAAACACCCAAAAAGAGGGAGGGCAGCTGTTGAGTTAACCTCTCTATTGAGGCTTCCAAATAAGGAAAAAAGACCAATAGGACTTTAAGCAATGTGTTGAGTAGCCATGGAAATCGGCAAAAAAAACAAAAAATCTTAAAATATACATATTCATAGACAATTGTTTTGAACGAACATGGGATCTGATGAAAGCTTTCAAGAGATAAAACCAAGCAGCACATAATGAAATTTATGAAAAGGCGTTTAGTTGTTCTCCTATTCAATTTTGGTAACGTTTTCTTGCCGCATTCAATATTTGAGATTTGTAATGTGCCATTTTAAAATGTGACTGAATGTTGATGAAATACCTATGATATCAGAATAATGAATGGCAAGGAACAAAAGCAAACAAAGGAAAGATATCTTAAAAGATGTATTTTAAGCCATCAAGAGCTTAAAGCTCTCGAGTTCTTCTGGACCTGATGGTGTGACATCTCAGCTTCTGATGAAATGCACACGCAATTTTTTTGTTCTTACGTGTCCAATATACATTGCGTGAAATTTACGTGACCAAAACTCATCTTGAAACCAAAGTAGATGAAGGCTTTATCCGGTCGGGAGGGTCCCAATACAATCGACCATTCTTCCTCGTCCTTAACCAAAGGCACGCCATAAAGGATCTTTCATGCCAGTTCAAAAAATCCTCTTGAAAACAAGCCTTATGGCTTAAGGGGATTGCTTGGGTCTCACATTAACACATATTTCTTTATTTTCTTTATTCTTTTACTGAGTGAGTCCAAGAAATACATACATACATACATACATACATACATACATAGATTGAGAAGTTCGAAAATGTGTCAAACGTTTGTGTCAGGGTGCAATATTTGGAGCTGTATTACTAAGGTGACCTCCCAGTCTTATGTACTGTGACCTCCCAGTCAGGTGCTCGTTAAAGGACCCAATACTCTTCCCAGACCAATACGACGGCAGACTTGGCCTTGACAGGTGAGAACCACTCAGGTAATATCGCCGAGTTTATTTCGCATGCCATTGCTTGCTTGTTTTGATTGATGGAATATATTCTTCAAAAATGAAAACTGTTTTGCCCAATTTCCCCCGCAAATTCCCTATTTTTTCTAATTAGCTTTGCCTAGGACCACTAAGAACGACGTACACTTGGGTCCGCAATGAACAGGCAAACGAGGTCCCTACTTAAGGGTTGCCCAGTAGTGCATGTTTGCTTTCGGTCTCGCTAGACAAAACTGACACCGAAATTTTGCCCAAAAGCACTTGTGGTTCCTCTTTAATAGTGGCGCGTGCAAACAGTCGAATCAAACTGACTTAAAATCATCCAATTGAATCAATTGGCTAGTACGCACTCAATAGACCACCAATCCACATCGTCAGTCAGTTTTATTTAAAGAGTACAAAATGAAGTCGACTCGACAATTCCAATGGAACCTTATTCTATTAATAGCTTATCATCATGGTTATCATTAGTATTAGCAGTGGTAAGGTTTCCATCTGGCCTCCAAGTTATATACTGTATGACTAGAGCCGCATCAAAGCTCCAAGAATCGAGTCGCACGAGTCAATCCGAACTAGGCAGGCTTGCTCTTTTGGTGCACTCACATACATAAACACCATCCATTGAGAAGAAGCAATGAATAAATAGTCTCTCTGGGTCGGCATGGTTCATTCCTGATACCCAGTTGTGGGCTTCATAACGATGGGAGGGAGGTTATCGTCATCATCATTGTAACTAATTGTCATCAACATTTAAAAATCGATCGATCACTACACGAGACTCCATTGCATGAGGGCTGTGTCCCGTCCCCCGGCCGAGATCAAACGGTTGTCATCCGGAACGAAATCAATTCTCGTCACGTGGGAACTGTGTCCACCCACAGTGTGGTGTAATGACTGAAAAGGCCCAGATAAAGTAAGGTCAACTCTGGTCACATTAAAAAAATCCCTAAGAAATTCACCTTTGGCTGAGTGGCGGGGTATGTGTAGAGCTTGATTTTGCCGAAATCGTCGCCGGTGGCTAGGAATTTTTGGTTGTTAGACTTGGCACATGTGTTGAGGTCGGTTCCATCCAGCGTCTCTGGCCATACACCAATCGTGTTGAAGCTCAAGATGCAGGTTTGCGTGGCCCAAGACACGTCCTTCAGATTGCTGGCGTTTGACACCTGGCGACAAATGGAAGCGTTCCCTGAAATGATCAAGGGATTGAATGAGAGTTAAAGTTGGGAGATGAAGGGTATAAAATTGTTCTTACAGAAAAGCAATTCGTTGTCTCCAGAGTTGGACTGTATGTAATTGCTGTCAGATGACCAATCCAGGTGGGTTATGTAGCTCGAATGTCCCTGAAGAGAAGATAAATGAATATTTTGTAATCAGTTGTAAGATCTAGAGTCAAGGGCATTAAGAATATTCCCTTAAAATGAAAATGAGCAATGTAATTCATGCAAATTCAGGCCAAATTAGGATGATTGGGCGTAGAGAAGCTTCTTTAATTGGGCTTATTTTATTTTGGGCTTATTAGATGATTGTCCAGATTCGTTTCTTACCAGCGCCCTCTGTTGTCCCGTTATTTCCCCTACACTTTGCACCTCGTAGGCAAATAATTATTCATAAGTTTACAAAAGAAGCTTTTCTTTCAGAATTAAGATATGTTGCCAATGTTTATCATTATTTCGACTAGAATAGTCGAACAGAGTATCTTTTCAGCCCGACAAACTAGCATTGGTTGGGTTATTATAGGTTAACTGAAGTTCTCGAGTTCCAAACAAAGGGGGCGCTAAATGTATCCATAACTTTAGGATAATCCCAACTGTTCATGCAAAAAAATCCGGCACAACACACTTTGACCTTTACCGCAGTGTGAAGAAACCCGTTATTGTTCCTTTTCCGTCGTGAATCGCCCTTTTTGAATTGGCATGTAGGAGAAGACTCGTTAAAGATGCGTTTAAATCATTATCCCTTAAGAATTCAACACTTACCATGCATCTTCCCATGCGGTTGAATTTGCGACATCCCTCGCCCACTTGGTAGATATAAATCAGATTATCTCGAGATCCTAAAGCCAACAGTTTATCGTTGGGCGAGAATTTCACCGTTTGAATGGGTTCACTCCCATCCTGGTTGATGGCATATACTTCTCGTGTTTGTGAGTCGATGACCATCCATTTGCCGGAGGTCATACCCACCACAATGATTTCACCCGAGGATGAAAAGCAAGCCGATTGAGCTTGATCCTGAAACATCTCAACAATCAGCAAAACAAGTCTCTTGGTTAACGGATGGAAGAATATTTCCATCATCTTACCCCCAGATGACTGCTCCACACCGATCTATGAGTGAGCGTGTCCCAAAGGTGAATATGCTGGTCGTATCCAGCCGAAAGAAATTGATTCTGTTGGGGGTGTGACGCCAACGCCCACACTTCGTCCACATGTCCCGTCACAATCTCTTGGAAACTGAGCTCGAAAGTTCCTTGGAGTATAGAATTGCGTGTAGAGCCCAGAAGAAGCTGCGTTCCACGTCCTTGAGATATGGTCCGAACCGAGCCTAAATGCTCAGGAAGCTAAAACCAAAATCACATTTTCATTCCAACCATATGGTTGAGAAACGTCCAAATTTATTAACCTCCGCTTCCATTCCAGTTCGTTTGTAAGTGGAATCAAATTGGATCAATTTCCTATCCCGTCCGCCACCGGTGACAATCGAGCCATCTTTCATGACACAAATACTAAAGATGGGGCCATCGTGCACCTTGCGCAACGCCTTGGTCACCGCATTGTAGCCCCGACCCCAAATAAAGATATTGCCATTGGAGTCTCCGGTGATGACGTCGCCCGTGTACGAAAACGCCATGCACGTCACGTATTTGGGCTTATCTCGCTGATCGAAAAGGCCCGTCTTTCGACTCAAGGTCAGGGAGGTGTTATCGAGTTGCCAGAAGTTGACATGGCCTTTACCGACGGAGACGATGACTCCCCCTTCTAAGGGGTGGAACTCGGCAGCAACCACAGTCTCTGTGGAGCATTTGGTCTCGGTGATTTTGGTGCCACGTTCCCCTCGAGACCAATCCCACACGGACATGGTATGATCGGATCCCTCATCCACGGCCACCAAGAGATTCCCGCCATCCTAAACATAAGATATGAAAATATAGAATAATTCGTATGCTCCTTCGTTTGTTATAGCGAGGATTTGTCTTACCGCTTTGGAGAATGAAACGCACATAACTGATCTTTCAAAGTCTCCGATTCCCACAATGTGAAGGGTTTGAAGACTGACAGAGTTCCATATCCGGATGTGAGGCTGAAATGGATCATTTTTTGATAAATGTAGCTTAAATATGCTAGGAACTGAATTCAAGAACTACAAATAAGGCGTGAATACAATGACGATACAGACAAGTGAGAACAATTACCCAAAGGTTCCGGATCTGAGAGTGATCAAGGTTGAGTAACCAGTTTCAGAGAGTGAGTGAGTGAGAAAGAAAAGGTGCAAAAAGATGGTTATCGAATCACAACACACTTTTTTAAAGATAATTCTCCGAAAAGAAACATACATAACTTGAGGCTCAAGACGATTCAGTACAGACAACGAGTTACTTCTCCTCTGGGACACAAGGTAATTTACGGGACTTCTATCAAAATACTGTTTTAGAATTACCCATTTATGGCTCTGACAAGGGCACTCGGATTTAGGGGCAACTTGTGTTCCGTGCCAACAAAGAACCTTGAAAAGCATCCGCAAATTATATCTTTGAGCCTCAATTCATGATTTTCATGGTTCACCACTGCAGATTTTTTATTTTTACAACCGCAGTTTTTATTATTATTCCCTTTGCATTCATGCTCCCTCATAGCTACCGTACCTTGCCCTCTCGACGATCGTGTCCCGTGGTTTGTCCCGTAGCAATCAGTAGCTTATTGGGATGAACGGCCAAGCTAAAAGAAAGAAAGAAACAATGTGTATACATAATTGCTGTTACATTCCAGGCCTGTGCGTTCCTTATTCAAAGTGCTGGAAATATTTGTGATAAATAGCTGGTCAGAGCACGTCATTAAATGTGTCAAAGTGGATTAATACCTTTAATCTCTACGCTTCAATCTGCGTGCTTTCACGACGATTCAAAGGAAAAGCCATACATCCGTTGCAATACATAATTGTGCTTGAACAATTCCCGGTTTGATTCAAACAAGAGGGTGGAAAGTTTTGACTTTCTATCCAAATGAAAGTTTCAGTCCCGACAAGGCCAAGAAAAGGGCAGCTGTTTCTACAAAAACGTTAGATAGCAAGGCCATGAGAGCTTTCATTTGAACGCTACACATTCATTTCACCAACATCATTATTACTTCTACTGACAACCACCAAATCGGTAAGTGAATGAAGTGACGGTTTCGTCATGAAAATGGGGTTCCAATATATTGAGAGGTTGGGTGGGCCACGTATGGTTTCAAAAAGATCAGACTGATGCAACCATCTCACTTTCATCCATTCCCTCAGACAGCTGATAACTCTTACTCGAGAACAACCATGATTGCATAGACAAGAATTTTATGAATTCTGCATCCATCTGCTAATTCACCATGAAGGTTCGTCATCTTTATCATGGATTTATGTCACGAGAGCAAACACGATAAGCCGTCTTGTAAGCACATAACTAGCTAGTGGAATGCACAAGTGTTTCCGTTCATTAGTATGCGCATGAGGCAATTCTGCGCCGAAACAAAGGACATTTTAAGTTTGATTTGTGTCATACTCTCGTATTCTTTTCACACAAAGCGCTATTTTGCAGTCCTTCGTCGGTTGAAATTACGGAATCACAGGGAAGATGACCCAACCTGAATACAATCCCATACCCAAGCCCACTCTAACTACAGACGAGGAGGGTGAGGAAGACGAAGAGGAGTGTCCCGTGGATCCGTTCTCACACAAACTGGGATTGACGCAATTGGATTGGATCAAGATCTGGATTGGCACGGCGCTATTTTTGCCAATTCGAGCCGTGCTCCTTCTGATTGCCTGCGTGTTATCCTGGAGCGTTTCGTCCTTGGCCTTGTACGGCTTAAGTGACTATGAGAAAAGTTTTCGACCTTTGTCGGGTTGGCGACGAGTATGCCGGAATGTGTCCGGATTCTTAGGCAGAGTCACTTTTCATCTGTGCAGTTTCCATGAAGTCAAGACCAAAGGTCGTCGAGTCAGTCCCGCTGAGGCGCCCGTTTTGGTGGTAGCCCCACATACCACGTTCTTTGACGGATTCACCGTGTTTTGGAGTGGGATGCCGTACATTGTCAGTCGCACCGAGAATCGTCAAATTCCTCTCTTAGGCAAGTGCATTGAATGCGTGCAAGCCCTGTTTGTGTCCAGAGAGGATCCGTTGTCCCGCCAAAAGACTGTCCAGGAGATCATCCGTCGTTCTGCATCCAGTGATGAGTGGTCTCAACTTCTCATCTTCCCCGAAGGCTCCACATCCAATGGACAAGCTCTGATGTCCTTCAAACCAGGGGCCTTTTACCCGGGTAAACCCGTACAACCCGTACTGATTCGCTATCCAAACCGCCTGGATACCGTCACCTGGACATGGAACCAGTCCCATGGCGCGCTCAAAATCATGTGGCTCACCATGAGCCAATTGTTCAGTAAGGCTGAACTCGAATTTCTGCCCGTGTACACTCCCACCGACGAGGAAAAGGCCGATCCAAAGCTGTTTGCTCGCAATGTCCGCCAAGCGATGGCCGAAGCCCTCGGAGTTCCTACCAGTAATATGACCTTCGAAGAAGTCAAGGCCCTCTACGGCAGAAAGTCTCGAAGGAAGTCCCGCGTGAAAAAGGATTAACCAAAAACCCTGTTGGTTGTCACGAATGTTGCCCTCCTTTTTTGCTCCATCTACCAAATGCTTAGTCGAATTGTATCTAGGGTGCTGCTAAATACTTACTATACATGATATGAAACCCAATGAACGCTGACTTACCACTTGATGTCCTCGGTGTGACCCAAATAATGTCGTTGGGAGTGCTCTTCGGCGTTGAAGAGCACCACTACAGCCGCCACAAAGTAAACCATTTCGCCCGTTGGTAAAAGGTAGAGGTTGCATCGAGCATCTCGGCCACGATATCCATAGACCCATTCCAATTTGAGTTTCTGTGATGGGGCGGGCGACACTTTTGAGAGGGAGTAATGATCAATCAGGGCTGAAGGGGCGTATAAGGTCACGGGTCGACCTCGAATGAACATCTTGAGACAGCCTTCTTCTTCGTTATACACGGCATCTTTGGTTCTGCAAAGAGGAATGTTTGAGACGGGCATTGTTATTGAGAGATATCCGATATGCTGCATTTGGGAGTACAAATTCGTTGCTAGGGCTCAAAGATCCAATATGAAGCCTCAACAGAGTCTGGTTCAAGGAATGGACGCAATTCCATATACAGTCGGGAAGTTTGTGGCTAGGTGTATTTCTAAAACTAAGTTTGTGAAGCAGATTCAACTCTCAAAGGCATCGAAACGCGTAGCCAATGGGATCCTGGCCTTAAAACACGTCTCAAAAGATACCCCATGGCACTTACAATTTTATTTCCGGCCCACGAAATGGCTTAGCCCGTTATATTTGGCAACGTGGAGATTGGCACCATTGCCATCGTGATCTTTGCCATCTTTCTTTTAAGCCATGATCATCGATAGCCAAAGGTGAGCCAAGATAGAAAAAAGTCGAGCATTGGAAACTAGCTCTACGGGTCTGACCCCTCATGTAGTTAAGGATGAAGTTAAGCGAAGAGTCAAATTATGATAATTACAGATCAAAGGTTGAACATGCATTGGTACCTGCGGTCAAACTACAATCAAAAGCTCAGATTCTGATGGCATTAAATATGGAATGTCGAAAATGGAAAAACAATCATTCACATTGGAAGCTATCTCCCAATTTTCATGTGCGGGTGGTCTAAATAAGAAACGGATGTACATTTCATGCCCTGAGCCAATGAATGAGAAAGGTTCTTGGAGAGAGTATGTAGATTTTCAACTTCCTTGGCCACTGGTTTCAATTTTATTTTGGGTGCCACCCCATTCAAAGTATGCGGGATCAACAAATCAATGCAAATGCTAGTTGTACCCAAAAACAATGGCCCCAAGATTCGTTTCAACGTGCCTGATCGAGCAACATCTTTGTCTTCTTCTCAAAATACAATGGCTTCATTCAAGACACGAAAGGAAACGGCAATTAGTACTTTCGGTCAGGCGCCCATATGAGTGGCTGCTAATGCAAACGCTTGCTACATTATATTTCGAGTCCTATTCATAGGTAAATGTACATCCACACACACACACACGTTCGTGGGTTCAGTCAGCATTAACAATCAGCCCCCGCCGTGATTGGGCATGCCACCCCAAACGGGTCTGATTGATGACGGTTCACATTACACAGGCTCTTGAAATTCAAAGAGCACCAAAACGCATTCATTATTCACAACTTGAATAACAACCTGGCCAATATGGTCGGAAAGATGGCGACGACCGAGTTCCCCAATATTGGGTAGTTGAACTCGAGGAGGCCTTAATGCCTGCCTCGATGTTTGGAGCTCAGATCGGGTTTCGACAGTTCTGCCTTGTTAAACTTGAGAAGAATTGCCATGACCCAAGTACTGCTGCTCATACATGGCACTTTGTCATCGCCACTATTACTCGTTAACAACTAGCTGAAGGACGAGAAGCCCTTCTAATTGATCAAACTGAATAGAAAGACCAATGGAATGATTCTTTCTTTCATTCCCTTTTCCGTTCGCTCCAGATTCGGTCTCGGTTTTTTTTCTTCTTCAAAAGTACGGTCACACAAGAGGATTTTCCTATTACCCAAGACAATTGTGGTCGCAGGAACGGCCCTAATTCTGTACATTTCTCCAACCACTCAATCTCATGTCAACGAAGCCGTATGTATGGCCAAGACGATGTGCCTAACACGACTGATCTAATCCCAATGGGATCCACATCGATACGCAATTATTGGCGTTGTAGCTCTTGTCAGTCTCTTGGGTCTTGGATTCTATTTGAGCATCTCACTCTTTCTCGCGTTGAACGAACCTTTGTCGTCCATCAATATCCCCAATAGGAACAAATACCGGAGCCGGTTTCCACGCCCGTCACAAACACCTGATCAGAATGCAAACTAGTGTGTTGGTTTGGGTGGTAATTCAAGTGGCTTTCATAGGCTTGGGAGTTCCATTCATGTTCCACATGTCGGCATGGGTGGAACAGATGCTGGAAATCAAGCACCATTCTGTTGCCCCTGTGTGCCTGTTTAATTTGGTTTCCTCTTTTCATTATTTGGCGCTCAACTTGCAAATCACCGCCCAACGACAAAGGCCACGGTTCTTGGGTCAGGTTCAAGGCTATTATTAGCCTTTTGCCAGTTCTTTAGTATTCTGTGGCATTTTTATCAGATAAGGAGAGCTGCCACCCACATAATGGAAAATACACACCTCCGACAGGGACACTTCTCTCCAGATAAAAGAGCGTTGATGGCTCAAAAGTGTGCATTTTCACCATCACGCTTATTGACAGATCAAGGTCTTTTCTAGCCGAAATAAGGCCAACCGTTCTGAGGCTCGTCAATGTATATTTTGATTGATTGAAGCATAACGAATCAAGGAAAATGTTGGTCGAAGTCTACGTAGCAAGTCATTCGTTACGTCAGCGTGACATCCTTTGGCCTTCAATGTCCCACTTATCGTACTTGGAACCCTCCTCTCCGATAAATACCGCCGCTTTCGAGTCTGCATTAATGGGACATGTTTGCAATTTGCGTCAGAAAATCAACTAGGTTGGGTTTCCTCGAGATTTTGTCGGGAGTCTCGTTGATGAAAAAGGCTCGGGGAACATAAATGTGCCAGTGTTCCAAGAGAGAAATGCCGGAGAGAGGAAAGGAAGCGCAAGTATGTTGCTCTTCCTTCCTTTCTCTATGTTACGCCATTTAAGGAGACCAGTTAAGGTTCCTTGTTGGAACAAAATGGACGTCTTAGTGTCTGAGCAACAGACTTTGGCAGATTTTTCCGACCCTCAAGGTGTCGGTTCTTCCGAGCCTCGAGTTTTGGGCGTGTTTTTGCTCAACTCGCATTGGGTGTTGCGTTATTTGTTGGTGGCTTTCAATGCTTTGGCACTGTTCTTTGGAACATGGTTCAAATTCGTGATAGTTTGTCATTTGCGGAACACGGGCAAGAACCGTAGTATTAATTGGCTGATTTATGTGGACCAATTGGTCGGATTCACGGGCATCGTGATTGGATTGGTTCAAATGCGGCTTTTTTCGAGCGAAACGCCCACTTCTGAGCTCTTGGGCAACGGATCTTGCGTCATTTATCAGATTTGTGTCTTGGTCCATCTGACTTTTGCAGCCTTCGGTGGATTTGGGATCGCATTTTTCCGGTGAGAAAAAAATCCCACGAGAAAGCAAAAAATGTCTGATTCACGGAACTTTTGTCAACCTTTCAATTTTTGGGGACACATTTAATGTAAAAGATCGAGAATTTGCATATTTGCAAATATTTTATTTGCATATGAGAGAGCTTCGAGTCAAATGTTTTGGAATTTCTTTGGCCTCATATTGGAGCCCATCAAAGTTGAACAAGATGAGCAGAGTACACATTCGGTTTGTCAATAAGAGAAACGAAACCTCAGTGGATTTAAGACCAACATGATCCCTTTAGAATGCACTTTTGGGACACGATTTCATTACATGATTTGTGTGGAGAACTCGTACTTCATCGTTTTGAGAGGAAAGATTAGAGGCTCCATCAGGCACAAAGAGAGAGCATTGTTCAATCCATCAATCCTTTGGTATTCATATTCATGTGTTAATGGTGTCGTTCCCTCAGCGTGTTTAGTCTTGGGTAAACTTGAGAGCTCCTTCAATTCCCTCAACATTACTCCACATCCATTTAGGCCAAGTTGGTTATCTGTCTGTCTAACCGAGAGTGTGCGTGTGTACGTGTGTGTGTTGTCCCGTTTAGTGGGCTAATCCGCTTATTTTCTTCATCAAATGAGTGCCTGGCAATCCCCCAACGCAGTACAAGCCACAATGGTGGAATAACACTCTTGGTTGGTTTTCCATTTCAGAGTGCTGTACATCCACATGAATCGCATCACGGAGAACAAGACCTGTTTGCTGGCTCTGTCCACGGCGGTGATTGTCATTGAGCTCTTGCTAACGGCAATTTTCAGCACCTTGCTCTATCAATTTCCCCTTTACGACACCAACATCAACATGTCCATGTGTCTGGGCCAGAAACACATGATTCGCCTCGTGGGCCCGTTCTTTCACTACGGCAAATGGGTGCGGAACGTCTACTTCGTCACCTTATTTTTCTTCAACAGTTTTGAGTTCGCTTGCTACGTCCTCACGTTCGTCTACCTCTTTCAACACGAGCGTCAGATGCTCAAGAATTGGAGGCAGCAGACCTCGCTCAAAACCCGTCAAATCCACAACCACAATAACAACTACCAGCATCAGCACCACCACCACAACAATAACAGCAGCACCAAGATTGGCAACCGTCGCAAGCGGCACATAGTGACCATGCAGGCCAGTTTCTTGGGCTGGTCCATCGAAAATGCCATCCTTTTGACCTTCTTGATCATCAAACTCGTTCGAGGCCACTTGGAGCCCAATTCCACGCTCGAGCTCTCGCTGACTTTGTATCCAATGTCGTTGTACGTGTTCATGCCCGCGATCCAATTACTCTGCTCCAAGGAGATTCGAGCTGAATGGAAACTACGGTTTTGGGAGTGTGCCACACTCACTTGACGACACTAGCTAGACAAGTGCTTACTGACATCCTACGAGATGGTGGAAGCTTCTCACCCTGTCCTTTTGAGAACAGACCCTTAGTTATTTGCTCCCGAGGACAAAGGCTTTCACGGACTAAACTTGAGCTTTGAACGAGATCAAAGTCAGAAAGGGAGTCAGTCAGTTTCCGTCTGCGTTTTGTCATTTGTCTGTAACCGCGTTAACAACTCCAATGTGATGAGTGGGAAACCGCACCGAGCGTTTGTCAAAACGTCACCTAGGAAGTCCGTACATGTACCTACCTACCTACTACTACTTACTATATACTTGTGTTTCTGCGTAATGTGTCGTACCAATAAAGAATACATACGGTCGACCTGAGTTGTCATTGGGTCCAAATTACATCCATGACACAGTTCATGCCTATTAACATTTCCTAATTTGCACTCTTCCGAGAGGCCCTATTACAATGCAAGTACTACGAGGACAACTCGCACGTCTTTACGAATACCAAGGTCTGAAATTATATCAAACGACGTCGTCGTCCTTCAACTTTCATGGGAACAACGTTTTCAGGGAGAGAAAAAAAAATCGAACCAGCCGCCAACATGCAACGACGACGACATTCAACGCACGATGAAGCCAGGGCTAAGGTAAGTTTTATTTTTCTGATGAAAGAAGTAAAATCTATTGTATCTCCCTTCTCCTTCACACAGCTCAAACCCCAAGGGAGCCTATTTGTACAATCGACAGCTTCTGATGTTATTTCTTCTCCCCGAGCGAGAAGATCTCTCTTTCATGTCGATCGAGCGATGTGTTAGCTCACAATGGGATCTGTTTTCTCCACAACCATCCAATGCTGGACAACAATGCCAATAACTGGGTGGCATTCTTCTTCAATTCTGAACGAGGCCCAGTCTCATTAATCCTCCCTGACAAGTTAGCCAACTCATGACAAACGTCAGAGACGAGAGGTGCAATGACGGATATCTTGGATTTCTTCATAATCCAATCAGACCCAACTTCGATTGGAACCAGACACTTGAATCACGTGCTCAGCACAAGCATACTACGTACTGATCAATTGTGTAATATCTCACCCGTGCTTGGAATATCTGCGCTGGTACCGCAAATACGAACTTGACAACTTCCTCTGATTACCATTGACCAACAGGCAGGAATTGGTGTTATTCCGCACCTTATCGTTGGTCATGCTGGACGAGGTCAAACACTCGATCCTAATATCACTCTCCACTCCAAGTAAACACCACTCGCAAACTTAATTGTGGCTTGCTCTCCTAAGACAAGTTAGAACAATAACATTGACAACATCAACCACGGCAACAACGACGGTGAGAGTTCAAGTAAGAGCTACCAAGAGTTGCTCCACAAGTGTTTCCTATCACGAGGAGCATCGTTCATTGTTCACAAAGACCGACGACCATGATCACTCGAGGATGGAATGCACCAATGTCCATGATCTCGCAGGGCTTCATCATCCAAGCCACTTCATACCAGAATCTGAGCCCTCCAAAGGCACACCAGAGCAACACCACGACACGAACGAACTACTAACTCGATCGAGATGAGGGACCCCGAGTTGTTGGTGCTCCTCTGTCTCACTGCATGATTGGTCCTGGCTTCTCCCGCCACGCTCCTCCGATCCTCCCTATGAAACATCATGACGGTGTAGAAGACGGCCAATGACGGCGATATAGTGCTTCCACACATACATAGACCGAGGATTGAACGCCATGGCCAACCACGATCATCGTCGCACCCAGAGGATGGCAAAAAACGAAATATTAGCTGGAACTACCGTATGTACGTACTTGCAATCAAGATTTGGCTGAAGTTGCTACCAAACCCAGGTGAGCTGTGCCATTCTGCTTGTGCTGAACCATCGCTGCGTACGAACGTACGGTCGTACGGTCGTACATGCAGTCTATTATGAAGTGAGAAGAGCCTTAGCCAAAATAACAACACCACCGATGGATGGATCGCGTCTTTCGCCTTCAAGAAACTGCTCCTTTATTTGGTAACGAACTGTGGGAATGCGCTTCCTTGAAGAAATATATTAATAACAACAACAACAATAACAACTGTCAGCTTGACATTAGTCGATTACTATTTCCTCATTTCGGCCCTCCGAACAGTAATTGAACCATCGTAAAACGAGGTTGAATCTGAACAAGCAAATATAGTTCATGAGGGATTCATGATTTTCAAAAATCCTCGTGTGCTCAATATCTAATCTCCTCTCGTACCTTCTCGGTATTATCCTAGCCATTGGCGATTATCAAGTTGAAAATCCAATGGGGAAGAAATAAAAAAAAACCGAGAATACACACGTTTCTTCTTGAACCATACAATCCACGGTATTTGAGCTGAAATAGCACGATTCCTCCCGGAGCCAGGCCAAAAGTCATTCATGCAAACGGACAACAATTATTCTACGATCAACCCAAATTCAGATTCCTGGTTCAAGGAAGACAAGACAGGCCGTCATATCTTTGCAGTTCCCACTATCAGTCGAGGCACTTTAACGAGCTATCGACTTCTGGATGGACGATGAGCCCAATTTCACCCGCGCTCTCTCTTCCAAGAAAGGGGATAAATCAAGTCTTAACCATCGTGTTATGAGATGCTACGACGACAGTTCTCGTTCCCAGGAATTGATCTCTCTCTCTCTCTTTCTCTCTAACGGGGATCCCCCAACTCTTATCACCCCTAGCTGGCCTGTTCCAAGATTGTGCACTCCATCCGTGGATGAAAAGCTTGACTCATCCACAAATGCAACCAATCCCTTCAAACCCAAGTCCACCCTAAAACGGACGTAAAACCATATTCTTGTGCGTACTATGCTACACCAATGTTTGATGCCAAGGGTAACTGAATATAAAGGTAAGCTCGACTTCATAATGAGCTCTCTTGAAATCAACTCTTAATCGAGGAGAAGAAGAACGGTTTCGGAGAAGGAAAAAAGAACCTGAATGGGTGAAACTGGGCTAACGGGATCCCTCATTGAGACTCCCCATAGTGCACTCACGCTCACGTTTATACTCACTCTCAGCATCAGAGAGATTGGACGAATTAGAGCCCATAGAATTGAAGTATTCACAGCGTGGCTTTGGAGATATTTGCACCACGATTGAGGCATTTTAGAAGTTACAACTCGGAATTCTGGCTGGAATTTGTACCAAAACGAAGGCATGCGAGAGGTATGATTAAATAATCCTTGATGCTTCGCTGGCCATTGCTTAGAAACACTTGGTGAAGAATATAACCTCGATTTGCTTGTACGTATGAGGCTTCCAAAATGGAATAGGAGCCATGTAAGTACATCCAGCATGATGAAAAATTGGTAATTTAAAATGGGAGTTCTTTATTAGTGATGGACCGAAAGCGCTTTCGGTTTCGGTTATGCCTACCGAAACCGAAAGCAGACAAGCACTATATATAATGGAGTTTGACAACAAAATCGAAAAAAATTGGTCCAAAAACCTCTGAAATTTAAGTTTTCCGATTTTTCAAAATTTGCGACTACCCAACATCGAACACATGAGCATTCTAATTTTTAAGGCGGATTTTGCATTTGAACAATTTTGTAATCAGCTGCTTTCGGTTTCGGTTTCGGTTAAGCCCTCTTTCGGCCGAAACTTTCGGTTTCGGTTATGAGCCCTTTCGGTCCATCACTATTCTTTATTATTACAACTAAGCACAATCCGATAGCAATATCTTTGGAGGAAGTTAGATGAAGTGCTTTTATGAGCAATTTGTTTGAAAGGATTTGATGGAAGGTAGTTTGTTCCTTTCAAATTGATTGAAAATTTCATCTTTCTCTCGTGAAGAATTGCCATCCATTTACCTGGATCGTTAGGAGTTGTTTAGAAGAGAAATATTTGCACAATATATTGGCTAAAATGTTGATTGCCCACCGATTAGAATTGTTTTGCCAATTTGGTCTTTTCGAGTCATTCCAGTGATTTGTGACACAATTTGCGAAAAGGTTAACTGAATGCGTCTTGAAGAGAAATCTTCTTTAGAATTCCATTCCTGCAAAACCCGAGCTTCGGAGGAATTCGCTTTCGCTTTTGGCAACAACGTGGCAGTAATATATTTCTTCTTATTTTTCTTTGAATTCCCCACTTGATCGTCGATATGTTCCAATCACAATCTAGGGTGAATGCATTTCGGAATTAACTTCTTAGCATTTCCAACTCCACTTTCAGTATGATGATTATGAGAGTGCATTTTTCTCCAACCTATCCACTTTTCAGATGTGTATTGTTAAGGTCTTTCAATCATCTGAGAATTTGATTTCAACTGAAGAAGCAACGGCTTACACTTCACCCTCTTCAAAAGAATCAATTTATGGCATACAGAGTACCCTTTTACTGACGTAGTCTGAGCGTCTTGTAATTCAAGCAAGATTTCGATCACCTAATTGATTGGGAGCTACGTTGGCATTAAAAATGAATAATTGAATTGAAATGACTACAGACTTTTCCCCATTGTGCTCAAAATGCATTTTTTTGAAATAACAACTTCCTTCAAAACTAGCCAATCTTGGGACAAATATTGCATGAAGAGTAGTCTTATCTCGGGTTCGGGACCTGGACAAGATTGAATTGTTTGAGAAAATTTACCACATGAGCGTAGCGTAGTGGGACGAATTCAGTTGGGGATTTGGGGTCAAACTGGCTAGGGATGGGTCAGTTCTAGGCTTGGGCGTTTGATAACATAAGATTGCCATGCGAGGAAAAAGTCCTTGTTTCGATTAATTGTCAAAACGTGGAATGCGAAATAGGCTCGAGAGTCTCAGTAAACATTTTGGAGGGTTAATCTCGACTCTGACGCATCCCTAGCTATTTTGGCCCCAGAATTCCCAGCTGAATTCGTCCGACAACATTCATCCATTGTACACGACTAGTTTTGGAACGCCTAGTGTCTCGTAGTTTCCAATTACGGGGGATGCTGAACTAGTTCAGAATTGCATAGTTTATTTTCGCACCTTCTCGAGCGTTGTAGACCCAGTTAACCTTACAGAATCTTTATTTACGTCATCCATGTATTACCCAGGAGATTTTCTGTAGGATTTCAATCCTACTAGTATTCATAATCCTGGAGACAACAAAGGAGAAACAAGTCCAAGTACACTTCAAAGGTTATCGTTACTATTGTCATGACAATCGCTTCGAGGCAATTGATTCGAACACCATACTGTCCACAGTAGTGAACCTAAAACGTTCAATTATGTCATTGGGATTGTTCATTTTTTTGTAATCTTAATACTATCTAGTTGTGGTGATGCCAATTGATTTGATCAAATACTCATACGCTCATGAAAATTTCATTTTCGGCTAATATGAATTGAAACTCAACCTTTGTTTCATTGGGTTATCGTCGTTCTAGCAATTCTTATTTCTTCCATTTTTTTCTTGAACTAACATCCTTGACTTGAGGGAGGAAGAAGCCTCCAATATCATGTTATAATTTGAACATTAGAAACATCATCACAGGAAATACATCGATCTTTAGCCTTTTTTAAGCTGCCAAGCAAATTTGCCCAAAACCAAAACATTACAAATTTGGTTCACTTTTTGAAAAACGTACGCTAAAGAAATCAGGGTAGAAGCAAAACAAATGCAGGATATGTGGGCGTTTATGTACGAAGAGTGCCAGAAGATTGACGTACCCTTCAACATTATAGACAAGGTAGGTTCCTTGAGAAAATGACGAAATTAGTTAATGCTAGCTCAAATTCAATTGCAGTCTCTCGTCAACACCTCCTGATGGACTTGATGGTGTGGTAGATCTGCAAATCTTGTTCCAAGTCTGCAGTGGAGCAATAATTTCTTCCACTTGCCAGGCTTTTCACCAAGATTCGCCAACTTACAGTAGGGAACAGAGCCTGAACGAATGATGAGCTGTCACTTGAAACACTTGTGACGATGACGTGAGAACAAAGTGACTGACACTCAAGAAGGAACACGAGAACGACGCCAGTGTTGCCAAATATTTTGGGAACATTCCTAAAGGGTGGAACACTCAAAATTTGCAATGGGGATATTTTCAAAATAACCAAACCTAGAAGTTTTGAGTAGGGGCAAAATAAATCTATCTCCATCCATATCTAAATCTATCTAGTCCACGTTTTGGGAAATTTCATCGAATAGATTATCTCGCAAACCTGACACATGAGCCTGTAGTCCTGAATTGCTTGGAGTCCTTTTCACCAGAAATTATGTTCCATTTGCGGGACAATCAACTCGGAAAGCCCAACCACAGGTACAAATTGCTTGTTCTTTTCGTTGGTAACAGCATGATGATTGCATCCAAGCATACAAATTATGACATTAAAGCGGAAATATAACCCAAAATCTCGCACCTCGAGAACCCAAACAAACTCAAGTTAAATGATGTTATTCTGGTCGCTACAATAACGGCAAGTGGAGTACTTTTTCTTACCCGTGTCTGAAGTTCCGATCCACGAGACTTTGTTGGGATCCAAAAGGTGAGCGAAGACTATGAAGGGAGCCCGCTTGCAAGCGTCTGTGGAACAAAAGCAATGTGTTACCGAATGAGGAACGAAAAAAGACCATTTGTCTGAGAACTTTCCTTTGCCTCAGGACACATCCGTCTATCCATTCATTTACTTTAGTTCCCCGCTTGCACTTTTGTATTCATTTCCCATCCCATTGAATTTCAAAATGGAATGGACAGATGAAGAGAGTACGATTAGGTCCTCAACCCTATTCATATATTTACTTTATCTACATTGGCTTGGAACAACATACGCTTCGCCGATATTGCTATTGGTCTTACCAACTCTTTAGAGTGGTTCTAAGTCATAGTCAAGAACACTTTTCCAATAAGCCCATAAGCCTATGTTTTTACGTTGAAAATGACTAGGAGTTTTTTTTCCCTTCCAGATCAATCTAAAAGAAATTTGTCGAAATAGATCCTTCCCAATTTTCAGAAGAAACGAATGGGCTCTTCATCTTGAGGCGATTGATATCTGTCCGTTCTCTGGAGTGGCTCAACAACCCGGAAATTAAATTGATGTTTCAAATATCTTTGTCTAGACATTCAAGTGTCACTGATCAAGATGGTAGATCGACTTGTGCGTTCTCTAGATATTCGTCAAGAATAATACCTGGTTATGGGCGTGTTGGGACCGGGAGATTGGTCTCGGAAATCGTGATTGGATCCCCATTTTTTTGACCCAGACAAACTCAAATTGGACATGGAGCCCGAGAGTGGCCTTTGGGGCTGTTGGGGCGTCACCGGAGGGCCCATCATCTGCCCATGAAGTGGAGTACGCAACGGGGCCGTACTGGATCGATGAGCCTGATGATGGGTGGGCGAAGGGGAGGGGGCGGGACTCATGGAATTCGAACTCAGGCCATCCGAATGGAGAGAACCCGTGGATTGATAGATGGTATTGGAAGCTCTTCGGCTGAAAAGACAAGATCAATGGTCAGGTAATGGATGATTATATCTGCTGGGTTACACTTGGAACAAGGTCTTGACTGGATATTTCGTGGATCCAGATGTCTCGTCTCTCACCTTAGAACACTGCTGGGAGTGGTTAGTAGAGTCTTGTCTCTGTTAGATGCATAAGATGCTCGCCTGTGGTTAGAAAATGAATGAATTAAAAAGAAACCCCAAAATTAAATCCATTGAGAAGAAAAAACACGCGCACAAAAATAGCCCCAAAAATTGTCCGCATAGTGCTAAAACTTGCCTGCCAACCGTGTCATGATTGGATGATTGGTAGGAGGCCGATATCGGTCGGCGACCTCCAGGTGTTCCAATCCGACTTCCACCATGATCTGCAGGATCTCTGCGCAATCGCACTTCCCGATGATTGATTTGAACGTGTTCTGAAATGAAGATTTCCATGAAGACCATTAGTTAAGTGGATGATTGAGCTGGAAATGGTTCCAATACTTTGCGTCGATCATAAGATCGTAACGCACAAAGAGAGGAGTATAATGAGTAAAGAGTATCGAGTATCCTGTCAAAAATACTTCAAACAAGCTTTGTTTTTGGCATTTAATCTAGGAGGAAGGGCATAGCACGAAATTAGATTAGTCATCTAAGGGGATTTCAAACTTGGAATCACTAATGGATCCCGTTTTGTTGCCCAATGAACATTGTTCGAGAAAAGTAAATTCAACCAACAAAACTTTGGTTTCGAAACTCCATTAAGACAGTTATTTCTCAGAAAACATGACTAGCAAACCAACGTTGCAGTTAAGAAAGTAAAACATTACCCTCTTAGTACATTAGTGTCTCCCTTGGGAATGAGCTTTCTTTTCTGTAATGTATGCATGCACTTTAATTTGGTAATGGCATTGGTTTCTCTAGGTAACACGCAATTTTAGGCGACTTTCCTCAAACTTCATTCACGAATTCAGCCTTTGTTGTTCGTTGAGCATGTTTGTAATCTTGAGAATCCATCTTGTCTTCCAATACATAAATCTATTCGCTTCTTTCAAACCCCACTCTTTCAATTCATTTCTTTCCTGAACTAACAAACAACCGTCTCCAAGGTTGCCTCATCATCTAAACTTAGCTCGAAATTGTGTCCCCAGACGTCGACAACAACATCTCCATCATCGCGAGCTTGAATGTTGATCTGTTCCGAGCCCAGCCCAATTCTGATCCCCACTAACCCATTCGTCAATTTCCAGAGTACTTGAAATCTTTTTTTTTCCCTCGACAATACACCTATTATGTTTTTGTTCACCTTTGCCCGCTTCGAGCGTGTTGATTCGTCGCAAAGCATCGGCCAGAGTGGCTCGGAGACAGGTGATCTCATCGTTTTGGTCGTGGACCCGCTTCTCCAGATCTGATACCCGATCCCGCAACGTTTCGTTCTCATTCTCGACCATGTCATCTGAAAAAAATCATGGAGATCTCAGTACTTGAAGGAATGAAATACTCGAGGTACTTTATGAGCGTGTGCATTTTATAATGACTGCAATTATTGCGCATTCCATCCGTGATATCGTTGAGATCGGAGGTTTTGGCATTCGTTGGGTGAGAGATATTCATCACTAGGGCCCGGAAAAATATTTGCGAAAAAAGTGACAAAATATCCAATTTATATTTTCTTCAAAAGGCCAAAATATTTGCAAAAAAGCGGCTATTTAAGAAATATTTTTTTGACAAGGCCATTATTTGGTGTTTTTATCTGTGTGCACCGAGTTTCCAAATTTGTTTCTGGTGAATTTGATACATTAGGCTGTTTTTGGAGACACACTTGAATGTAATTGATTCAAAAATAAAAAAATTAATTTGCCTCAATAGATGGCGCAATTTTTTTCGCGTATGACAATAATTTTGGTTACGAATGTCAATTTTCAGGACAAATACCATTTGTAGAGGCTTTTGTATTTTGGATTCATTTTTGGTAAGCCCTATTGAGCATTGGCCGTTCATTTATTTTCCTCAATTTTGCCTGAAATATTTTTTTTGACTCAAATATTCAAGAAAATATTTCATTTTTCCTTGAAAAAGCCAAAAAAATAAAAAAATCGAGGAAAAACGGATAAATATTTGATATTATAAAAAATTATTTCCGGGCCCTACTCATCACTAATGAAGTTGAGCTAATGAACCTCCCTGGGTAATGATGTTCATGGTTCTACAAACTCTAACATTCGGGGAGATTAATTGACAAAGAAGATAAATAAGCATCTTAGGCGGATTTGCATCGAGAGATCTATAGTAAGAATTGCAAAAAATCGAGTCCAATATCAACCAAGGTAAATCTAGTCAACTTTTCTTGTCCTTGTAAATTTTTAAGCACAGTGTTATGAAAACTAACCCACTCTTAGGAAACCATAATTTAATTATTACACCTTAACCTCTTTAATTCGAGCTCCAAAGCAAAAGACCTTCAAATGTTGACAACATTCGTGATCTCGGCAGACTCGATACGTGTTTTCAATTGATACAAATGATGTTGATTAAAAAATACGGTTCTGTCATTCCAATCTGAATTATTTTGTTACTTCAAATAAAAATACATTTCTACGCGCATTTATTATTTGGAGGTTGATGAAGTGTAAAGGAAACTCGGGGTAAGAGACAACCCTACACATATTAGACACAATGTAGTAGACATATTTAAAAATAAATTTGTTTATTGATTTCGTGTGCTTGGTCTTGTGTGTGTGTATTGATGCATTGGTTATCACTAGAACACGAAGTGAGTTATAATAAATGCCATTGATTGCAATGGAAGCGCCGTAGAAGTCGAACAACGGCATGGCGAACATTCGGATTCCTGTGGAGATGTTGATATATGTACGTAGTAGTCGTAGAAGAAGACGAAGATGTTGTTGTTGGACTGAATACCATGATGAGAGGGAAATGGAGGTCGTGATCGTCTCCATTTCTTCGTCCTTCACCATGTCGAATTATTCCACACCTTCGTTGAGTGAGTCTCATTCTAATGGCATTGGGGTGCGTGGGTCTTGCATGGGAATCCCAAAATCCTCCATGGTAGTAATGAAATCCCCGTAATCCTCGACCAATCGGATCCGGCTTCCAAACTCATTGATCCCCCACAATACAGCTCCATTCAATCCCAGCCACATGGACGTGATCATGAGAGCAAAACAGACGCGTCTGGCAAGTTCACGTTTGGTCAGGGGCGAATCCGATGCATGCCGATCCAAAGCCATCCTTGGGACTTGTTCGGCACAACAAATGGATCAGGAGAAGAAAGATCCAATTCCGCGACTCGTGGCTTCTTGCAGATTTTCAGTTTGCACAGGTCTTGGATCCTGGCGGGAGACTGAAAGAAACGATTTTCGTCTGTCTGTGTCTCTTCCGCTTGGCCTTCAAAAATGTTCGGCCTTCTTTCACAGGGAGATTGGGGCGAAGAGCGAAGGACAGGACGTGCGTGAACAGACTGGATCTCGTTGGGAAGCAGGCCCAATATTTATGTTCCATCATGATACTCCACATTGTTTATTCGTTTCCAATTCTTTTGGAACTTGAAGTGTATACGTATAGGCATGTATCTCGAGTCGGTTATCGAGAGAATGGACAGCAGTGTGTCAAGGAGACTAATCTCCATACAACATTCTTCCTAAGGTTTCCATTCGTTTGGCCTTTTTTCCTTCCTTCCTTTCTTGAGCCTCCTGTTGACACTCGACAAACAAAGCGTATTGGTCAGTGTGTGAGAGCATGAATGAAACGAATTCTCGGCTCTATTCATTGCATTGCAGCCGGGCATCACACTTACACAAGGTACGGATGACTTTCTTGTTCTCTAGCCAAAACATCATCGAATAGGACTAACACGAACGAAGAAGATGAAGAAGAGGAAAAATCGTTTCAGGTGCAGATCGTGAACATTTCGCCTATTTCATCAGGGTCGCTCATCATCTCTCCTTTCGTGCGTCTGACATTTCATTTCCAGTTCATCATGGAAACCCACAAGACCATTTAAACGCAGTTCAATCATTTTTTTCCTCAACAAAACTTGAAATGCTATTGAAAATTTGATTGCGTGGCTTTTAAAAAGAACTCTGGACCTCACTTCCTGTCCACGCATCTCTCTCTCTAAGTAGTTAAGTAAGTAGAAAGTACGCACTCACACCAACAATAATACTCCAATCGAAGTCATGTGAGTTGCAAGAATTGAAGCAGGGGGGGCTTCGCTGACACCGCCCAATCTTAGTGCCAGAATAGTACAGGTATGTGAAAAATGAACATTCCAACCCCACAAAAAAATTACACGTACAAGAGCAGAACGGAACTTGAGGATCACTAACTGGGCTCGTTTCGGAACATGAAGGTTTTACTACCGTAGTTTTGACAATCAATCTCTCCCTCTTACATACGTATGTACGTCTCGAAGACTCAATAGGAGCAAGGTCAGCGATAAACATTAGGAAATTGGAACTCACTCCAACATTGAATGACGGGCATAATCGTGCTTTCCTCATCATTCCCAACGCCGACCGGGGTTTTGGGTCGATTTCGAGTCCATTTCTCGGGCTCGTCAAACAACCGCATGGCCTTTTTCTTCTCATTCAAAATCACCACGGGGTCTTCCTCGTCACCGTGCAGCAGTTCACTCGACTCTTTGACCACACTATCCTCAGTCGGTGCGGCATCATTTATTATAACAGCACTATTGATCGAGGTCCTTGAGCTCAAGTCCACTTGCGGTTTGTGCGGACTAATCGCGGGTTTGGAACTTAAGATCGGGATCCGACTCGGACCCGCTTGTGCCATGATGATCGTGTTAATCGAGTCAAGGATGGTTCATTTCCCAGAGAGCGAATTGGGCACCATGTAGAAGTCATTGTTTCCCACGTACTCATTGGTGTCCTTGTAGATTGTGTTGCTCATGAGAACGATGTATAAGATGACCAAATAGAGCCCGAGTAGGTAAGTGAAGCACACATCGGCGTGCAGAAACACTTGCCGAAAGAATGGCTGCTTGGCCGAGGTCTGGTCACACACGATGAACACGCCTTCCATGATGCTGATGAGAGATGAGTCTTGGAACTAGTCACTTCCCAGTTCAAACGAAAATCATCGCAATATCTCATTTTGGGACCTACTTCGGACAACAAAAACCCGTTTAGTCAAAGCTATTCTTCTGCACAAGAAGGGGGGGGGACTCTCTTAGTGCTCTAAAGAGAAATTTCTGACAGACTTTGACACACGTCGCTTGAATCGAGATGACAGGGAAGCTAAGAGGACGATGACGACGGAATCGAATCTCTTTTTGATCACTGTCGTTAGCAACTGATGTTCAAAAACCTATCCGCCATTTCCCGGCCATCGCGATGACGATTGGCCAAACGAGATCCAGACCGTTTTCCACGGGCCTGGCCATCTCCATTCGCCAATTTCACCTCGGACCGACAAAGCCGGATTGGTTTTAATAACCAACTGCCCGACAAAACAAGAAGGAGGGTTGGTTGTGGTGTTGATCGGTCTGTAATGCTTGGCAAATCAAGCACGTAGAAATTCACATGATTGCACTTCTTGAACGAAGAGTGCGTGTATGTGAAAGAGTGGTAATGGCAAAAGCACTCACACCTCGGGATTTCGGGATATGCCAACTGTAGTACGCAATTACTTCCTTGACAAAGTTCACGGTGCTCGTCAGAGTTGTTTTTACGTTCAAGCCTTTAGTTGAACTTACCCAGGAACGTGCTACGGAATTTGAAATCCTCACGTCTCGCACAAAAAAAAGTCTTTCACATGAGAATGAAAAAAGATCAACACCCCAATGTTAACAACGGTAAATATCACCCGAGCACAAGTGTTTCTTTCGAGAAGGCTCCAAAAGAAAGCATTGGGGATATCAAGTACATACAGTATGCGCTAAGAGCCATTTTACGCCGGGTGCGGCCTTGTACACACGACAAACGGACTGGCCTTGGATATTCTTACCGTGCCAAAGATAAGGGATTGGAATAATCCTGAGCAAGAAAACGATCCAAGCCGGCAACTGAGGCATTACTTGAATATGAACAGTACGAAATCTACATTCCCAAGCCGTCTCCCTAAATAGATAGTTTGTGGGTCGGAGATAAGATTTGTGGCGAGAGACCACTGTTCTTGATTAAAAAAGCCTGAACTCTCCCCCGGGAACTGCTTATTCTACAATCTATGTGTCAGTGACTTGTAATGTACATTCCAATCCTACTAAATGCCGGATTAAATTATTAACCTCCAGCTCCCAATCTTACAATGTATTCTTCCCTGAAATTGCGATGATTTCAATTTAGCGAACTGTCACAAATACAAATTCACAAGCAAAACCAACCAAAGGTCCGACAATTCTGTTCCACTCAACCAAGGACAGCTGTCTTCCTCTGGACCAATCAACGACGGTGAACTCCACAACAACCACAGCTGTTCCATTCTTTGCATTCTCTTGCCTTTTAAAGCTCTCCCTTCAAATTCCGGCGAAGGAAAGCAGCCTCCAAAACATCGGCCATTCAAGTCAGTATGAATAAACAGCCTCAAAACCACGGATCCTGGCACGACTGGTTCCCGCTGGCTCGGGGCTTAAAATGGAATTGGAACTATGACCTAGCTTGGTTTGCCCTAGATCAAGACCCACCCAACAAGAAATGGGCGCCTCTCTAGTTTAGTTCTGATATTTTTCGAAGGTTGGGAACCCTCAAGTTAAAAAGACAGGTCGAAAATTTGCAGGAGGTGATGATGAAACTAGAATTTAACCGAGCTATTTCACATTTCGTTAGTGTTAATTAACGCAATCACGTCGCGCTATCCCAGTGATGAATGATGATGCGGTTTAAGTAAGAGATTCCGGAATCTGGAAATAGACTGAAGTTGTTTGAAATCACCAAACCTCTCCATTTTTCCCCAAGGACCGGAATTTAAGGCCTAACTTTGACAGATGGCATTGAATAATTGCGAGGTACTTGAATTTGGCTCACGTATCAAGAGTATTGATATTCGACATTTGGACTTTTAACCTTTCGGACATGCAAACAATACGAGTTTTGATGGATTCTCGAAGGACCCTTGAAAGTTTCAAAAAAAAAAAGGCCCAAAATCAATTAAGTCTCCCTCAAAGCCGGTTTGAGAGAGAATACAGGTCTATTTTCACACTTCCATTAAGTGGTGTCACACTCGTTCCAATCATTAGCTTCCAATTCCCTGCATAATCGAACTTTCTGGCGATTCCAGGTGAAATATATGAAGTCTTAGCAACATTTCGGAGTCATGGTGCAATTGGGAAAACACAGGAGCAAGAGTGCACACGTCTGCCTTATCTACAACCTCATAATATGACTCATCGTTCAGGTACTAATCGTGGGGAGGCCTTGGGAGTATAAAACAGCTGATCCAAAGGAAGTTGCCTATCAGTATCTCGGGATACTTTTCGCTGATTGGTGTAGTCCGCTGTTCGTTGGTGTTTCTTAAGTTGGGTTCTATTGTGATGCCTACGTAGCTAGGCATCATGACCCTCAACTGGAAGCACATTTTGAGTTGGACAGAAATAGACTAACCTTGTGAGCATTTGCAGCATACTTCGTATACCCGCCATTTTCCAATGGTCGGGACACCAAACCCCAACCTTACGGGTTGAACTTGATCCAAAGCAGCCTTGCAATCACTGGAACCTGTTCCAATTCACGTTGGAACGGGCTCAATCAGTGCCAAAGGTGGACCAAGTCAGCCCCCCTGAAACTTGGTTTTCGGTCTGGGCAAAGTCATTGAACCGCTCGCTGAATTCCGATTTTAAGGAAACCACTCAAAATCATCATCATCACTAGGGCTGAATATTTTAGGTTAACTTTTTGGGCAAATTATGACATAATTAGGTTGCCAAAAATTACGTTTTAGGTTTTTTTTAGGTTGTATAGATAACACCTTTTCAGAGGCTATTCAGACCAAATATAGCCTTTTATTAATTGCTCTACAGCAGTTTACTTTTTACAAGAGTAAAAGCAGTGGAGCAGAGACAGAGGCAGTGAAAATTTAATTTGGCATTGGTGGGAAAGTGGTAGAAATGGCAGTATAGAAAATTTTGTGGTAGAGAAATTTCTGAAGTGGCAGAATATGGCAAAAAGTGGAAGGGCAGGCAAAAAAATCGACCAAAAAACGATATCGAAAATTGTCGACCAAGAAAAGGAGATCAAAAAATTTTGACCTAAAAAACGAGATCTAAAATTTGAGCCCTAAAAAACGAGATGAAATGATAAAAAACGAGAAAAATTCGGCTCAAAGGTGACAGAATGTGGCGTTATGTGACTTAAAAAATGGCAGCGAGCGCCTGTAATTGGCAGTATTTCAAACAACTTTTGGCAATGTCTGCCTGAAACCACCTGGTAACGCTGATTTGGCATGTTGATGGGATGAAAATCATTGTGGCTCCCACTCCTCTTCTCTCTTCCTTTGTTCTCGTGTTTTGTTTTTTTGAAGACACTGGTTTGAGGGACCTTATTGTGCAAATGACTTTAGGATAAGTAAAAAAGTTAATATCAGGTTGAAAACTTAGTTTTAGGTAAAAATTGCCCTAAAAAGGCGAGAAAAAAGTAAATTTTTGACTGAAAATTAATTTTAGGTAAAAATTGCCCGAATTAGGCGTTTTAGGTTAAAACCTAAGTTTTTATGTAAAACCTAAAATATTCAGCCCTAATCATCACCGTTCTACATTACAAAATGTTGGCCATTAACCCGTGGTTTGTGGATCATTGGTTTCAGAGTTGGGTAGGATATCCTTTGACAAGAAATTATATGCCATATTTTCAAACCTTTTTTCTTGCGGGCCCTAAAAGGAATGCTGCGATTGGATCCTCATTCATGAGACGGTCTCTCTTTTCAACCTAGTAATCATACTGAAGGCAATGACCGCTCAATCGCTTCAATTGAAGAATCCAATGGAAAAGGAATGTGGTTAAGCTCAAACAATGATTTCTCGAAGAGATCTAGCCACTCGAAAAGAGATGGTGTACATGTGCACTACTTTCGAAAAGGCAATAGATCCCTCTCCAAGCAGGACTTTCAACTGTATTGAGTAGATGGAGGATGAACCCCACAACTTCGAGCAAGAGTCGAAGCTAATGATTGGAAAAAGTGATGATAAGGCAGGATGCGAGCAAACAACCGAAGCAAAAGATAACATCTACTGAAAGCACCAATAACACGCTAGCCAAAAGTCACGACTCACCCGATTCTTGCGACGAAGTTTTCATCGAGAATTCGCCTAAGAAAGACGTTTTTTTCCATTCCAAAACCATCCTAATAATGATGAGTTCTTGTTTCAGAAGCCACAACTCAGCCGCTACCGACCAATCTGCCTCGTTCGTACGTATTATGTGGTGAAGAGCCCATTAAGAATGGTGCAATAATTACTTGTCCCAAGCCAGAGGCAATCATCATACCTGAAAATTTCACCCCTTCTAGATTGGAGAAGTGTCCGAATCATTACTTCACGACCAAAGGCATTTCAATCCAAGTGGCAGTGGTTCAATAAGATTCGGGGCTCCTTCATGCAGCCCATCATTAGTATTAGCGTTATGTGCCAAGTACCGAATGCGAGAATGGTGACGAGCTGTAGGACAATAAGTATGCCCATCTGAGACATAGTAGTTGGCGCCCACATGGCCATGAGTTTGAAAAATGACCATTTTTTGAATGAATTCGAGACTAGTACCTATTAGGGATAACTCTAAACCAGATCAGTCCTTGGTAAGAGGAAGTGTACGAACGAGTGGAAAAAGATAGATGGGTGGACGTTTGGAGTGGGCTGCTCAAAACCAGCACCAACGACCCAAGCCAGGAATGCCAACACAATTCACAATTATGACATTGTCTCTTGGCTCGCAAGCTTTTTGCGGGGGTGGTTAGATGAGGAGGATTATTTTTTCTGACACGGCGGCAGTTTTGAGGGGTTCGTCGAACATTGAGCGCTCCTGGCCACTTGGCCAAATTTGTTGAATCTTAAATGGAACGAATGTAGGTTGTTGTTGGTTGAGGCTTACCGTTGCGTTTTTCCAGTTTGGGCTTCTCGAGGGTGGCAACCACATTTTTGGACATGGACTCCGTTGGCAAACTCACTTTACGGCTCTCTTCCCTCTTAGCACTAGGAAGTGGAAAACTTTGGGATCGATCGGAAATGGGCGGGGGCACTTGACGTGGACTTTTCTCCCGTCCCATGGAGGACAGACCGTAGCTCGAGGTTTTAACTTCCTCCATGGTGGAGTCCGTATCGTAGTCACTCTCGTCTGTGTCGGCAACAGGTTTAGATGGCCGATTCTTATCTGCTCTTCCGTTCTGAAGACTAGGAATGTAGATCTGAACTAACGATTCCTTCTTCGGCGAATTTGCCGTTGGTTCTGGATTGGCGTGTTGTATAGTTAACGGGGATAGTGAGACCGTGGAGTCCTCTTGCTTTTGATTCATCATTTTTCTCTCAAATTGTTCCATTAGATTTTCCTTCCGCTCAAGAGGCGGTGTTTTGGTGCTCGGATCTGAAGTGGTGTGCCTCAGGATGGGCTTGAAGTAGGCCTTCGAGCTATGCGTGGGTGAAATGACTTCTGGGCGTTGGGAAGGGTTGAAATCGAATATGATCTCGTCGCCAAACTCAACCCGACGAGGACTAATCGGGTTCGATTCATAACCCCGTCTAGGACTTATTGGGGTGGATTCCGCTCGTCTCAAGTTATGAGAACCAGATCTAGCACCATGATGTCCCGAATCCAGGTCAAGTTGAAGGGTCAAAGGTCGTACTTGCCGAGGGCTCAAGGAACGAAAAGAGGCTTCGTGATTTGAATGACCACTATGGTTCCGAAAGCGCCCTGGATTGTCCCAGTTTGGTTCGTTCGAGGCCGAGGCACAAGCTCTAAAGTCAAAATCAGTCTCAATCACCTGACCTCGCCGAGGGCTTCCATATAAATCACGGTGGTGGGAATTTGTCCCAGAGCGACTCAGATTGGGATAGGAGCCCCCTGATGAAGAACGCTCCTCTTCTTTCGGATCAAATCTTCGAAGAATGGTCTTAAAATCCACTCTGCCCTTGAACACATCTCTGGGAACGGCCTTGTTATCTTGAAACGAGCCATGTCTCTCCACATTCTTTGTTTTTGTCGCCGCGGCAGCAGAAAATCGCCTGGGCACACTATGACTCGAATATCCGGGCTCAAGGCTGTAACTTCTGGAAGAGTTCTCCGTGTATGAATTGCTTCTCCTGGCGGCATCTTCTCTGGCCACAGATAATCGGAGCTCTCGAGCCATTTCCTTCCGAGACATTCGCTCTGGTTGCTCAGAGTAATGACCGCCATTGTGATTGAAGTGAGAACTATGGAATTGGTTATGTTGTTGTTGCTGATGATAATGCTGGGGTTGGTGTTGATAGTGATGATACTGAGAGGCCATTTTGCCTCCGTGCATAGGACACTTTCGGTCAGGACTGTTGTCCAAAGTCACAACCAATCGATGAGACCCGTTGATGTTGCCCAATGATCTTCGAATGGCTCTCGTACGCAAATTTGCGTCATCAAAGCCCTCAAAATGGGCCATTCACTCGCGTTCCGTGGACATGGGGAGAAGGCCCACTAGGAAGAGCTGTGAGTGTGCGACACCGTGAAGACAAAGTTACAATCAATCGTCCACCCACTACTTGTCGGCAACGCCACATTGGGACCGCTAGGAGAGTTGAACTTGGCAACAAATTGAATATCTTCTCTCAATTTGGGCATTCGAGTCATCACGTTATCCCCCCAATTGCCATTGAACACTACTAGCAGCACTCAACTCACACAAACACACACCACTGGTCGGGAAGAAATGGCGGTAGTAGAAGTTAGAGTAGTCCAAGCAGAGTGAAGTTGAGTTCACCTCGAGAAAGAATGCTCCTCCGAGGTTCCCCTCCAAACAAAAGAATGACTTCCTTCAATTGAAGTGGCCACTTGGATGGAGCACCCAAAATGGGCCTCCAGTTATGATGAAGGACTGGTTTGAAGTACCCTCAAATTTGGTTTGGACGACGGTCGAAGACTAAATTTTTGCTCAAGACCATAACCCTTTTGAGAGAAGTCACACATTCATTGGCCGGGTGAGTGTTTCTCAAAAGATGCACCCAAACTTACAGACAGCCATGATGAGTCATGGGTAAGAGTTGGATATGAGATGCACAACTTTTGACATACTCATATGTCAGTCAGGTGTTGTTTAAGAATTATGGCCATATACGGGAGGGGGAGAATTTGATAGCAATTTTCACTTTTCACAAGGATCACGTGAATGAGAAACGATCTCAGTAAGATGCAGTGGATTCGGTTGGACGGCTTCAGAAATCCCTACCCGAAGGTCCTTCAGTATGGAGGGACTGTCACCATCCAGATGGGAACAAAGCGGATTATCTAATCATGAATTTCAGGTCCTCATAAAATGTACTACCCAGTTGAGCAATGACATACACACAACACAGACACGTGAAATCTTCTCACCAAGGTGAAATAATTCTTCTCCTTTGAGGCATTGAAGTCTCCGACTAAGTCGGTATTAAAAAAGGTGAACCTGGAGAAAATTTCAGGGCCCTTGTTCAATCAATCATTCGTCTTGGGCCCTTGTTGAACTGCAGATGGAATGGTCAAACTCGGAGGATTTGTCGTTAGAACACGAATACTTCACCGACGTCAATCTCGAGACCTAATGACGGGACTGCCGTTTTTTAAGGAGATCTCGAAACAAATATTTACACACGAAACGACCAAACAAGACCATGGGAAGTCTACGAATTATCACC
The DNA here is from genome assembly GCA_010645155.1 of Tigriopus japonicus. Classification (NCBI taxonomy): domain Eukaryota; kingdom Metazoa; phylum Arthropoda; class Copepoda; order Harpacticoida; family Harpacticidae; genus Tigriopus; species Tigriopus japonicus. Next base: position 10,343,182 of record CM021323.1, read on the forward strand.
CAAGTGCAGGAAATCCCAGGAGTATCTTTGCACAATTGGGCAAGTCGAGATCTACGTAAGGTTTGTTTTGTTGCATGAATGGTAGAAAACACTTTGTTGTCACAAATTCCACTTTGATTCACCGGAACATTTTTTCTTCACCAGCGAAATGCACTTTCTCTCCAATCAAGTTGGGAGGAATCCTAAACCTTTATTTTGCAAAAGACTTCAAGTCCAACTCCGAAACACCGACTGGAGCAAACCGATCTCATCGTCATTTTGAGTCAGAGCGAGGAACCCATGCTCGGGTACGAATAGGTGAGCCCATCTTACTTCACACGACGAACGACCCCCGCACCAACCCAACAACGACGAAAAACCGACCGACCGACCGACCGATCAGACGAGAACCATTCTGGCGGGACTCATTCCACTCACACGATATTGCGAGGGCAGGTTTCGTTCTCCCGCTCTTCATCCACTACTCAAGCATGCTTTGATGCCCCATGTGAGCTCCAAAGTTATGTTGAATTAGAACTTTAAGACCTGCTACATGTAGCATGTAGTGCTTGTTCCACTGGCACTCGCACAATCAAGGACCATTGGCAAGGACTCGCTCTTACGGATGTACGTTCGTTCGTTCGTTGGGTCGTTTGCTGTACATGTATATACGCATACGTTCGTACACTTGGGGGCATGCATGTACATATAAAATGCACGCTTTGGTCGCTTTGGACGTCACCTATTCAGCTACAGGAAGGAGCTACGGGGACATCATCGTGCCAGCTACATAACCCAGGCCCTAGATGGAAGTTCATGCTTTGGGATAACGAACAAGATATCCAAGACATCGCTCATGAATGCCAATGATCCAAGCCTTCGACAAGCATGTTTGTTTTGCTCCTAGAAATGAGCAGAAGGTTTTATGTAATTGGGGTCCAAGGTGTGAGGTTAGTGAGATAGTTTACTTTCAAACCTTTTCTCGGCCTCGAACATCTGTGACTTGATTCCTCATGCCCAGGGACCTAATAAAACCACTCGGAATCCAGGGCAGGCCTCATCTCCCGAGCCCTCTCTATCTCTCTCTCAAGTGAATGCCACCATAATATGCGTCGGCATGATATAGATGAACATTTTAACCACTAAATGGCAATCAGAAGGGGCCAGTTTACAAACCAGGAAGCGGTTCAAATTTGCCTGGACATCACATCGGCGACTAGGATGGATCTCTGTCAAAGGCATTTGTGTGCACTGGGCATGAATAGAGGGACATGGGAGTGCGCTCACTAGCTTGGGCGACATGTCACACTCTTTGGCGTCCACAAAGCTTGGTGGGTTAAATGTCTATTCAACAAGATAAGTTCAGATATCTGGGATTTTATGCTTGTCTACCACACAGGCTCATCAGGAAGGAAGCCATCTCGATAAGAGCTTTTGTCATCTCAAAGGAAGAATACACTTTGAGCAAAAAGTGATCCTTCAGAAGTCTTGAGGAGATAAATTTGGAAGGAAAATCCATCAAATCATTTTGAACGATGAGGCATATTTTGAATCTACAGATTTCAAGGCGCTTTTCAGCAGCGGGGAGAGATTATTGTCACTTTGTATTAGGATCGAGATATCGCATTTTAGCTCACCCACGCTATATAAACTTCAAACAAATGACCACTTTTACGACAGGCAATTTAGCCGTCGCAGATTAGGAACGAAACAGCCATCATTTGGTCGTGATAACTCTTCTTTTGGTGGCTTTTCAAGGCCAAAAAGTTTAGTAGGGCCAAATAGTTGGAAGGGAATCAAATTTGGAATGAATACCCAATGGCAAAGGTTATTATGCTTGTTTGATATCGGATGAGAAAATTGGCACTCCAAGCCAAGACATTCCGCTACAAATCCTGGTTTCAAAATTAATCTTCCTTTGATGTTTGGATTGGCAGTAATCCAGCCAAATCCTTCGAAAAGTGAATGCTTCCATTACTCAAAGCTCGATGCTTAAGTACCTTTCAAATAGTCTTGATGTTTCACGCTTGTTATCTTCTTGTATTGAAAAACCGCAATTTGGCGCTCCGTTGAAACTCTGGATCAGTCACGAATGGGTAGTAGCAAAATGCAATACAGACATACACTCTACCTACTAAATACACTCGCACATTGGGCACACCCATCCATCCATCCAATGAATTAATGGAGGGAGACCAATAAAGCACGATCATAAAACGTGCCTGACAATAAAACGCCAAATCTCAATCAAGAAGTCACTGATGGCGGTTTGACATAATTTTCAATGTCAATTGGGCGTTGTAACGAGTTTTCGAATGAATCATGGGATTCGTGGGTGAAATGGCCATATGTATCAACAAATGTGGTTAGCCATAAATGGATGCCTTCCTATCTTTTACTTGACAAACGAAACAGGTCATCCAATCCTAAATGAAATGCACCCAGTCCACATCTGACTTTTGTCTCGTCGAGTCTCCTTATCAGATCTCTTGGAAGATACGCGTTCACTCATGCATTCGTTTCCCGAGTTAGAAGCGACAAACAACGCTAGGATAGCAATTTTAGTCCTCACAGGAAAACCTTTGATCAAGCCACCCTTGCTTATAGGTCAACCTGATGAACTTGACAAAGCTTCAACATTGGCCAAGAGGCAAAATGAGAGCCTGAAGTAAAAACAAACCGCCGGTGGCGGCAACTCGATCTGACTGCTGATTCAAGGTTAAATTCGATATCGTCGTGGTCAGCCCGACACATCACAAATCCAACGGACCATTGGTTCGGTGGAAACACCTCGGTTGATATACAAGGGGTTTCTATTTTGCCTAGTCCACCTTGCGTGAAACCGCAATTGATCAAAAAATCAAATGGAAAAAAGGACAAATCTATTTACAATAACTATAAAAAAATCTCTTACCACTGGCTGACATGCTGGCTGTCGTGATGGATCGAGGTGAAGTTGGTGTAATGCCAATCACGGATGATTCGCTGATAGCGTTATGGCTCACCGACACCATGATAGGTCTCTTGAGGGACTCTTCCGTTTCCTCAGGTATGGAATTGGAGTTGGTCAAGAGTACACTGGCTACCGAGGAAGAGGCTTCACTGCCAGTGTCATCCTCATTCACTCCATTGCGATCTTCGTTGTCTAACTTGTTAAGAGAGTCCCCTTCTTCAGTGACATCTGTTTTGAGATTATTGTCATTCATGGTGGCCGTGGTTGTGTCCACTGTGACTGTGACGGGATCAAGTTTAGGGTCTCCATCATTCTCGGTGAGGACTTGAGGGTCCATGTCGGGGGTAATTTGCATCACGATGGCGATAAGACACAGGCTCACTTCACTTCAATAGAGACAACACTGTTGGTTGATGAGACAATCCAGGTGCTCTTTTATTTTGGCCGATGATGGTTGGTTCCCAGTTCCAAATGAGTGGTTCGGTTATTGCTGCATAGCCTTGCCGAAATGACAATCAAACTTTACCGCAAAGAACAATCCGGTCTGGAAGAAATAAACGATGCACAGCTGAGAAAATGATAATTTCTTGGCACATTGGCCAGATAACGGCCGATGTTGTAGGACCGATTGGCTTTGGTCGTTGTTTTTAACGTTATCTTGAAGCAAATTCGGAGCTTCGTTGCTTTATCAGAGAACAAGATGAATGAATGGGTTAGTTATTTGACACTCAATATTTTAAGATGAATTCACACAACCTCGTTGACAGTTAAATGGGGTTGGGGACATTCAACCTTTTGAGTGATGGCATGGGTAAATGAATGGGTAGACCTGTGAAGGAATTGCTATTCCAGTTATATTTCCAAGTAATTGTAAGTGTACTTAATCGCATTTCAACCCATGCAATTGACAATTTTTAATTAAAAATTACAATTTAACCCATATAACAAGTTCTGCAATGATTTTTTTGTTCTAAAAATTTCTCCATCTTTCCAAAATAACTCCCCATGTTAATTGATGCACCCAAACTCGATGAGTTTTTGCTGCTCCTTGCACATTATTACACAAAGGGAAATGAGGTCTAGTTGCGCATGAGAAATAAATATGATTTGGAATGTTATGCATTAATTACTTTTTGAACGTTATTGTAATTCATTGCATTTGGAAATAAAGCAATTGCAATTGAATAAAATTGCTTTTGAAACAAACAGTTTTTTGTTATTAATTACAATTCAAAAAGTAATTGACACAGATTTGATAATGTAAATGATATTTTTTTTTTCATTCTTTTGCATAAATTCATTAGCATGTGATGGAGAAAATGGTAGACATCACTTAGACTCAATTGCTCTTTCCAATGTTCTTAATGAAATCTCGCCTTTTTGATTGACCTATTGCAGGGTTCGGCAACCACTTTTGGGTCAAGGGCCACAAATTTGAATACATGTGGTCAGGGGCCCACCAAACCGACGTTAGTAGGTTCAGGGGTCCACAAATTAAAGATAAAAGAGCTTTGGGGCCAATGGCACAGTACTATGGATGTCTCGCAGGCCCACTATTTTGGACTTTCCCCATAACTCCCGGGCCCACCAATGACCACCAGGGTGGGCATTTGATTTTTGGACATTTTGTCCACCCCTGTCCAAAAGGTGTCCAAAAGTGTCCAAAAATAAGGCTGTTCAAAAATAGGACTGTCCAAAAGTGTCCAAAAATAGTAGTTCGAAAAATAATGGTTAAAAAAATTTTTAGAATAACATTCTACAAACTTTCTATCCAAAATAAACGTCACTTGACGAAATCTAAGCAAGAATAAGTCAATTCAGCATAAGAAACTTACACTTAATACATTAAATGAGCCAATAACTTGAAGGCCAAACTGGACATTTGAACTTTCCACTCTTTTTTATTTGACCACCGAGCATCGTCCAAAATGTGGGAAAGAATGATCGACTGAAGGAATGAACGAACAAACGAATGTGAGACTAGGACTACTAATAACACGCTCACACCACACTTCATGTTAAACATAGTATGCGAGTACATTTTAAAGCTAATTGTGTCTTGATTTGTACTTAGTATTTTGATTTATATTCCAAAGTTTATCATTGTTGCAAGTGTTTCCCATCCAAGAGGCAAGAAGTCTTTTGACCTGACTGTCCAAAAAATGTTAACTATAATAAAGCACACTCAAACTGAAATCAGATTGCAATGTGGGTATTATAATGCTTTTGCCAAAGAATTAAAGCAGTGTTGTTTTACTATAAAAAAAGACAAGACTCTTGTTTACAGATGAGGAAATAAAATGTTAATCTTGAAACATTTTGAACAGTTACACACATTTTACCATATTGTATAAACAAAACATTTATTTTTTAACAAGTTATTAACAAGTTATCATGGCAAAGTTTATTTCTCCAAGTAATGTTCCCATTAATAGAACTATTTTTGTTTAAGTACACAACCATGCATTCTTTAGAATTCAATTACTTATGTAGTGTAACTGGTTTTTCGTCTGATTTGTACAACTTTCTTTTACGTTTGTTGGACTTTTGGACACTTATGGACATCTTTTGGGGATTTTTGGACACCCTCTGGGGATATTTGGACACCTTCTGGGTATTTTTGGACACTTTTGGACACTTTTGGACACTAGGGTGTCCAAAATGCTCTCGATGTCGAAAAATGCCCACCCTGGGCATTTGTAGTGGTCATTGACCACCCTTGGGCCCACATGTGGGCCGCTGCCCACCAGTTGCCGACCCCTGACCTATTGTATTGACAGTCACAAAATAGTAGAATAAAACAAAATATCGCACTTCCAATCTTTTTTCAAGGTGGAAAGGTGGAAGACTCTAAGGCCAATCATAAAAATGCGAAGAAGAAAATATTTGTAGGGATAATAACTCTGCAACAGGCTAACTTTGAAGGAACCGTGGTCAAAGTGTCTGAAATTGCAAAGAAATGAAGTTTTTGTAATGTTTAACCAAAAGCCACACTTGTAAAGGTTGAATGTTGAATTGCTCTCTGTTTTCGTTTACGGTTGCGTATCCTAGTACTGTTGTTCTTTTGTGAATTAGATTTCGACTTTCCTTGTTGAGCACTATGGATTGATTCCCTGAGGCGACAAGGGCCTCATTGTTCATTTGGTCGGAGCTGGTGATGAATCTCGTGTTTTAGGAATGAATTAACTCGTATAAATCTCCACCTTCATGACATATAGATAGTCGAAGCCAGACAAACACCTCCCATCAAGGGCCAAGTGCGTGGGTTTTGCCTGACAGGAGCAAAGTTCCTCATATGTATCCCTCAAGAGACCGACATTATGAATGGATGAGTGTACCGGTATATGAGAGTCAAAATTTGCATTTACCCAAGCTAAAATCCGATTTCTCCTCTACCAAGCATCCTTCACTCACTGACAGAATGATGAGTAGACATAAGAAATCTAGGCGATCAAAAAAGATGATTTAGGTGAAGAAAATTATCTTTTCGAGCCAGTTTGAAAACCTTTCTTGTTAGGACTTTGACATTTTTGTGAATAACTTCATTTGGACGTGTATAAGTCAAAAATCATGAGCAGGACAAGTTACTGAATTAATGTGCGAACAGGGTTCGCCATCATAACATGAAAAAGGTTATTTTCGAAATCAAAATACGTTCCATTGCATCAAACATGAACTTTTGTATGCATCGAGTAATCAAGGCCTTTATGCCACAAAAATCGGATGTCTGACATTCAAAAACGGAGTTAAATCTTTGACAAAATGTGCGGTGATAGTTCAACAAGCTTGTAATACAAATATTTTCTGAAGGACATAAATTTCGATTGAATCGTCAAAAAGGGATTTCAAGACAAAGGTTTTGGCAAACGAGCAGCTTTAGCCTTTTTAACAACAACTACGGTTTTTTTAGTTTTAATAAGGTGCATCTTCTCGCGAATCTTTTGACTCATTGCCTTCCTGCTCTGAGATAAGATTCCTACATGTTGGCCAGATAATATTGTAAATATTATTCTAAACATGATGACAACAATCCTACATCCCCTCACCTTCAGATAATGAAGCAATGAAAATCCAACTGTCCAATTGATATTGTATAATTAGGGTTACTTGAACGTTGGTTTTCTAGTGAACTCGATTTTCATTAAATGACCGGAGCGCAGAAACCGGGCAAATCCCCATTCGGGGTAATGAACACAAAACGAATGGCTTTGTTACTATTAAATCTGATTGTGGTGAACAAACATATTGTTTCCGAAATGCATGTTCCTTGTCCATAACCTCAACATTTGGGGTTGAGCAGACCAGGTTGATTAACCCTGTTAAAATCAACGGTATCTGACACCTTTCACAACATCGCCGAAATGTTTCGGCTCCATGCAATTGAAATATTTCCAGGGGCTTGAATTTGAGATCGTCGAAGAGAAATTGAAATGAATCCGCCTTATTATTATAACGGGGGACTTATGTGTGTGGGTTTTCGACATCTGATGCCCTAGCCAACAGAGCAGCCTTACCAACTACGAGCTCAGTCCATAAACCAAGTCATGATTTTCGAGAGGAACGAACGAACGGGCTTCACTGAAAGGCTAGCGGACGACGCAACACGAAAACTGCCAAGAACTTCCTGACGACTGTCGAAAACGAATAGCAGTTCAAATGAGATGACTATCCGCTTCAATCGTGCGTTGCATGGCAGCTCGACGAGTTCTAGAGCCAAGGATCATATTCAAAATACCACTTTCACTCAACAAATAGCAAAGAAATCCAAACTTTTCCGATCCGACACGCTTGAGGCACGGCTTGAGTGTTGCGAAAACGTGTGTTTCTCGCTCGGGATTGCTAATGCCACACTCCAAATTCAGAACACAAGCCACCACAATCGACCTTGGTTTATGAAACTGTTATCTATAAAATATCAGGGCCTGACTTTTATGATGCTGACATGCTTACTTTTGGCCTTGACGGGCCCGTCAACATCGAAAGGTTGCAGCATAGCATACCTCACATTGTACTACTTTATTTTAAATCAAGGTCTGAAGGAGGACGCAAAGGAACAAACAGGCAAGGCTGTGGAGGAAATCATCATTGTCCCACGAATGCCATATGGATATCTCTATCTGTCAGTCAAGGTCGTCGAATCCCGAAACCTCAAATGTGCACGCATAACAAATGGTAAATGCGTTTGTGGCAGATGAAAATTCAAGTCGCATATCTGACTCAGAGACAATTTACTCGAACATTGCTGTCGGCATCAAATTTGGGGGCCAAAGAAAGGCACGAAATGTGACATCTTTGTTGACAAAAGCACAACTCCCCGAGATCATTTTTTGTGGATAGCCATGAATCATCGGGCCTTTAAAGGCGGATTCGTTAGGAATTAACACTGACATTTCTGTTCGTCATCTGGGAAACAAAGCATTGAGAGCCAAATTTAATTCCCAGGGCACCTCGACTCGAACTAATCAAGAGAATGCACTCGTACCTACGTACTATGATCTCACCCATGAGACAGAGAGAGACGAGCAAGTACATCTTCAGAATTTCGGTGTCTAAACTTTTAATCAATGGTTGACAACTAACATCTGAAACCAGAATTATGGTCCGCAATCACAACGTGTTAATTAATCCAAGAACAAACGAAAGAAGTAAGTGAATGGTCGTTTCAACCGGAAGAGACATCTTACCGTTAGAATCAACGAATGAAAGTTTTCACTGCATAATCTCGTCTTGGTAAATTGTCACTTATTTCAGCAAGGAGCCATGGAGTAGCCTTGAAGGCCAATCACTGATCTCTTTGAAGGCCCACGGAGCAATGGACCTAATGAATTGACAGAATTGAATCAAAGACACTTGTGAAACTCAAAATTTGTCTGTCCCACAGATGAGCGCACGACAGTGGCAAAACTTTGTAGATCAAGCTGCACGTATTTCACTGACTGAGGAAGGTACTGGGGAGGTAGTTGTAGTAGATTCTCAGAGGTGTACAGGGTGTTTGGAAGCCGTTGAAGTGCTTCAAGGGACCATACTGTGACCGGCAAAGGGACTTCACTCTCGCAAATAACGTTATACATTTCCTCTCTGGATGAACGTAGCTTCCCTTTGCTTGCTTGCTTGCTTGCTTGCTTGCTTGCTCAGCTCGCTTGCTCGAAAAATTGAGAATCGTGGTGCACAGAGTTCCACAGGTCTAGATGCATTGCATACCTGGCCGATATCGAGAACCCTTTAAAATTGCTAATGGCTGAACGTAAACAATCGATTCGTCAAGTTTTTGCCATAAATGCACACTCATGGTTGCAATCTTGGGCATGGAATGAACCCAAACAATCTCCTCACATCTGTGACAACACGAACTGGGTTGCTCTTCGCGTAAAAAGATCTTCTAGTTCTTTTTTTCTCCTTCCATTCTCCGCCATCCACCACTGAAACTGGAACCTGTGGCCCAACAAAGAGCTTGCCAGCATGCCATCAATCCTCCTCTTCCTTGACTCGACACTGTCTGTGTGGTGTATTGTGTTGGGGGTAGTAGTAGTAGTGCTCCCGGGTATCATCGCTCAGGTGGGCCGGATCCTCTGCGCTCACAACTTGATGGGTATTACTTACCTTTGTACGCTTCTTGTTGTCCATTGGAGACTTGGAGATCGGACCAACCCGCGCTCACTTCCCGTGACTAAAACGGTGTCGAGAAGACAGTCAACTCGGTTGCACAGGGAACCATCATCAATACAAAGGGGACCAGACATTACACGCCAGTGAATGCCGGGAACCCTTAACCCTGGTTGTTCTGGTGACTCTGGCTGAACTAGTTGCAGACTGGCCGTTGGTCGCAGGTGCGTCCGGCCAACACTTCCATCTAAAGCGGAACAATCCGGAGGGATGAGGCAATTTGAATCGGATAATTGACATTTCCTTTGACTGGCCAGGAAGACAACTAGCCTCTGTTTAACAATTCTTGGAATCTAATGCCGTTAGCCCAGGATGAAACATTTATGATGCGGAGCAATTGACGGCCATAAACAGAGGTATCAAATATAAAAAAGAGCCTCAAGAAACATCTGCTCATTTCTGCTGTTTTACTCTAAGGTTTTGATTGCCCTGTGAATTAAGCTACGGGTGGATTTTCTCCCACAAAATTTTACATAAAGGTTCCGCGATTATTATGTAAAGTATTCCGTGCGTAATAAAACTTCCTTGGTGTATTTCAAACAGTTCAAAGCTCTCCTTTAGATTTAGTAGATTGAGCATCCTTCTCTTTAATTTGTTGCTCCACTTGGCGAACAAACTGAATCAAGTCATCAGCCAGAAGTTTGGGCTCTTCATAAGCCGCAAAATGACCCCCACGGGGCATGGTGGTAACACTCACCAAATTTGGATATTTGCTTTTCAGGTACGATGTTGGGAGCGTTTGGATGTCATGAGGAAAATCACTCACTCCTACAGGCACCTTCACCGGCAATCTGAAATAGATTCAATAGTTTTCTTCTCAAAAAAGACCATGTTTCAAAACGAATGATGGTACTTTTTCTTAGCAAATCAACTCTTTTGTCTAGTGTGCTTCTATCCATTTAACCAAGTTCTTTTCGCTTCAACAATATTCGTTTTTGGTTTTAGGTGCCTTTTGCAATTTTTGGGATACCTTTTGAAGTTTGCAAGCTTCAACAAGCCTTGCAACACCAAGTTGTAAAATATTTAGCATACATTCATATTGGCAAGGTCATCACACCCGTAAAAGAATAAGATTCAGTTACTTCGTTTATTGCTTTTATCATTTTTTTTTTCAGTTTGTCAATTTCATTAGTTTTCTTATGCGTAAAATAGGTTAAATTTGTTTTTTTGCCTTATTTCACTTGATGGTTTTGCTTTTTCGGCTTATTTTTTTCTAATTGTTGAATTTATGATTTTAACTTATCTTTTTCCGTCCATATTTTCTTGTTCTTTTATGCCTTTGTCTATACTTTAAAGCTTACCTTTGAAAAGCCATGTTCTCTTCCTCGAAAAGTTGCATATTTTCCGCATAAAACCTCATGGAAGAGGTGATGGAACCGCTCATCCAATACACCACCACATTATTCAAAAGCTCGTCCATGGTCCATTTCTCAAGGAGATTTCCATCCACCGCCTGTTTGTTGGCCTTGTTGGTCCAGGTGGAAAATTTCTCCAGGATGTAGGCGGCCAAGCCCAAAGGCGAATTGTTTAAGCTGGCCCCTTCAAAATAAGATATTCAAATTTCTCTCCCCGGAGATCCATCTCCAGTGTTTCTATTCATTTACATACCCAAAGTGTCCGGCTTAGTGGCTTGGAGATGAGCATAGCCCATCTCACCAAATAGCTCGAAGAACTTCTCTCCCAAGGGCAAGATCCTGGATTCTTCAGCCTTATCTATCACCCAACCCGACGGCAGAATGGCGGCCAACAAATTTTTAAGATTGCTCGAGGGCACGTTCACAAATGGCATGTTGAAATGAGAGCCCAGGACACTGAAATATGAGCCATTTTGTTCTAAGGCAAGTTGAAACTGAGGGCCCTCAATTACTACGTATACCGTACCTCTCTGGATACAAGAGTGCAGATGCCATCGTGATGAGGGATCCCCAGTCTCCTCCTTGCGTGTAGTATTTGTCAAATCCCAGCCTTTCCGTCATTAATCTTTGGAAAATTCTTGCACATTGCTGTCCGTTGAAGCCCTTTTTGGCAGGAGCCGAAGACCAAGCGTAACCAGGGATGGAGGGAGCAATGACCTCAAAAACGAAATCCCGATCCGGACTTGTTTCCGTGAGGAGGGGAATGATCTTGACAAATTCCACAAATGACCCTTGAAACGAGTGGAACAATTGATCGTTTCTCTCTTGATAGAAGTCTCAACTGAGTTCGCCAAAATCCATCGGCGGGCCAAGAGTGATTAAACTTTTTTTCTAGGGAATTGTAAATGTGGAACAAGACCCCAAGGAGCAATTGAGAAGGTGCCTTTAAAAGGTCTGGAATCCTCTCCAGGGACCAATTGGCCAAAATGAGCCACATGAAATTAGGGAATAAAGATTTACAGTAATTGGACTACTTCTTGGAATTGGATTGCTACGTCTTTAGCAGAGGAACAATGTTCAGTAGAGATAATAAAAATAAGACGTCCAGTCAGTCTTGACCAAGGGGCAATGCTTAGTTTTTAGCAACAGATGTACGATATTTTCGGACAATACATGTCCCCTCTGCCTTATCTTTTGGCCGCAAATGGTTTAATGGTCCTAATTGTCTATGGTCTTGATTTATGTACTCCCATTCGACCATTTCCATCGAGAAGATAAATTAGAACAACTGGCGTGATTGCCGGTCAGTGGTTATTGAGTAGAAATTATACAATTAGCCTCAAGAGTCAAGACCTAGGAAGCTGGCATTAACGGTTAGAACCATTTCAGTCATTCGTTCGTTCAACCACTCTCACTTACCCGGCCATCCATGGACCAAAAGTAATGGGAGCACGATTTTGCCCTCGGCCTGCTTGGGATCAGGTTTGGCATGAACAAAATGAAGATCGATCCCATCAATTGAGGTTTTAAACTGAGGCATACTGTTCAGTAGTTTCTCGCTCTTAGCAAAGTCAAACTTCTTCAGCCAATACTCGCCAACCGTCTTCAAGTAGGTTTGACTGAACCCATAAGTAAATCCAGCGTCTTCTAGAGGTTCTTGAAGCCTTGTCAAGTCCATTTCCAGTCTCTTCTTTAGATCCATCATATCCTAAATTCAGTTTTGAAGAACTATTAACTCACTTAAGTCAGATTACAGTACTACAAATATCAACACATACTTTAGGGTCAAAGTTCACTTTGAAGGGTCGAATTGCAGGATCCTCCTGGGTGGGCTTTCCCTTGCCAAACCAAGTGGCTGGAACATGAGGAACATCTGGCAAGGGAGGGTAGTGGTCATTGAGCACTGCCCAAAACAAGCCACCAATTAACAGAACCCCCACTAACTTAACCAAAATCACGACTTTGAGGAGACAGCACCCCATTTTGTTGGAAACAAAACCACTGGAAAAGAAAGGTATCAATGCAAAAAGAAGCTTCTCGGGACTGCAAGTGATTGATTCATGAGCTAGGCGATGAGAAACCAATCTGAAAACACTCATCCAGTGATTTTGAATTGGGCTCACAACTTCGAGTGTTTGCCAGTAATCTCAAGCAAGAGTCCAACACGTGCCAGAACCAATCTTCTCCACAAATATCCCACGATTCTCGTCAATATAGAATATCTTTGCTTCCCCTCACCTTGGTTTTCAAATCGTATTTGGAGTCGTCCTTTACTTGCGTCTTCTTTTGCTACCTCAAAGATCAAGTCAACCAGATTACGCGCAATTTTAGCTGTTGTTATTTCGGAAGAGACAGTGTCTCCACATGTTAGGGGCAAGTTTTGTTCCACGAGAGTTTTGTCAATGGTAGGGGGGTTTGTTGGTTGCTTTCGCACAGAAATTCCAATTTGGGAACACGGGGTGTGTTTGTGAGATCAGGGATGAGCAGCTTATTTGGTTGGCTCTTTGTTAAAAAAGGATTACACCGAATCATGTTTGTGTCAGGGAAGTTTGCTTCGCTCCCACACTCGAGCAAGTTTCCAGATAAATCCATCGAATCTTCCATATTGAAAACGTGTGAGAGTCTTGTTTTCGCTCACTTTTCTAGTTTACTTAGCTTGGCTTCGAAAGTCCCTGTTAGTTCTGGTAATGCTAAGGTGCGCCTGTAATATAATCCCGGGAATACCTTTAAAACGTGAATTATGGTCTGTAAAAGTCCAATAAAACTCGGCATTCATTGCTGAAAGAGTGACAGGACGAGTCTCAGATTTTTAGGGAAAGCAGATGGGTCACAAAAATTTCACGCTTTGATTTTCCCGGGTATATGTAACTCTAAATCTTCAGAAACCTTTCTCCACTTGTGCTTGATTTCGCTGATCGAGTTAGACGTGATCCATGTATTATTGGATTGATTGGTCTCTTTCAACCCCAAATCTCACTTTATCCCTTCCAATGGGTTCTAACGTAACCATCCAACCCGGATCTGAACACGCCAAAGGCACAGCTGCCGCTTTCATCACCTCGAACCAACCACCCTCATCCCCCTTAGAGAGCCAAGCTTAATTTCCCCACAAATCATAGTCAAAAGAACCCCAACCGAGCTATGAATGAACCCTTTCATAGGAGGCTTGAATTATGGACTCGCCTAGTTTGAAAGTAAAAAACATCCAGTCTCATAAATAGGAAGAGTTCGCTTTTTTGAGAGTGCACGAGTTCCATCGAGGAGAAGCCGGGAGCGATCGAAACAACCAACGGTCAAAGATGGAAAGTTTGGTAAATGACTGATCTTCGGAAAATTGATATATCAGCCTCTGTGAGTGTTATTGGAGATTACGTCGAGGTGCAACGATAACAAAAGAGCCACGGACCTGGTGTTCGGTCTTGTTTGCATTGAACATTACGAACGTGACAGATGTCCAGGATTTTTAAATGGCCAACCCCCGCACTAACTAGTCATTTCTTCTCTTCTCTTGCTTTCTTTTTCTCTCTCCTCTACTTTATTCAGGGGTGAACTAGGGTGAGGGAGAACAGAGGCAAGGAGCGTTACTATTCAATCCATCCGTAAATGAGAGAGAATGCCAGGGTGGGAGAGGATGCTTACCATATGCCTCTGCGCCTCTGGCCACTTAATTGAAAGTACTATGCTTATTCATGAATACCGGCTCTCTTCCGCTCCTATTCACTTCCAGAGGGTGTGAGAGATACTCCCGAAAGCTCATTGGTTGTCTCTTGCGTTTGGGGTTGTAGAAATATGATCCAGGTTTAACACCCCCTGCCAACGAATCTACTATACGATGATGAGGTATAATTTATCCTACCCTAGTGCCAATGAACAGGGATGGGGGAGGTGGGGAAATCGAGATCCTAATCATCAGAACCATTGGTGGATCCCAAGCCTCGATCATAAGATGTTTATCTTGTTTGTGTATCGAGAAAATAGAGTGTTCAGCTCATTATGGGAGCCCACGTGGTCATCAACGTTTTCAGACATGAACAGTTGGATATATTCCTACTTTAAACAGAATGATATTGGATATTTCAAACACAGAGCTCCCGATCAATCAATGCCAAGTGCTTGCATTGACCAAGGAACAATTGATGGCTAGTAGCCAAAGAGTGAACGCTTCACGAGGGTGTGTATTCCATTTGAAATCAATTATGTTTGGACAATGTCTGGACGAGTAATTCGCAATTCCGAGTCTCTACTACCAAAGTGTAGATCAATGAGATGAGAAGGAGACCCGAGATAAGCACTAAGCAGCTGATCATAAAACTTTGAAGCTCTTCTGAGAACGTGGCACA
The DNA here is from genome assembly GCA_010645155.1 of Tigriopus japonicus. NCBI lineage: Eukaryota > Metazoa > Arthropoda > Copepoda > Harpacticoida > Harpacticidae > Tigriopus > Tigriopus japonicus. Next base: position 10,358,472 of record CM021323.1, read on the forward strand.
TAAAACAGAAAGTAGAATCAAAGTTCCCAATGAGATCCCGGCCAAGACGCGGAAAAAGGTTTTTCGAATGGAGGGGTCACATCTCAGGAATGCCACTAGTAATATCACTGCACTTAGGCAATAGCACAAACCAATGATCACCCACGCCACGATTTTCAAGGTGGGATCAATCTCCGAGTTGCCGGAATCTTCGGGTGACTCTGTTGTAGTCGTAGTTTGATCACTCTCCATCGCTTCAACTTTTTTAGCCTACTTGTATTAATAGTAAACTCTCGGACATGTCCCAATCTTATCATTCTGAATACCATAAATCTGGATTAGTTGAATGAATACTCGTAATGTTTTGACAAATGCTAATTGACCCTGTGAATGTTATAACAAGTTATTTTCTTACCTACAAACGGAAGGAATTGACAATAGACTAAACGGAATCCTCGACTAACGTCTCTGAATGTCTCAGGTTGCTATGGAAGAGGGCAGATAAGCTGTCTGTGCATGTTCATGCGAGTTTCTGTGCAAGTTTTCAGCACCCGGTGGTGTTACTGTGAACGTTCATGATGGAGGGGAACTCAAAGTTCAAAACAAGCAAAGTCCGAGTTCGTTTGGAATACACTTCAAGAGCAATCCCAGGATGAACTTGGGTCAAGATTTAGCTCTTTGAGTCACACCATGTTTTGCTCGTTTTCACAAGTTTATTACCATGCAAGTCATGGAAATACATGTAAGTCTCGACAAAGCGAGAAAAGATTTTCATAAACACTTGAAAATTTGGTTCAAGAGAAGGTAGAGGCTGATTCAGATGAATCCTTACTGTTTTGCATTTTAGAATTGTTGCGAGAAGACCCGGTGAGCGAAAACGTGTCTTGGAAAATGGCAAAATTCCTTGACTAAAATTTGAACGTTTGCAATTTACCTTTTTCTGAGACAAATGACTGGAATTTGATCCTTCTTTGATTTCCCAACTATTGCAAGTCGCCAAATTGCGTTTTAAGTTTAATTACTTAATAAGGAATTACTTTTGAAAGAACGTGATAGCAATCATTCCCCTAAAAAAAATCATGGTTGAAACCCAAAAGAAATTCTAGTAGTGAAACCGTTGAACCTAAGTTCTTTGTTCGAACAGTACCAAAAAATGATTGCGTCAAAAGGATTTTCGAACCAAGTGTTTGTTCAGTATCTGAACAAAATTGTATCGTGGTTTTCAATACTGGCTGCTGAAATAGAGAGACAACTGACAAACGTCAATTTCGTTTTAAACATCTCGAACGAACGCGGCCTTAATCGTTGGTTTTGCTCAGCCTAGAATTTCCCCCTCCCCTTCCTTGGAAAGTTTTAAACGTCGTCACTCTTCAATGTGAGCGAATGAAGGGCTTCTTTGAAGCGAACACGGTTTCGCTTCGAATTGGAATGAGGAAATTTGAGCTATTACCCACGTACTAGCAGCTACTGGAGAGAGAGAGAGAGCGAGAGATCAGAGGCCATAGGAAGATCGAAATCCATTCAAGAATTCATCAACCTCAAGAGCAATTTGTTCCAAGAGGACAAGGACTTTTTCGCATAAGACAAGTTTTGAGGGGGAAAAAGTTTCGTGGACTGATATTCAAGCCATAAACCGCCAACCACATCCACCAACCAACGGGGTAACCAAGTTTTTCTTTCCTGGAAAGGCCCAGCCAATCAATTCGGGATTTGGTTGGCTAGGCAACTTCAAGTTTCTCTAATCTGCCTCATCGATCAATCAGTAAGCCTTTGTGTTCCTTCAATATGGCTTGATCATCATTGGTCGGGACGTAAAAAGGAATTGGTCCAACGTTTGGGATCAAATCATTTACTCTTCAACAAGAATCTGGGACGAGTTTTTGTTCACACGTCTTGGTCCCCTTTTTTGCCTTACTTGTCCTGAATTTCCACCCTTTGAAAATGGAACAAAAAAGGGAGGACGTGCGTAGTTGTCCCATAATTATGGAACAATCACCTCGACCAAGGCAGGAAATGCAGCCACTTTTTTATCACCCAGACTCTGAGTCCCGTGTCCATAATCCGAGTTATCCGACTTTCAAGTAGTACTCTTATTGGCCTGAGGAGAATTATTAATGTCGCACACCCTTTTTGTGGCTTCTCTAGCGAGACTAGACATGAAATTTCAGCGGAATCCACAAAATACATACCCACTCACACTGAAGGGCTCTATGATTGGTTCCAAATCCTTAGCATGTGCCACAGAGGTCAGCGTTTGTTATTTGATCCTAACGACGAAGCCATTGATTGAAGTAAGTGGCTCTTGCTATTTGCAACTCGTTCCAAAGACCTTCACCTGCTTTAAGCGTGTATAGTGAATGGTAAACGTATCTTCATTTAACGCCTGATTCTCCTCGGGTGGCATTCGCTTTTGGTGGTGCTCGGTTCCAGCTAAAACCGGGAAGATGATGATAGGTGAGATATGGATCATGTTTTGTTCCACTTTCGTTTCTCCTTCGCCCAGAAGTGAGAAAGTAGGAACAAGTTCCCCTCTCTACGAACTTTTCTTCCCCGGGTGGTGTGGTGAGGATGATCATGATCCTCTCTTGTTTGGTAGTCTCTTTTTTCTTCTCTAAAGTGATTGATTTCCACGAGCCGTCAAAAATGTAGGCAGGAAAACAATTGATCCAGGTTACGGAGATTGGTGGAACACCATGGAATAATATTCTTGAGAAGTATGTACAAACGTGCCCTAGTATAAACCTATAACAAAGGTAGGAACAAACTGTGTCAGCGATACTTCAAGTGCAAGTTCCATCTCAATCTTAGATGGATCTTGTCCGACTTTCGCACACATCAAGTAATATGTTTTTCGATACATAATCCATTTGTACTAATGCGAAAAGGGGTTCGACGGACCTGATGGTTCGGTTTGTTCCTCGTCCGTACATAAACAATTCCTTGGCACAATCTCGGTCAACTTAGCCGGGTAATCTCGTTCCATTTGGCAGGAGAGTGAAACGATGCATCCGTTAATTGTAACCCATTTCCTTTGCATTTTAGGCCATCCAGGAGGAACAAGGGGATCGGATCTCCAGCTATGACATATACACCAAAAAGGCTGGTTCCATCCTTGAGCTTGGACCAAAGCCAAGCCATCATTAAAAGCACACAATGTGTCTACCTAATGTGATACTTTCACCAACGTACTAACCAGACTCCAATGAAACGTGCGGGTCTTAAGGTTGACTTTTGACGGTGTTAATGGATTGGTGCACGACGACATCGTCCCACAGTCAGTCAGTGCGTGAGTGAGTGAGTGGGACAGGGACCCACTGACAGCTCAAAGGGAAGGCGAGCAAGGGAAAGGGCGAGTCCCATGCCAATGGTTCAGACCAGGAAATGTGACGTGATCACTTAGGGCACCAAGGTCATAAAATTGAAATATGAATAAGGGGAAGAGGGCCTTAGTTAGATGCTGGCTAACCACGAAGCTGTGGGTGTTATTATTTTCACCACTATTAAATCTATCTTACTTATTATTATTGTTTTTTTGCGATGGATGAATCTTCTTCATTATTGTCGTGACAAAAGTATAAAGCATGATACGGATGGGAAGGTTCTCCACAGTTTTCGCAACGGCACTGATGAAAACAATTGAAGGTTTTCACAATTTACAGCTTCATTTCACGTTCTGTTCCAGTTTTTCCATAACTTTGATATATCTTAATTCGAGAAATGTGTTGCACTGCCTGGTTAATTTGAAATCAAAGTTTCAAGTTGCTTTGAAGAGAACTTTCAAAGTTTTTTATCGTAGTTGGATTTTATATATTCCAATACAATAGCCCAATTTTTGAATAATCAATAATAGTTCAATAATTATGCGAGGCAAAAATTTTCACATCGAGCTTTGAATAATTTTGCAGAGAGAGGTCGTCAAAATCGCATCAGTGTCTTCAAATAAAGTAGATGTATCATTCTGTGATTCTTTTCTTCATCCATCTGATCCCATTTCAATAGAGATTGTACTCGTAATATACTGCTTCACTTTCTGAGGCCGTTGACGATTGCGTTGAAGTTGAATCAGTCTGCTGAACCTCCCAACGGCTTAAAATGTCGTCAATCTTGGCTTGAAGGATCTTCATAACCGACACCAACTCATCCAAATCATGTTTCAAACCGTCATCTTCGAATTGATTCTCTGAGCCAACTTCCGGAACAGATTCGAATTGATACAATATTGGTTCCAGCTCAATTTCATCGCCCTCATGTTCCAAAGCATGTCCAAATGATAAGGAGCAAATCTGTGGAAAGAGTGTGGAAAGAGAAGTGGGAAGAGTTCAGAGAAAGTGTCTCAGCATTAGAAGAGAATGGAGAGATTGGTGTGCACTTCACTCACCAGAAAGACCGACGAGAACAAGATTCGAGGCATGATTGTTTGCTTTGTGAACGGCTTGAATTGGGATTCAACACTAATTCATAGAGCGTGGAAAAGAAGGACGGCCTTTTCGTGTGTCACTACAACAACATCTCCTTTCATTCAACTCATGGTTGGATGATTGTTAAGAAATGTGCAAATCATGACCATTTTTTGGAAACTAAAGTGAAATAAAAAACATTGTTGTCGCCTTCAGGCTTGGAATGTTTGAGAACCCCGTCATTGGAGAATTTGCTTTTTCCAGGATTAGAGAAAAAGCCATGGAAATGGAAATCGAATCGAAATGGATAACCAAGACTGGCGTTGACGAACGTTTCTTCTTCTCTTTCTTTTGTTATGTGATTAAGGGATCAGAATTCAGGCGACGGCCACAAAACATTCGGGTGGTCCCAAACTCTTTGTGGCAAATCCTTGATCCTTGTGGATTTGGCCAACATCAGCACCCAATATTGAAGGGGATGTCTCATGTTTATCTGAAGAGGACTGTTTGACTGGGTTATAAAAAATTGCTCTGCTCTTTTTTTGTATTGTCAAAACGTTCAAACATTTTGAGCCCGTATATTGGGTTGCTTTAAGAAGCATCATGTTCCAGAGATCCAGTGAAAAACCTCAGCATCAAAGACGAAAAGCCGAAACTTATGCGATCTGTGTTTTTTGTGCTTGTTCCAATCTTGTAATCTGACAAATGCCACCATTTGGTTGATCCGAACGCATTGGATCGCTTGGACAAACAAAATCCATTTGCCTCTCACATCACATCTCACCCTGATCCTTTCCCATCAGATCAGACCCATATTTTAGCTCGTGGCTTTACTTTTGCGAGGGAGAGCAGGCTTAAATGTCAGCCATGTTCTTCGCTTTAAGATGAACGGGATCGAAGACACTGGAGATCTGGAACAAAAGGAAATTGCTACAGGAGCTGACATTATTAATTGCAAGTGCTTGGTGGTCGGGAGAGCATTATTTGCTAAGCAAATACTGTAGATTGCCAGATCTTTCGGATATGTGCATGTGTATACCGCTAAAGCAGCACGCGGAATGGAGTGCTTTTTGTGCCAAGGTCTTCCTGGAACAGGAAACATTTCTTCGTCCTCCCCCAGGATATTAGGCCAAGCGAAGTGGCTAAAATTGTCATTTGTGTGCGGGCAATTAATATTAATGAGATCCAGAACCTCATTCCGCAATAGAACAAATAAGAGCAAAGGATGAGACGTGGGTTCAGTTTTATTGTATATCATTTATTATGATTATTTTTCATTTTCATATCGAGGCTCGAGGCCATATGTGTGCGTGTGTCGAGTACAAACTTAGTTTACACACGATTCCTATTCCATATGCCGACGCTTTTTATGAGTGCATGCCCAAGTACAATGGGCATGTCTTCCTATTCTTCGACTTTCTTACTCTGGGGAGTGGTATCAAAAATCATAGTGGTGTCTATTTGTTGAAGAAAAAAGAAGCAATTTCGCCCAGGAGAGGACAAGAAATGGCAAAGATCTTTCCTTTCTAGTTTTTTTCTTATAAATTGAGATTTGCAGGATTAAGTTTACGTTGAGGATTCTTGGAATGTGGAAGAGTTGTTGCATGTTGTATGCTAATTTACAATATGACTCGACGATGATTCAAAAAGCGCGGCATTTTTTAGAGGCTTGATGTGGAAGTGGAAGAATTGGATATCGCGCCATACTGTTGAAATCTGTGATTGCCTTGGACTCAAATGAACCATTCCTTTTTCTTCTCAACTTGATGACCAGTTTTGCCTTGAAGTACGGCCGTATCGGCATCAAAGGCGTCTTGAGCACCCTCATCTTCTCGGGTAAGGTACTCGCCCTTATGTCGATTTTTGTACTTGCCCACCAGAACGGCGAATATCACGATGAGGATGAAGATGATGGCTAGGATCACACCTAGGATGGCAGAGTTGGTGGTTCGATACAGATGCTCGATTTTCTCCTCGTCCACATCGGGTGGTCGACGGGTCTCCTCCTCTTCGGGAGGATAGGTCACGGGTTCGATCCCGCAAAAGTCTTCTGTGATTGTTTCGGGAGTGGCAGCAATGTTGGAGAGCGGATCCTCTTGGAAGAGCAACTTTAGTGGAATGATTTCGTCAAACTCCACACGTGAGATACAACCCACAAAACCTTCTCGCATGGTCTCGTTCCGACCGATGTAAAGATAGCGAATGTTGTTGAATTGAGCATCGGCGGATGATTTTAAAGACTCGTCAAAGCTGTAAATCTGAGGCTCGTAGTTGTCCACTTTCATCATCAGTTTGCGTCCTTGGTTGAAACGCTCGATTCGGACATCGTGAAATTGACCTGTCATGAAGTTCTGTTCGGTGAAGATCATTTCTTGTCGCTCGAAACCGAAATCAAAGACCAAACGGAGATGTCCAGAATTCGAGATCATTAAAGTTAGGTATTCCTGACTAATGTCAGAGTAAGCACCAAGAAGGAATCCTTTGGGATCGGTGGTGGTGAATCCGACATGGATCCTCTCGGCAATGGTTGACTTGTAGTTACCTTTGAAGTCATACTTGATCATGTAGTTGGTTCTCATATTTACACCGATCTCATCTGCACAGATCGGACCCTTGAATGGAGTCCATCGGCAGTCGCATTCAAAGTGATCATAACCCTCTTTGCAGGTGCCTCCATTCATACAGGGTGCATTCTTGCACTTGCCTTCGCAACCTGTGCCCACCCCATACAAACCCCATGGGTTTTTGGTCACCTCGTAGAGCAGGTCGGCAATGACTCCATTAATAACCATGGCCCGAATACATCCAACAAATCCGTCCGTGTAATCCTTTGAGGCTCCAACGAACAGATGCTGATCCAGTAACATGGGTCGCACGGGTCCAATGGGCTCCTTGACTTGGCCCTTTCGGGCACCATCCACAATAACCATGGCTTCCTTCCTATTTCTTTCCACCAACACGGAATGCCATTGGTCGTCATCCAATCGATAGGATGTCTCCACTGTCACGCCTTGAGGCCCTTTGCCGGACTCGTATTCGAACTGAATGTGATTGCCACTGATGAGAGAAACCATGATGTAATCTCCATTGGTACCCTGGGAATGGATAAGGACCATGGTCTTTTGGGAGGTGGTCTTGAATTCAAAGTAAATATCCCCACTTTGGCCAAAATCGATTTGAGGCAACTCAATGGCACTATCATCCTTGCGGAATGTCACCACATTGTCAAACATGGTATCACCATCGCATTCGAGGGGTCCGAGCGAGTAGCGACCTTCTTTTCTGTCCAAAGGATTACCGGTGTCTCCGAAGTGGAGGGCTTTCACCGGTAGGTACTCTTTCTGGGTAATCTCACCCCCATCCCAAAGCCAATCATCATGGCCTGAATCACAATTGCACCATTTGTCTGGGTCAAAGCAAACCCCCAACAATCCACACTCACATTTCCTTGAGCCAGGCAAAGAACCAGCCCAGTAATCCATGGGACGATTCTGTCTTGAGACCCAATAACCATAAGGTGAAAAACTGTCGCTATCTCCCACGGGAGTATTGAGCAAACGGGATCGCTTGCAATCATAGCCCAGTTTTTGGACGCACGCCACGGATCGATTGATCAGAGCCTCCATCATCTCCATGGTTGCATCGTAGTAAATCGTTTGCTGAAAGCTGCCCTTTTCCTCAAAGCCATCAACTTTAGTGGCCTCTTCGTTGCGATGACCGACATAAGTGATATTTCTTCCATCAGGAAAGAACTCACAACGAGCAGGGAACGGCGCCAATGGACCAGATCCATCCACATCAATGATGGTTTCGGCGTATCGAGACTCGGGATGAGCATTCTTGTAATGAACACAGGATTTGAAATTGAGGGAGGTGTGACAAACTGCGCCCGTGTAACCTGTTCCTTCACACTCACAATAGAACTCGCGGGAATTCTGCTTGCAAATGCCGCCATGCTCACATGGATTCGGGGTGCAACGATCAACCACGTGACAAGATTCCAGAGCAATGTCATCCTTAGAGGAGTATTCTTCGTCTTTCCAATCAGACGGGATCTTGTAGTTGCCATCAATTGTGATATGCCGCATACACCCAACAAAGCCAGCCTCACCGTAGACCCCACCTCCAATCATGTAATAGGCACCAGTGGCAATTTCCAAGATCCTTCGTGTCTCCATGGGATCGCGGTCAATGGTCAGGACAGCCCTATTTTTGCTCATGGCCAACTCCACAGTGTGCCACTTCCCGTCATTATAGGTCTGGTCAAAATTGTCCAGTTCCACTTGGGGAATGTCGGCCGCCACGATCAGAACCTTTATCCGAGCATCTTCCATGAAGAGCTTCACAAATCCCTCGGAGCTGAATCGATGGTAAAGAAGCAAACCATTTTCTTCGTAAGTTCGAAATTCCATGCTAACATTCATGCTATAAGATCCTTCGTAGCCAGTGAGTCTCACCCAGGCCTTTGGGTTTTTGAAGGTCACTGGAACGGTGAAATAATCCACAGGACAGCCTTTGATGACCCCACCCACGTCTTCGTAATTGTAGAATCTGTCGTCATAGCCCAATCTGTCCTTGTAACCAGCAATGACGTTGGAATGATTCAAATACATGTTCTCAATACAACCAGTAAAGTTCTCGAAGACCACCAGACCATCTTCCACATGAGGGACTCCTCCGATGTACAAATGCCGGTCGAGATTAAGTTTGTGAAAATCGCCCTTGATTCGATCTCGAATTCGAACGCGGTCAACAGAGAGAATCACGTCGCGTCTTTCTCGAGAAATGACCACTTCATGGAAGAGATTGTCGTCTAGCAAGGATCCCAAAGCCATCGAGGTCTCGAGTCGGGACCCAAGATTTATGTTCAAGAGCAATCGGTTCTCAACTAATTGAAGGGCAATATAGTCGCCTTGGGATCCTCTCGAGTAAAGGATCACACCATTCTCGTGGTTGGTCTTGAACCTCAAACGAACAGTGTCCCGAAGCGAAGCCACTGGATATCTGGCCAAATCCCGACGAATGAGAGCCGTACCATTGAAGTGGAGAACGTCAGGAATGTAATTACACCCGTAAAGCTCCATCCTGATTGAGATTCGGTCTGCCCAACGTGTCGGGTTGACTCGAATCCACTGTGCAATGATGGGTTGATCAAAGTCGTTTCGCACAACATAATCACCATCCACATTACCCACAAACAACTTAGGCGAGCCATCCACTTCCTTGTAGTCAATCCAATCCTTGCCGTTAGAACCGTACTGGATACGGTACTCGATGATGTATTCCTCAGAGTGAGCTCGACCTTGCATGGCGATCCCGGTCACGTTTTTAATGATCCCGAGATCAATATTCAAGGCCTGTTGAAAGTCCGAGTTTTCCGCCGTCCATGCGGATCCACCCCAAAGTCGGGCCATATCCGGGGTTCTCTGACTGGCCGAACTTGTAGCACTGACATTGGCTTGAGCCATCAACGGATCTCGACACAGATTGTAGGGAGAGTCTAATAAAAAGCGGTCATAATATGTGTTGGAGTCGTCGTATCGACTTTGTAGATATTCCCCACTGACCCAGCCCAATGCGAGGAAGGATATCACAGTCGCCAATTCCATGTGTGCCAAATCTTTCTTTCGTTTGGCCATGGCGAAGGTTTGAAAGTTATCAATAAGGCGTTGCTTTGCCCTCCTGTTTATCCACTGTTGAGATGTTACGTTCGTACGGGGAATAAGGGAGCGACCGGAGAGCCCGAACTTGGGCAGGTATTAACTCTTAAGCACACTCTCGAGTTGCCTGGACAGAGTGCTACCTGTGTGGCTGTCGGTGAATTCAGGTTTGTTGTTGGATTTTGAAGCAATGGTAGCACGGGTAGTGGTTTAACTTCAAACCAAAGACACCCCCAACACCACAGGTGAAGAGTCCTCAAGTTGTCCTCCGACAAGCCTCAAAAGAGGGCGGGAATTCAACGGTCGGCGTCAGACTTGGCCTAAGTTCTAGTTGATAGGATCCACCGCTTCAGTAGTCCAATGCTTGCCACCCATTTTCTTCTTTTATATCCCATCATGCTCTCTATTTTCTGCTGATTCTCACTCGTCTTGTAAGGTTCCTTCCTAATGGTTTTCTTCGAGCTTTGAGCGTGTTCCCTGACGGTGTCCTTCGCTCTAGCTGTTCATTTCGTTACTGACACCGCCTGAAAAGCAAAAGCAAGTAAGAAGAGGGCAAGGAGTTGAAGGAGGAGGAGGAGGCGATGCACATCATCATCAACATTCGCTCGTTCCTTGTTCCCTCTTCAGTATGGCCGTCCGTCGTTGGTAAGAAGGGGAATCTCGTCCATTCCTAACGGTGGGTCGAAAAAGGAGCACTTTTCATACACACATCCGCACTTATCCTCTTCCCCTCTACCAACCACTACCTTCCCGTCCGAAGAACGTGCTGAGGCGGGACGTTGGCACTATCCATGCTCGAGGAAGTCGGCCCTTCGTGGAAATGTTCCACTCTTTCAAAGAGAGAGAGAGGGCTCACTTGGATCCTGTTCGTACTTTGTCTTTCAGCGATGTTGTTGTTGCTGTTCCTTCTCCTCGCGCTCCTTGGAAATTCCATGTATCGTCGTTCCAAGCGTCCCAGAAAAGTGGGACCAGACGAGGCCAGCTTCATGAAAAAAGATACGCGGCTTCTGTTTGCAACAAGAAGCGACTGACTTTGTTCCTTCTTTTTCTTCTTCCGAAAGGGAAAGCCGATTCTCCCATATGTGTGACTGGGTCGAGTCATGTTCCAAAATTGTTAGAGGCTTGCTTTTTTATTTGACTTACCATCGCCCAAAGTTCATTTGAGTGTGAGGCTTCAAGGTTTCAAGGTTCAGCATGATTCCGATGATCAATAACAATTTGCGATACCAATTCATTAAGAATTCCTGGTATGAGCCATGCTAAAGTTAAAATTATTTCTTGGGACAAAATCCCTTTTTTACCTCTTGTTTTCTTAAGAGATCCAGGGCCGCAAAATCTGAAAGACCCCTCTAAAAAGCCACTAGCCAGGAAAATCGTCGGCCAACCAAAAAAGCAAGTGAACTAGGAAAAAGCGTTTCCCCATCTTATTTGGGGCAAGTTCGATCTACTAGAAACATTAACGGAAAGAATTATTAGACACGAGCAAAAATTGAAACTACCTCGCACCAACGAGAATGCAGATGCGGTGGGGTTAGTTAGTGCTTCTAATGAATCATCCTCTCGCCCAAAAGAAGTGAGCCTGAAGGGAATCTTCCTCCCACTTTGGGTGCAAAATATTTGAGACGTCCCGTGGCGTTACTTCCAGCTTCCATGTCCTGGGCATTCATGGTTATTGGAACTACTCAGACGAGCATGCCACCCATCCGAAGAAAGAAGCCAATGCGACTCCTTTGCCCCACCACTCTACTACACTCTGAGAGAGCTCCATGATTTCCTCCTGGCAGGACAATATGTGCTGAAAAGAAGCTCGTTGTTCTCAGTTCCAACGTCCCATCAGGGGTAATTAGAGGTGGCGAACTTGCGTGTAGAAAACGCGAAGAGCAACTTGCAGACTTACTGCTGGAGGGCAACAAACTGCATGCACGGCAACTCTACTAGTACCTCAAGTAGAGCACAACCAAAAAAAGACGAACCTCAATAGGAATGGGAAGTGCCACATGCCTCACTAACTTATCTGCTTTTTACACACTTAACCCGTGGACCCGTACATACCGTACTCTTTGAAGCGAATCAGACAAGTAATTTTGGACCCATGTCAGAAAATGGGAAAGAGGGAAGCAGGATCCCTAAAGTACTTTTCAGATTCCTTGATCCAATTCATGAGATTATGAATGCATTCAGAATCCAGGCAGGGAGGAAATTGCCTTTGGAGAGGAGTTCACCAACCTGGCAGGAAACTCAAGTTGTTTAGTCTACGAAGATCCATTGCGATTAGATATTTGAAACAAAGCTTTTCCAAATGCATTCAAAGTTCATCTTGAAGGTGGATTCAAAGTGTGACAAGGTGGGCTATCTTGAGATTTCTTGAAATCTTACGTGACATCGTTTGCTTGGATGGAGCCAACCTCCTACCTAACCTCGGATAGTGTTGCAGAGCACTTTCGCATCTCATCATTTTTGACACTGAAATACGACACTAACTCAATGATCTGTGACAAATGTGAACCTTATCACTTCAAGCAAAGGGTCCAGGTTCTGAAATGCCCGCTCGCTATAAGGGAGAACTGATTTTTTACACCTACTAAACTCATGCTTCCTCGTTGATAATAAACAAGACACACGTCATGCGGGGACGATGTAGTTAAGAAATAAAGATAAATGTTGAGACATTCAATGATGACCAGGGGTCTTGAGGCCAGAGGGGAGCACAAATGATACGCCTCCGTTCCATCCAGGTGGACCCAGGACGTATTGCTCCATTTGGGCGTGACATTTCGTAAACTGTTACCCAACGAAAGCAAGAAATAGGGATGTTCCACGCGTACAAACGAATGATCTTGATTTGAGTCAAACAGAATCGGTGCCAAACGAAACATCAGTTTTTCTTCATTGCAGAATATGGGAAATTAAACTCTTATTCCACAAGTTTCGAATTATATGAGAGGTGGTTTGACTAATAGCCCCTAATCAGTGGGTCCTATATGGGAAGCAGGCTTTCTTTAATGGATTTAGAGATCCTCAATACAAGTAGGGGTTGTTGCGTTGTCTTTTTGTCACGTAGTAAATGATACAAGGCAATTGGATTCATTTTTTGGGGAAGAGAACATGTTCTTTGTAAGACGCTCAAATGCATTGCTGATGTATTTAGGAAAGAGGCAAAATGACCGTCCTTTGACATTCCCATCTGCACCTGCTTCACACAAGAAAGTGATGTTTCTTTCGGATTTTGACACAATCGAGTCGGCTGGCCGTATCAAGCTTGAGTGTTCGGCAAGATATCTTTGTTAAAACGTAATTATTTTTTTAATTTGAGAAAACGATTGAGAGTACGGAATGGTCAGTGTTTTATGGAGGATCACAAGTTTCACGAGGCAAAACAATCTTATACTACTAATTGCTTAAGCAAGGATATCTCGCTCAAGAAAGGTTTGAGGTTAATTCGTCACATTTCTAAAGACATGAGTCATATCAAAAGTTTCTACGAGTCAATTCACAGCTAGACAAATAGCAAGGTATCTCATGTGGCTGTTTGGTTGACAATCCCAAAAGAACATTCTTCGCCATCATCAGCAGGGTGGGCATTTTTCGACATCGAGAAAATTTTGGACACTCTAGTGTCCAAAAGTGTCCAAAAATACCCAAAAGGTGTCCAAAAATACCCAGAAGGTGTCCAAAAATTCCCAAAGGGTGTCCAAAAATCCCCAAAGGGTGTCCGAAAATTCCCAGAAGGTGTCCAAAAATCCTCAGAAGGTGTCCGAAAATCCCCAAAAGATGTCCATAAGTGTCCAAAAGTCCAACAAACGTAAAAGAAAGTTGTACAAATCAGACGAAAAACAAGTTACACTACATGAATAATTGAATTCTAAAGAAAACATGGTTATATACTTAAACAAAAATAGTTCTATGAATGGAAACATTACTTGGAGAAATAAACTTTTGACAGGATTACTTCAATCCTCGGTCATGAGGCTATTTGTCTCACTGATTACAATAATATTATATATACATTTGTAAAACGAAACAACAATTTGCATGTTTTGTTTGTACCATATGATAAAATGTGTGTAACTGTTCAGCATGTTTCAAGATTTACATATTATTTATTCATATGTAAACAAGAGTCTTGTCTTTTTAATAGTAAATCAACACTGCTTAAATTCCTTGGCAAAAGGATTTTAATACCCACATTGCAATCTGATATCAGTTTGAGTGTGCTTTGTTATAGTTTACATTTTTTTGGACAGTCAGTTCAAAAGACTTCTTGCCGCTTGGATGGGAAACACTGGCAACAATGAAAAACTTAGGAAAATAAATCAAAATACTTCATGTTTAACATGAAGTATGGTGTGAGCGTGTTATTAGTAGTCCCAATCTCACATTCATTCGTTCTTTCATTCCTTCAGTCGATCATTCTTTCCCACGTTTTGGACGATGCTCGGTGGTCAAATAAAAAGAGTGGAAAGTTCAAATGTCCAGTTTGGCCTTCAAGTAATTGGCTCATTTAATGTATTAGGTGTAAGTTTATTTATGCTGAATTGACTTATTCTTGCTTAGATTTCGCCAAGTGACGTTTATTTTGGAAAGAAAGTTTGAAGAATGTTTTTCTAAGAATGTTTTTAAACATTACTTTTCGAATTATTATTTTTGGACACTTTTGAACACTCTTATTTTTGGACACCCTTATTTTTGGACACTTTTGGACACCTTTTGGACAGGGGTGGACAAAATGTCCAAAAATCAAATGCCCACCCTGATCATCAGTGCCCGTCTTAGAGGGAGGGGCATATCTTTTTCGTCATCAACCCTTAAGTGTTTGGATAAAAGGAGGATGAAGTGTTTCCAGAGGTAATATTCTACTCCTAATCATAGTTTACATGATTCCATTACATTAATTTTTGAGAAAGCAACACCCACCCGATCGAGTGAACATGACGGTTCAAACAAAACACTGAAATAGGGGAGCATCGACAAAATTCTGATGGTTACATTAAGTATGAGATTTACATTAAGTAAAAGATTTAAAAGTATATATGGATTGAAACAATTATAGACGATATGCAAGATCTGTATCATACAAAAAAGCGCTGACAGAAAACGATGACAGTTACATTAAAACGCCGGGCAAAATGAATGAGAGCTCCATTTTGGGATTGAAGGCTTAAAGTCTCATGTATATTGACTCAGCCATAACTTCCAACGTCAACCAACCGCTTACCAAATAAACCGTACTGAAAATAATTTGTAGAGTAAAAAACATGATTTCTGATTACCACTTACTTTGTGGTCCACTTTGGTGGTCCAAAAGGGGAGAGAGTGTTCCGTTTGCTTTCAAATCAGGGTGACAAAATCCAGCCTATACCGGATAATTCAAAACCTGCATTAATGAACGCCCCTGGGAACGTAGCCTGCCATTCAAAGGCCTTAATGTATCTTTGACGTTTAAACCCTCGTAAAAGTTTCAGCCCTATTCAAAAAGCCCATATATGACTAAACGATGCCATTCACCCCTTAGCAAGATTACAATCTCTTGGCAAGCTAGCTGTATTTGTCGTGACGTCACTCCCTTTTATCGTGGGATCTTCCTTCATCTGTGGTCCAAAATTGGAACAAGACTCTCGCCCAAAATGACCGCCAGAAATCTTTAGACCGACTGGGTGTGACTCATTCTCTCTCAGCATCATGCCCACGGATGATACCCGGTTACTGATAGACTCTCCGGGAGATGAGGAGCATCCTTCCACCTCAGAAATCACGCCAACCAGCGGCGGTCCATCTTTAACCGTATCTGCTCCGCCAGTTTCGGCATCAGCGCCCACCGGAAGCCGCAATCCGGCCACCGCTTCGGGGGTCGAGTCGGATTTTCAGTTCATCAAGATCCTGGCTCGAATTACGCTGCAGTTGATCCGACGCTTTTGGGCCTTTTCCTCGGCCACGATTCTGTGTATCTTGTTCTTTTATTGGCTTTGGGGAGGCCTTATCGCCTTCTTCTTGGTCTTATTTTCAGCCACAGGTAAGGGAGGGGTCTGGATGGGCGTGAGTTAGAGGTTAGAGGGAAGTTACAACAAGATATGTATGTTGGTTTGTTCCAGGGATTCTGTACCATGCTAGTGACAAAGTGTTATATCATCCGGACCAGCCCAATACGTCACGGGTTTTTATTCCGTCGCCCTCCATTGTTGGACTCCCTTTTGAGAGTGTGTACATCAAGGCCAAAGATCAGACGCGACTTCATCTTTTCTTAATCAAACAGGCCCCGGGTCAAATCTCGGAGGCTCCCACGTTACTGTTCCTGCACGGGAATGCCGGAAATATCGGCCACCGTCTCATGAATGTCAAAGGGCTTTACTCTCAACTGAAGTGCAATGTATGTCTGTTGGAATACCGCGGCTACGGCCATTCCGATGGCACGCCTTCGGAAGAAGGCCTGTACATGGATGCCCAAGCCGGGTTGGACTACCTTAGTTCGAGGAGTGATATCAATGCAAATAAGATTGTCGTCTTTGGACGGTCCTTGGGTGAGATTTACTTACTTATCGTTGTACTAGTTGGAATATTCTTGAGTGTATTTTTCAATGGGTTCTGTTTAGGCGGAGCTGTAGCGATTGAGTTGAGCGCTCGCTCTGAAAACCGCGAAAAGATTGCGTGCGTGTTCATTGAGAACACCTTCACGAGTATTCCGGACATTGCTCGGACGCTCTTTGATTTCCGTCTGGTTCGAGCCATTCCCACGTGGTTTTACAAGAATCAGTTCAAGTCTCGATGGAAGGTGTGTAAGATCAGTGTTCCCGTGTTGTTCCTGTCAGGTCTGGCCGATTCGCTGATTCCGCCCAAAATGATGACCGAGTTGTTTAATTCATGCGGGTCGGAGAGGAAACGACTGGCCCGGTTTCCCGGGGGAAACCATAACGAGACCTGGACTTGTCAGCAGTATTACCAAACCTTACGCTATTTTTTGAACGAGGTAAGATGTCAAATCGTGACGGAAATTTCATCTCGGCTAATCCTCATCTGCATTTTTTCTTAGGTCGTGGGAATTGGCGTTGCCCATTTTGACGTTCATGCCGGTCAGACACGAGTGCATTCGCCACCTACCGTACTCGTTAGTCACTCGAACCTAATTTGATACTTTTCTCAATAATTGGCCGTGCCATTTTGTGTCCACTACTAGTTTGATGTCCTTTCGAAATATACATTCAGAAACGCATCATCTCCCTTGTCTCGCCTAAATCATAACAATCTGAATTGACATAATGACCAAGTTTATTATCCGCAAATGACTCGGTTCACGATGTCTCTCGGAACGCGTGTCCGGGGTGTGTTGGTTTCATAGGCATTAAACTTTGTTGCTCTTGACCTGGGCAGCGATGCGGTCCAAGTCTCGACGACCCTGAGAGGACAATCGTCGTCCACCATTGGGGTCCTTCTCCAACCACTTCATACCCTCCAGAGATTGGAGGGCCTTGCGAGCCACGGAACCGGAACCACTTCGCCAATGGCTGGGCTTGCTTCCGTTGTTCTTGCGCACTGCAATCATAAATGAACGGATATTAGAGGACATGAGCTACACGAATAGATCCGGAGCTTAGGATTTAAATGTTGTGCATGGGGTGAAATATCTACGCTCTCAAGAGAACAAGAAGGTAGAATTGGAGTCCACGAGTGGCTTTCGCATTCCTATTTTCTCCAAAGACACAACGCCTAAGAAGGGGTAAGAGAAATGCCTCAGCGAATCTTTTATCTGAATTCATCTCACCTCCGTAGATTTTGGTGAGCGTGTTGACGCCCACGGGAGATCGCACGTAAATGTGTCGGGCCACCGAGGCGCAACGAATGAAATACCAATCCTCATCGTAGGGAGCCAACTCCTTGGACACGTTCGTCTTGACCAAATCCACCCACTCGGGCACCTTCATCTTGCCCGACCTGAAACGAATCCAAAAGAGAATCAGAACTACACTTCTAGAATCATATTTCCGGTGAAATTCGGCTTGTTAGAGTTCTTCATTTTTTGATGCGTTTCTCACTTACTTTTTAAGGAAGGCGGCCAAGCCTTTGGTAAATTTTTGTTGGTCCACGTCCTTAACACTCACGGAAGGCATCTTGGAGATCCTGAAATATGATCAAAATGGGTCAATAAGGGCGTGTAAATGGAGTGAAACGCCATGGGACGGTTTGGTCTCGATGCTTACCTTTCTACAGGGCCAAGGGAAAAGGAAGCGTGGAAGGTCAGCTAACGTAAACACGGGATCAGTGGAGGCCATGAGAAAATATGAATGCCGCCGGGGTAGTAAGATATACTAATGGAGTTCAACCTGCTCAATCATTATTGTATGCAATACTTCATTGTGACTACCAATTCACGTAAAGTTGTACATTTGTCACTTCTTTGATAATTGCTTTTATCCACAGAAAATATCCAAAAAGTACCCCTGTTCGCCTGGGTTCCATCAAGAATAATCAATTTTTTTTCAGTGTTTAGTTGCAAAACACCAATGGCATTGATGGGAAGCCTCAGCTGCCGCGTCTCGTCTGCCTTCGAGAAAAGAGCGAGCAATTTTGAAATTTCCCGCTAAGGTAACGGAGCGCAGACTGGCAGATGGGCAAACTAGGGCTGGACTGTGAAGAAGCGTAATATCATCGCTATCATTTTGATCGTAAAATCCTCAGCATTTTGTCAACCAATGTTGAGAGTGATTATTTGATGACTTAGATATGTCTCTACCCTAGTCAATTCTGTTCTCATTTTGGCAAAAGGCTTACCACAGAAGGGATTTATCACGTTTTAACTGAAGCACTCTCGCTTCTTCCGAGCTAAGACAGGCGGATTGAAGTTGGGGTGGTGGCTCCAGTGGTAAGAAAAGAAAACGCATGCGATTACAGTGTCCCATTATGGGAGTTGGGATTGAGAATCTGTCTTGCGCATTTTCATTTGTACCATGATCTTCCACTTGTTTGGGCAAGTATTTTACGATATTCTTTGGAAATATTTGCCGTTTCACACAACTTCTGGGTAGTTTCAGCACCAAACAAGGCATACAAAAAGAAGAGAATGGCCCCTCTAAAGACCTCTATGACTCCTAAATGTCTGGTAAAATTTTGGCACCAATTCGATAGAAACACTCACTCCTAGTGCCTGGTCAAAACAGTTGTTCCCTTTTTAACTAACATATGTAGATGCTCTAGATTTTTCAACAATTTGAAATCTCTCCGTTCCGTGTTTTTTCCTCATGGTCCAGCTATTCCTTGAGATTAGTTTGATGATGAAAGTCGTGCGCAGTCGTGTTTCACAAAGTGGCCTCAAGATCAGCGTGACCCTATATGGCAAACACTTCCAAGAATATCCCGTTCATACATTTATCAGCCTCCCCTTTTTCCTAGACAAATGTATTTTCGACGTACTTCAAATGGTCACTAGCTGATTTTTCGGTCAGCTGTAAAATTGGTCTTATTTTTCTGTGGTGTCTGTCCTTTTGCCCTACAATATCAAAGAGTACCAAAACGCCCAGAAGCGAGGTTATTTTTGTTTCTTTCATATAGGTAATACCTCAGAATTGATCAAATGAATTGTAAAACACTTTTTTTTACTTTTTATTTTAGATGATTTACTCATCTATTTTTATGTTTTAACCATTGACATGTCTTTTATCATGTATATGATCATACATGTCAATTTTATTTATTTTATTCATTCTGACCCCCCCGACATGACCAAGAGTCGCAATAAACATTCTTATTATTACATAACATTTTTTTTCTCAGAGTGGTTCTCCTCACTAAATATTTTTTTTGCAACGCAGTAAATAGCGATCGATGAGTTACAAAACGCAATTACTTCTCACAAATGTTCTCTTACACATCCTTGTGTGCAAAAAAAAACGATACGTCTTGAAGTGTGAAAAATATATGCTCAAGAAAATCGCAAATTGATATTTTTTTATTCTGGAATTTTTGGAACAGTGTACTGTATGTTCTGTCATAATTATTCTTACACAAGAAACCTCTTGTTTGAACAGAATCGAATGAAGCTGCATTTTAACCGCCTTGAAATACTGGTTTGATTGCGTTAAGTGTCTGAATTTGCTTGTTTTATAAGTAACACAATTGCTTATTTAAGTCAAATATGTTTTTCACTTTTCTGCCAAGTGGCTCTAAAATCAAGAAAATGCTACAAGGTTTTAGCAGCTTGAATTTCATCAACCGAACTGTCGCTCAAGGCGAAACTCACTCATCTATCATGATAGTTTTGGTTAAACACGTGTTTCCCATTACCAATTTAGCAATCCGTCATAAGTCATAAGAGAGCTAACCTCAGTTGAAAATCCAGTTTTCAGATGGCAGTACCCATAATGGCCTGCCCACAATGGGGGCTAATCCTCTTCAAACGCAGTTTGACCATTACCGCGAGCAGATCTTCTCATCTTGTGAGTTGTCGATTCTACGCAAAAGATTCCTCCTTTTCCTCCTCCCAAGGCACAACTACTAAATCCGATAAATCCGAAGCTCTAGCCAAGAAACTCCGAAGTAAGACACCCATTGGCAAACTCGAAGAACTAGACGAAGGTCGACACCCGTTTCAAGAAAAAGAACCCTTGAAACCGCATCCCGGAGGCGTGAATCCATCAACGGGCGAAATCGGAGGACCCGCCGGACCTGAACCTACGCGTTACGGCGATTGGGAAAGGAAAGGAAGAGTTTCGGATTTTTAGAGCAAAGACTTAGTGAGAGTAAATCTAGAACAAGCGCGGAGTTTCAAACATGGGTTTGGTGTACTTGACGCGACGTGAGACATTTAGTGCTTGTCACCGCCTCCACAATCCCACATTGAGTGATGACGAAAATCGAGACATTTTTGGCAAATGCAACCATGTCCACGGTCATGGGCACAACTATGTAGTAGAAGTGACCGTATGTGGGCCTGTTGACCCAAGCACCGGGATGGTTATGAATTTGGTGGACCTGAAACGCCTGATTCATGAAGCAGTTATGGTTCCTATGGATCATAAGAATTTGGACGTGGATGTGGAGGAATTTCGGGATGAGGGACGTGTCTCCACCACCGAAAATCTGTCCATTGTGATTTGGGAACGGATTCAAAGACTATTGGTGCCACTCTCCAGTTCCGCAGGTTTGCACGAGGTCAAGATTTGGGAGACGGGAAAAAATATCGTAGTTTACAGGGGCTAATGGTGTGAACGCCATGTGTTGGATTGTTCTTGCTCGCAATGTTGTCAATGTCCATCTGATTTTGGAATAAAAGGTTTAGTTCAATTCAAAAGTTGTGAAATCACTTTCAGTAGGGATAAAATTGAATACGCTGTTCAAAATTCGATTCAGTTACAGACATGTGACCAAATTGCACTGAGGAATATCTGTTTACATAAATATGCAAATTGTTTATTGGGGAGATGATGGCGAGTTTATTTGGGAACTCGTACAAATAAGACATTTGAATGATAATACAATATTTGAGACGTAAACCTCAGGTCTCGACCTTAAACCATTGGTTTGTTTTCAAGGGAGCCCTTCTTTGCCGACTACCGGACGCCTACCAAGCCAATGGTTTTGGCCCAATTATTGTTACTACTAATATGATCTCCTGTTAAACTGAAAACTACGTGGGGTATCCAGACTAGAGGTAGACTGGGCCTGTAACTCGTTAACAAGTGCGATTTTCAGATGCTTGATGAAAAATCAAAATCAAAATGAGAACAGAATTGACTAGGGTAGAGACATTTAAAGACTTGATGACGACCTCATGACGAGTTATAGGCCCAGTCAAGGATAACTCTACCCAGGATCTGAACCCTCAACAGAAATAGTGCCATTCTCAAATAAGACGTTCTTCAGGCAACCCAAGCCAATTGTCGTTGGGCAGGATTGGCCACATTTGCCCTTCAAAAGGTGATGAGAATATTGGCCTGCAGAGAACATGACTTCCTTGTTTTGGTGGATTAACAACCATTTATATTTTGAGTATTAAGTTCCTTTTGCTATTCATAAGGTGATACCAGGTTTCTTTTATTTGAAAAAATAACTTGAGCCTAAATTCTCATTGTGGGATCCATATTACAATTCCAACAAAACTACAATATTCAGTCACCCTTGTTTGTTTTGCCAGTTGCTTCTCACTCACAACATTTGAAACACACCTCTTTTCATATTGAAACGTGATAAATTCATCTATGCAGTGTCTTTTAAGTGTGTTATTTAAATCGTGTTCAGTCCATTTGGCTTGTGCCAGTGCTCCTTCATCTGCTACAGTCATGTTTGATGGCACACCCACCCTTTGATAGTGCAACAGCTTTAGTGAAAGGAGCAACTTTACACCTTAAGTTATTGTGGGATTCAGTGAAGTTTCAATCAAAAATTCATCACGTGTGAGTTCATGTGCTGGTGGAACTTGTTCTGTTGGTGATTCAGCCACATACCAAAAGTCCAATTCCTTTTTCTGTTATTGTGAGTGAACCAAGAAAGTAAGATGAATACTAGTGTTTGCATTGTGTGAGGCATAATTCTGAGCATCTTTTAAGCTCAAAACAAAACATATATCTTGGCATATATTTGCCTAAAATTGCAAAACAAAGGTATTGGACATTGTAAAATCACCAAAGAAAGTTTTTTTTAGATATTTACACCCAGCATTTCATTTGAAAGCCATGTGTATCATTTGTTGATAATACTCTTCTTGAAAACTATGAATCCTGTAATGGGAGTGAATCTAACTATATTTGATAGTAATATGCGGTTGGAGTATGGTGGAAATTGCAAACAGGTGTGAGGTTGAAATCTAATCTGTCCTTACTAACTAACAACCATTGTGACATTTGAAAAGTACAAATTGTCAAATCATGCTAATGGCACATAGTTAATGCAGGGAAACATGTTGTTTGATTAACTGTAATGCATAAAGTATAACTTTATAGTAGAGAACAATGCAAATTATGAAAACCCTCATGAAGCAAATTATTGAAATGGAACCAATATATGTCTTGAAAGTCAAATATACTTAGGTCAAACTATGTTGATGCCTGATGGTTTGATCATTTTACACATTAATAGGCAAAAAAATTAAAACTTTTAAAAACTCTTGGAAGCTAAATGCAGGGACTTAATACAGACTGAAGAGAGAAAATTTTGGTGTTAGCAATTATTTTAGGTCTGAAAAAGTTGCTAAGCCTCCTATGCGACAAAACGCATAATGAAAAGGTTGCGTTGGCGCCAGCCGTCCAGAAGTTCCGTGGTCTATGGCCCAGTCTACCTCTAGTCTGAGACCCCTCGTATTAATGCTAGTCAAATTTAATGACGTATGGTCCACCAAATAGCAAGCTATAAAACATAAGTTATGACGAGAATTTTGTATTCATAAAATTTTGCCCTATGTTGACACCAATAGAGATTCTGATATTCTGACACACTGAATCCCGCTCTCGCAGGCAAGCATCCCATTTTAATGAAAGAGGTTTACAACGTAGAGAGTCTGAAATCAACGTAGCCTTGAATTTAGCAACAATTTACTATGAACAAGATGTCAAAGGAACGTTTGGTTTAGGAAACGAGAAAAGCAAAGGTGTTTCAATCACTATTAGGCCTTGTAATGAACAGTCAGATGATTTTGCAGATTAGAGCATGCCTACTTTGATTTGAAGAGCCTTCACTGGAAACAAGATCACAATTTCGG
Source organism: Tigriopus japonicus (assembly GCA_010645155.1). Classification (NCBI taxonomy): domain Eukaryota; kingdom Metazoa; phylum Arthropoda; class Copepoda; order Harpacticoida; family Harpacticidae; genus Tigriopus; species Tigriopus japonicus. The sequence goes on from CM021323.1 coordinate 10,382,186, forward strand.
AACAGGTCGAGCACTGCGAACAAGACTGGTTATGAATATACTACGTACGGATGAGGATGTATAAAGTTGGGATGACTTTGCAAATTGAACAATCGGCATTTTCTAAAAACATTTTTATTCAATTCAAAACAGGCAATTTGCCTCCATCCGGCAATCGATCATTGGAAATAACAACATTGAGGTGATCAAAGTACAATCCAAAACCTTCTTTCAAGAGGTCCATGATCCCACTTGACCGAACATAAAGGATTAAGTCGGTAGCAGAGGTTTCTTCAACCAGGAGACGACGCAACTACGCAATGGTTTCCAAGTTAGAATGATAGATAGTAAAATGAGATAACATTGTGCATTTTTTTTGCAAACTTTGCCCTAATCTAATCTAGAGCCCCAAAATGCAATTATTTGGGTAGTTGATCTAAAACTAGCAAACAATAGACCGCTCCAAGCACGCCAAGATTCATGGGCAGTATCCACAATCTCATCCTTTTAGGGGAGGTCAAAAATCGAGCTTACAAAACTGTGTGTTTGAAGCCACTCAAGCAGTGGTGCGCCCTCTAGTGGAGAATTTTGTGTTGGCCAAGTGGGGAATGAGGGTTCGGGGAAAATAAACATAAGTAATTTTTCCTGTTTTTGCAGTTTTCATATATAACAATCGTATTTTGTGGTGGGGAACGGGGACTTTGCCAGTTGAGAAGTGGGGATTTGAGGAAAAAAGGTTCATCATCACTGCACTAAAGATATGAGGAGGCCAGTGGCCGAGATTTAGTTACGATTAGCATTTTAACTTGAAAACCCTACGTAGCTCATTGTTTCATCGATGTTTTCAGCCATTTTCCGTGCTAATTGTTGGGGGTCTTCATCTCCAGTCGATGCCAAAGTCAATGATCTATTCATTGTGTTTACTAGCCTTAAACAAGTCAGCTCGTCCCGAAGTTGTTTGTTGGCTTTTAGGGCCGCATCCTTGGCTCTAAGGGCTTCTTCCAAGACCGCATTCTTGGCTCTAAGGGCCTCTTCTAAGACCGCATCCTTGTCTCGGAGGGCCACGTCCTTGTCTCGGAGGGCCACTTCGAGTCGGGTAATTTTCGACTCCGGGCTCCCTGGTTCAACCACGGTAGTGTTCAGCATGCTTTCGTCGCTCGACGATATTTTATCATCTGTAAGAAAAGAGTTATTGGTTATTATATCCACCTCAAGAAGCAATATAGATGGTGAAGTGACCCTTCTGGTTAAATATTTACTTTAAAAAGCAGAGACAACATTGAAGATTTTGTTCAAAGTACAAACTTGCTTCTTTTAAACTTGCAAGTAACCGATCCCTTGACTTAAAATGAAAGTGTTTCAAGGCAAACATTGCAATGCACAAGGTCTGTACCAATTTCAATTTAAGGAACCAATATTTTTTCGGAAGAAACTGGCAACTTAAACCCTAGACAAAAGGACAAGCCGGGCGTGAGAACTCCAAGACTAAAGGCTGCAAGCTAGAACAAATCCTATTCCCCCCATGAATAAGGTGGTTCCCTCGACAATGGTGATCTCCAATAGCTTTCCACCACCACCGATTAAGCTCAGATTAAACTCTTCCAAGATGAACTTCCCTAATTATATACTCAGCCACGTTAAACTTCGTCATTTTATCCTACCCCAACAGAATCTCAGAAAAAGTCGCCAAAGTGAACTGAACTTCAGAGAACTCTCGACAAAAGTATAAACTCCGCCAAACTGAGAAGGACAGAAGTTACAGAAAAGTGAGATGTAATAAAATGAAGAATTACGCTTAAAGATTGGCAATCCATGGGTTTAAGGTGAAAACCTGGCAATCCAGGGTTCAAGGGCTGGCACTACCTTAAACCTAGCCTAACCTACTTTAACTTCATTCAAACCCAAATTAACCTAAACTGAACCTGAGAGCTATGACGCCACAGTAAACCCTAATCTCCATACTCCGTGTCACGGGGGAGGTTGCGTGATGAATATTTTGATGTTGCGAGAAAACTACACGGATTTTGTCTATGAACACAGAAGCTCATCTTTGACATCGGTGATTAACGATTAGAAAACTTACAAGCATTCGAGTGATGCGATACGATGGATTCGTGCGAATTACGGAGACTTGTTCCCGATTTCGAGTTAGACAAGGTAGAGCGAGACCCGGACAATGTAGGTGGGTAATCGTGGGTTGATTGGTCCTTGGATCATCACAAACTAGGACGATTGATTATTGTGACTAAAGTATCGAAGTCTTCAAGATTGAGCAGTATCCAATGGAGCATTCGAGGACGACGATGCATAATAACGAGCATGTATTTGATTAGCCATGGAAATCTAGAATTTCCTGGACGGCGCACGGCAAATCAGGGGTGACCAAGATCAAGTGGAGAAGACAAAAGGAGAGAATGTGCTTTTGAAAGTAGAAAGTCTCAGTTTTTGAAGAATTGATGATTATACATCAACTTACAACGGTATGGGATACACTTTTGGAATATTGGAATAACAAAATGCATTACTCAAGCAAAACACTAAACTTGCAATGCCTCTTTATGGTTTCAATGAACAGATAAAACACCCTTAGAACATTCTACTATTTTAACTCTTACTCAGCGTAGAACACACCTTTTCAAAAAATAAGGTTCATTTGCATCATTCGAAGTTATGCGGATCATTAAACAAACTCATAAACAAAAAATAAGAATAGAAAACACATGAAACCATGAAAATATTGAGACCAATTTGACTGCCATTGAAACTTCCAAAAATCTAAGATAAACTATTAATAAACTGACATTAGATCAAATGAAATGAGACAATATGAATCAAAATCAACTTTAACATTTTGAAACAGTTCTCATAACTTTAATTTGGTCTCTAAAACACATCTTTCTAATATATTAGGTCAGATGTTTTGTGTATTCCAAGGTGTGCTAGCAAAGTTGACTTCGAGGCAACTTCAAGGCAGTTTCAGCCGTTTAGTTGATAGCATAAGCTTTCTTGAATCAGAAGTACACCAAGCAACTAATGAAAAAGAGAAGTGTACCACTGGTGCCAAGGTGCAACAAGTAGATACCTCAACAACAATCCAACGCTAGTCATATGTTTAGCATGCACAAACATGTGCTAGTTCCATTGACTTCAAGTAAACTTCTAGCAAGCTGGGTTGCTATTCGGGCTTAGCATCAGGTTTAATTGATGAGAGGTTCTCCGAGAAGCACGCCTAGAGAGGAGCATACCAACGTTGTGGAAGCACTCCCATTTGAATACTTCAACGCTGATCAAGCGAACTTCCTTCCAGTGTTTCCTTAGATTAGCTGCCAAAATTTGCATGCTGTTGTGAGATCAATCAATGTTTTGAGTTGAATGGAGTAATATGAAATAAAGAAGGAGAAATGTGGAAGAGCTGAATCAGCGGGCAATGAGTGTTTCGAGAGGATGAATTTACGATCATAGATGTAGAGGCACTTCTAGGTTGGAATGAGAGACTTACTTTCCAAAATGAGAGCTGTCTCAACAAAACCAGCCAATTGAACTACGAAGTGTACTAACAAGTACACTTTCTAGAGTTGCCATCAAAACATATGCTCACACCATTTACTTGAAGTAAACGATTCATATTGCGTTTGGCACGATTTGTCAAAATTGCACCCAACAAACTATCAGAGTGCCACAAGTTCAAATTGAATTAGTATATGAAATCACTGAATGCGATTTGGTTGGGTTGCAGAAATCTTCAAAGGAGCTGTGTTTATAAAGTTAATGAAAAGTTTACTCTCAAGTAGACTTTGTAGCATACCTTCAAGTAAACTAGCAAGCATTCCAAGACCAATACAACCAAAACATATGACCTATTAGGTCATATGTTTTGTGTTTTGTCGTCCATGCTTGAAGCATACTTCATCAATTGACTTCCATCGTGTTTGCGTCTTTTAAACGTTTTCAGGCTTTTAAAGTGACGCCATATGAATGTCAGCTTCTACGTATTATATGTTTAACCCAAAATTTGGTAAGAAATGCTCTAGCAGGCTGAAAATACGCTTGAAGTCAATAATGGAAGCATGCTTGCAGCATGCCTTCGTGCAGACAAAACATATGAGCTAATATTGCATTCCAAACAAATAAAGTAAAACTGACTAGTCTTTCATTATGTATCTTACTTGATATCAAGAAATATTTTCCTGTTGAGTGTTCTTATATCCAGGTTAGACTAGAGACAGAGACGGGCGGGGTTTTGACTCAAGCACCATGGATAAATGATTTTTTGAACTAAAAACATTTCCAAATAAATAGGCTTTCCATGCTTTGGACGTAAAAAATCATCAAATGGAATGTTTACTAAAACCTTTTCAATGACCTTGCCCAATGTTCAGAGTCTTAAATTGCAAACTTTCAAGTTGGGTTTGGAGCAGAAAAATATAAGTTGGAAGCATCAACCTATTTTACAGCACATTAGGGTGGCCTCTAGAAAAACGCAAACGTTCTGCTTCAGAGTAAGATGTGGACCTGGAACCCTTAATCTAGAAGAGGCCTCATCTTTGGCAGTTCCCCCAGCCAAATTAGCCAGAAGACAAAAGAGGCTTGCCTAAATTCTCGGCTGAATTGGCATTCCATCTTTGCCTTTCACTTGATTTTGGTCACCCCCGGCCCGTTTTGCCGTGCCGTGAAAAGTCCACCTCTGGAGACGTTCTTGGATTAGCATTGCTCCACATTTCAGCACTTTTCCTAAGCTAACGTTACCTCTTGAAATGTCCAGAATTTGTGCTCCACAGCAAAACAATATATTCCTGCACTCTAGTCATTATTTACATATGATTTTATTTCAACCCTATAGAACTGCGGGGGGAAAACATTTAATACTGCCAAAAACATCACATTTGATACCTTTTCCCCTTTCTGTTACGTTTTACTTTCAATTATAAAGTTTAAATAAAAACTGCTGCAAGCTTTGCCAACTTTTGTTTCCTATTTATGATTGGAATTCACATTCCATACATTTTTTAGACTAATGGAGCAATAGTTTTGCAGATCAAATTCTTTTTTAGCATTGGGAGTTCTTGACAAAACCGAAATTTTGCGCGGCAATATCAGCAAATGCTTAACCGGAAAGGTAGATTCAATCTAAATTTTCAGACGCAACAACCAATTTAGCACCTTATTTTTCATTTCACAAGTAGCTGTATAGAATAATCTAATTTCCAAACAGTATTTTTCTAGCTTTGATTATGGTCCACCTAATATTTTTCCCCCAAAAAAAATCTGGCCACCCTGTTGCTTGGCCGAGCGACAACCATGAGCAAAGGTGCTCCCGGCATAGATATACAGGGTGCGATGGGTATTTGTTAATCGACTTTGGCGTGCTCTTTTGAATTATCCGATAGAGCTATAGGTTTGAAATTTTGTCAGTTGACAGATGAGTCATATATGAGAGTTTGGAAGAAAAATGGCATCAAAAGAAGAATTATCAGTTCCAATTCAGTGGAAAACACCCAAGGCCATGCTAAAAATTCGCGCCGGAAAGGGCAATAAGCAAATTGCAGACTTTGAGGCTCTCATCTCTGTTTGTGTGGAAAGTTTGGAAGGAGTTAGAGGAATCTGGATGTGACTATGAAGCCACTGCAACCCAGGGACGGCTTTTCATGTGGCAACAAGACTTAGCACCTTGCCACACGTCCACAAAAAAGTCTCACTTGGTTAGAGGACAACTTAGACGATTTTGTTGGACCGGACTTATGGCCTCCTAACTCTCCGGATCTCAATCGGCTGGATATTTTCAAATAGGGCGTGATTGAATAACATACCAACCAAACTCCATGCAACACCTCAAACGAATTGAAGCAAAAAATCCACCATGAATTCGCAAACTGATCCAAGGACGTGGTAGCCAAGGCCTGCTCCCAATTCAGGCCCATATTGGAAAAAGTTATTGAAGAGAATGGCAGAATACGTTAGGTAAAGTAATTGTATTTTTAACGTTTAATCCAAATCTGTGCTTATATCTCAAATCGGACCAAGGATGGTGAAATGGCAGCCGTTTTACAAAACCACTCCCGAAATTATTATTATGAGTTTATTGCGATGTCTTTTACATCAGTTTGGTCACAGAAGTATAGAAAATGGAAGGGGTGCAAGGGTTCTCCGCATTGTGAACATTGGCACTGTTGTGTTTGGCTCGAGTGATACTCCTTTTTGGAGCACATCACGTAATGGTCACTATCCAAAATCTCACGGAGTATTTTTTTTCGTCCCGCAGGGTTCAAGGGGATGGAAAATAGGATCCGGCTTCTCCAAAAGTAGCTTGGGATGCTGTCGACGAAGTTCGGAATTGGAAGAATGATAAGGTTGTCTAGAAGTGTAAAGCGACATCCAGTAAAACGAGAGCCCACCTTTAAAGAGGACAAGCGATCAACAGTAACGTTTTTCAACCAGATCTCAACCGGGTAGGTTGATGTTAAGAAATGGAAGATGGCGTTGTTTGAGGAGAATGGCACCCCAAGATATCGCTTCAAATATTTCGTGAATATCGCGTTTGTAGCATTCCAGGTGTTTTTGGCTATCAAGCCAGAGTTCCACACTGGGAGGGCATACTTGAATACTGGTAGCACGTATACTTGGAATACACGCAAAACAAGAGGAAGTGGGAGTTGAGGAAGGTTTAGGGTAGGGAAGAGAATCCGATTTTTGCTCGCGCTCGATTGTTGATATCACGAAGGTGGGTTGAGAATGACAATTGCGAACTAAAAGTTACCCCAAGGTACTTAAATTCGTTCACTCTTTCGATGGCTTGATCTCCGTAATGGAAGGAACATGGAGGAAGTCGACCCTTATGAAAAACTATAACTTTGGATTTGGGGATGTTGACAAATAGATCGTTGTTCAGGCAGTATTCCTGGAGGTCGTTCAACCCCTTCTGAAGGTCTTCTTTTGAGTTACCTAAGAGGCAAAGATCGTCTGCGTACATTATGTATGAGACTTTCTTGTTGTCGTGTAGTACGCCCTCATGTCGAAGATAACCTGGAAGGTCATGTACAAACAGGTTAAAGAGGGTTGGAGAGCATGGATCTCCTTGAAGCACACCGTTGTTTGAATTGAATCCCTTCGAGTACCGAGATCCCGATCTCACATGAAGGCAGGTGCCTTGCATTATGTTGAAAAGGAGGCGTGTGAAATGGACAGGAATCTCAAGTACTTGGAGCTTGAACATAAGTTTGGATCTGTCGACCAAATCAAACGCTTTCTTGAAGTCAATGAAAGCTGCGTATGTTCGTTGCTTTGATGATAATCTTTGGAAAATTACCTCCCGAAGTACGGCCAGGGCACCCCCTGTCCCCTTGCCTTTCACAAACCCAAATTGTAGATCTGGAAGAGAGTTCTTCTCCTCGACAAAACTCGTGGGTCTCAAATTTAGAATGTGAGACAAAAGTTTTAAGAAGGGGTCCTGTATGGCGATGGAACAATAGTTGTTAGGATCCATTCGTTCTCCTTTCTTAAATAAGAAGAATAGAACAGAGTTGAGCCATACTGAGGGAACAGTTGCTTGTTCCAGTGTTTTAGAGTGAATTAGGGCTAGTGGCTTGACGAGGAGTATTGACAACTGTTTCACCTGCCATGGGGAGTAACCATGCAAACCCGGTGCTTTGCTGTCTTGCTTGCCCAAGGAGTATTCGACCTCGTCTTCCGTTATCTTGTTCAGAAGAGGATGCCGGTCTGGCTCTGCTAAGGGCAAAACAGGAAATGTAGGGATCCCGACCCGTTGAAACAGGGTTTTACACTGATTCAGAAAGACCGAGATGCTCACGGATGATCCCGCCGCAGCGCCATTCCTAGCCCTTTTGAACAACAGGTCCATATCTCCATTTTTAGACTTGTCGAGATAGTCCTGGACTTCCATGATTTTCGTTTCTATCTCAGATTGGCGCAAGTTTTTATGATAAGCTGTTCTGGCAATTGAATAGGCGTGAGTTTTTGGATCCGATCTCAACGTTATATTGTATTGTTCCAGAAAATGTTCCAGCTCAACGAACTCGGCAGACCCGGGCTTCAGGTTGAAATCACCCAACAGCACAACCTTCTCCTGATTCGAGGCTTTTTGCAGAGCTAGCGCAAGTTCTTCTGTGATTTCGTCGATCTCCAACGTCGGTTTGAAGTAGCAACCTACTATTAAGACGTCCCTCACGAGCACGGCTAATACCATATCGGATTGCACAACAATTTTTGGGTCCAGAGCGCTGGTGACATACGCTTCCAACCCCCCAGAAGGACGGCCCCTCCCTCCAGAGCTTCTGGCATGTTGGACAAACGCCGTTTTACCGGTTATGCACTCCTTGTATTTTCCAGCCGTGATCCAGGTCTCGGCAAGAAATGTTGTTCCATGCTTGGAGAGGAATTCCTCGTCGCATGCCCTCAGAAGGTTTTGCCTCCCATGAGCGTTGACGTACATCACGGATAGCCGTTTTGTTCCTCCTCGACGCTTTCTCCTTATTTGACGAAACTCATCCAATTTTAGAATTTCCCTCACTTCTCGAACAAACTTGTCAGCTGATTTTGGGAAGTATCTCCTCTCACGAAGGAAGGAAGGGGAATAATGTCTTTTTTGTGCCCCGCCTTTTATTGTGGGTGGGCTCTGATAGCTCATGATGACGACGAGAGCTACACACACTTGTCACAAAGACTGTCTTTCGATCCAAGCAAGTAGACTGAAGTACTAAGAGGAAATTTAAGCCGCTCTAGGAAGAGCAAGACACTCGCCGCTCAGGGCGACGACCAAAAACCTATTGGGTCCTTTAAGGAGCAGCTGACAGGGAGGTCACAGTACATAAGACTGGGAGGTCACCTTAGTAATACAGCTCCAGAAATTGCACCCTGACACAAACATGTGACCCATTTTCGAGCTTCTAAAGGTATATTAGACACATTAGAACAGAAATTTTGTGCATCAAAGCTCAAAGGTTGCACGTGATTTCCATTTCACTGGTTGCGCTTGAAGGACTCAATACCTATTAGCAAATACCCATCGCACCCTGTACTTGTGGTTACTGGTGAGAGAATCCTGTCCACAGATCATATAATGACTAGATGTCGCATTGGCCCGGTCCGTCGGCGAGAGAAAAGTGACACCACTTGGCCCAGCTGCGCTAGCTTCGAAATCTCAGGGCGACCGCGTGCTCAGAAATAACGACGCTCGCTCGCGTCAAGAACATAGTACGTACGGTACGTTGAGTTTGTTCAGGATTTGGCCACGCTGGCCAAATTTTGAAACGTTCGAAATTCCCACCATTTTAGGGTGTAGTGTTATGTACCAGCTGATAAAGCAAAGTTGTCCACCTTTTTCTCGCACAAAGCGAGGTCTAGCCATTATATGGTCTGTGATCCTGTCCCATACAGTAAGTACTATTTAGAGCAGGGGTGTGCAAACTTATTTAGCACTGGGCCAAATTGGCTGGACCATTGGTGCTCGCGGGCCAGATTGGCGGTCCCGGCATGGTGGTCCAGATCGACGAGTCCCTCATGGCCAAGAGGAAGGACCACCGAGGACATGTGGTCCAGCAGCGCTGGGTCTTTGGGGGATATTGCCCAACATCCAAAGAAGGATTCCTGGTGTTGGTTGCTGATCGCTCTGCAGCCACTCTCCTCCCCCTGATCCAGGCCAACATTGTCCCGGGCTCCATTATACACAGCGACCAATAGGCTGCCTACAATGGAGTCCAGGCCCTCCCGGTGCTCCCCCCCTACCAGCATTTGACTGTCAACCACACCAGAAACTTTGTTGACCCCATCACTGGAGCATGCACCAACCACGTGGAGTGCTACTGGAAAAACGCCAAGATCAAGTTCAAGTCCATGTGTGGCGTCCACAACTCCACGTTGGCCTCTCACCTTGATGAGTTTATGTGGCGCGAGAGGTACGGGAAGACGACCACAGCCGCCATTACCTCCTTCTATAACCACCTCGCGCAGTGGTATCGTGTTTAAGTATATTGTTGTATCTATATATCTATATGTATGTATATAGTGACATTAAAAAGTGAAAAAAGAACATTTCTGTCATTTTCCTGTCAAAAGTGAAACACCTTTTTTGTCACCTCTGACAAAACTCACTCACGCAACCTCTCCTACGAAACCAACGAAGCACAGAAGGGTCCGTAACCCGTCAGTAATGCCCTACAATCTACCTACCCTCCTACCTGGGATCCACGCGCGGATCGTCGCCACTGTTTTCAAGGGACAGCTGTCGTAAGCACCGCAAATTAAAGCTGGCGACGTTGCATTCATTCATTGCAACAACGTTGTGTTCATTAAATCCCGGGACATTGATGGTTATGATGCCAAGCGTGGTACATGTATCACACGAGATCAGGGGAATCATGGGTTGGGATGGCTCGTCCTCGATGACATACCATTTTGTGGCAATTGTATTCCGCCCCCATGTCACGTCAGCAATGCCCACGCCCACAGGAAGAATTGGGCGCGATGAGGCTCCATAGGGCTTGATCTTTATTTTCGTGTTTTGTAGGGATTTGAGTAATGATTTGGGTGCCAATCGCCTCGGAATGATATTTATTTGTGCGCCTGAATCTGCAACACCAGTTATCAGCATCTCATTCACGGAGATCTGCACCTGTGGGCTAGAACTTGTGGCTTGCACATTGGCCATAAGGCGCGGAGGAAATGGGCTTCTTCTTCGGTGGAGGATGAGTATCTTCGGTCTTGCCCACTTTCGCTAGACATTCCACTGGACTTCGTTGTTGCCTTTACCTTGCGGTATCTGCCCCCATTGCCTCCTTTCTTGGCAGGTTTTGAAGCCTTAGTCTTTGCTAGAGGGTTTCTAGCACTCCGGCAGATAACTGCTAAGTGTCCCAACTTATTGCAGTTGGAACAGATTTTCCCAATACCAGGGCACTGCTCCTTACCGTGGCGGGAGGTGGATCCGCACCTGTAGCATATATATTCACCGTCTCGAAGCTGGGCGTTACGGCTTGATTGTTTGGAGTACGGTCCCGCTGTCTTAAAGGCTCGTTCGAATTGAGGGGTCGGGTGGGCCGTCGTAGCCCTCACTGGGACGTGGCCGTTGGAAACTGAGTTTGATGCATTGGCAGAGTCCTCAAAGAGTAGGCCGTTCTTCTTAATGACGGCGTCCCGTAAGCCTTGGTTTGTCGTCCCTAACACTATCTGGATCTTGGTTGCCATTTTGACTGGATCACCTTCATCAAATTCAGGCACATCAAACCCACATAGGGCGGCAGTTTGGCGACAGCGGTCTACGAACTTCGAGCATTTCTCCCCCTCTTTTTGTACCACTGCTCGATGTTGCACAATGGCTTGCCATCGAAAAGACTTGGGTTGGTATCGTTCCCGCAGGTCCCTGACGATGGTATCAAAGGTAGCGTGTTTGTTAGTTCGCACATCAGGGATCGTGGCCCGGATGTCTTGAAGCCCTCTCCTTCCAATGAACCAGAGGATTTTTTTCTTCTTGGTCTTCGCGTATTCTAGAAGAGCATTCCCATCATCTACTGAAGGCGTTTCAAGGACGTGGTCACAATAGATTTCGAATAGATTACAGACCTCTTCCGACTTCGACATCTCCATCCTTAAGAGGATTGATGACCTCTTCACAAAGGTGGAGAATGCCTTCAACAGTCTGGAGGAAACGCTTGTGGACTCTACCACAACCTTGGATCCTGAAACGTTCACGAAAGAGGATTCCCTTCTTACCCAATTCTTGAATAAGATGTCCAAGCTTCGTGAGCGCGTCCTCAAGACTTCCAACGGAATCCGCACTCATATCAGGGCTGATCCACCCGCAACAAGCATCTCATCTACTCGTTCTATCCCCAAGATTAACCTGGCATTAAAACCCGAGAGGCTGTCTGCATCTTGCACATTGGCAGAGTTTCGTTCGTGGAACACGAGTTTCAACTTGTTTTATTCCTCCAATCACATGGACACCTTCCCTGTTGAGGAACAGCAAAGTTATCTTCGATCCTGTCTGGAACTTAAACTCCAGCAGATGCTTTCCATCAAGGTACAAGAAGACACGCCAATTCTAGGGAACGATGGATGCATTGCCAAATTACGAGAAATTTTCGTCCAACATATTCCATTACTCACCCGCCGTTACAACTTTTTTCGGTGTGGCCAACAGCCTGGAGAAAAATTCAGCGACTGGTACCTTCGGTTGCAATTAGAGGGCCAGGAGGCTGAATTATCGACGATCAAGGAGGACGATCTATTCATTCTTCGTTTGGTCACTAGCAATTCCGACCGTAAATTGCGCGAGGAATTTCTCCGTCAGTCCGACCCCTCTCGCGATCTTCTTTATCGAACCGCAATGGCATGGGAATCCGCCAACGTCGTGGAGACATCCATCGTGGATAAATCTCCTCCAACCATGATTGCGACTACGTCCTCCTACAAACGATCAAAATTTAAACCTAAACCATCACAAAAACCTGGTCAATCGTCGAAATCCAATTTTCTCCAAGGCAAATGCGTGGGATGTGGTAATGAAACTCACCGTGGAGGAAAGTCAAGAGAGCATTGTCCAGCTCTAAATAAGACATGTAGCAAATGCCAAAAACCTGGTCATTTTGCCTCTGTTTGTGCTGGAGGACAACTTTGGCGTGGGAGGTCCAAATCTAGGGATCGTACTCCATCCAAACCCATGGACCCCATCAATTCTTCGATCATCCGAGTCAATATGCTCAAAGCTCGTCCCACTCCAACCACGGTTGTCCATATCCTTCCGTCGAGTGGTACTCCATTCCAAGTCGACGTATTGCCCGATACTGGTGCAATAGAGACGTTGATCTCTGCCGATCTTACACGGACTTACGGCATCAAGGTCGACAAGTCCAGATCCCGCTCCACCCGGGCTGCAAACAATTCAAAGATGCGATGTTATGGTGCCGTGGACCTAACCCTTACTCATTTGGGAAAATACGAGACGTCTGTCACCACTTACGTGACTCCAGATCTCCATGATCAACTTCTCATTTCTTGGCATGCAATGATCGATCTTGGAATGATCCCCAAAACGTTTCCTTTCCTTCCTGAGGATGTCCATTCCAATGAGGTGGTCTCTTCACTCGTCAAGATCCGTTCTTCATCTCCTGAAGTCCCTGGAAACGAAATTGAGGAATGCATCAAGGCACTCATGGAAGAATTTCAATCCGTTTTTGATTCATCACAAGAATTGAAGCCCATGAAAGGCGACCCCATGGTCATCCACCTCCGAGATGACATCCCTATCACACCCACGCATGTGAATGTGGCTCGCAATATCCCGTTTGCTTACCAAAATATGACAAAGGAAGAATTGGACTTCATGGTTTCCTCCGATATCCTAGAGAGCGTAACGGAACCATCTGATTGGGTCAGCCCATGCCTCGTTGTGCCCAAGGCGAGCGGTTCTGTGAGAATTGTTGTTAATTATACGGGGCTCAACAAATTTGTAAAGAGACCTATTCATCCATTTTCAACTGTCATGGACATCATCACCAGAGCCACCGGATAGATGTAAATTACATTTTACAATGTAATTACCAAAATCTGCGATTTTTGTCCAAAATTACATAAATGAGGAAAAAATTAAATAAATGTGCAAAAATTGCCTGGTTTGATGAATATGATATGGAAAATTGTTTGATTTCACGTCAAAGTCAAGATAAAGAAGCAAAAAGATAGTGTTTTAATTTTTTTAACAGGTATATTTAGTTAATCCTCAGGCCCGCTGGGTTGTTATAAATGGTATTTTACATTGTAGTCACAAACAATGTGCAACTTTTGTCGAAAAATACAAAAACTGGGAAAATTTTGAAAGAATGTAGAAAAAATGCCTCTTCCATTAGAGTGATTAACAAAAAGGGTGTCAAAAATCAAAGTAAGAATAGAAGCTGTTATATTTGCAACAATTGTGACAAAATATGGTCATTTTAGCATCTTTTCCTACCTATGAAATAAAATTTAGATGATGCAAGTACATAAAAGGGCAGTTTTTAGGCGATATAGTGAGAAAATTATTATTAATAATACCAAAAAATCCAATTTTGTTACATCATTTCTCAAAAAAAAACACGAAAAATAATACGTTTCGGCAAAATATTTTGTTTAAATTTGTGGCTCTGATTGTACCGCACTGTTTTTATGTTAATAAATGAGAGAAAGCTTTTAAAACAAACTTACCAAACAACCAAAAAACTACCAAAAAATCGGATTTCATTACATTATTTCCAAGAAAAACTACCAAAAAAAATACATTTTTTGGCAATTTTTTTTACCAAAATTTGGTGGCCCTGATCATCACGTCCATTCCACCCAATTCTATTTGGTTCGTGGTCTTTGATGCTGTCAAAGGTTACTGGCAAGTTGAACTTGACAAAAAATCACGACCCCTCACGACGTTCCTCACGCCATTTGGTCGATACCGTTTTTGCCGAGCCCCTATGGGATTGAACGCATCTGGGGATGAATTCTGTGCGAGAGGGGATCGGGCCCTTTCTGGCCTCGTCGGTGTCCGAAAAATTGTGGATGACATCTTGATCTGTGGAGAATCCAAAGAAGATCTCATCCAGAAGAACAAAGCCGTTCTTCAACGTTGTCAGGATCACAACATTACCCTCTCCAAGGCCAAAGCACAGGTTGGTTGGGTCCTCCGTCAAATTCGCTGGCTACATCATAAGTCGAGATGGAGTTCATCCGGATCCATCCAAAGTGGCCACGATATCCAAATTTCCGGCACCCACTAATATCACAGATCTTCGATCATTCTTAGGTTTGGCCAACCAATTGGGACACTTCGTTCCGGATTTAGCTCACGCAACTGAACCACTACGCAATCTGTTGAAGAAGGACATTGCCTATCAGTGGTTATCCGAACATGAGGAAGCATTTCAAGCAGTCAAGACCATACTTACCAATCCCAATGGTCCCGTCTTGGCTCATTTCAATCCCTCTCTTCCCACCTCTCTTCTGACCGATGCGTCACGCCTCAAAGGTCTGGGATACGCCCTTCTTCAAACCTGTCCAGATGGCCGATCCAATTTAATCCAATGTGGATCGCGATATCTGAAGGAGGCTGAAATACGTTACGCTGTGTGCGAGTTGGAAGCACTAGCGGTACAGTGGGCGATTATGCACTGTCAAATGTATCTCGCAGGCATGCAATTCACCGTCATTACCGATCATCGTCCTTTATTGGGCATCTTCAAAGGCTCGAATCTGGCAGCTGTGGATAACCCGCGCCTTCAACGCATTTTGATGAAGATTGTTGGATACACCTTCAATATTGAATGGATTCCAGGCAAAAATCATCGGATTACCGACACGCTCTCGCGGTATCCCCTCTTTGAAGATGACCATGTCCAAGATGATGATTCACTAGCCGAGCCCTCGTCCTCAATCTTCTTGTCCGCCATTCAAATGGAATCCAGCTCTGATGCAGCCCTCTTTTCCATTGCCGCTCAAGCTAAGGAGGACATCAATTATCAAGCTGTTATTTCAACATTTCTCACTGGTAATTCACCCAAATACTTACCTCAATCACATCCGGCCAAATTGCTCACCAAACAATGGGACAGCTTGTCATTGGACCCCGATACCGGCCTTCTGGTGCTTCAAGGGCATCGGATTCTTCTTCCAAAACAATCCCGTCCTAACATCCTCCATGATCTTCACCAGTCCCATCAAGGCATCCGACGGACCCGCGATCTGGCCCGTAGCCTTTACTTTTGGCCAGGCATGAACAATGACATCGAGCAAGTCATTAGTTCGTGCGCTCAATGTCAAGAATTTCGACCGAGCCAGTCCCCAGAGCCGCTCATCCAATCCACTGCCGTCCATTTGAAGCCATTTCAGTGGATTTTTTTCATAGTGCCGGCGTTCTCTACCTGATCATGGTCGATCGATTTTCGGGTTGGCCGTGTGTGGCACGCCTTTCGCGATTGGACACTGGAGCCATTATCCGCATTTTAGAGGATTGGTTTGTGGATTATGGCATCCCTCAGCGATTACGCTCCGACGGTGGACCGCAGTTTCGTGGAGACTTCGCCGAATTTTGCCGTCGGACCCACATCGATCACGAGCTCTCGTCGGCCTACCATCCCGCTTCCAATGGCCATGCCGAATCCGCGGTAAAGGCCAGGAAAACCTTGCTCCAAATGCATGGCAATGATTGGCGAGCCTTTCGTCAAACACTCTTGGCCTGGGGAAACGTGCCAAGAACCGATGAACTTAGCCCAGCCCAATGGCTTTTCGGTCGTGGCCTCCGTACCCGCATTCCCGGCCATCCGGCCTACTACAATTGCTTGTCTGACCAAGCTTGGAGCCAAGCCCTCATTCGCCGTGGGGAGGAGCGTGAAAAGGTCAAGGACCGATTCGACACTCACGCCACAAAGTTCAAACCGCTCCAACCACACGACACTGTTTTGATTCAGGATCCCCGAAGCAAAAAGTGGAATCGCTCGGGTCTCATCATCCATGCTCGGAAAGACGGCCGTTCTTATGACGTGGAAATCGATGGCCGAACCTCGATCCGAAATCGAAAACACCTTCAACCGATTACGATGGAAAGATGTTCCTCCGATCCAAATGGCGACCCTGATCTTTTGGACAGATCTAGAAATACTAAAAGGCAGAGATTGGCATTCAAATCTATGATTGCCTGACCCGGCACGGACTGTCTGTGACGTTATTCATCATGCGGGAATCCGAAGTTCATGATTAAAGGAACCTTTTCTTCTAAGAAACACATCTAAACTATTTCGCTCATTTGATAGGGCAGTTTGGTTATTGAAAGTCCTCAAGTCTGCTGGAAGTGTGTCTAAGGTATTTACCCGATATGAAAAAAGTGAATTTCAATTAGTATGGAGTTTAAACAAGGGCCAATTAATGTCACACGATCGGGTGATTGACAACAAAATCTTAGTGATGTGGAATCTGGGCTCGCGCAAGTTTTTTTTACGGGAGGTTGCAAGGTAGGGTTACTGCTTGCAGAATGGGTGCTTTGCTCTTGTATATGAGCAAACTAGTGATGGGACGAGACGGTATTTCCAATACATGAGACCAACTGATGCCGGTCTCAATTAATACATCTCGGAAGCTGGCATCAATACTGCATCAAGTCTTACGAACGAAATGACAGCTACAAAAGGTGTCCGTCACCGATTGAACCTATTCGTATTTAACAATTTTGTTAAAGCGTGTAATCGAAATCTAACTCTCTTTTGAGGTATTTCTAATATGCATGGAGACCATGACCTCTATTGACGCCGTATCAAATAGCTTTTTGACTGATATTGTCTGTTTCAATATGATTCCTTTGATATTCAAATCTCAGTTGCTAGTCACACTTCTTAGCCAAGTTGACTAGAATGTGGTAATAATGTCGTGATTTGCCACCTGATTTCAATGTTGATGGGCTTTCACCCCGTATAAAAATGCATACCAAATGAAATGGAAACTACATCAAAATTCTCAAAACCCGATCGTCTTATCAACCTTTCTGCTATTTTTTACCGGCAAAAACTAATTAGGTAGTTGTAAGATTTC
>CM021323.1:10403079-10429987 GCA_010645155.1 Tigriopus japonicus
CCAAAGAGGCTGCTCTAAATTTCCGGCTGAATTGGCATTCGATCCTTGCCTTTCACTTGATTTGGCTCACCTCCGGCCAGTTTTGCCGTGCCGTGAAAAGTCCACCTCTATTCTAGATGTTCTTGATTAAAGTCACCACATAAAAATAAAGGTTTAGAGTTACAATGAGAAAGTAAGTTGTCAAGTTCTATTAGGGCTTGTTGAATATCTGCATTGGGGGCATATATAAGGAGAGGAAAATATATTTTTCAGTTTCAATGCCTATACTTTCACAATCGTCACTAATTTTAGTTAGATCTGTACGCTTAACGTATGAAATCGAGTTATGAACCAAAATCCCAACACCACCACCACGCCTTCCTTTCCTAGTTGCGTGCTCTGATTGATAATAATCAAAAGTAATATTGACACTTTCAACTTGCCAGACTTCCTGAAGGGCAACGACTCTTGGTTTGTGTGTTGAAAGAAATTCACTTACTTTAAGTTCATTAGCAACAATGGACCTAACATTCACGGACACTAACCATTGCTCACCCTCTTCCAAGATGTTCATGTAGCCAAGTTTATCAAGGATTGATCGTTCGGACAGCCAATCCTCGCCCCCTATTGAGTCCTGCATCCTAAGAAGAAGATTGGTGCAACCAAGCCTTTCCACTCCGACCGGACCTCCACTTCTGGAACATAGGCATACCAGGCAACAGGACTAAAATTAACAAAAGTTTGAATATCGAACAAAAATAGAATGGATGAGAAATGGAATGATACTGAAAAGAACTGAATGGTATGTAGGTAGAATAATAAAAAAGCGGAAGAGTTTTAGGCCTCTCACACCCGAAGGGATCATAGGGGCACATCATCATTGTCTTAGCTTTTAAGACGAAGATGTTGATCGAGTTGACATCAAATGCAGACCGTTCGTTTTCCTTCCTTTCTTCTTATTTTCTGTCACGTCCTTGGCAATTGGGGTGGTCTGAGTTTCAGGAACCTTTCTTTTTGGTCGATTACAGCTTTGAGACTCATGATCAGTAGGGCTAGACTCCGCTTCTGTTGATTTACTACTTTTGGGCTCTGGTGATGTTTTATCTTCAACGTTTGCGATACATTCCTCAAGGTGTTTATTGGAAGTTACTTCATTGGAAGTTACTTCGACGTCGCTTAAGTGTTCTTGGGCGTTCTCTTTCTCCCTGGCTTTGACGGACTCGTCATCAGTGGGCTCCCTAAGTCCAGAAGGAACAGATTCTTCACTTTCGTTGGGTAAATTCAAAACCTCGTCGGGGTTTTGTTGATCTTGGACAGACGGGCATTCGGCTTTCATATGTCCTTCTTTACGGCAGACAAAGCATCTAACAGCTTGATCTCGGTGATAGATACGAAATTTTCTTGAGCCTATAGAAATGAAATCCGGAATTGGGCCCCGACTTACAACTTGGACTCGCCTATGCCCAGTCGTGTGGCCTTTCAGGCGCGGATCATTCAGTTTTCCAAATAATTCCTTCTCTATGGGACCAAGTGCTTTGGCAAATGGCGTGATTGTCGTAATTAAGTCTTGGTTAGTCACCCATCGAGGGACATTGAAAAATCTCATCGGGGAGGATCGCTCGCCACCGCGAAGGATACACGACCATTTGCTACCGCCGATTACTGTTACAAAGGATGGATCTTCGCCAAACCTCTCGGCGACATTGATGTGGCGGACCGTTTCAATCTTCACCGATCGCTGACCACTTCCAGCTCGTACAATCCCAACGAACTCGTCGCTTTTGAGACGAAGTTCATCGAAAATGAAATCCGCAACCACAGTATCCGTAATGGGGGCGTCAGGTCTTTCTGGACAATCGAGATCCAAGTAGATTGACAAAAGATCATCCTGAGCTCTGCGGGCTTCGACAGGATCAGGAGCTTTCGGCGAACACTCGTTATCAGTAACATTCGCGTACGAGCGAACATTTTTTGGTGGAGGAGGAGTCCTTTGCATCGCAGTCTCCTACGGGCCCCGTGGGGCTTGGCCAGACCAGCAATCTCAAGGGAAAATTATCTTTTCGACACAACACTGTTAAATCCGTTAATGACTCCTTAAGTATGTATATAATTTTCGAATAAAAGAATCGAGAGTACGAAAACGACCTGTCAACTAGTTGACGAGTCAGCTGCGTCTGCGCCTTGATTACAGGGCTGCCAGGTAATTGGAGACCAAAAACGCCAGATCAACCTGTCAAAAACGCCAGATATCGAAATTCGCCGCCAGATTTTTTTCAAAAAAACGCCAGAATAACGCCTGATTCCGGTTCCTTTATTATGCATTTGTTCTAGAGCAGACAGTTTATATACCCTGTGACAACTTGAGTTGTTACAGAAATTTTACGTTACCACACGCCGTTGGTTTCATTTGCAAACACGAAAGTACGTAAATTGCCACAAGAAATCGTTCAAAGAAAGCTAAGGTTGTAAACCCTGTCGCAAAACTCTTTCATAACTTTTGCCACAGGATTTCTTGTCCTAACTTAAGTACTTTCGAGTTTGCAATTGAAGTCAATGGCGTGTGGTAGCGAAAAATTTATGTCACAACTCAAGTTGTCACAGGGTATATAAACTCAACTATCATGTACTAACCTTTCATCAATAAAGATAGCTGAGTTGAACTTATCAAGTATCCTTTGGGTTGATACAGTTTAATAAGACACATTTTTCACAAACATTTGCTCTCATTTAGATGGAATGAGACTTTGAATTTGAGTTTATCAGAAAGACCAAATAAGACAAAAAAACATACCACCATCATATTCAAGCTAATAATCATGAGTGTGAAACTTTCGAAATGTTTTGTACCCAAAAATGTTGCTTTTGTAAGTAGTTGAAATATTTGGAAATTTTGTGCATTAGTTGTTTGGCCTTTTACCCAAATATTTACAAAGTTTGATTTTTTGGCATTTCTTGCACTTCAATAGCCATGTTTTACCCAACAGAAACACGCAAAATCGTATTTTTTAAAGCTTTTTTGTATTTCCTTAAAAACTCTTCTGTTTCTTTGACATTTGAGTTTGTCACTGCAAAAAATTGATTTGCCATTCCAATACACTTTGTTTACTATTTAAGCATATATTTTTTCTTCCCAACACACTTTATTTACAATGCCAGCACATTTTTTTCCAATCTGGCGCATTTTGCTTGCCCCTTTTTCAGCTTGAAAAGCATCATCTTCTATTTGCTAAAATCTTCAAGCTTACCAAGACTAGTTTCAACGGCCCAGCACTCTCTTATATTACTTATAAGATTTTCATATCAGAATGTATAAATTATGATTATTATAAGCGCTACTTTTGGTTGTTGCAGGAAAGTTAACTAAAAAAAGAGAAAAACGAAAGAGATGGGCCAAAAAATGGTCACATTATTTTTTGAAACTAATGCTGTAACTTCGAGCTCTGTTATGCTGAATTCTGCTAGAAGAGTGTGACACTATTGTGTTTCAACTAATTCTACAATATCAAAGAAAATGCGCCAAATTTCACGATTTTCAGTTAAATACCGCCAGAAACTTGTCATAATGTTCTTCCCCGCCAAACAGAAATTTCCCAACGCCAGACTGTAACGTAAACCGCCAGAATACCGCCAGATTTTTCCGTCCCGCCAAATAAAAAATCTCGCCGCCAGACGAGGCCTCAAACCGCCAGATACACCAAAATCTGGCGGGCCAAACCGCCATCTGGCAGCCCTGCTTGATTATGCATTACCTTAACAATCATTAAAATACTCTATTCACTGTATTTCTCACTGATATTTACTTGTAGTACCAGTATTTTTCTTAAATTCTCGAGTCACTCGCTAACGGTCTTAACCCTCTTGACATCGTTCATCTCGCATCAACATGCAAAATCATTCCAGAAGTTAAGTTCTCAAAGCTCAAAGAAACGTGGAAATAATGGAAAGCAAGAATTTTGTGCGTAAAGTTGTCCTTTTTACGCACGCAACCTCGTACACGAAATGTAGCTTTTTAAGTAAGAATAATCGGAATAATCTCACTGCCGATTTCCTGAGGTTGCGTGATCTATTTCTTTACACTGAAACTAAGTTAGTGGATTACATTCTATTGTGTTACATTAGGTTTGGTTTTAAAATAGAGTCACGCAACTTAGGAGAGATAAGAAGGTAAGAAGAATCAAGAGGACACCCTCTCGGGCTACCAGTGCAGAACCGTGAGAAGTTCGAGAAACTTGTTATCCACTTGAGTTTAAGAGCTCAATATCATCTCGTTTATTACTTGGTTTAAATCTTCGTTTAGTCTTTAGTTTAGTCTAACTTTCACGCTCATCAAGAACTTTCGTCTTCCGAACTTTTTTTCCGCCAAAATAAGCGTGGCGAAATTTGTCAAAAAGCTACAAAAGACAACATCAATTGTGAAAACAAAAAGATCTTTCAACCATACCTATGTGAATTTAAGTGAAGAATGTACTGTCCTTACGTAAAACGTTAAACATTTAAACGTAAAATAATGCAATTATGATTATAGCACTTTTTAAAATCTGAGGGTTTACTTACTTTTTCATTGTATGCCAAATCTGACAACACAAGTAATTCCTCCCATTCACACCCACAGGCGAAGAACCATTCTGAAATCGGACTTGCCATTGCCTAACTGAAAAATTCGGAAAATGTTATGGCTGGCTTCGCTGGCCGGGCGAGGCTCAACCCTCCGACCCTAGAGACGCTCTATCCGACCCTGGCAACTACAAAGAAATATGATATAGCACCTTCAGTAGATTTAAACAACAATTTGAAAACATTTTTTAAGGATAAAAAGGAGCATTATCTATCTTGTGTTGATTGAGTTAGAGTTGATTAGAGCGGATCAAACATCAATAACAAAATCCACTTTGAATTTGCATTTGCAAATACATTGTCCAATGACATTAGGTGTCGCAATAAACATTCAAAGAGCCATTCCTAGGAAGTGAATTGTGCATGAGATAGCTTTTGTTTATTACATTCCATTAAAAACTTTTTTAATTTGTTCTCTTTTCTTGCTTTTTGCTTGTGTAGGAAAATAGTTAATATTTTTGACTCACCCGTTAAAACTGAACACGTTTGTTTAAACATAAATAATCGTTTCAATATGAAAACAATCATTTTATTATTGGGCATTTTGTCTCATATTTCAACTAATTGCAACTTGATGCGACAAAATGGAAATGAAACTTGAGGGTTTTTGCAAGGATTGAAACGAAATATGCGCACATAGTACATAGAAAACAGCCAAGGATGGATGGAGGCACAGAAGTGATGGTCACTCAAAATCCATGGTTGAAATGTTGAACTCATTTTCAAAGCGAAACACAGGAGCTCTTGTCAATGATGAAAGTTTTTGCGGGATTTGCAATTGAGGGCTATAATTGTTATTATTCACATACACAGATCATCTCAATGATGTGTACGTCATCATGGGGCAACTAGTATTTGAAGACAGATTGTGGTTCCCTTTCCGCTTTTCATTAGTGAACTTAAGGGATTGGACGCACAATTCTCGTATCAATACATTTGGTTATCATTCCCATTCTTAACCATGTCAATCCGTCAATCGTTCTGTCGTGTCAATATTGTCTATAGCTTAGTGTAAAAAGGTAACTATGGATGTTTCTTAGGAAGGGGCCTAGGCATACTGCATTTCAAACTGAATTCACAGACAAGGCAAAGGGTAACTGATTTTATTTCAAGGGGCCAGGGAGAATACAAAGTAGTACTGGATTGAAGGAGTGGGACAAACTGAGTTTTGAAATTGGTTGGCAGGTCGGTTTCTGAAAATGGTGTAAAAATCATCTTGGTTAGTTAAACGAGAAAGATCTCATCTTAGGACATTGAAATAGATCCAGTGAGTCTCGACTAGAATCAATTGCTGTTAGCGTCGTTTTTACCCATATTGATCTGGTCGGAAATAATAGAATTGAATATGCAAAAAAAAAAGAAACAGGGTGGTGGCAGTTTTGTTTGTCAGCTGAGGCAGAGTTTATGGTTTTCTACTATTACTGTTGACGTTGATCACTGCAAAAGTCAGCTATCGATGATCATAAACAAGCTATTGTTTCCGGTCAGGAGCTTGGAAGATAATGATATTGGATGCGGTTGGAAATGAAAGTAATAATTATAATCGTAATAAATAATCATGGCAAATGAAATCATAGTTATATTGGTTGGATAAATGAACACATGAAGAGAAACTTGTCATGAGGGGAAGGAAATGAGGTGAGTGAGGGTTGGTTGGTTGCTTGGTTGGTTCTGAACACAATGAAAAGGTTCCACTGCAATTCCGTTGGTTGGGAACGATGGATTGGGGATTAATTGATCTTTTGGTAGTACGTTAGTGGCCTAAATATGGAATGAAGCATTTCTTAAATTTTCTTCTTGATAACAAAATAACAGGTCTTGTTCTTCGGTTCGGAAGTTTGTTCGTATTTCACCGGGGTCCAATAGTTTTGAGGTCACAAAGATCAATAATTTTGGAGCGAGACGTTGGCTGGTTTCATAGTTCCAGGGTACGAGTACATACATTGTAAGATGACACACCAACGGAGAAGGAGAAACAACGGCCACCAAGGAAAGCCAAGGAGCATATGTATGTTTAGGAGACTTGGTAGGCATGGTTTTGATTTTGAATTTGCATTCGTAAGGTGATCCTGATATGTGTGGTTTGCCCCTAAAAGCTTGTCACTCGTCAGATTTCGGGTAGGAATGCTCGGAATGCTCCGACTGGAACCGGACCAAGCGTTGGAGCTTCGTGGGCAAACCCAATTGAGTCACAGGACCACGGTTCAAGCGTTTCGGTCCCAAGGATTTCCTAACTTGGCGCAAACATTGATGACGAAGGGGCAAAGGATTACACCAGAATGGCATCATAAGCGTTTTTAGTTCCAAGAACAATGGACCATTCACCGAGATCCCCCGACCCAAGTGCATCATGACCCGCTTGATGTGACGTTTCATACGAAGGGGCTGATCAGCCATAGACTGACCCACCAGATGGATAGTATGTTGAAAAGGCTCCAAGGCTCTCTGCTCCATCACAGACTTGAGTAGCCAAGTGAAAGCGGACTGGGTTCTCTCTTTGGTCAGCTGTTGAACGGGATGAGGCGGTGGCGGAGGCGGTCCAGGCGACTCCGGAGAGCCAACACAAGGGGATGCTGGCCGAAGCAGCGAACCTTGGGTGGGAATGACCTCGGCCCCGTAGTTGAGGAGAAGCCGGGTGAGACCTTCAGAAGCATCTCCCAGCCCTACACTATAGGAGAGGAGGGTTCGTTCTTCAGAGTCTGGCAGATTCACCCACTCCGTTAGGCGCTCATCCGTGGACATGATCTGCGTGCCTGATTCCAAAAGTATCTGCCCAATGGATACGGCTATCGTCTGTGGAGATGAATGAGGCAATGATGATTCGCTCTTGTCACTGTGAAGCCAATGTTTGACTAAATGGAGAGGGGTTTCTCCGCGACGGTCTCTGACACTTGGATTTGCACCCGTTTCAACAAGTAATCTTGTCAATTCAACTACGGTTTCTCCGGTAAAGTTGTGTGAGGCACCTAAAGACAACGGATCAAAATAGAGTATAGTATGGCGTGCCAAGTCCAAATGAGTGACTATGCCGTGTCTTACCATTGAGAAGGAGGTGGAGCAGAGTCCGTCCTTCCAAATCTTGCCTATTCACATCACAGCCATTTGAAGAAATTTGCCTAACCCATCCTTCAATGGAGGAGGGATTCAAGTTTATTTTGCGGTTTGAGACGGACTCCACGCCTTGATTTCCTTCAAGGTCGGTACTAGGGCTTTCTTTCGTCTGAATTCCCCCTTTAAGAACTGATGAGATCAAGGGGGGCCGGTCCCAATCCAACCAATGCTCCAGCAGTGAAGACACGTGAACATTGATACAACATTCATCTGCAAGCAAGTGTCACATTAGGAAAACGCCATTTGATGGAACACCCCACTTTTTGTCGACCATGAGCAAATCAAGGACAACTTACAGTAACTATGCATTGGTCTGAGGTTGCCTCGGTGGGCTGCCGCCGCAATCACTTTGGCACAAGAATGTTGTTGTTGATCATCGTCCCCATCGGCTCTATCGATTGTACCGACTGCATCACGAGGTTGATTGATATTAGTTTGACCGGCGGCCTTAGGACCCATCGGCAGCTTGGCGGCAGAGGCTGTGGAGTTCACAGCTTGGATTCCGCACATCCTGGCATTCTGGGCCTCGTTTCGTAGTGAGCTAACATTCGTCGTCTGATTGGCGATCACTGACAACAAGGTTTCGTCCGTCTGGTGGTTGAATGGGGAGTTTGGCTGGGTGTGGCAGTGGGCAGGGTTGGGCCAGAATTCATTTTCCATTCGAAGCAACTCAAGCGTGTAGGACATGTCGCCATTCCTGTAAGAGACGAAATGTGGAGGGCATGTCAAAAATCCATCCAAAAATCGAACAAAGACCGAAAGAATGATCTAACCGTTCGGTCATGGGTTCAATAGGCTCATGAGAGGGTCGCGACAATATTTTGTGATGGATTTAGGAAATGTGTTGCTACTCAAAGACGGCCACCGTTGAGTTTTTACCTATCTGGTCGGCCTCTTCAGCGAATACATGCTAGGAACTGTACTCGTTCAGTCCCCTTAGATTATGAACTTTTTGAGTCTAGTTTTTGGGCCACTATAGTCAAATACTCTTCTCCGACACTTCGAAATTATCTGAAGTCGTGCAGAATCAGGCCCAGATGATGTTCTGTCGAATTGGCTGAATAGTCGGTTGATTTGTTAGTTAAGATTGGTGTGACAAATAATGTCCAAGCCATGGGAAAACAAATAACGCATTCGGCAACCATAATAAGTCCTCGAATTAGGGCTATCTTAAAAGTAAGCTGTTTGACTGCCATGTGATATAAACATGTTTCAAAATCTCTGCCTACTTGATTCAGTTATCGACCATCAATCATAAACCACGGTTTTACTAGACTGAAATGGTAGCTTCAAAAATTTTCACCTTTGCTCCCATGCACAACCATGTGTTAAATTCTACAAGAGTTATGCTTTTGTTCTGTACCTCTAGTTGCTAGATCTTGCAACATGAGGTTAAACAAGTTCATTTCCACCTACGCTTGTCCGAATTTTAAAGACAGAAGTTTTGACTCCGTTGTTCGATTGAGCTGAAAGTTGGAAGACAAATTCCTTGCTACATGAAACACAGCTCTTGTAAAATATAACACATTTTCGTGCATGGGAGCAAACATGATACATTTTGAAGCTAACATATCAGTCTAGTAATACCGTGCTATACCTCAACCAAAAGACTAAACCATCAATCGTATAACGTACTGTAAAAGTCCATTGATGTTCATGGTCTTTAGAAAAAAAACCTAGCCTTGTTGGGTGCTACTTCTTGCACTTAAAGTGAACAACTCTCCGTCATTAAGTTGAGAATCAATCTAGAGAAGTGGTGACAATCTGCCCCATTTTGTAGTAATGATAAGCCAGGGTCTAATATTGGCGAAATATTTGGCCTTACCTTATCATCACGCTTTTTGATCTCGAAAAGCAAAAAAATGGGAGTTAAAATATACTGAACTCTAAATATGAAGATAAATCAATCTTTAACCTTTAAGATCTAAGCGACAGCCGAGTTTCGGCTACGTTTTTGTTTTAGTATTTTGTATTACATATAAAACTTCGTTGTTTTTTTAGAACGGTTCATAAGCCGCTAAGTTAGTAATATTGTATATGTGCCGAACTGGTCAGCCATAGAAAGTTTAGGTCCCCTTTTCCACACTAGCACCCAAAACACAAAGTTACAAATGTGTCACACCGGTTCTAAGAGGGCTGAGATCGAAGCTGGCAAAAAGTTTAAGATGAGTAAATCTCTAAATTCAAGATATTTTGCTGCTGTTTTGACTCCATCAATTGGCAGTTTTTGAAGCTTCGATTGAATTGTTCTTTAGTTTTACCTTCTTACTTCTTGATGATTCGACAGCAAAACATGCAGCAATTGTCTAAATAAGAAATCGGTTTTCACAACAAAAAATCAGCTTTGTAGAACATATTTACACTATCAGTGACAATTGCCCTTAAAAATTAATTAAACAATGGATTCCTTTCCTTACCACAACAACAATGAAATTTGATTGGAGTGCAAAAACCTCCCTCAACTTAAGCAATTTTCGTCCAAACTACATTTGTTCAAATGTGGTCTTTTAGAGAAGATGACCAAATATCACTTGAGATTGGGTTTTGCCGAGCAATATACGTAATAATCTCTTTTACGGACTTGCACTTGGAACAACGTGCTTGGGCCAGTAGTATTGAGTAGTGAAAGCAAATAGGTCTCTAAGCCAAAGATGGAGTTCCCTGAAAATATTGAACGATTGCTTGTGATAAACTATGAACTGTCCGAAAATGTGTCTCTTTTGAGGGGGTGACTGAATTGCTTTCAAATCCATCCCCTTTCCGATGGTCTATTGTAGGAACACTACATTACTGTAGGTTGTACAAAGCACCTCCTCAAAAGAAGAGCTCCCTGGTCAAAGTCGTCGATCAAGGGGCCAAATTTCCAAGATCAAACGGTTCAATGGCCATTCAGCTCTTATCGTCTCCCTCAACTTCCATGATGAAGTGTGTGTGTGTGACAGAAGACGTGTCAGAAATATCGTCTATTTAGCACTCATCTTCGTCTTACCAAGGGTGATTATAGCCGCCTGACTAAAATAGGGCCAGATGAAGTGGCGAGCTGGATTCTCATCTTCTTTCTTTCCCACTCCATTTGCTATGCATCGTTGGATTCAATGTCCTTGATGTCAAGGCACTCCTGACCTTGAAGTCATCAGGAGTCGTCCTCTCCATCTTTCTCCTTCTAATCCCTCTTTCCCTCGCTCTTTATCGAGTCTCCCTTCTCATCGACCGACTCTCTTTCTTTCTTTCTCTCTCTCACACTTACTCACTCACTCTCTTTCTTTCTTTATCTCTAAGCTGGCTGCCTGGCTAGCCCCACTCACTCCATCTGTTTGTAGCATACAGAATCTCGGGCTCGTGGTGGTTCTATGCCTCTCCTGTATATCAGTATTAAGTACAAAAAGCTATGGAACCGGGTCCTTTGGCTCTTCCTTGTCCATGGGCTCCCTTTCCGGCACAGCGAAGGAAGGCCTTTGGTGAAGACCACAGCTGTTGTGATCGAAAGCGACCTCTTATTTCAAGTTGAGGTTTGAAGGACACTTTCAACTCGAGATCAGAGTACTCTTGCACCCAACTTGTTTCCTAGGGGCCCATGAAGGTGGGGTGATTGGTAATTTTTCTCCGTCTGGCGAAGAGATCGTTTCCGCAGATCTGAGAGCGGCAAAGGCAGACTCAATGATAGGCTATTCGTAAATTGATTCTCAGGGCAACTGAAATTCATGCTGAAGTACTACAAGGTAGTGGTTAGTAGTGGTAAATTCCCTTAATTTGATGTTGTTCCATAGTTTGGTGCTTTGAACATTTGAGTGAGTTGGCCAAATTGAGAGTTTTCCCCACAACTTTCATCGATTTTTTGCTCTTTTTGTTTTGCAAAAAGAGAGCTGTCTCAAACCTCCTGCTGAGCCTCTTGGGGAGGAGTGGGTTTGAAACATTTCTGCACGAAAAAAGTTTAAAAGTACACCCAAAGCAGTTCCTGATTCTCCGGAAAAGCGGACTGGTTTTGAGTCTCCTCTTTGGAACCAATCTATTCAGGGAGAATTGGGGTTCATCAACTCTTCGCCATCCAAAACGAAATAGAAAGAGGGGATGGATGTATAGATGGATGGATTATCCTCTTGTGTCTGTGCAAATTTCACGCTTGAGGGTGAACATAAAACTAGGATCCTATCGACTCGGCTGTCTCGTGAACCCTCTGTCACGATGAAGGAAGAAACATTCTCAGCCATGGCTGAATTATCTCGCAAATTGCAAGCCCTCCTCACCCTCCATGTTCCCCTCCCCCTCCTTTTCTTTCGTGACACAATTTTTGCTCAAAGTCATAAAACTGCCGATTTCAGCCACCTCCACAGCTGACTCCACAGCTGGGATGGATAAATGGAAGGAGATTTGGAGGTCCCCTTTTTTTGCACGGATTGGCGTGTCGCCTCTTCTCGAGTTCGCTCAAGAGAGTTTTTTTGTGAGCCACAAATTTGGAAGGGGTGCCACTGGAGGTTTTTTTTCACCATGGTAGGGAGCCTTTCGCAGAAACGCAGCAATGGCATTGCCAAAAATATTCACCCAGTCAAACACGTTCGAACTCTTACACACGAACAAAAACAAGGGAAATGGAAGGGTAAACTTTAATACGAAGCCCCAGAATCAAGTCACAGAATGTGTCAGGGTAAATCAAAATCTTGCCAAGGCTTTGAGTCAATAGCGCAAGTTACTTTAATGCATGGTCGTAGAAATTGCGGCCAAGCTCTCTTACCCTTTCAAGAAAGTCGAGCGGAATCGGTAATAACGAATGCAGAGGTGAATTGAGTCTGGCACTCGCTCGGGTAAAGATCGACCGATAGATATTGGATGTGAATTCTTGGAAACTAGTTGAAGGATTAGGCTATTGGTTGATATATCACAAAACCTTGCGAGGTTTAGATTTGGCAGTTCGTGTAGCACTCAAGGTGTAATGCATTTATCACTGGAAATGAAGGACGACGACTCACTCATTCAGGGTGAAATGCTCTTTGAGTCCACACTCGATCCTGCGTCTGATCCGGATCATGAGGTGCACAGAATTGCTTTTGGAAGGAAACTCAATTCCTTTTATTCACCGACTGGAACTTTGGGTTTCAGCAAAAGATGCTATCACCATCATGGCAGAGCAATCTCAAGCAATAAACCTCTCTGTTCGTTTCTCTATTGCCATCCAATCTCACCTCTCAGCATGGACTAAATCAGGAAGATTTCTTCCTCTATTTTCTTTCTCGTTCCCGTGCTCCCTCGCAAACAAGTCACTCGTCCATCGAGGAGCTCCCTCCTTCGTTTGTTCGTTACAGAGGGACGGAAAGACGGACGGACGATGGACGGAGACGAGGCTCGAAGCGAACAAGTGAGCGAGCGAGTGCCTGCTCGGAGCAATTCTTCCATATTTCAGCCAACAGCTGATAATTCAGGAACAACGCCGACCCACCGAGTATGAGGGACTCAGGGCAGAATTTCGAACAAAATATATACGAGACTTGGTCCACACAGTCCTATTTTTATACTATTCAAGAAGTATGCAATACATAATCATAATTTATGTAGATCTACCGATTCTGGTTGTTGTCAACTCTAAGGCCAATGGAGGGCCCAAACAAATGACAGTTCACTGCCCTATGCCAGTAGCTGAAGCTCATACACATCCAGACCAATCGCCACACGGCAGCTTAGGGATGGGGCCTTTTGGCGGCGATATCTCATGTCGGCGCCAAACGAAGACTACTTGTGCTCGTTCGTTCACCTCGTTCTGCTCTTTCCCAAACAACTCTGAAGACTTCGTCCACCAATTTTGAACTCGGCCAAGATTAGAGAGCATTCGCTTGCATGCAGATTTCTTTTATATTTGGTCATTTGTCCATTGGACACGAAAATTCCTTTTGGAGAAATATTTGGTCTTAGATGTGGGAACAACCTGCCCAGCTCACAAAGAGGGTATTTTGTGTTGGGATTGTTTGTTTTCGCCTTTCTGGATGAAAGGCCTGAATTCGAGCTGCTCACGGTGCATTGAACGGAGAAGTGGTCGGCTTTGTATGTACGTATACCGCAAAAGCCTTAAATGAAATCATCGCCAACAACACACGCGAGCATGGAGGAGCAAGCCACTCACTCGGCTAGTACTTCATAGCTGAATCGCCACCAAAGCCAGCCGCTAGATAGGCTTTGGAGGCAATGAACTGATGAAGAGCAACCACATGCATACACATATATAGATACTCACACACGGTGCGCTCACACACACACACACGTTGGATGAACATGCCGAGGCATTCACCCCACTTTCGCTTCTCTCTGGCCGGTTTCATCCTCCTCTCTAACTCAAAGACGGTTCACTGCCCTATTGCAATGATGGCCTCCACCGCCCGTTTCAGTCAGTCCTCCATCGATTGGTTGGGAAGAAGGCGCGGGTCGATTTTGAAACAATCGGCTGGGCTGTTGCCCTTATCCACACTGCTGACGATGTTTTGGCCTCACAGCCTCAGCTCTCCCGACACGCTCTCTTTTCGATGCCACTCTCCTGTTATCACGGTCTCAAAACACGAGAGCGAGTTGTCCAAGCAACGGAAAAGAGCGACTCCAAAGAGGAACAAACTCAAACCTCAAAAGCAACTGAGCCTGATGATCTCTAGCGAGACAGCTGCAGACTGACTCGGGGACTTCTTCTTGGATAGTTGGAGGTGCTAGCCGAGAAAGAACAGGAATGAGAAGGCATCGACCGAGCGGTCACAGACCTGACTAACACCTCTCTCTACCCGTCCACTCCTCGTCCTCCTTGATCCGACCAACGAAGGGTAAGTAGTGAGCCATTCAGGGGCAAAGGGATGGATGCCCGAGTCCAATGTACTCTGGAAAAAAAACATCAACCCTCAATGCCAGACAGTCGACGGACTCAGTGAGCGACCCCGGGCATGGGTCAATGGCATAAGGACCGTTGGGATAGAGTTGATGATTGTTGTCCAGAGAGGTAAAGATAGCACCCTCCGTCGGTCGTCTCCAAGTAAAATGACGATGGAAATGCCCCCGTGGCGACCAGGGAACATCATTGAATGCATTGGGAGGTGCATCGTCATTTTTCACCATGGCCCTTCTCTCTGGACGAAACAGATGAACTCCATTCTGATGATGACCGAGCCATGTGGTCGACTCATCACTGACTGAGACGCACAGGGATCAGAACCACTCGCCAATCTTCAAATAACTCACCCCATGGCACCAAATCATCCTGATGAGAATGCCGTTCCATCGGAAGACATTAATCTTAAGAGAATAGAACAACGAAAAAAATACCACTAGGCTGGCCGAGTCATTGTGGGGCATGCAACGAAAGGATACCTGTAAATGAATCCACTTCCACCGCCACAAATTGGTGAACATTGTACGTAAAAGCACGCAAAAGTTGATTGAAGTAGTCAATGAATGGCATGAAATCATATTAACGTAGAAGTATCATCGGGCTCAAAGAACCTGCGCTCTATTTTGAGCATTTTCAAACCTATCTTAACATAATAGTTGTCAACCAAATGGCTGTGGGCCGAAAAAAAAGAGTTTTTCTTGGGCCTCTGAGCGTTCCAGGGAGTGGGCACAAAGTGGGTCTCAGGGACACCCCCTCGTTTACTTTCTAGCAGGTGTAATTTAGCTTTATATTTTCGCCAATTTGGAGGGTCTTGCACATACTACTTATCGAAGGAAAATAGGTGTTTGTGTGCTTCACAATGGGCC
This sequence comes from Tigriopus japonicus, assembly GCA_010645155.1. Taxonomy (NCBI): domain Eukaryota; kingdom Metazoa; phylum Arthropoda; class Copepoda; order Harpacticoida; family Harpacticidae; genus Tigriopus; species Tigriopus japonicus. Next base: position 10,418,503 of record CM021323.1, read on the forward strand.
AACAACGTCATATTCTCCAATACCTTCTTGAGCATGGTACATACATACCCTAATTGGATTGCCAATGATGAAGAACAACAACCTGATAATTCTTGAAAACAAGTTGCAATTTTTGTCCGAGATTTTACTGCTTGAACGAAAGATTTTACAAAACTTGAATGTCTCACTAAGTTGTTCTTGGTTTGATGAAAGTTGCAATTTATTTCAAAGCCGGAAGTAGAGAATGCAAAGATCTCAAACCAAAGGTGAACATGGTCAAATTGACAAGATTGTAGGTAGCCATGAGCTTGAAGTTCAGTGAACTGATCTTCGTTTTTGTAACTGGACGGTTTTTGTCTACAGCACTTCTTTGGGGAAATCATGGAGGACTGATTTATCTAGAGATATCTCCATATGCTATCGATTCCCGAAAAAGTCTTTGGCAAGGCAGAGATTAAGAAAAAACTTGAGGAGCTTTCAGCCAAAATTCCCAATTTACTTTAGCTTACCAAAAAGCACTAGTTCTGGTCTTCATGGTCTGCAGCAGGGGTAGGCAACAAGTGGTCTGCTGCCCACATGTGGGCCCAGGGGTAGTCTTTGGTCGGCTCAGGAGCTATGAAGAAAGTCCCACTTTGTGGACCCGCCAGAGATCAATCGGATCGGATTGTACTCGTGAGCCCAAAGCTCATTGATCGTTAATTTGTGGGCTCCTGAAACTACCAACATCTGTTTGGTAGGCCCCTGACAACAAGTAGCCAAATTTGGTGGACCTTGACCTAAAAGCGGTTGCCGACCTCTGGTCTTCAAGATAGCTTGTAAGTATAGGGCTCGGATAAAGTTGCTAAATGCAACTTGCAGCAAAAATTGCAACGTTTGGCCATTTGAATCAAAATTAGCAACTTTTAGATTTTTTCGCTACAAACAGCAACTTTTGGCATTATTTTGCATCGATCGCTGAAATTCTGCGGGATTTTGTAACACAGTAATTAGTTTCAATTTCAACTTTTCAAAATTTGCCAAATCCCATCTCATTTTCCTTTGGCCGCAATGACATTACTTAACAGTAGGTGGTGATGCCTTAAGGGCATTTGGTCGAAAAAAAATTTGCATACCGTCATTGACCAAATTCAAGCAACAGGAATACGCACTGAAAGATGTGAAGATAAGAGGATTGGATTCAATTTATTAGGCTGATTCTTTCAAACGGCGTTGCTGAATTTGGGCCTAATCAATGCTAGATGCTCTGCAAGTCTAGTGTGAGTATTATGGATTTTCACATTATTTCTCTAAAATAATCTTAAAAAGGTGATCGACCATCTTTTTATTTACACTAAGGCCAAGAGATTGATCCTACCGACTTTTTTCGAGTTTGTTGTGTTGTTGACTCAGTTTTTGACAAATATTTTTGGTCTCTGGAGCAAGGGTCTGCAACAACTTTCGGGTCAAGGCCTACCAAATTTTTACGAAGTGTAAAAAGACCCCACCAAACACCATTTCTGTGTACAAGGGCTTCAAATATACCATGACGGAGTTGTGGCCTCACCAGTTCACTATTTTGCACTTTCCCCATTGCTCTTTGTCCACCAAAAATCACCCTTGGGCCCACATCTGGGCCGCGGCCTACATCGATAGGCCTTGTTGTGATGTACTTTCAAGATGTCACTACAAAATACACTAAATTAAGACTTTTCTTTTTATAGTCAGTAATAAATTGCCTCGATATTTGTAGCCCCATTCTGCGCAATTGAGCAAAATTAAAATCCATGATTCAGTTAGAGAAGTTTCGAAAGAGTTGAAAATAAAGTTCAATATTTCTTTGCTTCAATGGAGTGAGTTTTTAGAGACTTCTTTTGGAAAACCAATTCAATTTTCTGCGAAAATGGGAGCCATATAGTAAAGGTATGAAATATTTGCGCAATGTGGAAGCTCCCTAGGAGAGAACTGCATTTGATCCATCACAAATTGAGCGGGGGTAAGTTTTTGCAAACTTGAGCACATGTATCAACGATCGGTAAAGGATAATAAAATTGGCAAAGGAGGATTGAAGTGTATGTGTTAGGTTTATACATCTAGAAAGCAAAGCATGCTTTATAACTTGCAAATGATTTTTCATCAACAATTCCAATTGATAAAACATTATCATCGCAGGCTCTCATCGTGAACAATATATTTTTTTCAAGTTCAAGCAATCAAATTCATTGAAAATGAACACGTCTAAGCGACACAGTGGTCCCCGTGTTACCAAGGAAAACCACAAGGAAAATATCAAATTGATGTCATTGCAAAGTAAACCAAAAAGCCAAAACACATTTTTCAGAAATAGCTTATTTGCGTCTGAGGCATGCTTCAACAAAGATATGTCTCACAAATATTATGAGCATGGTGTGACAACAGATCTTAATGGGTCAAGGAGGCAAAATCAATGTGAAAAACCTCGTTTTTACACACCATATTTTCGCGAAAAACATTGATGCTGTTTTAAGTGCTAACTTGCAGAGTTCAGCAATTACACAGTGATTGGTAACAAAACAATTGTCGTACGTTTGCATGCCAATGGAAAGGTTTCTACATATGGCTCGAAACAGCCGAGTGAAGCTAACTCCAAGGCCTTCCTGTCTTGTTCGTAATTGATCCGTTCACGGAGCATCTCGTCATCAAGTGACAAACCTGTTCCTGTTTGATTTCTTACTCCTCGTGCGTCGTGGTGTATTTATTGACAGGTTAGGCCAAGTGTGATCCCATCATTCCAGAAGGTGGGTGTGGGGAAAGAAAGCCTCTCTTCCCTTCCGTTCCCTTCCTCCATCCAATCTGTATCGAACTAAAACACAGACGTGATGATCTGGCGTACTCTATCACATGAATGTGATCTCTTCTGTGTCGGTTTTCTCGTTTTCTCGTGCTCGTTTGCTCTCCTACATTATTGTTGTTGTTGTTATGTCCATTGGGCAGCGTGAATAGAGCTCCTGTTGTTGTTGCTGCTGTTGTTGTTGTGGCAGCAGCTGTGGCATGAAAGTTGTATGACCTGTAAACAGGTCATTCACTTGGCGTTCGTTCGTTCGTTCGCTCTTCAGTCTACATACCACGTACATTTTCTCCCGTGTAGCACTTACCTCGATCGAGACAGCGAGGATTGCCACTCAAGTGGCGGACCATTTTCCCCGTGACGAGCGAGAGCAAGCACGCCACATCCATCTCCTCCAGGTCTTCCATTGACCAGCAACGGCAATCCAATGGCCAAGTGCAGGCTCATCGGGGAAAAAGGCAAAAAAAGCTCACGCCAATCCATGACCGCTGGAGTTTGGAGAGCAACAACCGCGGATTGCGGATCATCTTCCCCGTGGAAAGAAGTGTCGGTCAATGTACCGATGAAAATGGAAGAAGGAACTTCGGATGTAACACCTTGGATAAGAAAAATTAGCTATGTTCGTTCTCGTCATATTTCTCGTCCTCTAGTCTCTTTAAGATATGCCTGTGTCGAACCCCAAAGAAAAAGAGTCAAAGAGTAGTGATCAGTTTTATCTAGCCCAGATATTTGATTATTTCCTGTCAAGGGGCTCCAGGTCATGTCCTTGGCTAAAAATGTAAAAGAAAGAAAAGAAAGTCCTTACGATGCTTTCCTGACTGAGAACAGTTATGGCTACAAACCAGATTAAGAGAATTATTTTCATCGAACTCTCAATTTATAAATAGATAAATGAATGAATGAGTGAGTGAGTGAGTGAGTGAGTGTGACCTGTGGATGAATTAATAGCAATGGAGCTGGAAAAAGAGTGGAAGCAATCAGACAAACAAAGCAGATTAAGACTTTTTAACATCTGATTTTGACTGAATTATTGTCCCTACCTTTATTCCTGAACATCTCATTTTTGTGATGAAAAAGGTCTTGGACGTAAATGGACTTGTCAATTTTCTTCTAGGCCAAAATCTTAGCATCCACTCAAGCTTCGGCCGTCTTCTCGAAATTTGGATTAAAAAATAATAAGCTTTAACATATAAACAAGTAAAACGACTCATTTTGAAGCATGATTCCGCTTGACAAATGTGTTCTTTAGTCAAGGATTTGCCTTGCAAAATCCTTACGCCAAGGAAACCGTTGTTTAAGTCCCGATTTTGAACCACCAATCAGCAATTTTCAATTGAGGTTGAAATTCCAAGACATTTAAATGTATGAGTAAAAATAACTAAGCGGTGCCCTTTGCTCTCAAGTCGATCTCCTCACGACTGTAGAAGGCCAAAAGCTCGTCCTAGAGTTAGTGTAAGGTAGCACTTCAAGCCTTGTTTCTGTCAATGAACTGGGTTCTCTATGATAGAGTGTCCGTACTACGTACGTACGTACGACGACTAAACCGAGGCTGAGACAGACAAACACGGGAGAAATTCGTTGTTGAGTCGGTGTTATTGCTCCGATAGAAGTACACTCACACACACACGTACATGTACATACGTCGATGGTGATGGTGCACAAGTGGAATAGAAACTGGAAACGTGAATGAACGAGGGAAAAGCCAATGAACCCGATGCTGCTTTTTGGATAAACTGAACTGAGCAGGGATCGTCAGACAACAATGGCTTTGTTCATCTCAGTTTATTGATTGTCGGACACGCCACGGTACAATCAATCCACAATGTCACCGCTCTGGTCAGTAATTAAATGAGCAAATGATTTCACCACTTTGCGTGAGCTCTGAACGAGCACGAGATTCAAAGAGAGACACACACATGATCCTTGACAACCCCCTAAGAATGAGTGACTTCGATGACCATACAATGACTAGCATCATAAACACATTTCCGCTCATTCAGAAAAGTGGGATGGAATTTACGATGCTCGATGAAACTATGCTTGCTGTACAAGCCAGTTATAGGCCAAATATGGCTCGATTGAGCAACTCAAAATTTGCCCAAGAATTTATATCACCCATTATTGTTGGAGGGTCGATGAGTCTCGTTAACTTATAAATTTGCCAGAGTGGGTCTCTTGTCAAATAATTTCGACTCTCATCAAATCATCAAGTCCACTCTTTTCGCACGGGCGTAAAACTTCTTTATTAGAAGTAAAATCCCCTTAAAACTATTTAATTGATTGTGCCAATCTGATTAATCCTCATTTGAAAACCCGAAGTATTACAGTTGGTTTGGAGGCGGTACCGTTTGTTCATCATAATGTAGAGTAGCACTTTTTCTCGCATGAGCAATTAGTCTAAAAGGGCAAACGTTGAAAAGCCATCAATTAGGCGAAAGATCAGGATGCGTCCAAAATCAAATGTTGCTCCGATCATTTCTTTTATTCGTGTTGAGGCCAGCCTTTTTGATTTATATTTTTCTCAATCCTGCCGTTTTCAACCAAAACATACATTTCGTTCCCAATTGGTAAAGTGGTGTATAATTTAAATTTTATAGGATAATCTACTACATAATTCCTGGCACTAGAAATTATTATAAAAAATATTTTTGAGTGGTGTTGTTGCTCCTAATACCTTATTGTTTTGAGGTTTGAACGTATTGCTATGAATATATTGGTTGCTCCAATTTCGAAAAACTTTGCTAAATTTGGAAACGGTCGTTGTGTCGGGCTTCATGATTAAAAAGAATGACTTTTTAATGAAGAATTAACAAATGTTGTCCGTAAAGATGAAATCACCTTTGAAAGGTGCAATCGAGGCGTGTTCAACTGTGTTTAATCTAAATTGTTGAATTTATTCATACCAAAATTTGAGTCCGCGGCGATAACATCTATTGCGATTCAAGCCAAGAAACTCATTTTTGTCCTGAATGTCAATGGGAAGCCAGGGCGTTCTTAGCAGAATTATGTAAGCCCAATTTCTGGATAGAGGAAGCGTCAATCGTCGTGTGATGAATATCCGCCTTCATCCGTCCGATTCTCCAGTGTGTCCTTATTTCCTTCTTAGCGCTGATTAGCTCCAAATGGCTTCGCACGGTGCTCCGGTTCCAAAGGGTTGATCCAAGAGCTAATGATTTTCTTTTTCCCCCTGTCCCAATTGTCTTGCCATGCTAATCCAATTGGCTCATTTCGCCAAGCTGTGTGTTTTATGTTTCCTGGCTAAACAAAGGCTCTGAAACCGCGATAATTTCAGCACCCCGCAAGCATGGCTTACTGTACCACGGCGCCATCGTCTACAATTTGCCACGATATTTTGCTCATCCCTGCTTCTTTTGGAGAGGAATGGGGCTGGGGTTGGAGTGTCTTTTTTTGTTGTTGGTTCTTTATTGCGGCCAGTTTCCGTTGTCGTCAATGAGGATTAATTCTCAAATGACTCCAGTCAGTCAGGCATTAAATTAGTGTTCTCACTCTCTCTCCCACTCAAATGAACCGAAAAAGGTACTCATCTGCTTACATTAGCGTCCACTAGGTACGTTCGTGCTACGGAGGCCTCGCTGCAAAGTGCTTCATTTCACTGTCTTTGTCTCTCAACATTTTTATAGCTTATAAAGTGAGGGGAGTTCAGCATAAAGGAGCCAAGAACAACCACTATATCATCATAACCGAATGAAATGAGAAAATCCTCCCCTATGTGTAAAGGTAGCTGTTGTCTTTGCTTTGGCGAATGGCCTGGTTCTTTTGTTTGATCAGAGCTCTCAAAGCATCAGGCTTAAGCTAATTGTCTTTTTTTACAAGCCGTCGAGGAGGTACTATGCAATTTTGTAAAGCAAAGTCATCATAATCCTAGATGGTTTTTTCATCTCTTGGATCCCTCACTCCTCTATTAACGAGCTTTTTTTGCTTTTGTAACAATCATTCCGAGCCAATTGGGGCGTTTTAAAAAGAAATCTAAATCAACAAGCGTCATCGTCCGATAAAAGGCAACCAACCCATCGTTGGACTTGGCAAGAAACTCATTTCGAGGGTCATTAATATAAACTTGCGTACAAAGATCAACAACAAAGGCATACAACATCAGCTAGATGTGGACGTGTTTTCCAGATGATACTTCGTAAACAAAACAAAGCAGAAAGCTCGAAATTTGCACCTGTATTAACATGAGCTGAGCTGTTAACGACAATAGTGAGTTTCCTTCGGCTTTTCTTCGAGTATTAGGTTTCAAGTAAGGACTCGTATGTTTCGTTTCTTTCGTTCAGTGTAGCGTAGGCACACAGACTAAAATGGTGAGAGTTGGACATCCAACTATTAATATTAGTATTAAAGGCGATTCAATGGCTTTGGAACTACAACGTAGAAAAGAAAAAAACTACCTTGCTTTTAAATTTACTTGCCGTTTGAGTAACTTGCACATTCAATTGTATTGGCCAGGATTCCGTAATCAAAACAAACAACTTTTTTAGAAAATGTATTGGGATACATAACGATATATGGAACAGGGCATTTAAGCACAAGGTTTATCAAATCAAGTTTATTACTCATCACCATCCATTCAATTACTACATTCACAATCAATTCGAGTGGGAAAAAGTTCACGAGCACTTTAATGAAATAATGCAGATAAACATGAAAAATAGATTGCTACTCAAGTGCTTCCAGGAATGATTGTTGCATTCGAGAATAACATACATCAACAAAATCAGATCTAGTTCTGAGTAACATACTTTGCATCATACGTATATTTATTAATGCAATGTAAATATTTTTTTCTAGCACACCAATTGTGCTGCAAATTGACTCCTTAGGCATCTCACATTGTTTCGTGCCCAGATTCTGGTGAAAGGGAGCTTGTCCAGAATTTGTAGAATACAACACTTCAGTGTGTACATTCAGTTCCTAAAAATCAACTCATCCTTCATTTCTGAGTATTCTGAAAAAATGGACACGTATAATTCTGGATAGATATCATCTTCATGTATCCTCATCCGTGTTCGAATATTTTGCTCATTTATTTGCTCGTCTCTGTTTTTGTCGATTATGTGAATATCTGTGTCTCTCGGGTTTTTCCCGTGGGGTCAGGACCCGAACTCGAACCATTAGGATTGTGTTGGTATAGCATGTCTCCCTGGGAGCTTTGTCATTCTTTGGTATGATGCAAAGCCAGTCGGCTCATTGGTCATTCCGCCTCCTAAAAATGGTGGGAGACATCAAGGGTGGTTGTTGTGGGGGTTGATCTGCAATATTTGTTCTCTCTCTCTCTCTCTCTCTCTCTCTCTCTCTCTCTCTCTCTCTCTCTCTCTCTCTCTCTCTCTCTCTCTCGCTTTTAGGGGGCATTGAAGCTTGGACGCTGTGAATGAATAAAAGATGTCCTGAGCCTCCGTTTGATTCCCATTGGTTTTTACGATCAATCGGATAATGTTTTTCCCAGGGAACTCGTCCTGGGGTGTTTGTATATAGACTAGTAATAGTCGGTGTGCTTTAACATTTGATGGCTTTAGTCAATGTTTCACTCACCAACAACAGTCGCTCAAAGCTCTAAAAATCTCAGCGGGAGCGATCATGTGATGGAATCTATTGATTTACGGGTTGTTTGGTTTTGAGCCCTGATGCCTTTAAAAGCTGCCTTTTTTGAGTGTTTGCCACAAATTTGCCCATTGCAATGTTGTTATTGTTTTGGTTCATCATTTTTCTTGAACCATTTGACCCTTTTGTCCATACGTCGGCCCGGCCAAAACTCTGACGAACGATTCAAAAACAAGTCTCATGACATTTTTTGTCAACAAATTGAATTGCATTCATCCCCGTTCAGATTTCCTCATTTCCTTTAAAGAGGTCGATTTTTCTGAACTTGTTTCGATGCAATTTGTGGAAATTCAAGCTCAATCTAGCTTGATGTCAATGACTTTTCCATTAGTATGCTTTCGCTAGATACCACACCCGTAATAGCATTATCATGACTCCGAATGACATAATCTTGGGGTATAATATGAAAGTCTACATTAGCTTATGCTTATAAAACAGCGATAAAATCTCGGATGAATCATGGCACTTCTTAATCTTCTCTGAGGGACCAGCAGCTTCATTAAATGAAAGTGATTCTTGTTCCTCGACTTCGTATAAGCGTGTATTTGTTCTCCGTCCATTCATTCCAATCACCCTGATGTGTCATCTCACTCGTTGTCGATGTTCACGTGTACCGTTATATATATTCTCCACCCTATGGCGCTCTTGGTGGGAAGGTCATAAAGCCAGATTTGACCCGTGCTTGGTGGTGCTAAACCGACAGACCCACAAAAGTGGGTCTAATTTACGACCAAGATTTTTATTGGAACATCTCGTTTTACGACTCTTTGGAGCAATGCCGCTAGCAAAACCACCCCCAACCCCCGTTCGTCTTTATGGATATGAAGAAACATGTGCAAAAAATACACACACATGCCCTGATTGGACTTGTTCCCTCCGGATTGGACCTCAATCAGTCAAGCAAGAGGGTTTCGTGAGTGACAAAGCGAATTGGTCTTGAGATCTTCCCTGGGGGAAACGGGAAAGGTACAGAAAATGGCACAAAGTTTGTCATTCCCCATGATTGACCATTAGTTTTGTTAGTTTTCAACGCTTTTCTCTCTACAATTTGGGCTTATTTGAAAGGTGTTGCAGGGAAAAATGTGGTTCTCAATTTATATGGCTTGGAATCACAGGTGTTTTTTTTGGATCAACTATAGTCATCAAAATTATATTTCAATGGATTTCGTTAGAATGCTGTGCAAAAGAGTGTGCTGATCTGTTATGGTACACTCACGGAACCAGTGCAAACTATTACTTTCAGAACTCTAACGATAGCTAGCCTTAAAGGTGATAAGCAATGGTGCTTTATTACTCTGTAACACCTCTGTAAATGCATAATTTCTCTCAACAAAGGTCTCAACTTCTTTGACAAGAGACACTCTAACTTGACTTCAAATGGTATACCGGGTGTTTCAAAAGAAACGGAACAACTAATTATGTCGTTTATAACTCGTGATTAAAACCATATATAAACCTCACTTTCATTGGACATGATTGGCCAAACACTTGGCTTGAAGAGTCAGAAAAGCAATTTTACCCAAGTTCAATATTAAAGCGACGACGATTTTTCCCGTGAGGGGTCATTTTTTAAAACACAGCGTTCGTGACTCCGATTTCTTTCTCCCCTATGAAATTTAGCTAAAATCGAAAACAAGCCGACTTAAGAGGAATAAAAGCATATGCATCTTAAGAATTTCTATCTACTGCATCTTTTTGAGGCGCACATTTTTTGTGAAATCAACCATTTCTGAGTAACGGACATGGTGTACTGTCCCGTTTCTTACGAGTCACCCGGTACTCTATTCACTTCTGGTCCACTATATTATCTACCATTTACTTTATCGATCCATGGATTAATGAATCCATATCATTACGAGAGAGAATAAAAAGACGGTCAATACGTTTTGTTATCGTTTCGTTTAACCTCCAAGACAGAAAACGGCTAAAACTTGGCTTACAACTATTGATGATCAGACGCTCAAAAGAAACTAGGAGCGTGCCAGGATGGCGGTGGTTGTTCCTTTTTTCGTCTTTTTATCTTCATGGCTGGTTATGTGGATGGTAAGTCAACTAGTGAGCCGGGCTTTTGATAATGATGATGATCGCTTCCTTTTGGAGTTGAATCGAAGGGTGCGTTGGTAACGGTGGGTGGAAATGTGGGTCACTAGGGTGCAATGCCCTCCTCCTCATTGTGCTTCACGTGGAACAGTCTTGGAACGGCGTTCGTTGGCCTCCCTTTTCCCCCTTTTCTAGTCTTTCCTCGTTTTTATTTCGGTCGAGAGAAGTGACAGGACGTTGACTACAGTACTTTGTTGTAGTGTACCCTGCCCTTAAGCCTTCAGTGGCAACTTTCGGCCTTGTTCCGCGGGTTCAGTTCCATTGCCGGTGGTTCGAATCCATTGCAAAAGGGGCGACAACGGCCATTTGTTCCCCAGACTGGCTTACTTACAGTAGGGGACGAGCAATTTGCTAATGTAAAGCACCTATCGACCACGAGCGCGAAAACGACTTCATGAGACCCATTCATTCCCCGAGAGCTGATGGTTGTAAAGTCATTTTGGAGCGAGCCAAGAAGTCCGACAACCACCACCCTCTCTTTCTATTCTATTGGAACATGAAGCCGTCCCTTTAATATGGTTCCTCGTTCTTTCGAACGGTGGAGCAATTTGGCACTTGAATGGCAACATTGGTCGTCTCACCGCCCTAACATTTGAAATGTGTATGTTGGTGATGGTTTTAAAGCGATCAATGTCAGGCAACTATGTACGAAATAAGAACTGTGGTTGGTTGGTGGAGGTAACAGTATTGGAACCTCCGGTAAAAGTGAAGAAAGAAACTTTGTTAGCTGAACAACTGTTGTTCTTGTAGGTGTCGCTGGACGACGACGCAGAGCACGTTTACCTTCTCCGTACGCGGAAGTGGTCGGTGGATTTAAACCAGGATCGAGAGAGTCTCCGTTCATCAACAGTACATACATACAGTAGGCACTATGACAGGGGTACCTGACGAAATAGCTTCAATTTACTACTGTATGTAGGAGAGCCCAAGACAAGCGAGGAAGCTACCGAAGGATCGACGAGACGTCGTGAAAGACCATTCACA